>CM057456.1:656627500-657827500 GCA_016271365.2 Neoceratodus forsteri
ATCCTTAGGATGGCAGAGAAAGGGGTGATATTGCTGATGGGGGACCTGAATATGCCAGATGTTAACTGGAGCACCTTTGTTGGAGCCACATCCAAGAGCAGGGCCATTCTCGATGCCCTACATGGGGCATGTCTCAGACAGCTGATTTTGGAACCCACTCGGGAGGGAACAATCTTAGACCTGGTACTCTCAAATGGGGATGGAGAGAGGATCGCCAATCCTGAAGTGGGTAGCCATCTGGGACAAGCGGCCACCAAACAGTGTGGTTCACGATAAACTTAGCTGTAGAGTCAAGCCATACAAAAGTGAAGGTACTGGACTTCAGGAGGGCTGATTTTGTCAAAATGAAAGAGTGCCTCAGAAAAACACTAGCAAACAGGCAAGAAGGTGGGGTGGAGCAACAATGTGGAAACATCAAAACTGCCATCACAGAGGCAACAGGCCTTTGTGTGAAGCAAATAAACAAATCAAAATGAAAGAAAAAAATACTATGGTTCTCAAAAGAAGTGGAGGGGAAGGTTAGTGAGAAAAAGATAGCATTCTGGAAGTATAAGAAAACACAGAAGGAGCAGAACAAAGAACTGTACCAGTTAAAGCAGAAGGAAGCAGGGAAGGCAGTCAGAATAGCAAAGGCCCAAACCGAGGAAAAGATAGACAACTTGGTTAAGAAGGGGGATAAAACCTTTTATAGATACACTAGGGAGCAAAGAAAGGCTAAGACAGGGATACTGAGGCTGAATAAAGAGGAAGGTGGTTGGGCAGAGATCGACAGTGAAAAAGCACGGATACTGAACAAATAATTCTGCTTAGTATTCACAACGGAAAAGCAGAGGGAGATATTTAATCCATTCAATAGAAGCACTCTGGATGGGGGGTTGATATTAGTCCTTTCACAGAAGAAAGGGTTCTGAAAGAACTCTTAAAACTGAAGGTGGATAAAGCAATGGGGCCTGATGTGATTCACCCCAGAATTCTGAAAAAACTAAGGGAAGAACTAGTAACACCATTGACTACCCTTTTAAATAAATCATGGGAGGATGATGTGGTACCTGAGGACTGGAGGAGGGTGGATGTTATTCCTCTTCATAAAAGTAGGAGCAAGACAGAGGTAGGAAACTACAGACCTGTCAATTTGACCTCAGTGGTAGGGAAAATGATGGAATCACTTCTGAAGGAAAGGATTGTTGAGTACGGAATGGGGCACAGGACGCAAGGCAGCATGGATTCACAGCAGGAAGGTCATGTCAGACAAATCTAATTGATTTATTTGACTGGGTGACCAAAGTAATAGACCAGGGAGGGGCTGTGGACATGGCCTACCTAGACTTTAGCAAGGCATTTGACACAGTCCCGCACAAGAGATTAATAAACAAATTAGCCAGCCTGGGAGAGGGTCCCATGGTGGTAGCCTGGGTAAAACACTGGCTGGACAACAGGACACAGAGGGTAATAGTAAATGGAGTCCACAGTGAAGAAAAAGGGGTTACTAGTGGGGTACTGCAGGGTTCAGTACTGGGGCCAGTCCTTTTTAATGTCTTTATAAGTGACATTGTAGAGGGACTGGAAGGAAAAGTATGTCTCTTTGCAGATGACAAAAAGATCTGCAACAGGGTTAATATGCAAGGTGGGGTGAAAAGGATGAAAAGGGACTTGGCAAGGTTGTAGGAATGGTCAAATGTATGGCAGCTTAGATTCAACACAAAGAAGTGCAAAGTAATTTACCTGGGAAACAAAAACCTAGGGGAAGAGTACACAATGGGGAGTGAGATACTGACAACAACAGAAATGGAAAGGGACCTGGGGGTAGTCATATCAGATGGCCTAAAGGTGGGACAGCAATGTGAGAAGGCAGTAAGGAGGGCTGGGGGGATACTGGGATGCATAGGGAGAGGCATCACCAGTAGAAAGCAGGAAGTTGTTGGCCCTCTGTACAGACAGTTGGTAAGACCACATCTGGAGTACTGTGTACAGTTCTGGAGGCCCCATCTCCACAAAAACATAGACAGGGTGGAGGCTGTCCAGAGGAGGGCAACCAAAATGATGCAGGGTCTGCACCAAAAGCCATATGAAAAAAGTCTAAAGGAGCTTAAGATGTATAGCCTTGAGGAAAGGAGGCAGAAGGGGGACATGATAGAAATTTTCAAATACCTCAAAGGAATCAACAAAGTCCAAGAGGGTAACATCTTTCAGAAAAAGAGATGTGCAAGAACAATGGGGCACAATTTGAAGATAGAGGGGAATGGATCAGAGGTAATGTGAGGAAGTATTTCTTCACAGAGAGGGTTGTAGATGCATGGAACAGCCTTCCTGAGGAGATTGTAGAGTCAAAAACAGTGGGGTAATTCAAGAATGCATGGGACAGACATAAGGCAATTCTAGTGGGGGAATAGGAGGAAGTAGGCTGTTGGTTAACTAGGATCTGCAGCTTATCCATTAGGTAGGGGAAATGGGCAGACTAGGTGGACCAAGTGGTCCTTATCTGCCATCAAATTGTATGTTTCTATGAATATCTTCTAGAATTTTTGAAAAAAATATGCTCAAGCAAATTATGACCCTACATTTGTGCTACTACACCCATGCACTTTAAATTAAATACTGTAGATAGAACTGCAAAGTTCTTGGCAGCCGTAGTCAAACACAAAAAGCTGAAATTTAGAATGAGTACAAATTAGAAGTAGTCATAATCAATAGGATTTGTTCAGTGCAATATAACTTAGACTATACAATGGCAACAGAGAATCCTGGTCCCTGATTGGTCAGACTGGGATTGGAACCGGGATGTTATCCCAGCATAACATCCCAGTTCTAGTCCCACTACAGTCATGACCGCATTAAACTTAAAAAAACAAATCTATCCGCATCTGTCCCTGCCATCGGCATCACCGCTCCCGCTAGTCTCCTGGTGCAAACACACTGAGATCGTGACACAGTGCTTCTGTTAATTTAACAGTACTTGAATTTCTTTCTTCAACTTGTTCTTCTCCCGGCACCATTACAAAAAATAATTTAGTGTACCGGGAGAAGCAAGCACAAGACAACCGGTAACAGCAGGGTACAAGTGAAAGAATGTTCTGACCCTACGCTGAGCATTGCGATGTGACACCGTGACCACAACAACTGCCACGCTGTACACTTGCTGACACGCCAAGCCTATTGGTTCTGTAAGTATTTTAAAACTATCTCCGCTACACCTCTTAACTGTGTTTACATCCCTTACCACTCCTTTTTTGCACTCCAATAGGAACCATTCACTAGTCAACAGAGCAGGAGCTGGGGAACAAGAAACTACTGACCTGGCCACATGATGGGAAGAAAGTGACAGAGCTAAAATAAAATATAAAAATTACACAGTTCATCAGGACACATAGAATAGTTTAAAAAAAAGAAACAGTTGGTCGGGGGGGCACAGAGAATCATTTAAATTTGAGCTGACAGAGGAGACAAAAAGCAAAAGTTTATGTGGGGACTCCGCAGAGTGAGCCACAGTTACAATACAGCAGCTCCACCTGCTGGACAAAAAGAATAGGCACTATTTCTTTAAAGAGTAAACCTACGCTTGGGAAAAAAAACATTAAAACATATTGTTTCAAAGCAACTTTTTCATCTTTTTTTCTTCTCTTTAACTCATAAACTATTGTATAATAGGAATAATGCCCTCCAGGGTGGGTGTTATGCTGGGATAACATCCCTTCTCGGGTGTTGGATGCCCTCAGCCAGTGGCCTCGGGCCCAATCACCCAAGGCAGGATGTTATCCCAGCACAACACCCACCCTGGAGGGCATTATTCCTTTAATAAATCATCCTTTTAAGATAGGAATCCCTTAAGACTTCTTGTATGCTCTCTTTTTTCTTTCCTCTGCTGCTGTTTTAATATGTGTATCTTATTTAAAACTTTGCATTCCTAAATGTAATTTTAACTTGTCAATGCAACGTGATGTGATGTGTATGTATTCTAATGTTGATTTCTGATGATGTAATAACCATTTTGATGTTCAAGATGGCTGAACAATAAACTTAAACTTAAGTAGTAAAAAAGATTTCAGTAGAATTCTAGTATTATGTCAAAAACTGCCAGCTAAATATATTTTTCTTTTTTAAAAGAAATTGATACTTATTTCATCAGCAAACTTTTTTATATGTTTGCACTATTGTGCTCCATCTTTATGATTTTACGTTTTTCAAAACAATAATTAGTTTCTCTTTTTTTCTTTCCAAGTAAAATCTGGTTATGAAGAAAATGTCACCTACTAAATTATAATAAATGCTCACATGTTATAAAAAATCACATATTTCTATTAAATATATAATATTTTGGTGGAAGGAAGAGTTATTTCTCCATAAAAAATCTGAAAACAGATTTGCAGTTTCCCATTGAAATACACTGGCAGCCTTGCCAGTAAAGAGTTTCTGACATCATAATACAAGGATTCCATTGGATTCCTTTTTCACTAGCAGTTGGCAAAATACAAATAAAATAATGAAAAAGTAAGTAAAGAAACAGAAGCAAACTGAATGATTGCAGAGGTATCTAAAGGCCCCAAACTTTCATTCTTTAAGATATACACCCTTTCAAAGCACTTGCTCTTATAGATCTCCCACTTGAACTGATAAAACACAGCTGTTAATACACTGAGGCATCCACTGACTATAATTTGAGCTGCATTAGTATGCTCCATGTAACAGATATTTATGCATGAGGCAAACAGTTTCAGCCAAAACAGTGTGGAGCAGGGAGACAACCAAAGCCAAACTGCTCTAGAAGAGTAATTCTAAGAAAACGTAAATTTTATGAAGTCCATTACGAATCTGCATAACTCTTTTTCTCTACTGAGAAAGCAACATGTCTGCAGGGCTCTGCCCACTGCAGCTGTAAAACATAGATTATTAATTTAACATAAAAGATCTAAGTCCATCAGAATATTGAGTAGATACTAAGCAGAAAATTTGAGGGCATCTGAATGTTTAAAAAACTATTTCCTGTAACCTGTAAGGGCAGGGACACATTCACAAAATGAACATTTGGGCCAGAGCTCCTAAAGACTACAAGTTGTCACCATTTCAGTACACCCTGTCCCAATCAGCAAGTCAACATGGATCAGGGTTTTCACTTTCAGCCAATCAGGCAGCAGAACCTGATGGAGCACCCCAAGGAGGTCTCAGGACTCTGTGCAACAGCAACATTTCTGGTGTGAATATGGAGACAATCATCTGTAGAGTGATGGACCTCTAGCCTGCCCAAGAGTGATTGACAGCTGCATGGACTAATGGTGAGCTTACATTCCCCAACAGAGGATCTGTTACCAAGCTCACATAGTCTGCAAGGACTGCGGAGAGAAGCAGACAAGTAGCTGCTGGAACAGTTGCAGAAGCAGCCTGTGCATATGCCTGAAGAAACAGAAGAAAGTGAGAAGCAGAATGACTGCTACAAAAAGGAGAGTGCATGCTAGAGCAGCACAAAAGAAAAGACTACAAGCTGCAGTAAAGATGCAGTTTGAGTGAAAGACTTTGGTGTGCTGTAGCTCAGGAAAAGCTTACCAGTGGACTCAGCAGTCAGTCTGGGAGTAGGCTGGTCAGTGCTACAGCTGAACACTGGTTATCACTACACACTACAGACTAGATGCCAGGATCTGGTGTGTAGAACTTGTGGCCTCTAGGTTTCTAGACTGAGCCACATGACCAAAAAAGAAGGTTGCTGATGACTACTAAAACCAGGAGAGCCCCTGAAGGTTTAAAAGGACATAAGCTATGTTGCATGGACTAACCATTATAACAATTTTTCAACAGTTCATGTCCACCTGTAAAAGATCATTCTTGTTGCTTCTTTGTAAATACAAATTTAATAAAAAAAAAAACTCATACTCAATGCTAATTCAGATAGTTCGACCAGTTTGAATAGGTCAACTAGTAACAAAGTGAGTTCAGGATTTAAGATAGAATTTCTTTAGGTCTAATGCTTAACCAAGGTTCAGTGCCATGAAATTCATTTTCATGCAGTCCAAAAAATGTTTTAAGGAGAATGGTACCAAAAGTATGCAGATCAGGGACTCTAAACAGAACTGATCTTATTAACCCTGTTTTGCTTTGTTCTTTGCAGTTTTACAAGTTCCTCTGTTAGCTAAATTGCACATCAGAATCATGCCAGTAAAACCCCAATGCAGCCGATTAATAAAAAGGTCAGGTTTCATAATTCTTTACAAAGTTTTGGAAGACGTAATTGTTTTCCTCTCACATAAGGAACAAAGCTGCAGTAGTTTTTGAAGCTTCTAGGACTGATATACCCACAGTTACCTTGCTTCATCAATCAGGCTACATATGAAATCATCATCCATGAGTGAGGAAAAATAAAAGAATAACTTTTAAGGGGGAAATTACCCCAAGGCCAGCTTCCACAAGTTGCTAAACAGTGTCTTTGTGAAGTTTAAAAACCACATCTGCTATAACGCTGCCAGACTTAGATCCATTCTCTTAATCTAGGAGTCCAAGGCATCAGCAAAATCTTTAATTGGGATCCACTCTTGCACATTTCAGCTCCCATTTCATTCAGAAGTCCTCACTACCAAATGGGGTATTTTAAGCCTGCTATAGTTCAAAACTTCCTTTGCCTTTGGATTTTTCACCCGTAGATTAAACAGGAAAAAAGAACCACTCCACTGAGTGCAGTAAACCCAAGTGGCATACATTTTAACACATACAGCCCTGCCATCCCTGGTAACAGTAGCATACCTTTTATAAGGCGTAAAGAGCATTTCAGCAACAAATGCAACCCATTTTTTGCTCTACTATCTCTGGGGTCCTCTTGAGTCCAGTTGGGACAGTGTCCATCCCTGTTCCTCACAATTTGGGTGCACTCTTTCAATTGTCTAAAACGTTAAAATATCTGTTAGCATTCAATCATAGACTAGCATTTCTTCCACAATGAACCATAACAAAGGGTCGCAAGTGCACTCTTGTCGTACTTTTAACTGGCAACTCCAATATTCAAATTCGTATTAGCAGTCGCATTCAAGCCAGCATCTACCTTTTATTTAGTGCTAGCACAAAATCTGATGCAGAGACAAGCTTCTACAGTTTGGCATCTGACAAGTGCATTTCCAAATTCAAACAAAAAGTAAACTTGGATGCCAGTCACATGCGGGTCAAAGCGAGGAGTGAGGAGTGGAGCAGCACCACAGTCAACCTTGTTGCTCTGTCCCCCTGTCTCAAGCAAGCCCAACCTCCACTTGCATACTGTGTGTCTCTTGGGCAGTCATTTAACCTCTCCAGTGCTCCCTGGTCACCCCTGAAAACAGGCACTTGTGCCTAGCTGGGCCTTACCTTGTTACCAAAGAATAAAATAAAATAAACAAAAGTCTTTACCCAGAAGATTAAAGTCCCCAAGGAACACCACTACATCAAAACTGCCTGCCCTGTAAACATCCCTAACCAAACAGTGCAGAGTTTTTTGGTGGCCTGTAACACCCTTCAAGGTCAGTGTCAGTGTCTCAGCAGGTTGCATGCTCACCTCTGAGGCTGGTAGATCTGAAGGTTGTGGGTCCTAGCCGCACATCAAGAACTTGAGATAAATCCCAATATTGACACTAGTGCAGCAGTGCCATCTTTCTGATGAGATTTTAAACTGAGGTCTCATCTGTCTGTTCTGGTGGTTATTCAGGTGAACGTTAAACATTCCATGGCACTTCTCAAAAAGAGTAGGGACATTTTTTACTTAATATCCAAGAATGACATACTGGGTGCAGGATAAAATCGACAAAAATGTCAAACCAAAAACAAAATATGAGACTCAAAAAAGAACATTGTATAACCCAAATAGATCATTGTAACCATAATAGAGAGCCCCACCAGTCCTGGAAAAGCCGTGAAGAAACAGACTGCGAGTCTTTAGTCCATATGCAGCAAATGGCAGAAATAACAGTATGCTCAAGGTCAGTATGAGTAATCATTTGTTGCTGGAGCATCAATCTGCTTCTGGCTTGCCATATCCAATACAAAAAAAAAAACAAGCAAATATGACTCTAAGACTACTAGCATTGTAAACCTGCCACTGCAAAGGAAAAATCCACCCACAGAATCTCTTGAGATAAAGAACAAAACAAAAGGCGTTTCCAACATTCTAATACCACTGACTGAAAGTCCTGAATAAAGGGACAATGCAAATATCAATGTTCAGAGACTCAGCCACGCCATAACACGTACAGTAGATATAGGGCAAAACCTTTCTGACTTATCTTTATATTTTAAATTCCCCTTGACATTCAAGTTCTTATGCACACATAACCACACAACATCCCGCATAGAAACAGGAATTCTCCTTTCCATCAACAAATGACCAACTGAGGTCTTATCAGACAGAGACAAAACTGAAAGATCTGGTTGGTCTGAAAAAAACGGAACTCACAACTGATCCATAGAAGGATCTATGAGACAGTGTATAAACAGAATTATATGGTATCTTCCATTGTTTCAATTTGTCAAAACAAATACTACAAGACTGGGACAACCAATAACACAGCTTATTTTTATGTGTAAAGGAGTCATTTCTCCATTCTTGAAGAATCTCAGCAATCTGTAAATGAACCAAACAAGTCCATATACATGTAGAGGAAAGCAACAGAGGACGAAGGTTAGCATAAATAAAAATACTAAAAAAGAAAACAGTTGGATAAGTCATTCGCAAACCCCCAGATGAAATATCCAAGTATGTAATGTCGCGTTTCACTGGGTTAAGATGACTGCCCCATAAGCATTGAAAAAAATAGCTATAAAGTCACACTTCCAACTCCCGGGAAGGGGGATAAACATAACTGAGATGTAAAAACACTGAAAGTAAAAGAGTTGTAATTAAATATACACACTCCTTTTTACACATATTCCAAGATCTCTGACGTAAACTCTTGGCCAAATCTACCTCAAGAAGCTTCTCCCAATTTAGCAAGGCCATTTCACCAGGGCCAACATAAATCCCCAGAATTTGACTAGGTTCACACGTAACTGAGATCCTAGCTAAAGCAGAGCTATAAGAAGACTGTGACCCAATACAAACACAAACACTTTTCTGAAAATTAATCACAGCCCCCTTGGTGGCAGAAAAAAATCAGAGGAGATGTTTCACTGCCATACCAGAAAGATCATCCGCTAAGCAAACACAGAAATCATAAGCACAAGCACTGGTGGGGACTCATGAAAGAAGAGGGGAAAGAGAAAGGCCTCAAACCTGGGGAGACAAATTCAGTAAATGTACAAGGGGATCCAAAGATAAAACATTCAATGGGGGCTAAGCGGACACCCTTGTCTCACACAATGGTGGACCGCATAGGCCCTTCCAAGCCAACCATTTACATAAGGAGAAACAGAAGTGAAAGAATAACAAATCTGTATCCACTAGATAAAGGCATGGGGAAAACCATAAGCAAATAAACATTTTCATAAATAAGTATGGAAAACAAGGTCAAAAGACATGGCCTAACCTAAACGTAGACGGTAGCCCTCTAATCAGCCAGTCAACCCATGTGCTACTAATTCCCACAACAGCACCAATGCATCAACAATTGACTTACCAGAAACTGCAAAACTGTATAGGATGAAGAATTTGAACTAATAAATTTTGTAAACATTTACTTAACAATTTTGTGAAAATCTTAAAATCAGTGTTAAGGAGAGTGATCAGACGCCAATTAGAAATCTGAGTCCGATCACCTCTCTTAAATATAAAAATCATTAAACTGGAATATACAACATCAGGCACTCTGGAAGTTGCCTAAAGGAGGGAATTAAAAAATCCAATAATTCAGAGCTGAAATATGGCCATAACCATTTATAAAAACACCAAGGGAGGTCATCAGAGTCAGGAACTGTAGCTACCATCAAACTACAAATAACCCATTCTAATTCAACCTTAGTAACTAAGGACATTAAGGTAACATGGTGTGCATTAGAAAGCAAAGGAGCCTGACAAACATGCAATAACAGATCCAAGCAGAGCGGATCATCCAAAGGGCAAGAGAAAGTATTGGTAATGTGGGTGTCCAAGACTTGTAAAATGTCTGATTTATTAGTAACTAGCCAGCCTATCCCATCCCGTAAGGCACAAATACATCTTTGTGAAACTCTATCATGACAGTTCTGAAATGGATTAAATTGAGACTTCTTGCCCTGTGTCCCAAATTTTTGTTCGAATTCCAATGAATGTAATCTATTATACTGAAAATCTGCCATTTCAGCCTTGACCCTAGAAATCTGAGCTGAAAATCAGATGAAGTGTCAGATTGCAAGGAGAATAGTCTATAGAACATCGCCATCAGGGTCAGGTAGGTATCTTATTTGAGGCAACCCAGCCATTTCGCAATAGTTTTAACAAAGGATCTAAAATCCCATTTCATGTCTATCCAGGGACATAGGCAGGGGTGGTGTTTAGGGTGTTCAAACACCCCCCGAAATTACCTCCACAATGTAGTTAAAATATTGATTGTACAGAGCGTGCTGGCTGTTTAAATTCGCGCCTCAATGGCTGTTGCTGCTCAGTGTGCTGTGTGCTTCCTGGGGTAGTTGTCCTCATGTTCCTTCTCCTCCTTGGCTCCTTTTCTCAACATCATCAGCCAATTAAGCTGGCCAATGTGTATTTGGTGGCTTGGCGCATTACCGCACACACTACTGTGCTATTTTTTCTGAAAGAGAGGATATGAGAGTGACTACCTCGTCGAACTCGAAGAGAGAAACAGGAGTTGCAGGACTGTAAACTGTAATATTTATATTTTGGAGCCTCAGCCACTCGTCGTCGCCACCAGTAGCTGTATGGAGCTGAGCCTGCCCTGAGGTGCCTCCTCAACGGTCACTTGAGTAATTTAGCAGCAGGCATGCCCGCGGGTGGATGTAGTCATGATCACGGTTCACGAGTAGGATCCAGGCCTGCAGTCTGTCACTGTCTGAACCTTTCAGTCCCCCTCTGAGACCTCTCTGATGGTCGTCGCCCCCCCCATCTTATTCTGAAGTCTTCATCTGACTGAACTCAGACAGGAGCCTGAGGGAGCTGAACTGAAACCAGCCGGGTAAGGTTTGACACTGTCACTGTACAGTACATATTTTGTGAATGTATGCAACAGTGCACTTAGATACTCCGATCCAACTCTGCTCAAATTATGTTCCCCAAGGACCCTCTTGGAAACTAGGTGCATCACGTAAATGAGCTTGTCTTGGAGTGGATAATATGAAACTAAAATAAAATAAAAAAACAGGACTAGACCAGAAGGAAGTGGGAACCTAATACTGGGCACCCCTGTATATATTTTTTTGTTTATAGGGAGGAACCAAATAGCTACCCTTTTCATAGGAGACAATACACATTAAAATAATTTGCATACCACTGGCTCAAGACTTACAGTTTGAATTTGCACATCTTGAAAAAAGTAGATTTCTCCTAATAGCATGCATAACAGAAGCAACCACAAATCAGAAACTGCACATATGGGACCCTATGCACAATGCTTATGTGCTGCAGATATGCAACACATAGGGATCCCTAAGTCAGACAGCCATGCAGTTGGTTTACTGTCGTACCCCCGCATTAAGTATGAAAGGGGCTCATGCCCCTTTTACACACCAGATTTCCTGACCATGTGCAACACTGCATACAGGGCCATACCTGGGGAGTGATCTGGGGTTGGGCATTGTTATGTGCTATTCACTACCCCAGCACCGGGAAGCAGAGTGCCAGTAGAGTGGTGGTGCAGGCTAAATATGCAGGGATCCTCCCATAGCAGCTATGTGACCCCTTCAACCAGTAGCAGGTGCCATGATGGTGCAAGCAACCCTCCATCCCACTGCCCCCAGCCCTCCAAATGTGCAGCAAGGGCTGAGGGCTACTGTTCAAGCATGTACCTATGTTAATATTTCCTCACGGGAGTACAGGATGCTGTTTCCTACAATCCCCAGCTCTGTATGGAGCAGAGGATTCAGTGTGCCAGTGGAAAAAGGCATCTAACTGAATGCCCACTGGTGTTCGCCTCTCCACTCGTGTCAGACCTCCAAGCTACTATGCATATATGGGGAGTAACCACAGACAGACAGACCAGGATAACGAATTATGCAGGCCCACACAGCCAGTTTACATGCCTTTAGCAGATACCTGGGCCACCTTCACGCATAGCTTCTTATGACAATAGAGCCCTACATATTTATCATAATTTAATCCCTAATATTCTTTCAACTGTGCGCTTGACATTTGCTTTCTTATTAATACTAATTTATGATACCGTAATGAAAATCCCTCACCCACCCTCCCCCAAAAAATAGCAAGTCAACTTTTAATCTAGCAAGGTCACATAGAGCAAACAAAGTTTTACATATCTGGCAGTACACTAATAATTGTACCAGATTTTTCAAACAGAGCACATTTATGGATATTAATATGGATGATCTGAACAATAATGCTCTTGGACAATCAATATTGCTAGGATTTCATCACCCATTTTATAAAAACAATGTATGATCAGCTTGACAGTACAATGACTTGAAGAGCCATGTGCCATATGCCCTGCAAAATCCAGCAGTGGAAGTGCCAGCATCCTTCAGGTTGCTCTCCTCTAGGTATGTGTGTGGGATATTCCCACTGCAGCACTGCTCCTGTGGTGTGTCTGGGGAGCAGTGATAGCAAGGCAGTCCATGGGCTGCATAATAAGGACTCTGGGTGGCCAGAGAAGTGGGTTCACTTCTGGAGAGGAGTTTGAGAGGATTTCAGGGGGTTAAGAGTGAGCCAGGTTGAGAGAACAAAAGTGCTGGAAGTGATTTGAGTGGATAAATTGCCCACCACTATATCAAGTGTCACTCGAACCCATCCACCAAGGGATGCCCTGCTGCCTCCCCCATCAGATTGTTTTTCAAGTCTGCCTAATCTGGGACAGGGCAAACTATACCATAGGGGGGGTAAGGCTGAGGAAGTTTTCAGAAGGGTCAGCAGTAGTTGCCTCTGAATGACTGGGTGGATTACCACGGAAAGGAGTGCTGGATCCCAGCAAGATATTAGAAACAAATAATTTGTGGCACTTTCTGATGGCGAAAGTTTTTTTATACCATTACCACATTTTGTACCCATTTACTGTAAGTCCATTTGCAGGATACCATAAAGTGATCAAAAGCATTGCCAATACAATAAATCCAGATGCCATGCTTTATAAAACTTGTGACCAGAAAGTTGATTTGGCTTATTTTGATTTAAATTTCCATCCCTATTAAGTCATAACAACACAGGAGCAGGGGGATTTCTTCAGGTGATGTGACCTGAGCAGTTACCCCTCGAGTCCCCATCTCACTGAGCCGTGCAATTAAACAGATGAAAGTCCCAGAAACAATTTAAACAGCTCACACAGTCTCTCACTCTGGTGGTGTCTTCCTGGGATTTAGCAGGGGGATTTCTTTGGGTGATAGTAAGAACAACAGGCTGAATATGGTACAACTCGGGCTATATTAAAACTTGTGAGTGTCGTGGGAATTTAAATGGTGCAAGTCCCCATCTCTAGATGTGACCTCAGCAGTCAGCAACCCCAAGCCCCCATCTCGCTGAGCAGTGCAATTAAGCAGATGAAAGTCCCAGAAACAATTTAATCAGCTCACACAGTACATATAACTGCTCATTTTTGACATACAAATATACAAAAGAGGCACACGCTTGCACATTAGTAACATGGGGGGGACAACTAGGACACCATGGCAGAAAACATGGGTGAGTTATGGATGGTGACCTGGTGCTGGTGGTATGATATGCCACCATAATCCATGTACATAGTGGTACAATGCCTTGTTACCAGGCAGCATTACTAACACAGCAGGTAGAACCACATGGATGATTGATTGCACTGTTAGATAACCAGTTGTCCACAACCATTGGAGGTTCTGTAGATTGTTATGACAGCCAGAGTCTCCAACAACCCTGATTCCATGGGAAAAAATAAATGTTTTCCATGAAATTAGGGTGGAGAACATGTAACAAAAGTGTGTTTTCTTCAAAAAAAAAAAAATCACCACAGAACATGTACACCCCCACCCCACCCCCAGAGATCTGGGGGCCTAGTGGCCCCCAGACTCCTGGCTTTTATTTGCCCCTTTTCAAAAATGTCAAATTTAAACACCCCCCAAAAAAATTCTGGCTACGCCCCTGTGTCTACCCACCAAGAAAGGGGGAGTCATAGATGCAATGAACTGACTTCTTATTCTCCAAAACCTGTAAAAGTTCTAACAATACCCCTTGACTCTATAATAAACTATTGTTCAATCTCCACAAGCCCTGACCCAGGGTAACTTGAGAAAAATTTAACAAGTATATAATAAGCAAGCAGTGATCCGAAGTCTCTACTGGAACCACCACCACCCATGATATACAGAAGGTAAAACTATGGAAACAAAACAGAAATTGATATGAGTGGACAAGGAACCCCTATGATAAGTACATGAAGAAGTAATAGATACTACCTTATGTGCATCAACCAAATGAGCCTGTGAAAGCATTGAATGCAAAAAGGTAGTATCACAAAAAATCTTAGAAGTCCTTGCTCCCCTACCCATATTGGACAAATAACAATTAAAGTCATCACCCAGTAGAACAGGGAAACTAGAACATAAATAAGATTGGACCAGTTTAAACAAAGCGATGCATGAAGCTTTAGTCTGGGGTGCTCATAATGTGAATAAATGGATAGGGCAATGAAAAATGGACACATCAAGCAATAAAGCTCTACCAGGAGAGATATCTACCAGATGAAAAACATGAAAGGCCATAGATTTAAAACAAACAGCAACACCACCACCACAAGCGTATTCCCCAAGTGACCAAAAGGAGGGACCCCACACCAAGGCAGATTGGGCCAATGAAATATCAGCAGTAGAACACAACCTGGTATCTTGTAAAAAGAAAACATTAGCAACCAACTGAGCCAGAACTGCAAATGTAGAAATATGATTCTTATCTGACTTAACATTCAAGGATGCAAAACGCAAGTCAGGAAAACAAGGCACTCATTAAGGAAAGGAAATCAGGTCTTGAATGAGGTCCCAGTTTTCAAATGAGTCCTTCAGCCAGACCTCCAAGTGGAGGGTCCTCAAGATCAGAGGGAAACTCCTGTTGGGAGGAGGCAACCAAAGAAACATCAGAAGTCCTCCTCAGAATCTCCACAGTTCTTTAAGGAAGAAAATTTATTATTGAGTGGCAAATGTTTAGAAACTGTTAAAGTAGATTTTTTTTTTCTGTGTACCCTTCCCTTTCAAAATAGGCTAGAAATCCATGGACATTGGGACTGGGGGGACTGAGATTTTGCAGGAGTACTTTAGCTCCATTTTCACCATTGAAGAAGGAGATGAGGACATAATTCAAGAGAACAGACCTATGGTATGAGAGTTGGAGATAAGACCCTTCACTGCAGATAAGATCAACAGGGAGCTGGCTAGGCTCAGGGTTGACAGAGCTATAGGGCCTGATGTGGTGCACCACAGGCTGCTGTGAGAGCTCAGGGAGATTCTGGCCGACCCCTTGGCTGCATTGTACAGCAGATCAATTGAGAAAGGGGAGGTAGCAATGGATTGGACCAAGGGTTTGGATTCCATAGCTCCTGTTTGCATTTGTCCCCTCACCCTCCACCATCGATCACCTTGGATTAATGGCACCATACACTAGGGTGGCTAGCATAGTCCCAATACACAAGGGGGGTAATAAAGAGGAGCCAGGCCCATAAGCCTCACCTCTGCGGCTGGCAAGGTGATGGAGACACTTGTCAAGGAAAGGACTGTGGATTTCCTGGAAAATGGGGTTGCAAAACCAAGGACAACATGGGTTCACCAGGGGTAGGTCCTGTCAGACCAACCTGGTAGAATTCATTGATGAGGTGACCAAGGTGATAGACCAGGGTGGAGGCGTGGATGTGGCTTTCCTGGGCTTTAGGAAGGCATTTGATACTGTCCCTTGACCAGGATAGAGAAATGGGTGGAAAACTGATTTAGAGATAGAAACCAAAGGGTGGTGGTGAATGGGATTTGCTCAGCAGAGGGGAAGGTGACCAGTGGAGTACCTCAAGGGTCTGTGTTAGGGCCAGTACTTTTTAATATTTATATGTAATATAATTGTAGGGGTGGAAGGGAAGGTATCACTGATTGCTGGCAATGCTAAATTAGGTAACAGGGTGGACATTCAGGGAGGGGTGGATAGGATGAAGGCAGACTTCAGTAAATTAGAGGAATGGACCAGTAAGTAGAAACTGGGGTTCAATACAAAGAAATAAATAATCATGCACTTGAGACATAGGAACCAAGGGGTGGAATACATGCTTTGGGGGAGGTTCTAAAGGTCACAGTGGAGGAGAGAGACTTGGGATTAATTATTACTGATGATCTTAAGATGACCAAGCAGTGTGGGAAGCAGTGGGAAAGGAAGGCAAATCAGATGCTTGGATGCATAGGAAGGGGGATTACCAGCAGGAGGAGGGAGGTGATTCTCCCCTTGTATGTATCACTGGTACAACCGCATCTTGAGTACTACATGCAGTTCACCAAGAACTGTCTCCCCCAGAGGGTGATTAACTAGAACATTAACACAACCCCTGGTTATACCTTAATGCTTAAGAAGCATCGTGGTCTTTGGGCAGTTCTGATAATTTGAAAAGCTTCTATCTGGTGAGGTTGTGAGACAGCCTCTGGAATTTGGACTTTATTCATCTAGACTGGTACACAGTAACTGCTGTAGTGGGAGTACAGCAGATTGGATTTAAATCTTGTTGGCTAACGGTGGGGGTGAGAGACCCATCTTGCCCAAATATCAACTGTGAAGCTTTGGTATGCTTAGCCCCATTCCCGAATACTGACTGCCATTTTCCAGTGAGTTTTGGACCTTACATTGTTTTAAAGGGGTCGGTTTTCTTTTGGGAGGGTGTTTGGGATTGTGTGTATCAGTTTATTTTTAATTTTTTGTCTTTGATTTGTTCTGTTTTATTTTGTGTTTGTTTTTCTTATCTGTTGTTTGACTGCTATGGTAGGCTTTTATAGGTATGTGCTGGCAGAGATCTCTCCTGGTCAGGCACTACTCTCCCTCTGAGCTCCGTGGCCTCCATCCTTTTAGCTGTCCCCCTTTGCCCGCTGAGGTGTATGGGCACTGTAGGGAGAAGGCATAAGGTTGGAGGGGTGGACCCAAAGGGAGAGTGGAGCAGGGTGGGCAGATTGGGGTTGTGGGGATTAGAAGACACCCTGGGGCAAAATGGGTTCCTGAGAGGGGTCCTCCCTGTCTGGTTCCCATACCCAAGGACTTTGGGTGGACAGATGACACAGCCAACCTCGGTGCCCATCCTGCTTGGGTGGTGTTGTGTAATGCTACATCTATTAAAAACAAGAAAGCAGTAACTGCTAAGCTTGTTGGGTCATCTGACCTGTCCTGTATCACCGAGACCTGGCTGGACGATAATGCTAGCCATGTTCCTGAGTCAGCCATTCTGACTGGGTTCTCGGTGATACACCACCTGAGGATGGATCATAGAGGTGGGGGTGTAGCCATATGTTTTAAAATAGAATCTGGCCTTGTAGATGTGCCAATGGGGGAGACTAAGTCCTTTGAATGTATCATAGGCACAGGTGTGAGGTGCAGGATTCTTCTTGTCTACCGTCCACCCAGGGGTGAAAAGCAATTCCTGCAGGAAGTCGCAGACTTTGTCATCAATATAGTGTTGGAGTCCCCCAGATTGATGGTTCTGGGGGACTTCAATGCCCGGGTTGATGAATGAACTCTCGCAATTTGGTAAGGCATTCTTCCAATTTATGAATTTTTTGGGCTTGACACAGGTTATTACCTCTGTGACACATACTCACAGTTACTCATTGGACTTGGTTTTCCTACTGGGTGTGGAGACCTCTGACCTGGTGATAGAGCCGATCAGATGATCTGACCATCACATTGTAATGTTCAATTTCCAGGCTTTCCCCTATAGGCCTGCCTCTACAGAGATGGTCCAGTACCACCCTTTAAAGGGCTTGACCCCAGATGGCCTGGCAGCGGTGCTGGACCTATTGGGTTTTCCAAGTGAAAACGTGGAGCCAGATAATGTTTTACAGGCCTATAATAAGGCCATGACCAGGGTTTGGTTTCCATAGCTCCTGTCTGCATTTGTCCCCTCACCCTCCACCATCAATCACCTTGGATTAATGGGACCTTGAGGGAGCTGAGGAAAGTGAGACAAAGGCTGGAATGGTGCTGGCGGAAATCAGGCTTTGATGCCAACAAACTTAGATTGATGGTTCATTACACAGACTATCAATCGGCCAACTCCCATAAGAAGGCAGAGTTTCTGTCTAGGGAGATCGCTGCTGCACAAAATCAACCAGCTCAGCTCTGCTCTTCTGAACTGTTGACAGACTGTGCAATCCAGTCTGTCTGCAGTCTCGGAGAGCATTGTCACAGGAGAAGTATGAAGACTTTGCTCAGTTCATTGCGGATAAGGTTGCCAACATCAGGTCTGAGATCTGCACAGCTCGTTCCAATGGGTGTGATGATGGTTGGTGGGAGGCTGCAGCCCCTCGGCTTGGCTGGTCTGACTTTGACCGGTTGGCAATCATGGATTAGAATGAGGATCATCCAGAGTATGCAGCCAACCTACTGTAGTTTGAACCCTAACCCAACCTGCCTCCTAGTGGGGTGCGTTGACATTATTGGACCAGTCCTAGCGGAGATAGTCTGGTGTTCATTAAAGACAGGTGTGTTTCCTGACACCCTGAAGGAGGTGGAGGTAACACTTCTCCTTAAGAAATCCTCTCTCGATACAGATTGTCTCGCTAACTATAGATCTGTCTCTAACCTTCCCTTTGAGGGTAGGGTTACTGAGAAGGCAGTTGCACTGTAGCTGGAGGACCACCTTGCCATTCACGAGGTCTACAATCCTCTTCAGTCTGGATTTCAGAAGAGGCACAGTACTGAGACGGCCCTAGTTTGGTTACTCAGTGACCTCCTGATAGCAAGGGATCAGAAGAGCCATTCCATCTTGGTTTTTGCAACAAATTTGCAACATGGGCTTTTTGAGACCCCACCTCATGAACAGTGGCACTGTCATTTTGTGAATCGGTCCCAAAAGGAGATTCCGCACAGCGACTGCGAAATCACCTTTCGGGACCGAGTAACAAAATGATAGTGACAGTTTTCACAAGCTGGGTCCCAAGAACCCCATGTTGAAAATTTGGGGAATAAATTATAAAAAATGGCTGAGATATCAGCATATGTTGAAAACCCCATTGAATAGTATTATAGCAGGCTTACCTTTGATTCTTCAGTTCGCGGTTCAGCTTTCAAGAGTGCAGACATGTCCCAGTCCAGAGAAGATGACAGCACCAACCTCCAGAGGTAAGTACGGGGTAAGAGGGGGTGTGGGGAAGGTGAGTGCCCAGTGGGAGGGTGGGATGGGGAGGGGACTGCAGCAATGATGAGGGACCATTTTCTTGTTTACAGGGAGAAACAAAAAAGACTGGAGCAATGACAAGGGACCATTTTCTGTTTTACAGAAAAAAAAAACATTTGGGCACACTGGAGTGGGCACCCAGTGTGCCACATGACTGCAGGGGGTGTACATAATGCCAACATGGGTATTTGGCACCCTGATGTCAGCAGCAGTGGATGGGGGCGAAGAAAAAAAAATAGGCACACTGGAGAGGTCTCCCAGTGTGCCACATGAGTTTGGAGGGGTCACAAAATGCCATGGAGCTGACAATGGTGACATAACTGTGCATGCATAGCACTCACACATGCGCAGTTGTGGTGAATGGAATTTTGCCATACATGGCACCACCAGATGAACTGAGTATGTACACGAGTTGCACATACACAGTTCATGCCATGGAATGTGGAAGTAACAGCCGAAATAGTGCAGCTATTATTCCATAGTGGCAGATTGTGGAAGAGGGTTTTAAGCTCCATTGGGCTTTCAGAAGGATACTTCCAAAAGTCCAGTGGAAGGTTCCATGATCAGCCATTTTTACAGCTACAGAGCGATCGCAAAACAGCTGTAGGCTCTGCCCACAGCCCTAAAAATTATGGGTTTGCTTAACAGACCATCTTAGCAAATGGGGTGGAAAGTAAGAATTAACTAGTCTGAGTTATAAGGAAATAAGGTCTCAGCCTTCACCTGAAACTTTGCCCCTAGGGGGTCCCACATAGTGAAGGCCTCATACAGTACATGTAGTTACAGCAGGCCTATATAGTGTATAATGTAATGATGTTGTGCATGGAAATCCATACACTGTGAAAAGTCATTCTGCTGCAGTAGTGATGTTCTTACTAATGCAGAATGACTTTTCATTCTTCATTAGTAAGCATGTCACAGTACAACTGACTACAACAGCTCTGTTGATAGGGCTAGCAGTGGTTGGCAGGTCACATGAGTAAACCAGCCGTGCGGGCAATTGGCAATGAGCTCGGGCTGCAGCAAGCAAGGACAACTTTTTGTATCACAAAAAGTAAGAGTTAGTTGCTGATTTGCACCATACACTATAAAGAAAAGTGTATGGTAGCCCCAATATGCAACCATGGCGCGCTTACACCTCAAGGTTACTATAATGTCAAAGGTTCCTCTTCAACTTTACTGTCGCGGTCCTTGGTGTCATAGTAACCTCTCGGTGTAAGAATAGCATTGCTAGGTATGGGCTACCATACACTATCCTATATGTACTGTACATGTATTTAGGCCTAGATTGTCTCTGCCTGATATCACATGGTTCCATAATATGGTGGCAATATTGAACAGACTTATACATGCAGATATTATTTAAAGTATAAGTGCCCAGTGCAGAAATACACTATTTTAAATATTCAGATGGCCAGCAATGCACCCCATCTTACACTGTTGAATCCCTCTGTATTATCGACTAGGGCATGTGCAGAAGAACTGAGGCCATTGAGGCTATGGGCCAGTTGTCAGTCACAAGGGACTGGCACTAAATCATTGCAGCACAATTTAGCACCAGTCCCTTGTCTGCAATCCCCCCAAATTATGCTCAAAGAATGTCAGACACCCCTTCTTCACCAGTGCACATCATAGTGTGCAGGTGTACAGAAGAAGTGAGACGGCCAGGTGACTGGTATTCTGTGCAATTCACAATGCCAGCTACCATTTCTGCAGTGAGCACAGCACATTGTGACACTCTATCTAAAGAATTATTTTGATAGGTGGTAGGGTTGTCAGAACACTGCACCAAGTGTGCAAAGATGTCCTGTGACTAAGTTCTTCAAGGGGTCACAATACCATTGCAAGACATGCATGAGAATGTGGTCTGGTGGGATCCACTGGACTACCAGGGACTGTTAATTACTGGGGGTTGGGTTGTGGGCACAGTGGACTACTGGGGAAGATGATAAAGAATGAATGGAAAGACATGGCTGGTGGTCCACAAGTGGGCCAAAGCACAGGTCAGGTGGGTAGGTGGGAGGGAGGGAGGACACACTAGACTGCTGCACAGGATCATGCATGCTTGTGAATGACACTGTGCCATATGCAAGGCATGCATGACCTCTTAATGTGCGCCATTACTGAGTGCAAGCCAACTCCATACAGTTACAGTTGGACTGCCTCATTTGCATTCCAACATTTGGGCCAGAGGGTATCCTTAACCCTACACAAATCTAATGTTCTTAGTATACCAGTTTTATCAGTCAGTGCAATGAGTTTGTGCCCCATTTTGCATCCCCTAAACTTGTAACAGAGAACTAGGCCTTATGGCCCCATGATCATTTTAACATTTCATACAGTAAAGCTTAGCCTTCAGTGACCCTCTCTGTCAGTCAGCAGAAGTAAATATGCTTTGCCCAGACACACCGAGGTGAATCCTAATTCAAAAGAAAAGCAACTATTATTCAAAGGAGCAGTTGGAAAACAGTGAACAAACCATACTGTACTCTACTTCATGAAACCGAGTAAAGATTAATTTAACTACTGTAGT
Source organism: Neoceratodus forsteri (assembly GCA_016271365.2). Lineage (NCBI taxonomy): Eukaryota > Metazoa > Chordata > Ceratodontiformes > Ceratodontidae > Neoceratodus > Neoceratodus forsteri. Next base: position 656,649,440 of record CM057456.1, read on the forward strand.
CCTTCAAGAGATACATGCGTTCTATTGGGAGTGAAAAATGTCTTAAAGTTTTTTAAACTATTAATTTACTGAGGTGACTTGCTACTTCTTTAGGGCACAAACTATTTACTCTGGGTTGGTTATGGGCCCTGATGGCAATCAGTACCTGGCCATTACAGACTTGCGGTCTCAACAAGAATCCACTCAGCAGCTGAGCTCTCATTTATCAGAGTCAAGGGATTCTATAAGCTATTGCTTTATATTGGAGCAGATCATATACACAGCACATTGTGCAGTGACCCTACCATTATCTCCTCTATTTTGTTCCCTTCTTTCATCATTTTATGAAAGACTATAGCCTTCTGATAACAAGTGAGGTGTGAAGAAAACAAGTTTTTCCCATTCATGCAATACATCTGCATTATGTAAGATATCAAGTGGACAGATTTTAAAGTGGCTGGGAGACGTGGTGGAACGCTGACAGAAAATGTTTCATATCTGGAAGAGTAAGCTACAGTGCTCTGGAGTCTGGAGTGGGAGTTTTTGCCAAGATATGTCTCATCTAAAAGCTGTCTTTAAGAAACATTGTACAGGGTTTCATTTGGTTGCTGCACAGTAATATCAGTGTATAGTATTTTTGGCGGGTGGTCTTTATAGAATGTGGGAAGAATGTTTTAAGAAGAAATACAAAATCACACATGCCCCCACAATGCAAAGCACCATGGGCTGCATATGCAAATCACCACAGATTATTATGCTGGTTCAACTTTAAGCAGAAATGCATGGTGCCGAAAGGCCTCTCACACAGTTTGCAAAGGGTGCCAACAGAAGACATAGACACATGTTTCATCCTACCAGAACTCATCAGTATGCCTCATCTGTTTGACACCCCAGTGGAATGAACCAGTTACCCTAAGATGGTCGACCTGGGTTTTGATGTGGTGAACCCAATTAAAACAGAAAACAGTTTAAAAGACAAAGAACCTCTGTGTGCAAGCACCGAGGCAATGGTTACCCCAAAGGGCATTTGGCTGGGAAGCCAAGTTTCAAAGAAATACAAAATCACACATGCCCCCACAATGCAAAGCACCATGGGCTGCATATGCAAATCTCCACTGAATATTATGCCGGTTCAACTTTAAGCAGAAATGCATGGTGCCAAAAGGTCTCTCACACAGTTTGCAAAGGGTGCCAACAGAAGACATAGACACGTGTTTCGTCCTACCAGGACTCATCAGTATGCCTCGTCTGTTTGACCCCCGGTTCAGTATGATTTATCAGAGGTCATGAACATAATCTCCTTTCTGCCTAAAAAGTAAGTATGGCACCTATGTTGAGAAGGTCAACAAATAAAAAATAAAGTAGCTTGAGATGATATAGTATTGTTTATTTTTCTAGGGCATTTGCTGGTGGTTCGGTGGGGCAGTGGGCAACACTCACCATGCCACCTCCCCCACTGAACAGAACATACATTGTGCATAGCTGAACGTCCTGTGGAAGCTCATAATGTTGCTGCAGCCACGTGGCTGCCAAATTTCTCACCCATCCTTCTCATTTTGTCCCCCTACCTCCTGCCAGACTTGCACATGTGCAGTTGCTGCCTTGGGTATCCTTCCTGCTCTTCCAGCCTGCTCTCTTCCTGACCTGGGCTGCCACTGCTGATATAACATTGCTCTCCGGGGTTCATGGCTCATAACTTCATTGTGGTCTTCTAGGTTCAGTTGTCACTACCCTTCACTGCAGCTGTGCTTGCTCCTGCTGTACTCAGTGACTTCTCTCCTGTATCGCTATGGCAAAATGCAATTGCATTCACTGCAGTAGTAAAGGGGTGGAAAGCAGGTTGTAGAAAGGAAATATATAGCCAAAGAGTATATTTTATTTCATGTGCAAAGCCAGCAAAATATGCAACGTAATCACATAAGCCAGTGACACACTCCTACCACAGCCAGATACCCCAGGGATTTCCCCAACTAGAGCTTCATCAGGGGATGGGCAAGAGATAAAACTGAACCCTTGTATTCCCTATGACACACATGATTGAATTAACATGAGAGGCCACCCTAATTCAACTAACAGTAAAACAAAAACAAAATAAAAATCTGCTGACAGCTTATCAGTATCCTTTTATCCTTTATAGAACAGTGTCAGGAGCGCTGGAGGGGTAAAACCCATTGATATAGTACATTCTCATTTCAGTCATTAAAGTGCAAAAGGTTAATAAAATGAACTGCAAAACTGAAGCTGGGCAGAGAAAAAACAAACTATTCAAGAAATGGCGAAAGATACATAAAAGTGTAAATACATGTGTCATAACTATTAGATACTATATTATAAATGTAACTCAAGAAATGTGCACCAATCCCACTACAATATATCTCAATGCACTAAGCCAAAATGAACAGTGATCCTAGACTTCAAACCATGGACACTTCAAGCTAGTAAAACATTCTAAATGGTCCCTAAATGGATCTAACCCTTTAGTATGTTTTGCCTGCAAAAAATGTCCATGTGGTATATAATCATTATGTTACGCCTTCTTCAGAACTCTGAAGGCCTAGTTTGTTGGAAAAATGTACTAAGTGTTTTTGTTTGTTTGTTTTTTCTGGCTTCCTGCCCTGCATCTAGTCTGCATCTGTCTGCAGTTTAAGCACAGTATACATGTGACACATCTTACTAATAAAAGACCTGCTATAAGGCTGATATGCTGAACTAAAATGTTGTGACTCTTGGATTGGTATCATGTCTGTTTGACGCCATGGCACTGCTATCTCAATTAAATTTCTGTGACCCATAAGCACCAGACCAGTAAGAGTAGTAAGCCAGTATGCAATGCTCTAATTACAGTTTCTACCAGTGACATATTGCAGAATACCGCAGGAACACAGTGCAATCCAATGGCAAATATTCAAATCTGTCATGCAGGAAAGTGACATACTTATCACAGAGTGTGGAATCCTGGCTGACTTGGCTGTGCAAGCATTCTTCATAATACAGAACTGACAGTGCTGTACCTTACAGACTACCTCAGTGCCTTCCTTTCAACCATTTGATTCTCTTAAAACAGCACACTGATGGTCTTAGTGATCCAAAGCAGTGGACTCCCCTGTCCATCCCAGTTCTGTAGGACTTTACTGACCACATCTCTTGCAAGGTCACATCCTGACAGGCAATTTTATCACAATACATTTAATTAAGGGTTTTATCATTACTGTTAAAGAGATCCACCAAGTTACATGAATTGAGATTTGCACCACATATTTTGGTGCCTTACCTCTGTGAAACACTATTGCTGTATATTCCACTAAATATTTTTCAGTAATTTAGATGTGGGGGGATCATAAATTTTCCCCCACCAGATCACTGGCACTTGGACCAGCACCCCTGACTGTACCCCCACCTCACGGACAGCAACACATATGTAAGTATATGTACTAATCTTAGGGCACAGGCTCTTATCGAGTAAACATAAGTGTCAGGATTTGCATTCTATTGTACTTTTGCAATGCATACTATCTTTTACTATATTCTCACAATATATTGTACCACTGGGAGATGTTTTCCATTATATTTTTATTGTATAATTATAAGTTAGGCAACAGTGCCATCTTCAGTGCTTGTGCACAACTGTAACTGCAAGTGACCTTAGAAGCATCACAGACCTTATTGTTCACTTATCTTCTGCTAGCTAAGCAACTTCTCATGTTAGTTAGGATGGTTACTCACGCTACCTGCTACTGTCCACTTGCTCACTTTTTATGTATTTTATTTTACTATTGCTATAGTGATTATCGGGGTATAAGACCCCTTGCAGCATGTATTTTCTCTAGAGAGACTTGACTGCATCTACGTAGGTAAGGAAATTGGATACTCTCCCAGTGATTACACTGTTGGTTGTAGGCCTGTATTATTCTTATTTACAAGTAACAAATTATATTTATTATATGGAAACCACTTGTCTGTTGTCTCATCCTTTTGTGCAGTTCCAACAAGAACCGGAGAAAGGTAATTTTATTACCCAGTTACATTTGGCAACCGTGTGCAGGTTGGAATGTACAAAGTGAAGATTCCATTCAATGAATTTTGAATGTCGAGTAGTATAGTGTGTTTCTTGCCTGCTTGGACCTACTCATACTTACAGTGGTTGTTGGTCTTGGGCATGGCACTTCCACACCGGACCCCTTTACACTCCCTCTGCGAGTGACAGCGAACCACCTTGGCATCACCATTTGTCCAGGGGGGACCAGAAAGCCATTGGTTAATGGCACCAAAGATTTTATCCAGTCTTCTGACTGTCTTTTGTTTGTTTGTCTACCCCTTGCTTGTCATGCCTCAACTTTGCACTAAGTTGACACTCAACATCTCAAACTACCTCACCACCCATGGAGGATGGCCAGATTTCGCACTGGACATGAATTCTGCAGACAATGCATTGCTGCTAATTTCAGAGCATTACTTAGAGTCCAAACAAACAGCCAAGAAATACAACCTTAAAGGTCTCTTGGTTGTGGCTCTACATACCGTTGTTGAGTGTCTCATGGTGAAGTGTGCCTCCCTTGAACTGCAAAATGTGTCTCTAAAAAAAGAGATGGGCTTGCAGGCATTGGAGTTACAGAAAAGGGAACAGAAACTAATGGAGGAGACACAGTCACTCCACGATGCCAATAACAGACTGTTGCATTGTACTACTCAAGACTCTGAGTGAGAAATTTGCATGTTGAGAGATGATTGTGAAAGGTTCAAATGTGATAAGAAACAGCATATCTGAATGATATTCTGAGTGATATGAATGAGGGTTTGAGAAAGGATAATGCTGAGTTGAAAGAGGAGAATGAGAGAGTGAATCATGAGCTAGACAAATAGCTTAGGGAAAACATCAAATTGGGCACCACGTACAGAGTATTTCAGCATGAGGTTGAGAAGAGTATTGAGCAGGGCACTGCAAGAGTTTGTCATAAGACATGTAGAACAAAGATGGCGAAGTTGCACCATCAGTGAGAAGTTCTCACTGGCCATGTTAAGGCTATGAATGGGTTCCAGTATAAGCCCATTGACATTTCGTCATCCGGTGATGATGATTCTGACTTTTATGATGAGGTATGCCACATCATGCAAAAGTCCAGCCCCCATAGGGCTGTCATTTTCTCCAGCCATCCCCAAGATGGCGCCTACAGCCACATGCCCTCTACGTTGCCATGTCTTCACAAACATGGCAGAAGCAATGTATAATGCCAAGATTGTGGCCCCCATGACACAGGCGGACAGCCTGTATTCTGTGGTGCACCTTCGCTTGCCTCCCTCCACAGGGAGGACGATACAGAGGTGTGTGGCCTAATTCAAGAGGCCATTACCAATATTATGACACTCAATGACCACCGGACAGCCATCCAGGATCAAATTCACAGAATGTTTGAGGACACTGTCAATCAAGACCATGCATTCAAGGCAGTCGCTAATGTGGCGGTGGAAGCTTCCCTTTGCGGTGCCATGGAACGTATCGAGTTGAACGCAATTTCTCATACGTCCAATCCACTGCAAGTCACTCATTCTGTCCAGAAAATTGCCCAAAGTATTGGACAGATGGGCCCGACTGACAACCTCAGTTGCCATTTGGAGAAGGTGCACTCCCTCTGCGAGAAGCTTTCTCTCCAACCCGAGTACCAGGTTCAAGTCTTGTGACAGATGATCGAACCAACCCTCTAGGCCAAACTCCCACATACCGTCTGCAACTACAAGACACACGCCTACAACAACATTGAGGTGGCATGCCTTGCTGCCAATGCCTGAGGTGTCATTGGAGCCAGCTTGGCCTACAAGGTTTAGCAGAATGTGAAGGAAAGCCATGCGGCTTACCATCAGCGGTTGTGGCTTGCTTACGAGGCTGGTAAAGGTCTGGCTGGCGAAGTCGTACACCAAGACCAGATTGAGTACAAGGATTTGTACATCCAGAACATGACTCCATCCCCTCTGGGAAAAGGTCAAACTCAGCGTTTACCTGGATACCGATAGCTTCACAGAAATTCTCACCAAGACGGAGAGTGCCTTTCAGGTATACCTCCGTAACCTGGCTTCCAGTAAAAACAACAAAGCTGACAACATTCAAACTCCAGCAGTACAGGTAGCTGCAGTACAGCCTACCTCCAACATGCCTGCCTGTCTCGACCCCAACCCGATGGTGTGCCGTAGTGTGGCTGCCATTGGGTGGCTATCTCTGTGGCACTTCTTCTCTACCACACGGTTGCTGGTGAGCAGCCGTATCAGTGAGCGGGTCTGGGGAGAGGTTTGGGGGCCTGGGTCAGACTCTTCCAGTACTGTAGGAATCATCAGCCTGGATTTCAATGCATTTAGCCTGGAGTGCAGCTCAGCCCCTCGATACCAGCCTGAATGTAGAACTTGGTGGCATGGTGAAGTGGGTCGGAATTTTCGTTGGCACCCTAGCTCATTTTCTTCAGTTTGTGCAAGCCACGGTAACATGAAGAGTGACCTGAGAGAAGTACATTTATTGGAGGAATGAAGTGAGTTACCTGTTTTCAACTGCAGAGTTGTGATTTAAAATTGTTTTCCAGGACTTGAGTTTATTGCAACATTTTGAGATTCTGTTGGTTTCCAAGTGGAGCTCCTGATTTGGCAGTGAGAGTGACTTTGTTTGTGTTGGATCCCCAGGGACTGAGAGGACCTAGTGGTCTGAAGACACCTGTTTTTGGATTTATCAGCTGCTTGCACCTCAGTGAGAGGAGGTGTGTTCAAGAATTTGTTGTGCATATGCTGGCTTAATTTACAGTTCAAAAGAGTTTGATGGATTTATCTAATGGATTGATTGCTGGACTTGGAGTACTTTTTAAGATTAACATCTAGCTACTTGAGAGGTGGCCTGAAAGTCCTTAAAAGCCCCTTTCCTGCAGTGGTGAGAGTACTGTGGGGGTAAGAAAATAAAACTAAAGCTACTAACCAGAGTCTAGAAGGAACTTTTTGGACATTTATAAAGTTTAACATTAAAGTTTCTTGTTTTGATAAGGGTCATTATATATTTTAAGTAAGGGGATAAGTTGTTGGAAAGTTTCGTAGAGGGGGGGAGGAAGAGTATTGAGTGAGTGGGGTGGTGAGTAGAAAGATTGGGTTAGAGTGTGCCCAAAATATGTGCTGGGGTATTGGTGACATGGTCAGGCAGTACCCCCCCTCAAGACTAAAGGATCTTCGTCCCTTTGAACATTCTCCGCGTATAATAGATGTCAAGTTTTTGGCATCTTGAGACAAGGGGTGGAAGGAGATGGAGATCCTGGAACTCTTGGGGGGGATGGGAAAGGAGTGGGCAGATAGAGACAGTGAGAACCAGGAGGTGCCCTGGGACAAAATGGGTACAGGAAAAAGGTTATCCTTGCCTTGTGCCCATACCCAAGGGCTCTGACTTGGTCAGACAGGAAGTGGGGCCATCCTTGGATTCCCGTCCCTTTTGGGCAGTGTTAACTCATTTGCTCCCAGTGGCCATTTTGGGTCAGTTTTAACAATAGATGGTTCTGATGCCATATGGCATCTATGGGAACAAATGAGTTTTTAAGCAATGCCAGGTCGATTAGGTATAAGACCGCAGTGGTTGCAGAACTTGTTGCTTCTGTTGACATGACTTGCATCACCGAGACCTGGCAGGATGGAAGTACAGGTCCTATTTTGGAGTCTGCGGTTCTCGCTGGAGTCTCGGTGATTCACCACCTGAGAGTGGACCGTAGGGGCAGTGGGTTGCTGTCTGTTATAGACAGGAACTGGATCTCAGGGAGGTGCCAGTTGGAAACACCAACTCCTTTGAGTGTATAGTGGGTGCAGGTACAGGCTACAGGACCCTTCTCACCAACTGTCCACCAGGTGATGGGAGGGAGTTCCTGAAGGAGGTTGCGGACTTCATCGCCTAGATGGTATTAGAGTCCCTCAGATGGTTTATTCAGGGGGACTTCAATGCCTGAGTCGATGATGAACTCTCACGATTTGGACAAAACCTCCTACAATTGATTGACTCATTGGGCCTGACATGGGTTATTACCGCTGTAACCCATGAGGGGGGCACACATTAGACTTGGTGTTCCATCTGGGGATGGAGATCTCCGATGTGGAGGTGCAGCCTATCGGTTGATCTGACCATCATGCCCTGAGATTCGGTTTTGCAGCCCCCTGAAGTAGGCCTGCCCCTAAGGAGTTAGTGCAGTTCGGTCCTTTGAGAGGAGTTACCTCAGAGGGCTTAATGATGGAGCTGGACTTCACGGGATTTCCAATGGATAACATTAACCCAGGGCCCCTGGTGTTGACCTATAATAGGGCTGTCATGGGGGCCTTGGCTGTCACTGCTCCAACATGTGTTCACCCTCTTACTCTTTGCCCAGGGGCCCCCCTGGTTTAATGGGGAGATCTGAGAGCTGAAGAGACAAGGGCTAAGATTGGAAAGGTGCTGGCGGAAAACTCGCCTGGTGGTGGATAAGCTTAGATTGTTGAATCACTATAAGATCTACCAATCAGCAATTTCCCATAAGAAGGCAGAGTTCCTGTCCAGGGAAATTGCTACAGCGAAGAATAGGCCAGCCCAGCTCTTCTGGACTGTGAACAGACTGTGCAACCCAGTCTGTCTCCATGCCAGTTGGGCATTGTCCCAAGTACAGTGTGAGGAGTTTGTGCAGTTTTTCGCTGGTAAGGTGTCCACCATCTGGGATGAGATCAGCCAGTGCCTTCCCATTGGACCTTGCACTAGTCAATCGGGGTGGTACTAGTGCCCAGTTGACTTGGTTCACCTTTAGCCAACTGGCAGTCATGGATATAGTGAGGATTGTCGAGACTTTGCGGCCAACCTATTGTAGTTTGGATCCAGGCCCTACACGCCTACTAGTGGGGTGTGTAGAGGTCATCAGCCCGGTCCTTGCTGGGATAGTGCCGGTTTCATTGGAGAGAGGGATCTTTCCAGAGCCCTTAAAGGAGGCAGTAGTATGCCCCCTTTTGAAAAGGCCCTCCCTTGATCCCGACTGCCCAGGTAACTACAGACCAGTCTCAAACTTACCCTTCGTAGGGAAAGCTATTAAGAAGGTGGTCACCTTGCAGCTGGAAGATCACTTAACCAGACACAATATCTATGACCCTCTCCAGTCTGGCTTCAGGAAATGGCATAGCACTGAGACAGCCCTGGTGTGGGTACCAAATTATCTCCTGTTCCATCTTGGTTCTCCTTGATCTCTCAGCAGCATTTGACACCATGGATCATGGGGTGATGCTCGAGAGCCTGTGGTTTTTCTGTGGACTGAGGGGTGCAGTCCTCAGTTGGTTTTGATCTTTCCTTGAGGTCAGATCACAGACAGTGGTGTCAGAGATTTACTCCTCGGACCCTCACTGGCTGCCCTGCGGGGTTCCACAGGGCTCGGTGCTGTCCCCCATGTTATTCACGGTGTATATGCTTCCATTAGGGGACATTATAAGATGGTATGGGCTGAGTTTTCATTGCTATGCTGATGACTCTCAGCTCTACATGTCTTTTGTACCTGAACAGGAACCTGACTCAATCACGGTGTTTAACAACTGCCTGCTGGAGATACAGAACTGGATGAGTGCCAGCTGGCTTCGGTTGAATTTGAGTAAAACAGAGGAATTGGTGGTGGACCCTAGTTTTAGGACAATAGGGGCATGGGCTGGGAAACCCTCAGGTTTATACCTTGAGGGGACCCCGCTTAAGGCCTCAGGCCAGGTGCATCACCTGCACAGGGTATTTGATGAGGGCCTGACCCTGAGGGCTCAGGTGTCAGTTGTAGTCAAATTCTCATTTTTCCATCTAAGGAATATAGCCCGGGTGAAACACTTGGTCCTGCCTGAAGATCTCCCTACCTTGGTCCATGCCTTTGTCACCAGTCATTTTGATTACTGCAGTGACCTCTATCTAGGGCTACCAGGAGTGGATATCTGCCACTTGCAGTTAGATGGCCAGGTTGTTGACTGGAATCTTTAGGTCCAGTCATATAACACCTGTGCTGCGTGAACTGCACTGGCTGCCTATATAGTGGCAGATCATCTTCAAGGTTGCATTGCTGACCTATAATGCCCTACACGAGTTGGGACATCACTACCTGAAAGAACTCCTGTCTTACTATTGCCCCCCCACTCACTCCGATCCTCTGGTGAGGGATTGCTAGAGATTCCCAGGGTATCCCTGAAAACATCTGGAGGAAGATCTTTTGCCTTTATGGCACCTACCCTGTGAAACTGTCTACCTCGCCCGATACGAGATAGCCTGACCGTGGAAGGATTTAAAAAAATCTTTAAAAACTTATTTATTTAACCAAGCATTTTCAGGGTTTTATTGAGTGATTGCTGTTGATTGTTATCAATTTTATTGATTTTAATCTGTTATTGTACTGTATTGTAAAGGCACCCTGAGCTCAAGAAGGGTGCCTTATATAAATACATTTTACTTTACTTTACTTACTTACCCACTATACTGTGGAAGGTAACAACTAGAAGAACGACATCCCTTCTAACGACAAGAAGTCACACAAGGGGGGAGGGGACTAGAACTATAGAAATAATAGAAACAGGGTCAGGAGCAATTGGAAAAATCTAAATGCCCAATTTGATGGTCAGAACCATAATGGTACTAGCTACCGAAGCCTAAGAGACGAGAACGAGACCTTCCGCAAACCGCTGGAGGAGATCCGTGTTGGGAGAGAGGCCAAGCCTATGCACACCGTAGCAGCCCTTGCTCTGGCTGCTGGACAGTCATGCAGCCAGGGAAATCTATTCCTGTCCTCAGCTACCAAACAATCAAACAGCCAAGGAAAGAATCTTTTTGTGGCATCGACTACTGGCCACGCCGATGCAACGCTCAAGGAGGAAACATCTATGAAGGATGATGTGGCACTTGTAACATCACTGCTACATCTGTATCCTGTAAAAGACATACAGGAGGCCCAGAGAGATCCTGGGGGCCTCAGGTTTCAGAAACAGGGTGACGAAGATTATTCTGAAAATGCAGATTGACAATTACAGGCCTCAGTCCAGAATGTGAGTGACTTGCTTGTTGACACAAACGGACGGCCTTGTATGAAGGCCATGGTCAGGGGCTGCCACCTTACCATGCTTCTGGATACCGGAGCAGCCATGTCAGTCCTCCATGATGAGGACCGAGTCTCATCTGACTGGTCTACCAGCTGGAAGACCAATGCCCAGGGTGTGGATGGAACTCAGCTACACACCTACTGATCTGTTCCTCTGCCTGTGGTGGTATACCACCTCAGGACTGATTTTATCTTTGACCTCATGATATTTCATCACCCCAGCATATTGGGAATTGACTTCCTAGCACTACACAGCTGCATAGTGGACTTAGCCAACAGGCTACTTCACCAGATCAAAGGACAATGTCATGCTATCACCATCCCAGACTCGCACATGGTGGCAGACATCTCCCATAACTACAAGGAGTATGACATCATGGCTTTGTTCAAAAGTCATGACCTGTTTTCTGAACTTGCACCTCTGCTGCAAAAAGACCTTGACATATTTGCTGCAAACAAGCACGACTGTGGTAGGATGAACACTACCACTGAAATCACAGGACCCAGCCCTGTGAGGCAAAACAGCAGTATCCATTTCCTGCTGAAGCCTTGCCATCACTGAGGGAGACCATCCAATCACTGCTCCAGCAAGGAGTGATTAGGACCTGTGTCTCCACTGTCAATTCACCTATTTGGCCTGTGAAAAAGCCAGATGGAGCGTGGAGACTCACAACTGATTACAGGAAACTTAATCAAGTTACCCCAGTTGTGCCCCAACAGTAGCATCAGCTCCTGATATGCTCAGGCTGTTGACACCTGACAAAAAGTGGTTCAGAGCTCTTGACATCTCTAATGGGTTTTGGTCACTCCCATTAGCACAGGAAAGCCAATACATTTTGCTTTCACCTTCGATGGCCATCAGTACACCTGGACCTGCCATCCCAAGGGATTTCACAATAGTCCCTCCCTTTTCCATCTCCACATGATGGATGCTCTGCATGGGTCCCCTCCACGCTAGTGTCTCCTGCAGTACGTGGATGACTTGCTTCTAGCAACCACCGTGAAAGAAGATCATTTGGCCTTTCTAGATGAATTCTGTCTCTCCTCAAGAGAGCGGGCCTCAAGTGCAAATCCTCTAAAGCACAATTGTGTGAAAAAGAGGTCATCTTCCTTGGCCTACATATTACAGACCAAGGCAGAAGCCCAGCTGTCAAGAAGATCCAGGGCTTGCAAGATCTGTCACTTCCTACCAGTGTGGCAACACTCAGATGCTTTTTAAGAATGAACAACTACTCCAGGAATGTTACCCCTGACTTCGCCTTGAAGGCTGCTCCCTTGTACAAACTTCTGAAAAAGGATGTCCCATGCACATTGGGCCCCACTCACACTGAAGCTGTGACACAGCTTAAGCAGGCCTTAGCCTCAGCTCCAGCACTGATCAATCCCAACCCAAACCTTCCATTTCACTTAGAAACTGCCACCTTTGATGTGGCCATGTCTGCAGTTCTGGCACAAACGTACAATGGGTACCACAGGCCCATTGCCTACACATCTCAGATGCTGTCCCCAGTAGAGAGGAAATATAGTCTCTGCAAAAGGACACTTTTGGCAACCTTCTGGGCTGTCAAAAATTTTCTGTACCTCATTGGGTATGTTCCTATTGTTCTGCACACCTGTCATACCCCAACTAATTTTTAGCTTTCAGACAAAGTAAAAGATGGTTCAGTCTCCAATATCAGACGTACACACTGGTCTTTGCTTTTGCAGGACAAGGACATCAAAGTACTGCCTGCTAAAATGCCCTCAATTTTGGCCCATGGCCTACTCTACACAGGTAAGCCCCACGACTTTGCACTCCAGCCTCCTGACTTACCTGACCCGGGACCATTCTTACCGGCTACACCAGATGTTTTGGAAGATACCACCATGCATCGTATCTTTACAGTTGGCTCTGCCTCCTACGTAGATGGAGAGCAGGTGGCAGGATTTGGAGTGCTCATTTTAGACAAAGAAGGCAGTTTCAGGTGCATTTCTAGAAAACGCACTGTTATCTGCTCACAGTATGCCAAATTGGCAGCTGTGGCCTGTACATTGGAGGTCATACCCCATGGTGACAAGGATGTCATCATCTTTATAGCCTCTAACTGGGTCTGCTCATCCCTTACTGAGTTTCTACCATTCTGGGAGAGAAATAACTTTACATCCTCTGATGGCACACCTGTCAAATATAGGGATCTGTTTGTGTATATACGCCCTGACACAGCAACTTACTCACAAACTGCACATCCAAAAGGTAAAGGCTCACTGCAAATCTGACCCTTACCATGAATTCAATGATCAAGTGGATTTGCTTGCCAAAGCAGGCGCTTGGGGGGGGGACATGGACAAGAACTTACCCAATAGCTGTAGCAGCTATAGTAGCCGCTAACACCAGGCAGAAACCAGTACCAGAACCTCCACTGGACCTTTCTGCTGCACAGAAATTTGACCCAGAACTGAAAGACATGTTCAAATTCCCGGATAAAGGAATTGAACAACCACTAGCTGTTGGTAGTCCATACAAGAGACACTCTGACAACATATACTTGTCAAGTGATCAGAAACTCATCTGGTATCAGAAAGAAGATACAGGTGAAAAACTGTGGGTTGCACCACAATCTCTGTGAACTGAATTCATCCATATGGTTTATGATACCCCCACTGGTGGACACCAGGAGGCAGAAAACACCCTCCAGAGACTCAAAACTGTCATCTGGTGGACTGGCATAGCCAAAGATGTTGAGCACTATGTGAACAACTGCAAAGTGTGTGCCCAGAACAACCCAATTTCAATGAAAATAAACACCAAATTGTTGCCCCAAAGGCAAACTGGACCATGAAATGCGATACCAACTCCAGTAAGAACAACAAGTATGCACTTTTCACTGATTTGTTCTCTAAGTGGGTAGAAGCATTTCCCACTAAAAGTAACACAGCAAAGACAACTACCAAGATCCTGGTGGATCAATTGTTATCCAGGTGGGGCCTACCCTTAAAGGTAGACTCAGACCAGGGAACCAGTTTTATAGCTGAGCTGATGAAGCAAACACTCCAACTACTTGGAGTAGATCAGAAATTTCATATCTCTTATCATCCCCAACCCTCAGGTCAGGTAGAAAGAGCCAACAGAAGAATCAAACAAATGTCATGCAAATTTATCAAAGACAATCCCAAGGATTGGGATTCCCTCTTGCCACTACTGCTGATGACAATCAGGGGCATTCCTGCAGCAATTACTCAGTGCACACCTCATGAGGTTATGACTGGTAGAGCCATGAGATTACCTGAGCACCTGTTGATTGATCTCCACACCCCTACTGCAGATAGAGTATCTGTAGATAAGTATGTTGAAAAGCTTCATGATGACATCATGAAGACACACCTGTTCACTGCCAATCAAATGGGTAAGGCTCAACAACAAGTGAAAGCTCATTTTGATAAGCATGTCAAAGAAGTTGACTGGCAAGTTGGAGACCAAGTTATGCTTCTCCAATATAGACAATCAACTCATTCATTTGTCAGCAAATGGGAAGGCCCATACCCCATTGTCAACAAACTCAGTCCTCCTGTTTATCAGATCCGGGTTCAACAGCAAAAGAAGACCACTGACAAGTGGTTCCATGCTAATCAGCTCAAGTTGTACAAAGGTGACTAAACTTACTTTTCCCAACCCACTTAGGGGGGAATAACACTAAACAATCCTTTTCTGTTCTCTTACAGGTACACTGGCAAGATGGCTATCTTGCATCTCCTCATCTTGCTGGGACTACTACTATGACCTCCCCAGACAGAATCCCAGAATAAACCCCTATCGACTCACAGACAACATGTACAACATTTACTTAGCAAGCTTGAACATTCAGCCCCAATGGGAGTTCAGATTAACGTACCCAACAAAATGATTACTGTTAAAGAAGGCTCAGATGCCTATCTTGACGCCAGTGTAGTAGCTCCAGACAAATCCACCCTTTCAATTCAATGGGAAACTGACATTAGTGGCTACACACTCCCTGTAGCTCGCCTGTCCAAAGGTACATTCCAAGGATGGCCCAACACTGACATATCTAAAAATGGTACTCTCTCCATTTGACAGACTTCCCCCAGACATTCTGGTCATTATAACCTTACTGCTCTCATTGATCCTGCTTGCAGTGACTGCCTCACCTCTGAGGAGGAACGTGCCTTCTGTCTTCATAACTATGTAGCTACTGAAGCTCTTTTCCTTTCTGTAGTCCCACCCACTGAAGAAGTGACTGACTGCCCTCCCCAGGAGGAAGATCCTCCTAGTGGTTTGACTGCCACTTCCCTTCCAGGAGCTCTGATTAATAATGTACAATTTATGCATGTACCAGTTATTTTCAATCTTACACATTGGAATATGGCTGAGATTGGTCTCTGTCACATGACCAACACTTCTAAATTTTTCAGTATGATGCTTACATATATTGTATCTGCTTATCAAATGCACTAATGATCCAGTCAGTGGCCCCCATACCACTGATCATGTAGGGGTCTTTAGACCCACACCTAATGCTAAAGCTAGACCACACACTAGGTGTGACACTGCAGATGTAACTGGTGCAGCAGACACTGTTTCTGGCCTTTTTGGCTCAGGCATATCTATTTGGAATAGAGCAGATATAGCTGCTATTAAAGCACAGACTCTTAATTTTCAACAAGCTGTTAAGAATGATATCCTACCCCCACTGTTACATGGTGTAGATGGTTTAAGTAAGGAAGAACATTTTACTGTATATAATATGCAGAGAATTTCCAAAGGGTTCAGTGATACTAAAGATAAGATTAATGAACTAATTTTTCAAAATAATAATGAGGCAGACAAGCAATATATTGCACGTGAACTTTTATGCTCCACTTATGGTTCTTATGTAATTGCCACTGTTAACAATCTCTTCAGAGACTTGGAAACCAGCCGCATTCCAGATCTCATCCATGACAGATGAATCAGTAAACGGTATTGCCCTCACTGCAGGTCCAACGGTTGCATTACTATTTGTTTAGCAAATACTGCTAACAGTTCTATGTCCACAGCTCGAAACCTTGGATATGTCTCATGATATCCAAACCAAGCACCTTGTTACTTTATTAAGACTTGTTCAATTCATGACAACATGTTTGTCACCTTTACTGTCTCACTACCCCGCTTTGATCCTCTAACATCCGTCTTTGATAAATGTGCTGCCATTAACTCCATTGGACACCTTGATGATGACATCTATCATGAGAGAGCTGAATTGCCCTCCTTACTTGTCTACCATTCTGTGCTAAAAGCCTGGGTGGCACCCCACATGAACTCTTGTGCCAAGAAAGGATATTACTATCTGTGCCACTGTGATGTCTTTGATATTGTGAAACCTGTCTGCGGATATTCTCCAGAACACCTTGACTGGTCTTACTCCTTGGATGACGCATTGCCATTAAACCTTACTGATGTTGATGAGGATGACAAATTTGAATCTGCACAAGCTGCATCTTCTGTGCCTGATGCTGAAACAGTTAAATCCTGAAGCTACCTGGAAGAGGTACATCGCTTCACTTCATGGCTCACCAACCAGTCCTTTTCCTGTCTGATACATCTACAGCAATGGAGAGTGCCAACTGTAAGAGTTACTTACAATTCCAATGGGCAGTATTGTGTAGTGACAAATCAAAAGTCCTTTGCTTATGGTCAAAAATCTTGTGTTATTGAAATGCCTAACTTCTGTTTTACTTCACAGCAGAAAATAGTCACTGGTCACACTGTTACTACTCCTGTTCCTCTCCCTGAACCAGATGTTATTGATACGGATCAGCAATACTTGCTTGCCTTGTCTTAATATTTGCCCATGTTTAACGTGCACTTTGACCCTTTGACACTTTCCTTAAAATCCCTTTTAGCTAGAAAGGATTCACATTTGATTTATATTAGAAATAATATTTCTCAAGCTGTCGACGCTCTTAATGCACTTATTCATGACGGTGATTTAAGTACTGCTTTACCCAATACCTGGTTAGAACTCACTTTTAAAGCTTTTGTTATTATTCAAGTAGTTTTGATTGTTTTTCTGTATTAACACTCTGCTGTCTGCAACATACTCTAAGACAACACAGAGAACAACTTGAATTCCTTTACAAGGCTCATGCGTCAGATTGTAAATGACTTTTTAGCTCCATTCCACTACTTCCCTGTAATTGTTGCCCCTTCTGAGGCAACAAGGGGGGGATGTTATCCATGAACCAGCACCCCTGCTTGTACCCCCACCTCATGGACAGGAACACGTATGTAGGTATATGTACTAATCTTAAGGCACAGGCACTTATCGTATAAGCATGAGTGTCAGGATTTGAGTTGTACTGTACTTTTGCAATGCAGATTATGTTTTACTATATTCTCACAATATATTGTACCACTGGGAGATGTTTTCCATTATATTTTTATAGTATAATTATAAGTTAGGCAACAGTGCTATCTTTAGTGCTTGTGCACAACTGTAACTGCAAGTGACCTTGGAAGCATCACAGACCTTATTGTTCACTTATCTTCTGCTAGCTAAGCAACTTCTCACGTTATTTAGGATGGTTACTCACACTACCTGCTATTGTCCAATTGCTCACTTTTTATGTATCTTATTTTATTGTTGCTATAGTGATTACCGGGGTATAAGACCCCTCGTAGCACGTATTTTCTCTAGAGAGACTTGACTGCATCTACGTAGGTAAGGAAACTGGATACTCTCCCAGTGATTACATTGTTGGTTGTAAGCCTGTACTATTCTTATTTACAAGTAATAAATTATATTTATTACCTGGAAACCACTTGTCTGTTGTCTCTTCCTTTTTTGCAGTTCCAACAAGAACCGGAGAAAGGTAATTTTATTACCCAGTTACACCGCTCTGTAGAGTTGCCCATGATCTGCCCCCATGCTCTGGCAGGTAATGACATGAACCCAGGGAGAGCATGGGGACACGCTCCATTAAAGTCTATGGGGGGCAGCTTTAACATTGTTTTTATATATAGTAATGGTCATTTGGTGGTTAACTGAGAGCATCGGTGTACTAACAAGATGACCCATTTTAGACCTAAGAGCTCTGAACAAGCACTTAGCAAAGCCAATGTTCAAAATGGTAATCTTGGCAATGATTCTTCCCACTCTTCAGCAAGGAGATTGGCTGGCATCATTGGATCTGAAAGATGCATATTTCCCCATTCCCATCAGGGAATCCCACAGAAGGTACCTCAGGTTCAGGCTACCTTTGGGTCATTACCAGTTCACAGCCCTGCCATTCAGCCTAATATCTGCTCCCAGAGCATTCACAAAGTGCTTAGCAATGGTGGTGGCATACCTGAGACAGCAGGGCATCACAGTGTTCCCCTACCTAGACTATTGATAAATGGCAGGAAATGCTACAAATAATACAAAAGGGGGATACAATATCCTTTTGGCAGCTAGTAGGTAAAGGCACATCTCAATTTAAGTTTGCTTTTGATACGTACATTCTAGATTCTGAGTGGATGAAGTTTTTCACAGAGATTTTCTTTGAGATATCAGATGAAAACCAGATATCATTGAGAAATAATTCACATAATAGTTCCTTTGTAATCACTAGACAGGAGGTATATTTTGTACTGAAAGCACAGAAAAAGAATGAGGCCCCAGATCCAGACCTTATACCAGCTGAGGTCTATTTGACTAATTCATTGGCTTGGCTGGAACTCTTCACTACGTTTTTCAACAAAGCGGTCACTAAAATTTACATTCCTAATTCATGAAGAGGGGCAATCATAGTACCTATGTAACCCCTGGGTGCGCCATGGCACTTCAGTTTTTTACCTCACTGGTATCCCACCCCAAGAACAAGACCCCACTCTGCCCCTAGGGAATGTAGGTCTCTTCCTGCTACCCACATCCACCTTAACTGGTTTGCTGTTGGCCATGGACTTCTCAGCAAATATCCTAGCAAATAAATAAAAATTCCTCTACCACTGCACCCCTGCTCACTTGCCACCGTGCCCTGCAAACATGCCCAATGTAGCTACAAATAAAGTCACATCTCTGTGGTCTATACTTCTGGCATTCCTATCATATGTGGAACAAAGACTGCTTGGGCATCTGCTTTACTCTACTACACTTCACAAGCACCTCTGGCAGCCTCCAACCTGCCCACTCTTGTCCCTTCTGCTTCTAGCCCTCCTAGCAGGCAATGTAGAAACTAACCCTGGCCCAACGAACATACACATTAACCACATGGATGCAGCATTGGTGGGATGCCACGGAATAAAGATTGCCCACCTAAATGTCCATAGCCTCCCTTCCAAATTTGAGGAGTTAGAAGCCTGGGAAAACCTCTATAAGCCCCATGTGCTGGGTATATCCGAGACCTGGCTAAAACCGTACCATGACTCTGCCTCATACCTGCTCCAAGGCTACTCCCTCCTCTGACTGGATAGGACGGGAAGGAAGAGAGAAGGAGGTGTCGCACTGTATGTCCAGGACCACATATCAGCTGCCATTGTTGCCTGCTCAAAGACTGACTCTGTAAGTGAATGGGTTATCACTGCTGACTACTAGTGCAGAAGAAAAACTTTTTGTTGGCTGCTGCTACAACCCCCTTCCAGCCTCTATGCAAGGGTTGTCTAGTTTTCTCTCCAGCCTGACACACTCCACCACATCCAGGGATACGTTCCTACTTGGGGATTTCAACCTAAACTGGGCTGCGACTCCAAACCCAGACTACACAACTCTACTGAGGTCCCATAACTTGGATCAAGTAATCTCTACCTCAACCAGATACAACCAATGCACTACCAACTACTCAATCCTTGAACTGATCTTAACAAACCGGCCTAATCTAATCCTCCAGGCAGGGACCATGTCCGATGCAATTAGTGACCACACCCCCACCTACATAGTTGTGAACAACAAGTTGGTTCGCCCCCCCACCTAAAATACTGTCCTTCAGAAATTTCAGCACCCCAAACCATGACCTTGTGACCAGGCATTCACTGTCCTTGAACTGGTCCTCCTTATTTTTGACAGATAACATCTCTATTGCTGTCAATCTACTCACCAACACCCTCCAGAAACTACAGGACAACTATTTTCCCATCAAATCCAGGAGGGTCAGAGGCAGTTGCATGCGCTGGATAACTAAAGAGCTGTTACTACAAATGAAGGACAGGGAATATAATTGGAAAGCTTTCAAAGCGTCCCCATCCCCCCATCTATGGAAAGCTTATAGGCAACTACGTAACTCTTGTAAACAAATTACAAAGTCACTCAAAAAGAAATATTTTAACGACCTTCAACAAAACTCCCTGGGAAGTCCTCGTAAATTCTGGGCAACAATTGGGTCTATACTATATCCTAAGACAAACAAGCAAATAACACAACTTATGTCCCCAGCAGGCATAATAAATGACCCTGCGGGCATCACAGACCTTTTTAATGCCACGTTCACCGACCTTACCCCCTAACCTTAGCAAGCTTCCTACACACCCTCCCTCAAACCAGAACAGAAATGGTAGCCCTCCTCACTCCTCTAAACCATCGTGCCTCCACCCCCCTTTCCATTTCAAAGCCATTGGGACTACTACCATTAAAAGACTCCTGGAAACCCTCCCCCATAGGGGCAGCCCTGGAAGTGATGGACTCTACCCTGCCTTCCTGAGAATCATCTCCCCAGCCCTGGTAAGGCCTCTACATCTTTAACCTTGCTCTGTCCACATCAACAGTGCCTGCCAGCTGGAAACACAGCAAGGTGATACCCATTTTCAAGGCAGGAGACCCCTTAGCCCCAGAAAACTATAGACCCTTTTCCCTGCTTCCTCATCTTAGCAAACTGCTAGAGAAGGTTGTCCATACCCAGTTATCAGACCACCTAAATAAGTACAACCTCCTATGTCAACTCTAGCTTCCACAAGCATCACAGCACCTCCTCTCCACTGGCAGTTTTCTCAAACCACATCCTCAAAAACATGGATGTGGGTAAGGCTACCAGTGCAGTCTTTGTCGATTTGTCAAAGGTGTTCAACTTAGTGGACCACAATCTCCTTCTCTCCACCGTTCAACAGTTTGGCTGTGCCCCTGGACCCACAGACTGGTTCCATAGCTACCTCACAAACAGGTCCCAATCCGTGCACATAGGCAAAGCTGCCTCAGCCCCCCCTTTTCCCACAAGCACCAGATTCCCCAGGGATCAATTCTCAGCCCCCTTCTCTTCTCCATGTTTATCAATGCACTACCTGCTGAGAGTCTAAACTGTAATGCAATTCTCTATGCAGATGACCTAGTCCTGTACCACAGTGACAAATCCTTGGAATCCATCTCTTCTACCCTCTCAGGCAACTACGGGGTGGCTGAAAGCTGGTTCACATCCAGAAAACTTGTAGTAAATGAGAAAAAGACAAAGGCCATGCTCTTCGGATCCAAGTCCTACTTAAACAAGACCACCAGATCCAACACTGCCCTCACCGTATATAGTCCTGCTGGCCCCCCACTCGAGCAGGTCACCTCTTTCACTTACCTCGGTGATACCCTCGACTCCTCCTTCACATTTAATGATCATACAGCCCTGACCGTAAAAAAGATTAATCAGAAACTAGGTGCAGCAAATCACGCAGTTCACCTGCTTTCCCCTGAAGCTTGACTCGCCATTACGCAAGGAAACCTTCTCCATCTCCTAAACTACTGCTCCCCATTTACTCCCCAACACCCATAAAGCAACACTCCCACCTATACACGGCATATAATGCTATCTGTCGCTTTGTCCTCAAAGCCCCCTCGTTAACCCACCACTGCAACCTCTATCAGTCCCTAGGTTGGCTCTCCCCCCAGGCACACCTGGACTATGCTGTGGGCTGCCTGGTGGACAACACTCTCAGAAGTAACCAGCTATCCCCTTATGCTCTCCTACTCATACCTAGAGCAGCCACTAGATCCCTTATGACCTCTTCTTTTCCAAACCTCAAAATTCCTTGTGTCTCTACGACGATGGACAGCAAGGCTTTCTCTGTAACAGCCCCCTCCCTCGGGAACAGTCTTCCCACTTCCATTCGCACATCCCCATCCCACGGGTATTTCAAAGTCAACCTTAACGCCTGGTTTCTGAAGGAGTCCAGTGATTAACTGGCAGCCCGGGCGGGACTCGAGCCTGAAACTACTCGGCCCCTACCCAGATTAGTTTTACACTACAAATTGGCAGCTGTTAAAGAGACATAGCATAGTGGCATTAAGGCACTCTCATGCAAACACTTTAAAATGCTAAGATGCAGGATACCAGCCTGGCAGTGGGCATTTAGGCAAGCCCAAGGAAGATTTTTGGGAACTCCCAATTGTAGGGGAGTTACACCCTTCTCTGCCTGGAAAAAACTTGGCGTCCGCATCAAGTTTACATCATCACAATATTGAAGAAGCAATATATACAAGACATACGTGACATTAGCATACTTTGGAAATAATATCTGATGCATCAGTTAATGTAACCTTATCACATTACTATACATTTCATTATATTTCACTATGCCATATCTTCATTGACAATACTTATGCATGTTTCATACATTCTATACTGATTCTATTATGATCAACATACTATGAACAGTTACCTCTGACTTCACGTTATAACTTCCTGCACAGCAAACAATGTAGAAGGGGGCCCTTCCCTATCAGCTAACTTGGGTGTATGGGACAGGGACACCTTGTTCTGAAGGAAGAAGAATTAATCAGGAGATGGCAGTCAAACTCAATTTGGGCAGTGAGCTCTTGAAAGCTTAAACACCTTTATGGACCACATTGAGAGGCAAGTCCACGGGCCTCCCAGGGTAATCATAACTGGAACATAGCACTGACTTAACAGGTTGCCCAGATTTTCCTGGGGGGAAATAGACACAGGCTCTGGGCAGTCAACACCGGCATTGATTTCTTCTCCTGTAGTGAGGGATGCCTCTGCACTGGTTGAAATGTCCAGATTGGGAACACTATCAGCTTCTTGCTCTGTAGACTCTGTTTCCACAATACTTTGCTCATTATTATCTTATGAAGAGGGCCCAGGTTGCTCATTCTGAGAAGACTCTGGCACAATTAAGCTTTGCGGCACTGAAGGAGTGCTGTCAGCACTTTCATATTGTTCTTCAAGTTCTGGCATGTCACCAGGGAGACACAGACCATCAGCCCCTTCTTCAGGCAAATCCAAGAGTTCTACAAGACACAGAGAGTCTGCAACCTCAGACATGATACTTTGCACCTCACTTTCAGGGGGCATTGGGACCAGGGAAGAAGCTGGGGGGTTTGACAGTTCTGAAGGCTCAGCTTCATCCCCACAGTTCTGCAGAGGATTGCTTCGAAACAACTGACTCAGTTCATATGAGGGATAATAGGCATTATCACAGTCACTCTCATCAGAGACTGATGAACAGTCATCACTATCACTCTGGGCATCCTGAGGGGAAGACCTTAGTTCTGGAACAACACCGACAGGTTGGCTCTGTTTCCTTTTTGCAGCAGCATGAGTCACTGGCCCAGGAGAAGTGCCAGGTGTTGGTTCAGCATTAATAATAACTTGACCAATGAGCAGTAAGTGATTACAGTGCATGGTCTTAACAGCTTTGAAATTATTTTCTGGGCGCGCCTTGTACACCGGCAGATCATCCAATTTACCAACTACTACATGGAGAAGATGATGCCATCTATCAGCAATTTTGTTTTCCATGCAGTCCCAAATTGCGTAGTAGTACCCTGTCTCCAGGCAACAACTCCTGGGCTTTTCCTTGTCAATCATGTCTTTCTTTGTTGGCGAGATTTTGCTTAGCAGCCATAGTTTGAGCTAGTTGATTGGCATGATTCAACTGATTTTTCAGTTTTTGTATGTACTGCAAGTAGTTTTTTGTTCGAACCCCATCTGGAGAGACTCTAAAGCAGTCATCAACTGGCAGTCAGGCTTCCCTCTCAAACATAAGACGGTAGGGAGAAAACCCAGTAGCATCACTTTTGGTGCAATTGTATGCATGTACCAAGGTGCTAATCTGTGGGCTCCACTTAGGCTTGTCTTTTGGATGGAGTGTGCCCAGCATGTCCAGAAGGGTGTGGTTCAAGCGTTCTGGTTGAGGTTCCCCCTGCAAGTGAAAAGGGGTGGTTCTTGACTTCCACACCCCCCACAGAGGCAGCATTTCTTTGATTAATCTACTTTCAAAGTCTCTGCCTTGGTCAGAATGGATCCGCTGGGGGGCACCATAGTGGACAAAGAATTGTTCCACCAGCACCTTGGCCACGGTAGAGGCCTTTTGATCTTTAGTTGGGAAGGCTTGTACATACCATGTAAAATGATTAATAACTACCAACACACTGCCAATGTTCTTTTGGTCAGGTTCTAAGGACAAGAAGTCTATGCAGACCAATTGTAGAGGGGTGCTGGTAGTGATATTGACAAAAGGGGCAGCCTTCTGAGGCAGAGATTTTCTTTGGAGGCACTGACTGCAAGTCTTTATATGGTGCTCAACCTCTGCCCCCATCTTTGGCCAGTAGACTTAGGATCACACCAAGTCGAGAGTTCTGTCAATACTGAGGTGCCCCATGTGATTGTGGAGGGACCTCAGTACCAGCTGTTTAAAGGCCATGGGTAGAAACAACTGTTGCTTGTCTACTTGACCATGAAGATCCACTGTCTCTCTGTATAACAACTGACCATGCAACTTTAACCTGGGGCCTTCCTTGAGCAACAGAGCAGTATGCAAGTCAGAAGAATGCAACTTGGACACATCTTTTCCCACACGCAGGGCATCAAGTGCTGGTTGAATCATGGGATCTTGGGATTGAGCCCACTGAATACTGTCATTATCAAACTGAGGTAGTGCACTAATATCTAGAGCAGAGAAATGGCAATAGGCAGCCAGTATGCAGGTATCAGAAGGGCCCAAGCAACCTACTAGGCAGTCCACTGTGTCCGCAGACATTTGTTCATCTTTATAAAACTTTTGGCATAATGCTTTGATGTCAGGTTCAGACAATCTGACCCAATTGTCCTTGGAAGCTGACCTTCATGACAGGGCACCAGCACCGTGATGCTCACTAGCCCAGCTGATGTTATACTTGTGTTTCTGCCTGCTCCCAACTGCTGAAATTGCCATCTTCTAGCAAATTTGTGGACATTGTTGATTTCCTGCACTTTGGAGCTAATCTCCACGGACTGCCTGGCTCAGTGAGTAGGGGGCTTGTGGAAGCCGGCTGCTGAGTGTCATCTCTGGGGGTGGGGTTATTTGAATTTAAAGGCCTGTGATGCTCGCTAGCCCAGCTGATGTTATACTTGTGTTCCTGCCTGCTCCCGACTGCTGAAATTGCCATCTTCTAGCAAGTTTGTGGACATTGCTGATTTTCTGCACTGTGGAGCTAATCGCCATGGACTGTCTGGCTCAGTAAGTAGGGGGCTTGTGGAAGCCGGCTACTGAGCGTCATCTCTTGGGGCGGGGTTATTCAAATTTAAAAGCACCACTCATAACAACAAAATCAGTTTTAGAGTTAGACTACAGTATTTGGTTAGATTTGACCTATTTGGGCACAATGTTTGGTTTAGTAGGATTGATTGTGTTTTGTAGCTGTCTGTGTATCCATCACAGTCATCCCTCTGAGACTACAAACAAGTGTGAGGAGTCCGCACTACAGCTGGACATTGATATGTTCATCTTATCGCTTGATAAGTATCCATCTTGGGATTTTTTCATCCAAGTTTATAATAATGTTCCATTTCTTCACTTGTACAATAATTATTTGGGGTCTTTACTTAATAACAATACTGTTCGATATACTGTTAAGAGAAGAAGGTTATTGAACCATGAACTTGCTATTGAAAATACTGTTCGGTTTAGGAGGTTGTTAATTTTATTGTTATTGATGTCAGGCTCAGTGCACCCACACCCAGGCCCCATCTGCCACATAGACTTCGAACCTAAGGTTTTTCAAATTCCTGCCAACAGTCACAAACATCTTGGTTCTACTCTTAAGATTGTATATCTTAATGTACAAAGCCTACTGGCTAAATGGACGCAGTTCGCTGCCTGGGTTGATTGCAATGATTTTGACATAATTAACTTGTCTGAGAACTGGTTAAATAAAAGAATTTTAGATGGGGACATTTCATTACAGGGATTTAGGCATCATCGTTGTGACAGAGTGGGGAAAAAGAGGGGGGTGAAGCCACGATTTATATTCAGGAAAGACTCCCTTTTACTATTCTTGAATGTTCCATAGATGACTTTGGTTGTGAAATGGCTTCTATAAATTTGTTATTTGGTCAGGATAAACACCTTACTGTTAGTTCTATTTACATTCCTCCGGGAAAAATTGGATCAGCAATTGAATTAATATCAACATTCCGTGGTAGGTTACCTTCCACTAAGGAATGGACTATCCTAGGCGATTTTAATTGTAATTGGGCCTCAGATTTAAAAAATGGTATCCCTGAGTTGTTATTGGATTTAGGGGTTCATCAAATCATAGAAAGTGAAACTAGACCAAATTATAAAACTGGTGGTGGAACAGTTTTGGACTGGATTGTGGTCACTCATCCTGATACAATTATCAGTTCTGGGGTCTTGACTGATGTGATGAGTGGCCACTGTCCAGTGTTCTGTAACTGGTCCACCAGAGTAATAAGGAACCCACCAAAATATATTGAAACTAGGAATCTTTCCCAGTTAACATCATAAAATATTGAGACTGTATGTAATGAATTTGACTGGTCATTGTTTGATTTCCTTAATGATTTGGACTCGTTTCTCAAACGATTCCATACATTTTACATGGATGTTGCTGATAGGGCAGCACCATTAATGAAAATGAGAATTAAAGCCAACAAACAAAAGTGGTTAACTCATGAGTTACTCCTTCTTATGAGATCTAGAGACAACGTTTGGAAGCAATATAAAAAAGATAAAAGCCCTGTAACTTTATAGATGTATAAAACCTTGAGGAATAAGTGAAAAGCAAAAAAATCATGTTGTCTTTTTGAACAGAGAAATATTCATGGTGATTCTAAAATAACTGGTGTTTTTTGTATAAATTGATTGGTATGTAAAAAATATTACTGATATTACTCTGCAGCATAATGGTCATTCTGTTACTAATCCCAATTCTGTAGCAGAGTTGTTCAATCAATATTTTGGTGACCTTAGTGATTAAAGAACTTCAGTAAAGGCCCATAGTCTAACTCAAATAGATTGTAGACCCACTTATGATGAATTTAAATGTGCACCTGTTACACAAGACTTAGTGAGGGACTATATTCTTAAAAATTACCCCCGGCCTAGTTTGGGGTATGATGGAATTGATTTCACAATAATTAAGTTGGGTATAACATTTTTTCCTATCCTCTTTCTTTGATCTTTAATTGTTCTTTAAAATATTGTGTTTTTCCTCAAAGTTGGAAATTATCCACCATTAAACCCATTTTGAAGAATGGCAACCCACAGGTTGTATCTAATAATTGACCCATTTCTTTGTTGAACCCATGATCAAAAATATTGGAAAGAATTATTTTAGATCAAACTCTTGAATATCTCAAGAAACATCAAATGTTAACTGATTGTCAGCATGGGTTTAAGCCATATCATAATACTGAGATGGCCTTGGTGAGGTTCACCAGCCACATACAGTGTGCCCTTGATAAAGGGCACTATTTTGGGGCTGTATTTGTGGACCTCACCAAGGTCTTTGACCAAGTTGATCACACTTTGCTTCCATCTATCCTTTCAAATTTTTATTTTTCATCTGATGTAATCTAATGGTATTCTGATTACCTCACCAATAGGACTTTTAGGACATTAATTGGTGATTGTTTTTCAAATTCATTGGTTATGCAGAGTGGGGTGCCCCAGGGTTCTATCCTGAGCCTCCTCCTATTTTCTCTGTATGTCAATTCCACCCCTAGAGTTTGTACAAAAACATCTATGATTTTATACGCAGATGATGCGGTTATCTATAGTGACAGCAATAACATAGATAAAATACTGAATTATGTCCAGTTGGATTCTGATTTTTTTCAAGATTGGTTAATCCAAAATCATATGGTTTTGAGTTAAAAAAACTAAACTTATGGTATTTTCTAGTAGGCCTCATGTGAATATTGATAGACTTATTCCAATTAAAGATAAGGGGGGTTACTATTGAGTTGGTTGAAGATTTCAAATATCTGGGTATTTTTTGGGATAGTAAATTATCTTTTGAACCCCATGTAAAATATATTAGAAAGATTATACATCAATGATTAGGCCTTTTATATCGTGCAAAAACATTTCTAACCACTGATTCTCATGAGTTACTTTCGTATACTTTTCTCCTTAGTATTTTTGACTATGGCCTTTTTGTTTATGCTTCAACTATGATTACAGTCTTAAATAACCTTAGGGTTACTTATAACTCAATACTACTGTTTATGCTCAATGCATCTTATCATTTGCACTGTTGTCAGTTGTATAAAACTTCTGGTTGTTTATCTTTGACTGATAGAATTTCTCATAAAATGGGAATTTTTCTATTTAAAATCTTAAATGGGTTATTGCCTTCGTCAATCATTGATCTTTTCCCACGTTTTTCCCATTCTTGTAGAACTAGGTTCCAGAGTAGATTTTCCTTTAAAATTCCGTTATTCAAGAAAGCAGTTGGTACTACAGTAGGTCATTTCTCCATCAAGCAACACTTTTCTACAATACTGTCCCATTTGATTCTGCTGACTGCAAGACCGTCCGCTGTTTTAAAACTCATCTTAAACAATGGTTATTTAATAACTTTGAATGTACTTTTTGATCATTATTTTTAACGTTCTATTCTAATGTTATGTTGTTGGTTGTATCTGTATAATTGTCTTAATTTGTTATGTCAATTTTTTTTGTATTACTATAACTTGTTATCTGTGAAAACAGGCAATTTGCTCATCAGATTTACAAGTATAAAAAATAAAAATTAAATGAAATCAATGTGGTTTAGTCCCGGTCTGTATTCAACAACATAATCATAAGCTGATAAGTCAGAAAGCCTACGGTGCCCAGTGGCATCCACTTTAGCTGAGGTCTGCACATAGGTCAGTGGGTTATTGTCAGTCTTCACTAATATCTTTGCTCCATAGAGGTACTCATGAAACTGGTAAACTATGGCCCATTTTAGGGCAAGGAATTCCAACCTGTGGACCGGATAGTTCCGCTCTGCCGGGGTTAAGCTCCTACTGGAGAAAGCTACAGGTCTCAAGCCATCTTTGTAGTCTTGGTATAGCACAGCCCCAAGGCCCTGCAAACTAGCGTCTGTATGCAGAACATAGGGCTTGGTAGGATCAGCGTAGGCAAGGACTGGGGCATGGGTGAGCTGGTATATGATTTCAAAGAACACTGTTTCACATTCAGATGTCCGCTGAGTCCCAAAAGGCTCACCTGTTTAAAAATAAACTTTCTCTTGGTCTTTGATAGCTCCATTTTTGTACTTCCATTTGGTAGGAGGGTAGCCTTGGGTAAGGTTAAGGAGTGGTCAAATCACCTTTGAATAGTCTTTGATGAACCTGTGGTAGTAGCCTCAGAACCCCAGGAAACACTGTATTTCTTTTAGGTTATTGGGCTGGGGTCAAGTGGTCAAAGATTTAACTTTACTGGGATCTGTCTGTATCCCTTCTGCAGACACTATGTGTCCCACATATTTCACAGATGTTTGAAAAAATTGGCACTTGTCTATGGATAACTTGAGCCTGAATTCTTCCAAATGATCAAGGACTTTGAACAGTCTGGTCTCATGTTCCTCCAGCATGCGTCCAAAAACAATAACATCATCCAAGTACACTAAACATTCCAGCAAGTTCATGTCTCCCACCACATGTTCCATCAATCTCTGGAAGATGGCAGAGGCACCCGAAATCCCCTGTGGCATCCTCAGGAATTCATAGAACCCCAAAGGACAGATGAAGGCTGTTTTCTCATGGTCCTCAGGGGCCATCAGAATCTGATAATATCCAGAGCGGAGATCCAGGACAGAGAACCACTGACCCCCATTCAGGCAATGCAGGGCATCCTGTGTTTGTGGCATTGTGAACTGATCTGGGATAGTTAGTCAGTTGAGGGTCCAACAGTAGACAAACATCCTCACAGATCCATTCTTTTTATGCACCACTGCAATGGGGGATGCATATGGGCTTCTTGATTTTTGAATAATGCCAGCAGCAAGCATTTCCTGTAGGTGCCTCCTAACATCATCTATGTCCACTGCGGCAAGGCATCGGGACCTCTCTTAAAATGGTCGGTCATCATACAGGCATATGTTATGCTCAGCACCATGGACACACCCCACATGCCACTCTTTTAGTAAGAACACTTGGCCTCTCTGCACAAGTTTCCTGCTAATTTGGGTCTTCCATTTGGCGAACAAGGGGGAATCACTGAAGTCAAATAAGTCTGGGTTCACTTTCTCCCATTCACCAGAGTACTTGTTACTGGGTAATACTGCAGTGTCTGCACAGTGTACTGTAGCCAGCGTACATCCCCGGTTCACACAAACTTCCCTGTCTGACATATTTCTCACTTGCACAATCACTTGGCAGGCATAGGCATGGGCACATGCTGGTAGTATACTGGGCTTAACTATCAACCCCTCTGGCAGCTTCCCTTCACCAGGGGTGTCTATCACCAACATTTTATTCTTTACAGCTCTCCTTAGGCAGACTTCTCCATGGATCGTACACTTGGCATTGGGGGCCAACACCAAAAAGTGAGGATTCTTTTTCCACACTGTTCCCACTGGCTCATCTCAGTCCACTTCATTGGGTTTTTGTGGCAAGTCATAAGCCCTTTTGATTAATGCTGGAATTCTTAGGGCCCGTCCAATCTGTTGCCCTTGTTTCTCATGGCAGAGTTGTGCTAGTCTCCCAGACATGTGGGCGTTTGTTCCAATTAATGGGGAACTCCATCATACAGTCTGGTGGGGGAACACACTAGGGAAAATGTCTCAACTTGTTCATCTACCCCAGCCATGGCAGTAGCGAATGACAGCCAGGTCCAGATATACCCCAAGTACAGATAGGACTTCTCACTCAACCCCCACATGTGCAAACCTTCCAAGGGTTGTAGGGGTACATCAGGCAGATGCTTCTGGTACCAATCTTGAAATACTATGGTTATTTGAGATCCACTGTCAAGCAAGGCCCGGGCAGACACACCGTTCACCATCACTGTTGTTTCCATGGAAGGGCCCACTACCTCGAACCACTCAGGTGACTTGGATTTGGATGTCTGCTTTAAAGCTGCCATGGATGAATAGCTTTTCCGGGCAGCCCCCACCTTGCAGCCATATGCTGCTCCATCGACTCAATGCCAGCAGCCTAGTAGTAACTTTTCTCAGATTCTCAGGTGAATGGCAGGTGACTCAGGTGTGCCCATCCTCTCCACAGTGGTAACAGAAAACAGGTTCTTTAGAGTCTCTGGGGGAGGAGGAGCTGCTCCCCTGTTTGAACATACTGGGGGAGTCTCGGGGTCTCTCTGTCTGGTCGGGGGTTTGCTCTCTTGACTTTCTGAGTTCCCCCAAGGATCAGTGTCTCAGGGAGCTCGGAGTAGATCTTCCACCACAGCTCTCAGTTCTCATACCTCTTCCTGAAGGCTGTCTTCAGGCTGGGTTTCAGAAGAAACAACGTGTACCCCCAACCCTCCCAGCAGGACTTCCCTCTTTGTCTCGGGGGGGCTGGACAGGAATTGGCATCTTTGGCTGCCTTGGGAGCTTGCTGACTGACTTTCAACTCAGTTAACTCCTTGATCAGTTCCTTCATCTGTTGCAGTTTGGCCTCCTTGCCTCTCTCAGGGGCCTGGCAGGCATGGGCAGCCCCAGCACAGGGTTCCCATCCCTCTTCATCATTCTCAGTCTCACAGATCTCTTTTATTAGGTCACAATATTGGGGGGGATTGCCACTTCTGTCTTGCAGTTTAAACTTCAACAACATCACGCTAGAGTACCTTGCTGACTTTAAGGCGTGATCTAGCCTTACCCTGTTCAATTCACTGGCGGGCACCCCTCCTTTCTGGTGGGCCCGCTCAAAGCTTGCTCAATTCGAGTAATAAACACTGACAATTTTTCATTCTTCCACTGTTTTGTGGATTTACACTTCCACATCAGGTCTTCTCCCAACTCAGTACTACCAAATATCCCCTCTAGGGCAGAGAGGTACTCAGCGGCTGTGGCCTCTGGGCTGGTGGATCACAGGAAGTGAATGGCCTCCAGTGCAGGGCCCCTCAAGCTTTCCATGAGCCTCTTCCTCTTTTTCACCTCAGCACACAGCCACTCCTGGACCAACGGGGTGGCATAGTCCATCCACATTTCCAGATCGTCCTCCCCCATGGGCACCAGGACTGTGCCTGAAAAGAGCCTAAGTCTGTGGTATGAGTCCAAATGTACAGTAGGTATCACTATGGGGGAAGCAACAGTAGGGGTGGTGGGAGAGGCTATGGGGGACTGCACGGGAGAGACATCCTCAGAAAGCTCTAAAATTTTCACTAGCTCTGTAGCAGAGTGTCCCTCAGAGGCTAACAGTTTAAACAGCTAGTCTTTGAACCCCTCTACATAGGGGGACCCTCCAGGAGCAGCCGGGTCGCTATGTAAGTGAATGACCCTCCACCCCTTTTGGGACCCTTCAGGCAAAATGACAGGGGGTGCCTTCTCTGGTTCAATTGGCAGGCTGCAGGAGAGTAGGGCCACCATAGTTTGATCAAACAGATCAGAATCCCTTTCCCTTACTTCAACCTTCCCCAAACACTTAATTCTTTCGACCACTTCCACAATAGTGGCATTATCAGTCCCCGAAGTGACATCTATTAATAGCAGAGCTTGCTGGGGGTCCATCCCCTCTGCCTCACTCCACCCCATCATATGGTGCACTAGCAGCTTGTGGGGAGCAAGTTTAAACTTGGGCATAGTGAGTGCCTCCATTTTACCACAGTTTTTAAGTGTGGGGTTGTAGTACCCACTTCTGACCACTAGAAGGTGCAAATCCCAGCGCTGGTGCATCCAAGATGTAACCCCTAGGTGGCGCTATCCCAAGGGCTACTACCCCTGCCTGCTTGTCTAGTTGCAGGTTTAGGGGCCTGGGTACTAAACGGGTGCCTCCACCCGGAGGACAGGGTTGTTAGTAGCAAGGCCAACCTGAGTATAGCCCTCCAGGACACTGTAACCCCCCTCTTTCCCCTCTAGTGGCCTAGACAATATGCAACAAACACTTTCACAGTAGCCTCTATTCAGCATACAAATCCCCACACTGTTAGCACTTACCACCAGGGCTGGTTCCACCAGTTCAACCCTGAAGACCCCCAGTAAAACAAGGTTAGACACAGCAAATAACAACAGTACAGTGCTTTTGGTACAAACTGGGACCACAGTCAGATTAAATGCAAAAAGAGTTAGATCTGATTTATTCAGGGGAATTGAACAAGGGAGGGGCACAATCAGGTTGATTGATTCTATAAATGATCTAGTCAGGCAATTATGTATGCACTTGTTAGTCCCTCAACACAGTCACACGCTTTGGGTACCCAGCTGGAAGTAAGGTGGGCTAGCCTGGAACATTGCCCGGGGTAGACTGGCGTCACAGCTGGTCGGGGCCCTGTGATGAAAAGAAAAGGCATGCACAACCACACACAATTTGTAATCCGGAGCCAGGAGGCTCAGTTCGTGAAAGAAAAAAACAACAATGCAATCAGATGACAACACTTGAGATTTAGCTGTTGTTGCAGGGAGCTACCCTGATTGTTACTCACGCTACCCAATGCAAGACACAGGAGGGACAAAATGGAGACTGCAGGTTGACAACTGGTAAGCCAGGAGAAGCAGGGCCCACACGAATCACCCAGGTGTCATTCCTGTTTGAGATGTTGAGCAGGGGGCTAATCCCTGGGCGAGTCTCTCATCGACGGTGTTCTCTGTGCCTGAAGTAGCTGGCTGGGCCAGTGTGGCAGGGCCCAGGCTGGGTAAGACAGTTTGGAAATCAGTCCGGGAAGGCTGAATGCAGCTTCCAGCAAGCATGGCACAATTAAACAGTGGGGAACCAAATCACGACCCACTAACAGCACACAGTACATTTATAGTAAAGCAATCACCATACCACAAAGAGGATAGCAGTCCAGCAGCAATACCAGTGTCTCTGAGCAAAACCGGGAGTTCTATGGTAAATGGATGTCCTGACAGGCTGATTGCATACAGCAAATCTTCGGTCTTCTTCAGGTTTAAGCCTGGTCACACTTCAGTGGCTTTTCTCTCACTCTATTCAGATACAGTCTGGATTATTCTGATCTCACTAAGGTGTTTGACACCGTCAACCACTCTCTGTTACTAACCACACTTTCCAACTTCGGTTTCTCCTGGGTCGCCCTCTGCTGGTTCACTAACTACCTCTCAAACCGATTCCAGCAGGTCAAAATAGGTAACACCTTATCGAGTAGACTGCCCATTCTCTCTGGCATCCCTAAGGGGTCCATTCTTGAGCCACTGCTTTTCAGCCTGTTCCTTAACTCCCTCCCCATGTCCTGCACAGGCAACCTACTACTTTACACAGATGATGCTGTCCTATACTCCTCCAATTCTGACCCCATTCAACTCCATCACTCCCTTCAAATCTCCTTTAGTGGTGCTGAAAACTCGTTCTCCTCACAGTGCTTCATACTTAACTATAAGAAGCCGAAGGTTATGATCTTCTCCCACCCACAGAACTCCCAGAGGGAACACTGCCCCCACTAACTGTCAATCATTCCCCTCTTGAACTAGTGGACTCCTTTAAATACCTGAGCATTACTTTAGACCCTGCACTAGGCTTCCATCAATATATACACCTCCTATCCACCGCCCTCAATATTCGTCTTGGGATACTGCATCGCTTCAAACACTGTCTTACTCAAGACACCCTTAGGCTAGCTGTCTCCTCCTCGGTCCTCTCCCTGCTTGACTATGGCTTACTTATCTATAGTGTGGTGAGCACCTCAGTCCTTTACAGCCTCTGCCTTGCCCTTAATAAAGCCTGCCACCTTACCCTGGGTTGTGACCATCTCACCCACACTTACTCACTATACAATACCATCAACTGGCTCAACCTCGAAAATAGAATCAGGTACCACGCCTGCCTCGTGACAAAAAAGGTTACCCTCAGCTTCACCCCCCTTGGGCTCATACCTCTAATCCTCTCATCCCCGACACTTAAGCACACCAGAAACTCTGTTAAGCAGCTCCTCACAGTACACCACTACTGTACCTCCCAATTCCAAAGGTCCTTTAGCTACAGAGCTCCATCTTGGATGAATGGCCTACCCACCTCTCTTGCTAATGAAAACTGAATTGGCACCTTCAAAACTCAGCTTAAGGAACATCTCCAGTCCTCAAATAACTGCGACTGCCACTGATCCCCTTCCTTCCCCTGACTAAGGCCTCTGGCCGGGCTTATTCCCCACCCCCATTGAGTCTCCAGCCTAAGTCTGTCAGATTCAGCTCTATTTCTGAATATTAACATATTGCTTAAGAACTGTGTTTATTATTCCTAGTATCTAACTGTTAGCCTTTTCCCTGCTCTATGTATATAGCTTGCTGTGTGCGCTGGTGAATTGCCATGTAATGTCTGTTTTGTGTCTGATTTCTATGACATGAAACCTTTGTAAAGAAGTCTCTGACTCAAAGGTACTTTTCTGAATCCTCAATAAATAAAATAAAAATAAATACAATTCACAGACTCCCTTTCCAGGTACAGCAGGCAGACAAGCCAAACTCAGCCTTTCCACCAATCTCTCATGCGTACTATGCAGTAGCAGAGTGCTCGAATCTCTCGAGCTGTTTACTCTTTCAGCTCCTCACACAGACTGAATCACTGCAGCAGGCAGCTTGGGAATTTTCCTTCAGTCCTAAAAGGTTCTGGTTGGCTGATCCTTCAGTCTGTCAAAGCAAGGGCTCCTTCTCCAGGTGCAAGGCAACGCCAACGTCTCAAAACTACAATTCCTACAGAAATTCACTCCCACAAGATCACTGAGGACAGACTCCATTTTAAGGTCCCCAAAGGTACTGATTGGCCCATTCTGGCAGTCCAGGACCAAGATGGTGGTGATAAACAGAACTGTCCATGCTGCAAAGAAGGCAGGTTATAGAGAATACTGGATGGGCAACTATGCAGAACCAGTGTGTTCTGCCACAGATGGATTCTGATTACCCTTGACCTCGAGATCGAAGCTTGAGAGGTCCATGGGAATCAGAACCTCAACGTGGCAAAACACACTGGTTCTGCATAGGGTTGCTCATCCTGTATTTTTTATAGTGTATAGTACTGTGTGAAAAATGGGTTTTGCGAGTTCTTTTGCTTTCAAAATGAAATTATACCATGGACCTTAGACAACAACCAATCAAAACAACTGACTGGCACCTTACCACTGTTGTAAATCCTCTTATAATCACCACAAAAGGTGCCAGCCAGCCGCATCTTGAAAAAAAGCAATCTGACAGTGAAATTTCGGAACTCCGACCGCCATCTTGTTTCCCCGCTAAGCGGAGACTGTAAAACAGCAGCTCCATACATCAGGGGAAAGTAAACAAAAACACTGACTGCTCTACTACAGAGTCACTTATTTAAGCATTATAGCAAGTACAGTTTTTTTTAAATAATAAAAAAAAAAACAGTACTTGGTATAATAGCAATAAGCCACTCGGGGGATCTGGGTTATCAGAAGATTTACCACAGCTGGCACGGATTTACCCACTTGGCTTCGCCTCGTGGGCAAACCACTCTAGCCATGGTAAATCCCCCGATAACCCACACCCCCTCATGGCTTATTGCTTAACTGACTCATGCAGTCTCTAGAGGATCTAGAATGCTGTTCAACCACAGTAGGGTAGAACAGCATTCCATGACCTTGGAACTGTAGTAGAACAGCATTTTGAAAGGGATGGAATTCTATACAGAACAACACTCCACTACACACTATAAAGAAACTACAATATCATTACTATTCTAATAATCAGTAAATATGTACAGCTTCCAACAGAGCTCCCTCTGCACAAATAGCGATGGCAGAATAGAGCGATTATCTGGCAGCCCAGGTGGGACTCAAGCCTGAAACTACTCGGCCCCCACTCAGATTAGTTTTACTCCACAAATAGGCAGCTCTTAAAGAGACAGAGCACAGAGGCATTAAGGCACTCTCATACAAACACTTTTAAAATGCTAAGACACAGGATACCAGCTTGGCAGTGGGCATTTAGGCAAGCCCAATGAAGACTTTCAGGAAGAAACATTTGTAGGGGGGTTACACCTATACATAGAAAAGGTAGCCCTAAAAACCCAACCGTGTACAGATCAATAAGCTTACTTAATGTAAATCTTAAAATATTTTCTAAAATTATTTTTGATAGGCTATTGGTAGAAATTGATAAAACTGATGGCTTAAGCAAATTGCAAGCTGGTTTCAGAGTAGGACACAATACATTGGACAACTGTTTTATTTTTTCACATTTAATAGAAAAATATAATATGTTTCGAAATCAAAAGTTTTATGTCCTTTATATAGATTTCAAATCTGCATTTGATACTGTCAATAAATCCATTTTATGGAACTTATTATACAAAAAAAGCATAGATAGTCAACTTATTACCATTATAAGTAGCCTGTATGATCAGACGTGGGCCAAAATAAGAACAGGAATAAATGGGCAATTATCCCAACCAATAAAAATTAATAAAGGAGTAAGGCAGAGCTGTGTCGTAGCCCCTACTCTTTTTTCATTATATTTAGATGAACTCCTGACAAGCATAGAAGACCTAGAATCTGACGCACCTAAAATCATGGATACATCCTGTCCTCTAATGGCTTTTGCAGATGGTCCTGTTTTACTCTCACTCTCAAGTAAAGAATTACAGAATAAAGATTGATTTACTAGATCGTAAAACAAAAGAGTTAAAATTTAAGATGAACTCTACTAAAACATTAGTCTCCATCTTTGGCAAAGGAAGTAATAAGGGAATATGGAAGTTAGGACTGGATAAATTAGTACAAACTAATACCGACGTATATTTAGGACTTATATTTTCCACTAAAAATGGATGGAATAAACATTTGAAGAAAAGTATTGTAACTGCTAAAAAACAGCAATTGCACTTGGGAAATTCAATCATAAACATGGAGGAATGGTAGTCAAACCGCTGATGGAAGCAATCCAAGCAAAATATCTGGTTCAAATAGCTGATGGTATTGAGATCTGGGACACAAAACATAAAGAAAAACTAATGGTTCCTGTCTACAAACGTCTAAGAAAAAACATTGGTGTCCCTGGTTCTTTTCCAAGTGCCTATTTACGCGCAGAACTAGCTTTAGAAAATATAAATACCATTTTTGATGTGAGAAAGCTTTCTTTTGGATCAAATTAACCAAACTAT
This sequence comes from Neoceratodus forsteri, assembly GCA_016271365.2. Taxonomy (NCBI): domain Eukaryota; kingdom Metazoa; phylum Chordata; order Ceratodontiformes; family Ceratodontidae; genus Neoceratodus; species Neoceratodus forsteri. The sequence continues at coordinate 656,687,872 of CM057456.1, forward strand.
CACAGGACAGAATTCCTAAATGGTGCCTTCTTGAAAAAAAAATTAGATGGCAAGAACTAAACTGCTATAAATCTCTATGACTAGTTAATATTTACAATCTGCTAGACGAGTATAATGTAAATTTTTAAAACCTATGTAGACCAGAAAGTCATCCTTATATAGCCTATATACACTGAATAAGATCAGAAAGTGCTGGGCATTATCAGATAAGAACTGGATAAGGGAGTCCAAATATTCAAAATGGTTTGCATTAAAAAATCAAAATGATGGGATAATACAGCCATATAATAACTGGTCAGCAATTTTTTCTATGGGCTGAACCAGTTATAATTTGTCATTATAACGGTGAGCATGTGCCCAGTCAGTCAAAAACAGCCGCTCCCTTATTGGCTGTCACCTCCGCCTCCTGGGCAGGCTAATCGCATCTGAAAACATGGTAGCTTCTAATACAAAGCAGCGAGGAGCCACCAGAAGCAGTAAGGACTCACCAGAGTAAGAGTCCTCATCGTGTTTTTTTTTTAAATAATACAGCTAACAGTTAAAAAAAAAAGTATCTGATTGATCCTACCCTTTGGCAGCCACAGCACATAACAAACGACACCAGGAAATGGTTCCGACCTGGCAGACTGCGGGTAAGCTGTGATCGCAATCGCAATCAAACTCTAACTGTTCTACACAAAGGCACAAGCTAAGATAAATTAAAAATAAAAAAAGACAGCTGTATAACAAAAAAACAGTAAAAAAAGACTGTCAGAGATTGAGAGAGAGGGAGTGTGTGTGTGTGTGTGTGTGTGTGTGTCTGCATGAATGAGATAGAGGGTTGGAAAAATTCCTGACCTGAATTATAAATAATAAAAGATGGGGAAGTGTGCTTAAATTCTAAATTAATGATTGCATTCAGTGTGGGATGGTTTAATAAACCCCTCCGGACTACGCCGTCAGAGTTTATGTAGCATCCCACACCTCCAGCAACCATTAATTTCTCATTAAGCACACTTCCCCATCCATTATTGTATATATTATGAAAACTTGGCTGATCCCAAGCTAAGAGTTAATCTCATTAAATACAAATTCAAAACTTTTGACAGTAATGTTTTCGTAAAAAAGGTATAATAAAGGTCCTAATGTCTCAGATAAATGTAATTACTCACTTGGGACAAGGGAAGATCTGAACCATGTGTTATGGGTCTGTGAGTGGTACAATGAGCCTCGAAGGTATATGTTAAAAACTTTATTTAACGTTGAGGATGTAGAACAACTTGACACATGTACAAACCTTGACTAGAATATTGTTTTATACAGAAGACACTTTTGCACTTAGGACATTTACAATGTATTGCACTAATATAAACAACATAAGGAAGCAGAAGATTGTGCAAAAACTATTTAACTATGAGGTGCAGAGTAGGGCATTGAATGTACTGTATTTTATACTGTATAATCTACACAGAATGTTAACTAATTTTGTGTGTTGTATTCTGAAGTGTATAATTTTGTATTTATTGTGGAAATTGTAATGACTGATCTGTTGAACAAGTAAACTAACTTTGGGCTGGCAGTATAGCCTATAGGTTAGAGGAACAAGGTGTGAATGAGCTTGATACATCCAGCAGACCAAACCTAAGTCTGATTCTCACAACCTCCACTTGCATACTGTGTGACTCTGAGCAAGTCACTTAACCGCCCTGCGCTCCCAGGTCGCCCTAGAAAACAGGTATTTGTGTCTAGTGGGCCTTACCCAGTTGCCAAAGACTAAAATAAAAAAATAAAACTAAATAACTATCTAGACAGCTGGTTAATCATAGGTCAATCACCACAACAGGTAAAAGATGCTCTCGCATTCACCCAGGACACCCTAGATTCCCTGGAGTTTCTAATCAATGCCCAAAGGTCAGTACTTATTGTCTTCAGCCTGTTCAAGTACTGAATTTTACAGGGGCAGAGCTGGGTACTGTGAGAAGGAGGGTATTCCTCACACAGGACAGGGTAGACAGCATTCTGCAGATTGCAGGGTCATTCTGTCTCAACACGCCAAGGCCAGCAAGGCATTTCCTACAGTTGCTGGGCCACACGGCTGCAGCCACAGGAACTATGCTAGGCTCCAGATTCCAGATGAGGGACATTCAGTTTCACCACAGGGCACATTGGTGCCAAAGGAGGGATTCAGTCTCAAAGCTTGTGCCAGTGACAAGGACTCTTTTGCATGCTCTGCAGTGATGGCCAGAAAGGGACAGTCTCAGAGAAGGAGTTCCATTCCAGAACGAATCCCACACGTTGGTCCTCACAACAGATGCTTCACTCCTAGGGTGGCGGGCACATCTGAAAGAGCGCACAGCACAAGGCACCTGGTCCCCTGCAGAGTCATTCTTGCACATCAATCTATTAGATTGCAGGGCACTGTTTCTGACCCTGCAGTCTTTTGCATTTCTGGTAAGAGACAAGGTGGTATAAGTCAGGACAGACAACACCACCACCATGTACTACTTCAACAAGCAAGGGGGGAACAGTATGGAGTCTGGTTTACTCCCTACAGGTATCCTTGTTAGCCATTCATCTGCCAGGAAATGACAACACTCTGGCAGATGCACTCAGCAGAATCAGACAAAACCACCACAAGTGGTCTCTGAACAGACAGGTGTTGGAAGTGGCATTTCGGAAGTGGGGCACTAGTGAGATAGATCTCTTCACCTCACAGCAGAACCATCAGTTACCCCTATTCTGCTGTGGGCCACCAGCAAAGGGCACAGTACCTGTGGATGCATTGGTGCTGGATTGGTCAGGGAGGAGCCTGTATGTGTTTCCTCCATCTCTTTTACTGCTCAGCGTCCTAATCAAGCTCAGGTCTCAGCTGGCTAGAATGATTCTGATAGCTCCAGATTGGGCCAGGCAGCCATGGCACTCTCTACTGCTCTCCCTGTCAGTATCTCAGCCCATACAACTTCCTCAGAGGCACAACCTCCTAACCTCCTCACAAGGGAGGATCATGTGCCTGAACCTCAGGTCCCTCAAACTCAGAGTATGGCTCTTGAGAATCTAGAATATGCTGATCTGTACCTCTCTGGGGTGTCCTCAGGGTTCTCAGAGGTTCGAGGAAGCCCTCCACTAGGAAAATCTATGCTTCCAAATGGAAAAGGTTCTCCATCTGGTGTGATAGTAAAAGTATAATGCCTTCTCAGGTGAGGTTATCTGTCCTGCTGGACTATCTCTCCCACCTGTATTCACTGGGCCTAGAACCCTCTATCCTTAAGGTTCACCTGGCATCAGTTTCAGCCTATATTTCAACTGTTACAGGTGTTTCTATGGCCTCTAACTGCATTTTCAAAAAGTTTTTCAAGGGGTTGACTCACTTGCACCCTCCTCACAGAGAACTGGTGCTATCATGGGACCTAAGTATCTGTATTGCCCAGCTCATGGAACCCCCCCATTCGAGCCAATGGCTATAGCACATCTGAAATTCCTGATTTGGAAACTGTCTTCCTAGTGGTTATTACCTCAGCCCTGTGTATAGCATTAAACTACATCTTCTTCCACAGAGATAAAGTGGTCCACAGGACTAATAGGAAATTCCTTGAGAAAGTAGTCTCTGACTTCCATTTGAACCAGTCAATCACCTTGCCAGCCTTCTTCACAGACCATTCTAGCTCAGGTGAACACAGGCTTTACAACCTGGATGTCAAGAGAGCTCTGAGTTACTACCTTGACCACACCAAGGCCCATAGGCAGAACAGACAGCAACTATTCCTGACCTATGGGGAAGTGGGAAGAGGAAAGTCAGCTTCTAAAAGGACCATTTCATGCTGGATAGTGGCATGTATCCAATTCTGCTACAGTAAAGATGGTAAGGAGCTCCCAGTAGGCCCGAGGACCCATTCCACAGGGGGCTCAGCTGCTACAATAGCAGCAGCCAGAGATATTCCCCTGTTGGAAATCTGTAAAGCAGCTACATGGAGAACAGTGCACACATTTACAAAGCGCTACTGTTTGGACACTCAATCCAGAAGTGATGCCAGGTTTGGCACAGCAGTGCTGCAGATCCTGTTCCCCAAATAGGTTCTGTACTCTCCTTCAAAGGTACTGTGTCATCGTAGTCTGCAACATAAGAGCTGGGTTTGTAAAATGTTTGGTGAGGCCCAAGTGTCAGGGGTCAAGGCCCCGCCCCGACCCAGGGGTCAGGGGTCAATCCTCTAGTGGGATCTATGAGAGCAGTGCCCGCATATGTGGTTTCGGGGTGTTAAGCCAGATAACCATCGAACCTCTGCTATTAGTGTGGCACTTAAGTTACACTACTTGCCCACTGACAGAACACTCTGCGCCACGTCGGCTTGTTGGTTATTTTTTTATTCATTTTGTTGAGTTGGGGGGCTTCGCCCTCCTCACCCCGTGTTAAATAAACAAGGAGGGGATGTGGAAGGCAGAACCCCCAACTCAAATAAACTGACAAAACCTACATTAACAGCAAGCACCTGATGAGAACGGCCTTGTGCAGCTACGGTACAGTGTAGCAAGCACGTAACAAAATTACACTGTATTCTCTGTAGTTTGCGCTACGCTAATAGTAGTAGTCTGATATTCTATACAGCAGAAGGTCAACAAAAGACTGTCAGAAAAAAAAAAGATCTCTTGATCTTGGCATTTTGGACCAGTTTAGGGATGTTTGATTTATTTTTTAATGCTTGTAAACAGATGAGCAATTTACGCATTTTTACCTGCAAAAAGTACAGAGACAAAACAGAACTACTGCTAGAACTCCCAGGCAAGGCTAGCACCAAACCATTGTAATAGGTTATATAGAACAAAATGTGCATGAGACTAAACACAGACTGAAAAAATGGCAAGAGGAGAAGTATCAGTAAAAACAGTTTCAATAGTATTCAAGAATCAGTTTTCAGACTTCTTCCCAGCTGAAACTTGACATAATTCCACTTGAATTAGCACTCACATAATACAAAACACAACACAGCAATGCAATATACTAATTGCAAAGGTTCTCATTTTGTGATTTGTCTATCCAAACCTTACAGAGAATAATGTATGGGCAACCATACACGACAAGGTTGTATTTCCATCGAGGGGTTGAGATGACAGCATATGAACCTCGAGAGCGAAGCTCGAGAGATCCGTGCTGTCATCTCAACCCTGAGATGGAAACACATGTCAAGTTGTGTGTGGTTGACCATATTATATTTTTTATAGTATATGTTTTTTTACACTAGAGTGACAGACCCCCACTGAAGTGAAAAAAAAATCTTGCCATGTATTTGTTCTACTCACATATCAAAATCAAATTTCCAGACTTTTGAAAGCTAAAATTTATGACTTTGGGCACTAGGTGGTTAGTAAGTAGCCAAGCGTAGAGTAAATGAGAAATTTTGAATTATATGACCTTTGAACTCTGCATAACAACTGTTCGGAATGCGCATAACAACACTTTAGAATGCACATAACAGTTTAAAATGTGCTTAACAAGGATTTTGAGCAGGCTGATTTTTATTCACAACAAAGGGTAACCATATACTATATATAAATAATGAAAACAACAGATGGCTAGTATGCTGTTATGTAATGAACCATTTTAAAATAGCTTTACAGCCTGGTTTTATATCCCTATAGTAAGCGCTATAACTGTACTTACTGTCTGGTCTTGCAACTCCTAACTCCTGCTGCTGGCCTGTGCCCAACTCCCTCCATGCCATGGAGGGCTGGGATATTAAACCAGGAGATCTTTGTAGCATAGTACATTTTAAAAATAATAAGTGCCCAGAAATGTATATGACAGCTGTATCCATGGATTACCACAAGTTAAATTGCAAAACTTGGGGGAAGGAACTTATGGCTGCATAGCCCAGCTGTGGTTTCCTGCAGCATTCCACTTTGCTTTGAGTTGGGTTCCAGAATCTCTGTGCTGTTCTGGAATTCTGGTGTTGGGTTTCTGCCAAGGATCAAGAAGGGAGAATGATCTCTGAACTGAAATGCAGCCTGGAACTACCAGGAACAGGATGTGAAAAACTATGTGCAAGTTTGGAAGAAACCTTTCAGAACACAGCCAGCAAACAAATTCCATCCAAATGCAAAAATCTTCTGATCACAACACCAATCAGCAGGAAGGAACCAGATCTGGGATTTCTCAGAACACAAACATGATCACCTGAATGATCACTGGAAATACACCCAGACTATAGACCCAGAGTCCTCGTGACTGCATAGCACTGAACTAACTTTATGATTACCCGCAAGGCTGTGATTCTGTGAAGGCTCTATGGTGCTGCCTTGACAGTACAAACAAACAACTGGCACTATCTTACTCAGGATCTCTGAATAATGCCACAGTTGCATTAGGGTACTGGAAAAGAGCAAATATTATACACCTGCATAATAGTGGGAAAAGGGCCAGCCCAAGTCAAGGAACTACTGTACAGACTAGTAAGTCTGATATCCATTGTATACAAGATGCTGAAGACCATTATAAATGAAAGACTAGTAGATTTTCTGGAGGCAAATGGACTACAGGAACAAAAGCAGCAAAGTTTCATCAAGGGAGGTTGTATCAGACGAATCTGATAGACTTATTGAACTGGGTCACAAAAGCAGCTGAAAAAGGCCAGGCAATGGCTATTCTGTTCCATAGCTTTTGACTCAGCTCCACATGAATTATTGGTAGGAAAAATTAGTGACCTGAGTATAGGGAAAAGAGTTACAGAAGTGATCAGAAACTGGCTGAGTAGAAGAATGTAGAGGGCTATTTAAATGGGGAATTCTCTGAGGTCAGGGAGGATAAAGGGGTTCCCCTAGAATATAATTTGTCCAAGTCCTTCGTAAAGTCTTGACATGCAACACTGGGGAGGAGATTCATGAAAAGATCTGCCTCTTTGCAGACGATACCAAAATCTGCGACAGTGGACAATAGGAAGGGTGTAAGCACAGTGAAGGAGGATCTGGGTCCAGGCTCTCGCTGCTGAAAATAAATGCAGTAAAGTGTAAGATCATGCATACAAGGGTCAGGAACCTGAGAAAAGATTACAGAATGGTGGGGGGGGGGTAAAGTTAGAAGGTGAGGAGAGGGACCATGGAGAGATAATTACACACAACTTGAAACTATCAGTGCAGTCTATTGCAGTAGTGCGAAGGCAAACAAAATGTTAAGGTACCTAGACAAAGACAGAGACATCAGCAGCAGTAGACGAGAGGTGAACCTACCCCAGTACAGATCCTTGGTGCAGCCACACCTAGAGTACTGTACATAGTTCTGGAGTCCACACTTGAGGAAGGAAATGGACAGGGTAAAGCAAGTACAGAGGAGGAATGCCAAGATGATTCAAGGTCAGCATGGGAAAAAGGCTAAAGGACTTGTATGTGTACATGCTAGAGGCCAGGAAGGAGAGGGGTCACATGACATTTCTACATGGAATAAGCAGGGTGGCAACAGTAATATGTTCACAGTGATCACAGATATGAGCACAAGGGGGAACTCTAAAAATGTTAAATTGGTAGGAGGGAGGTTCAGAAAGTATGTCTGGAAGAATTTCCTTAAAGAGAGGGCGGAGCATGAAGTGGACAAAGTTCCCAAGAGAAGTGGTCTGCACTAAACTTGTAGTGAGGTTTATGTACAGGTGGCATATGCATATGGCAATAATACAAGTAGTTGGGGATGATGGTACGATGGATGGCAGTGTGAATGACCCCTAGGGTACCCGCAACATCCTGTACAATAGGGAAGATTGGACAGACTGGATGAGCCATGAGGTCTTTACCTGTCATCGCTGTCTTTGCTTCTGTACTTCCTTTGCTCTGCTAACACTAGATCTTTCCACATCCCTCACTGTAAAACCTCCTCCGGTTGGACCACCTTCTCTGTCTGCCTTCTCTCAGGAATAATTTTCTTCTTCCTATACATCTCTCATTTTGCACTGTTCTTTTAAAATTCTCCTGCTGGCTCATCTCTGCCCACTCTGATTCTGCATCTAGCCACACACAGGTTTTGGTTGGCTCATACTTTACCTTGGCACATGATCACAAACTGTTGTACAATTTTCATGATTTACTACCTGTTATCTCTGTGCATCTTTGTAAAACTATGTATGTAGTGCCATCTGATTCTTGTACTGTACATCCCATTCCTCACTTTATTATCAAACCCCCCCCCCCCAAATACTGGAAAATGAGCTCTGGCTCAACAATGTGCCTTTTTCAGTCAACAATGCCAATACTACCAAATAAGCCTATACAAACTAGTTGATTCTAGCCAGGCTATGTTCTATATAATATAGCATGCTGTGATGCAAGATCAACATGTAGCAACTTAAGCACAAATGCTTCCCCTTCCCTCAGTAAGTCAGACTTTTTCCATGTTTGTAGCTGGAGATTTCAGGTTAAAAGTGCTACTGTAAAAGTGCTCCCCATCCATCCACTTTTGGGATCTATCTATTGTCAGAAATGTGATTTGTGCTACTGTCTGTGGACATTTATTTATTTATTTATTGAATTGTTTCACCAGGAAAGATACACTGAGCAACTTAATGCTCGTCTCACGGTACATCTTGGGGGAAATGGTCAGAGGTATGTACAGAGTGCGAATTCATAGATACATACATAACAGAGGGAGCATACATACATACATACATACAATTCAAAACAAGTTGAAGGCATTGGATACATAGTAGGCAGATGCAACAGTTACATTACTGGTGGTTTATTGGAGATGCAGACATACAGAATCAGTATAGGGTCAACAGGATAGGATTCAAGGTAGGCAATGCATACAGTTACATTACAGGCGGTTCTCAGGTGATGCAGAGCTGCAAGGGTGAAAACATAGGAACAAGACACCTTTTTTAAGAGATAGGCTTTAAAGGACAGTATAAGTGCAGGTGGGGTAGGGGGAATAGAGAAAGAGGAGAGTGAGGGGGAGAGAAAAAGAGAAGAGAGAGAAAGAGAGGGAGGCAGGTGGGCAAGGAGGGGGTCAAGAACAGGTGCAGCTAGGAGTAAGGTAATTGTGCAGAGCAGAGGTAAGAGAATGTAGGGAGGAGGAGTAGCGGATTTGTGGAGGAAGTGCATTCCACATTTTAGGCAGGTAGTAAGAGAAGGCTTTTTGGCCAGAGGATGTAGTTCTGCAGGGGACTGAGAGGGAACGTGTGTCAGCCTGGGATCTCAGGGAATAAAGGGAGTGAGTAGGGTGCCAAGAGAGGAGGAGATATAAGAGGGGAGAGATCCAAGCCAGAATTTAGAGATGAACTTAGCACCATGTAGCGCACGACGGGAGTGGAGGGGAAAGAAGCTGAGAGAGCGGTAGAGTTGATGGATGCATGGAGGGGCATGAAGAGTGAGACGACAGAAGGAATTGAAAAGAGAGTCCAGTCTGGATAGGTGAGACTGTGGGGCAGCACCGTAGACTATACCACAGTAGTCAAAAATGGGCATTATTATCTTCTGTACCAGGTCACTCCTAGCGGCGAGTGGGATGCAGCTGCCATTTCTGTAAAGGGCCCCGAGCTTGGGCCTTAGTTTTTTCAGAACGGCATCAATATGTACAGAGAAGTCAAGGTATCTGTCCAGCTAGATGCCAAGATACCTGAATGAGGAAGAGTCCTCAAGAACAGTCTCATCAAGAGTGTGAAAGGTGGGGAGGTAACTAAGCCTAGCAAGACTCTGTCTTGTGCCAAAGGACATGGAGACTGTCTTCTCGGCTTTTAGAAAAAGTTGATGAGAACTAAACCAGAGTTGGACTTTAGTGAAGTTGGACTGGAGCCTGGTAGTGACATCAGAGACAGAATGGCCAGAGGAAAACAACACTGTATCATCAGCATACATGTGGATGCTGGATGCAGAGCAAACCAGGGGGAGGTCATTTAAAAAGATGGAGAACAGAATGGGGTCTAGCACTGAGCCTTGGGGGACTCAGTGGTTATAGGCAAGGGGGGAGAGGTAGCATCAGCTAGTCTCACTGATTGCGACCTGCCGGACAGGTAGGCACTGAACCAGCCTGTGGCAGAAGGGGATAGTCCAGCAGCTGAAAGGCTATGCAGGAGGAGGGGAAGGGGTTCGAGACAGTGTCAAGGGCTTTGGCCAGGTCGATAAAGATAGCTGAGGTAATGTGCCCTTTGTCAAAGCCTGAGAAGATGATCTCTGGAAAGGAGAGTTGGTTGAGGGCTATGTATTCTTGTAGTTTAGCTAAGGTTGGCAGGAGAGAGATAGGCCGATAGTTCCCTGGAGAGGAGGAATCACCCCCCTTCAGGAAGGGGATGACTACTGCATGTTTCAACACCGAGGGAACTGTGACAGTCTCAAAGGATAGGTTTAGTATGAGAGAGAGTGGGTAGGCAATGGCAGGAGCAGAGAGATAGAGGATCCTAGAGTCAAGGCCATCAGGTGAGGAGCCTTTAGTAGGGTTTAGTGCCAGGAGAGCTAGGAGGGTAATGTCAGGAGAGACAGGAGAGAAGGAGAACTGGGAGGGGTGGGAGAGGTTTGGAGGAGGATGACAGGGCAAAGGAGCAAAGGGGGGTGAGGACAGATTGTAGAGATGAAGTGGGGGCGGGTGGAGGAGCAGTGGAGGGTGAGTCAGTGTGTGAGGTGTGAGAAGGGGCCACCGGACAAGGGGAGGACTGGGGAGGGTGCTTAGCAGAGAAGAGGCACAGGTTGTGAAGTGGGAGTTGAAGCATTCGGCAATGGCACTAGGTTCAGAAAGGACAGAGTGATTTTGCCTGAGGATAGGAGGCTGAGGGTTTGAGGATGGCGAGACGAGGGAGTGGACGATCTTCCAGAATTTAGATGGGTTGTTTGTATTAGTTTGGAAGTTAGACTTGAAGTGCTTGGCTTTGGCAGGGCGGATTGCTTTAGTGCAGCCATTCCGAAGTTCACGGTATTGTTGTTGATCACTAGGGCAGTTGGAGGCGTTGGCGTTATGTCACACAAGGTCTTGAGCATGTTGGCAGGAAAGAGGCTCAGGCGTGACCCAGGGGAGGTGACCGCCGCAGACCCTGGCTTTACAGGGCAATGCTCGGGAATTCCAAATCTGAAGAAACTTAGTGATGAAGTAGACAAGAGCCTTGTCAGCTGAGGTTGCTGTGGTAAGGGCAGATCAGTCAGTTTGAAAGAAGTCATGGAGCAATGATTGCTGGTCCAGTGATGCGAAGGGTCCAGTGAAAATAGTTTTTGCTGGGTGTTTAGTTCTATGTATTTTACACACTACAAAGGTCACGTGTGGTCACTGATAGAGTCTGGTGGTAGCCCGGAGGCCACTACTCCATGGGGATGGGAGGTGAGGACAAGATCAAGCAGGGAGTGGTTTAGTGTTTTAAGGTTTAGACAGGTGGGTTCCTGTATCAGCTGATGGAAGTTTAAGGTTTCGATGGTGGAACAAATATTAGCCAGAGGTGGGGTCAGCCAGATTAGATTTTGGTCTGCCAGGATGTATAGTTCACCACTGCTGGCAAACGAGGAGAGCTTTGTGGCCAAGTCAGTTATGTTGGAATGTGGCTGTCCAGGGTGGCAGTAAACTCCAGCGATGAAGATGGGGACAGTGTGGAGGTAGGAGATTTTTAAAAGGAGAGCCTTGTGGGATGACTGAACAGAAGTTGAGAAGGAGGGAGTGAACTGGAGGGAAAAGGAGGTATAGATAGCCACACCGCCACCTCTCTTAGTCCTGTCCTGTCTTGATATTGTGAAGCCAGAGATAGAGATAGCATGGTATGGAATGTGTTTGGACAGCCAAGTTTCAGAGATCACAGTGATGTCAGGGGCATAGGCATGTACCATGGGTTGCAATAGGGAGATTTTGGGAACAAGGCTTCTTATGTTTAGGCAGATGATTTTAAGGCCATTTGGTAATGAAAGAGGAAAAGTAGCTGGGTGGGCACTGGCTGGTGGATGGGCAAATTCAGGGCTAGGGTTTGGGTGGATATCGCCAGATGCTAGAAGAAGCAAGATAATAAGGAGCTGGAGTAGCCTTCATCCCTTGGATGAGCTATAGAATAATCATTTAGCAGTTTAAGGGGGGAAAATAGGAGAGGATACTATCTTAAGGAGGGTAATGAGCTGAATGGTGTCGAGGTGATCGTGGCACAGGGGAGCACCGGGCAGTGAGGGAGAAAGGTAGCAACTGGGCAGTGCAATGTTCCGGAGGGGCAGACTGAGTTGTTATCCACCGTCAGTGACACTAGCATGCTGGGTTGGCCTCCAGGCAGCTCAGTATAGAGTGAAAGAAGTACTAATAGAGACAGCACCAAAGGTAGGTACCAAAATTTAGAAGTTGGCCAGGACTTCATAGTGCAAGCAAGTGAGGGCAAGAGAAACTGGTGGGGGATGTTTAGGGTTAGGAAGGTGCAGCTCGTATAGGGGGAGGTGCTAGCAGATGCCTCTAGCGGTAGAGAAATATAAGGAGCCAATGGGGAATTGGGTAGATAGAAAAAAATGCCAATCAGGTGATCAGTGGTTAACTATAAATGTAAGTATCGAGCAAGGATGGGTGGGTAGCCGGCACAGTGCTGGTGGGGTACAAGTGTCTGGCAGCTAGTGCCGTACCTAGAAGGCTGTGGATCCAAGCAGGAGGACTCAGGCGGAGGCTTGAGGAGAGCCATCGGTCCAGGGGCTGAGTCAGCTCGGCGGTTGGAGCTTGCTGTCCCTGCGGGGGGAGGGCCCAGTGAAAAAAAGAAGAGAGGAGGATAATTAAATATGCTGGCCAATGCAAGAGGTGCAGTCAGCCCAGCAGGGAGTCCAATTTACACAACAATGGGAGCAGCTGGTTTGGGCGCCAAAAAGTCTGAGCCTGAATGAGGCAGCACAATTTCACAAAGAGAGCTGTAAACACAGCCCTTTTTTGAACACTTTTCAACTTAAACTCTATACAAGCTGTAACTTAGCATACAATTCAGTAAAACTTATTTTAAATCCTCTAAATTGCCGGTTTTGAAAGAGCAGAGTCAATGGAGAGCTTCGGACCAAACAGAGCGGGCCCTGGAAAGGTGCTCGCATTCCAACTGGCTGGCAGCTAGTGCCATACCTGGAAGGCTGTGGATCTGGGCAGGAGGACTCAGGCAGCGGCTTAAGGAGAGCCGTCGGTCCAGGGGCCGAGTCAGCTCGGTGGTTGGAGCTTGCAGTCCCTGTGGCAGGAGGGACCAGCTGGAAGGCTGTGGATCCAGGCAGGAGGACTCGGGCGGCGGCTTCTGTTCTACATGCTCTGGAATATTAAATTGTGTAAACTGCAGTGGAAGCTAGATATGTGCTAAGGTGCTTAGAAATAAAAGTACAGAGCCCTCTTAATTCCTAAAGGACATTAGTCTTCAATTTTTCTGCTTTTCAGAATAAGACCATCAGTAAAATATCACAAATTTGCCCTGAGGATCTGGTTCCTCATCTGTCTCGCTGGCTGACCTTATTTACCTGCTGCTGGCTCTCAGTGCTCCTCCATTGTGTCCAGTGGGTAGGTCTCCAAGTCTCTGACCCTCTCAACAAACTGCAGCTCTCCCTGCCTCATCACCTGCATGACTTGTCAGTGCGACGACCCCACGATGACCCGCCAGGCCACTCACAGCCTAATACCCAGTCCGACTCCGATCCATCAGGCCACGGTAACGCTGCACTGCCGCACAACTTCCTTGCTCACCTGCCTGTCACCTGTTGCTGGCCCTTATCACCCAATGACATTCCCCTGCTCCCTCTCACTCTGGGCACATGCGCACTGTGAAGTGCACAATGCATCAATTTCAAAATGCCACCAATGAATGTGGGGAATCACTCTCTGTGGGGGGGCGCACACAGCAGGTCAGGTCAGGTCATGCGCATCTAGGGTCACAGTATAAAAGAAAAAAAGCCTTAAATTAATGGTGGGGCTGGGCCCAATTAAAAAATATTGATGAAGTCCATGCCCCACAGGCCCATATAACCCGGCGCCTATAGTCTGCAATAGTTAATCATACTGAAGAATTCCTGGGATTAGAAGAAGAAAATAAGTAATAATCTTGTTTCTTCCAAGGTATTCTTCAATATGATTAAATTTCCCACCCTACCTCCCCTTCCAGAACCAGCTGGATTCTGCATAGCAGCTGGATTATTATTATTCATGGGGGATTATATCCTGGTTGTGTTGACAAACCTTTTTTGAAACCAAATGGGTCTTGTTCCCTTTTTGGTCCTATCTGACTTTAATATATGGGACATTTTATAGGGGATTTGATATTTAAGTATTATTATTATTATTAGAATAGCTTAGTTAGGGGGTCTTATCCCGCAGGCTGTCATGAATCTGAACATTATAGAATGCAGCAGTTAGTAAGGGCAGCAGTTTGAATAGTGGCACAAGCCAATAGATGTTCTATCATTTACATATGTTCCATTTCTCTAGGGCAGTTTAAAACAGGAGGCTGACTGCAATAGTTAATCATATTGAATAATACCTTGGAAGAAACAAGATTACTATGGTGAGTACTTTTTTCTTATGGGGGGAGTGGACACCCAAGGATCCCAGTAACCTTTGAGAGAAGGCCTACCACTATTACTGGGTACCAGTCTTGATAGGTGGTCATTCCCCTCTCTGGGTATGACTATTCAGGTCTCCCTCTTCTGCCAGACTCGGGTCTCTCCTCACCCCAGAATGGGCAAATAGAGATTGGGTTCCTCTCTTCCAGCTCTTCATGTCTTCAGATTTTGATTTCCTGGGTGCCCAGACCTCTCTGGATCTGTATACTGAGGTCTGGTATTGAACCTCAACCTCTCAAATAGCGTCCCCTCTTTTATAGCGTAAATGGGAGGGGGGGGCAGGACCATGAATATTTATGTCTTGGCTTCTGGTGGGCTAAACCAAGAATCACAGAGTACAAACTCAAGATACCCTCACTCCTAGCAGAGGATCCCTAGAAAGCAGCTCCCAGTGCCTGGCTTAACCCTTCAAGTGCTCACTCATAACCTGCTTCAAGCTTGGAAGAAGAAAGACACTGGCTGGGGTGTATGAGTAATGAACAGTATTTCACAAATACCATGAAAAATTTACTATTCATTATTTGAATAAAGATGATTAATAGTGACACTATTTATGCCTATTCCTATTTGGGAAATACTACTTTTCTTTAAGAAAATGAAAAAGACCCCATCCTCTTCCTTCAACTCAATTCTTTAAAATACACAACCTAATCCCCACACCCTCTGCTAGAATCCCAAGCCCACCCTCCTCCCCACCCCAGCACCCACAATCTCATATTCTTTGTCATATTAAAAACAAATCTCCCATGATTGGTGACCCACACAAACTATCTGCCTCCTGGGCAGGCTGCCAAAGTCTTTAGAGCTCCTTTCTTGAAAACAAAGATACCCCCAGCAGCACATTCCATCTAACCCTCTTCCACCTCACTGCACCAAATTTTGTTTCTTTAAAGACAAGGGAGGTATAAGATGGAGATCAAGTAAGGTCTGTGGTGATACAGTATGTAGGGAAAAATGGGCAAACAAGGTGGGCCAGGCAGTCCTTATCTGCTGTCAAATTCTATTTTTCTATGCCTGATACAAAACCTATGTAAAAAGCTTTGTATACTAAAATTGTAATAGTCCAGTGCAGTTCTCTTCTAATCTTGTCTGTGTAAACATTTGAAAAGGGGTCTTACTGTTCATATAAGATGAATAAGATGAATAAACTGCATAATCCCAAATCAGAATTTTGTTTCTAAAAACTAGGCTGTCTGGAGTTATATTTTTAAATCAAGCTTTCTGCTCTTGCCCTCCAGTCCCCCCCTCCTGGATGACACCCCGTGGCACCATCACCTACCTTCTCCTTGGTTTACACTAGGGATGGGCGGACCCTAAAAGGTCCTGACTCTTATTATCAGGATCAGGATCCATGCCAGAGTTCTGATTAGTTCTGACAGATTCTGATTCAAATCAGAACCTTTACAAAATCAATGTTAATACCAGAAAACCACCAACAAATGAGTAAGAAAGTTGAAAATAAAGTACTTTCTAATCTGAGTGTGTCTGTCTGCATTTCTGACTCCATTCTGTAGGTCTTTCTTCCCCGTTTCCAATTTTTTTTGGCTACAGAAATGCTCTTGTCCCTTACTGTCTGTTGTATAGCATCACAGTGGCTCCCTCTCAGTATACAGATCTCCAGCTTCTTCTATCTGTTGACAGTCTCCTCACTTCTGTAGGTTGATTCCATTGATCCTCATCCCATCTGTTGACATCCACTCAACTCCAGTAATTTTCACATCCCTGCCCCTCAAATTCCCACCCTGCCCCCCAATTCATTGCACACCACTGTCCTCCTCATCTGCTGAAGCCCACCCTGTCCAAATATGCGAACCGCTGCCCCCTCACAATAGCAGGCACACACTCTGCCACATTATGTATACTCCCTACACCCTCTGCTTGCATCAACTATTCTAATGTCAGCCCTGTCCATAAATTATTTAACCACATATGCCCATTTATCTACTGCTGCCATCCTGCCCCACCACGAACACCCCTAGACCATCCATCTGCTAGCATTAACACTTCCTTAGAAGACCCCACTCCTTCCACCCATTTGCTAGCATCCACACTGTTCAGTTTTAACACTTCTTCCCCTCCCACATGCCTCATCATAAACCCCTGCCCCTGCTGCCCCACAATGTACAGAGGCCAAATTTCCCCATTCAATTAAAAATACCACCAACAGCTTAATCTGGTTCAATGTCAGTTGGCATAGCATCCATCTGTATCCCCCTGCCCTGGAGCAAGGCTAAACATAGGCAGAATTGTGGTCTAGTCCTCCTTCCCGGTCAACAAAAACTAAATAAATAAAGATACATTCTCCCATATGTTGCCTGGCACCCATCCTACCTCAATTCACACAGTGCACACACCCAGTCCTCTTTCCCCCACCTATTCCAGAACAAAGCAGACCACCCTTAGGGAGGCATTCTCATTGGCACACCAAGTACAGCCTCAAGAGAACCAAGCACAGCTCAGATGAACACATACAAGCAAATAAAAGGTACACTCTTGGACAAAGCAGTCACAAAGATGTTGAATAAAACATAATGCAGCAGACTTAAACCAGTGAAGACACACATTAACATGCCTCTCAACTGTCCTACATTGTGAAGGACACAGCTCTCATTTAATTACTCAAAACTGCCACATCCATCCTGCATGAACAAAGGAGAGGCAGGACTGTCAATAGCTCAGACATTTAACAAAAAAGTTCATATTGCACTCTGACAAAAATAAATAAATAAATCACAAACAGCAGCAACACCAAACTTCTGCAATATTTTTCCAAGTCTCTCCATATTTCATATTCCCAACCAACATATTTTTACATATTGAGAACTGACTCAGTCTCTTATATTTAAGAAAGCAGGGTGGTGCTAAGCAGTTCTGTAGCTCAGCATTTCACTTTCTTGGGCCATAACTTCTGGCCAGTTTACCCGCGCTGCATACAAGCAGTTCCCAAACCCCTATTGCATCATTCTAAGTTCTCTTAAATAAATTTAATTTCCTACCTTGACCACTGATGCTACTGTCACTGCTGTTCTTGCCACTCACACCCGATTCAAGGATTTCATTGATGGAGAATAGCATATAAACATTTCCGAAAATAAGATGACTTTCTCTCTTCGGCCGTTACACATGCTGCCTATATCACTGCAGACTGTTCCCGCTCTCTCTGAAACTGTCTCTCACTCCCTCCCCAATTTTGTTTCACAAGCATGCATGCAGGATTCCCTTTCATGCAGGTGCATAAGCAACAGCATCCATGGCAGAGTATTTTTTTTTTCTGCCCAGCTGAAATTTGTTTTTAAGACATAGGAGAGAGGATCCACGTTAAAAAAATACATCTATTTTAAAACTAAAAATATAACAAGGCAGACCTGGTACACTAAGCAGTAGTGTCCTGATCTACCCAGATCCATCAGATCCTGTGAGATCCGGGGGGGGGGGGTTCTAATTTCGTGCGGACAGGTCCACCCATCCCTAGTTTACACCACATGACTAGGACCACTACACTGATGAGTTCAGTGCCTGGTCAGGAATTCCTAAGCCTGCAGGGAGTGCCAACGCCACTCTAATGGACTGGGTTTTTAATCTAGTTTTCTTCCCTAAGGATGCTGACCATGCAGTAACACACATAGTGTCTAGCAGCATCCCTCTCCAATTAGTAACCCTGGCTCTGATGCCAATCAATGTCCACTGTGTAATGGTTTCTCAGTGGGGCACAGCTCCCTCCCACCTTGTAGGAGGAGAACTATCCATGAGATGCTTCAATCGCTCTTTTTCTGTCCACCCCCAAGTGACCTGAGCTCACTCCCTAAGCCAGCTCACCAGTAATAATACTGCTGCACCCATGGGCCAGCTGCTGTCTAGTCTGGGGTTATACCAACAAAGAAATGTCATTCTGATTATAGGTGGTTGTGGAACGTAAAACCTCAAAACAGACCAGCAAAAGACTCCCACCAGCACCGTGCTACCCTACGTAGAAAAAGTATAGTTATTAAAAGTCACTGACGTTGAAGTTGATTTATATTTCACCTGGATATGGTACCACGCAAAGCCTGTTTTCAGAACTGCTCTGTATACAAACAACTCAAGTTACAATAAAATTAAACTAACATACATTTAATGTACAATGGTAAATTATTAAAACAAAATAGATCCACACCACATATATAATTACAGTCACATGCCAACATGTACCATGTTACAAGAGTTTATTTGAAACTGTTGCAGGTTGCAATAAAATGAAATTACATCGTATTATATCTCGATCTAGTTCTTGGAACTTGTAAACTATTACCTGCAATTTCCCAAAGAAAATTATTTTGACATGATTGGAATTAACTTAGCAAGTAGGCAAGATGGAATGGAGCCAGCCACACATTTGTACAAGCAGTTAAATAATTGTCCCTCTCTCTAATCTTGAAGGACACTGACACATATGTAAGACTGAAAAGATTTATTACTCACATTTCTCAAGTCAAGAGATTTATACAAGTACTGTATAGGTGCAGATAATGCAGTCAAAAGAGAGACAAAAGCCCCCTGCAATCATAGAACTCCTAGAAGACAAATTCTCTCTGGTCATCCTGGATCATATCTCAGATCCAAGATGCAGCATATCAGCTGTACTGGCAGATCACAAAATCCCAATGCACATAAAGGCAAGATTAAAAACAACATAGAAAACTATCCCGGCTGAAAGAAACAGTTAATGATCTTAAAGTGAGAGAATCTTCTCTAAAATAAAAATTGATCCGGAGAAATGTTTACTGCTCAGCAGACTGGCACCAAATTATGTTCTTGCATGTCACTGCACACTTTGTTATGTATTTAAAATATGCACTCTATTGTGGTTAGATGCAATAAATATATTATTTAGATTAATTTACACAAGGGCATTTTATGATGATACAGGTTTGATGTCATCATTTTAGACACTTTATAAAACTGATAGTGTACTAAGACTAGTACCCTTGAAAATGCACCTGTGTTTCATTGCAAAACTGTGCTGGGGAGTTCTTTGGTTGTGGCGGGGGGGACTTCTCTTTTATCAGCACTATCCGGCACTTACACTTGTACTGATCACCTGACTTGAGAAATGTGAGTAATAAATCCTTGCATATGTGCCAGTGGCTTTTATTAGCCATACCTAGCCCCCCCCAGGTGTCTAGAGGTATGGTGGTATCAGTCCTTGGGGAAGGGTGCCACCACAGCAGCAGAAAACACTGCCCTAGTGGCCTGTATCTACCCAGGCTGTGCTGGAACCGGGGTGCCTGCCGACCCTCTGCAGTGCTGGACAGCAAAATAACAGTTCTGATTAGCACACAGCAGTGTTTATAAATCAACAAATCAACTCAGAAATTGCAGAAACAGTGTATCCCTTTTAATTAACAATTAATCCAAAATTCAACAGTCACTCTGTGGAGCAGTGATACGTATGGTGGGGGAACTTTACACTTGTTCAGGACCACTGTGGTCACATAAGAACATTAGAGTCTCTGGACCGCTGGGGGTCACACTGAGTCCGTTAGCAGAGAGTCCATTATGGGGTGTTAAACAGATGACCTCAAAACATATTGCAGGCTGCTTAGTTCATCCTGTAAGAAGAAAATATCAACACATGCTTCTCAGTCCCAAAACAGTTTTACCTCCACTCTCTCTCTCTGCTTGTGTCCCTCATGCTGCCACCTACGCAGCTGCATGCCAGGGGCAGTGCTGTGGACAGGCACCCTACAGAGGCATGTGGTAGTGCATACCACGCACCATGTGCCTGTTTGCAGGTGTGGAGCTTCGTGGGTTGGGTACATGCGAATCATGCATTTCCAGCCCCACACTGATGCACAGCCCCCCACTGTGGGGTAGGTATGTGCAATTCGCACTGTCCAGCTGCTGCTCCATCCACACCAACCACAGCTTTATGCCACAGCCCTGAGACCCCTCCAGTCAATAGCCCCTGAAGGGGGACTCTGTCAACAGCCAGGGTGGGTTGAAAGCAAGGAGGCAATACAGAGGAAGAGGATCAGAATACACATTGGCTGTAAGAAAATCAGGCATGGCTTCATCCTCCCTGCCAAAGACACCCCCATTTCCCATTTTTTCTGTTCCTTCTTGTAAGAGTGTGTGATTGTACCACTATCCAGTGTGGGCAGTCCTGCACCAGCATCCACATGCCCTTCTGTCTCCTTGTGCATGCCTGTGTGCCCCACTGCACTTGTGCTCACCAGATGGTGACAGAACAGTAGGAAGCGCAACACGACCTTCCCAGAGCAGGAAAGAGTCTTCTGGAACATTCAGTCCTGCACCCTCCTCCTGTGGATCCCCGATGTCCCAGACTTGTTCCAGAGTCCAGGTAGCTGGGTTTACAGGTGGTAACCCTACGCTGAATCAACAGGCTGGCCTACCAACCAATTTTTCATTTAGATTTCATACAGAAAGTAGCCGTACTGAAATGCAACGTCCTTTCACCAGTTACAGACAAGAGGACAAACGCACTGGGAGGTTAAGTGACTTCACATACTCAAAGTTCCTTAAACGTCATTCTATTTATTTTGCATAAATTAGAGAAAATAACAATACAAGCTTAGTAGCACAATAAAAAAAGACACCACCACACAGAATCAAAGTACCCTGAGCTGTTTTGCAATGAAGAGATCAAAGAAGGATCTGGCTTCAAACTGTGGTCAGCTCAGATATTGTATCACAGACCTTGAATGGTTTATTTGCTTTATATGAACATTTTCTGACTGGGATAACCCCATGAAAGTCAGCAGCTTGTTTTCATGGGGGTCCCAGGTGGACAACAGAAGGTAACAATATAATTTAGCATAGCAGAACAGCAGTTTCAAAACAGTATACAAACATGAGGTAGAAATGCAACATAAAATCAGATAAGATGCAAACAATATATGATCCATTACAGGATGACATAGTACAACAGTAGTATGGAAAACTGAACCTTAAATATATTAGGTACTGTGATGGACTGTGGGCAACACAAGTGGTGAAAGAAACTGGTGTTAAATGCTTGTAAGCTGGAGGCATTTCTCAGTTGACAGCGGAGCTTATTCTGCATCTTGAGGCGGAATATGCAAAGGCCTTTTGACCAGAATTAGGCTTAACATAGAAACAAAGAATTTGTTGGCAGATACAGACCAGTTGGCCCACATAGTCTGGACATTTTTCCCCTGCCTATACTGTCACCGCAGACCACACCTGATCTCCAGCTACCACCCCCACACTGATTCCCTTCCATGATTCATTTATGCTTATTCCACGCATGCTTGAAGCCTACCGCTGTTTTCTCCCCCACCACCTTTGCTGAAAGACTGCCCCAGGCATCCACCACTCTTTCACTGAATAAGTACTTCCTCACATCCCTCCTAAGTTCCCCAATTCAGCTTCACTGCATTCCCCCTTGTTCTCATGCACCTTCTCCTCTGAAATATACTCCCCTCCCGCACCTTATTCACCTCTGTGAGGTATTTATAGATCTCCATCATGTTCCCCCTTCTCTCTTCCAAGGTGTACATATTGAGATCCCTCAGTCTCTCCCCTATAGGGCTTTTGATGAAGCCCCTGCACCATTTTAGTTGCCCTCCTAGGGACAGCCTGTACCCTATGTACTGTATGTCCTTCCTGAGATGTGGTCTCCAGAACTGAGTACACTACTTCAGGTGGGCCATCACCAATGATCTAAACAGTGGTAATACCACCTCTCTCCTTCTGCTGGTGATACCCCTCCCTATGCACCCCATTATGCTGCTGGCCTTACCTAATGCCTTGTCGCATTGCCTCACCACATTGAGATCATTAGATATGATTACCCCAAGGTCCCTTTCCTCTTTAGTGACCGTCAATACCTCTCCTCCAATTTTTTTTTAATCCTTTCCTTTCTCCACCTGCCACCCCGTGGTGACCCCATCAGACCTCCCACTCCCCAGCCCTATCACCCAGCTCCTCCTGGACTTACCTTGCTGCAACATCCTCTACCACTGGACTAGAGCAGGAGCCCGGCCACCAATGCAGAGCCTGCAAGGGGCGGTAATCACTAATTGCTGCGGGCAGATTTTTCCACCAGTTTTCTTCCCTTATATCCCTGAAGCCCCAGTGCAAGGAAGTATGTGCACGTGGAGGTACGCACATTGGCTTGGCCTGAACCACCCTGATCCCACCACCCTGGCCTAGCACCTAGCCCCCCTCCATCTCCCGCACTACCATCATGTCTCCACATGGTGGTAGTCACAGGCTAGGAGGGCTTATCTACTCAATCTGGGAGAGGAGAGCTGCCAGGTGGCTGCTCAATCCTCATCCAACCCTCCTCCCTGGCCTACCCCCGGCAATCCATACTCATCACATGGGTCTCAGGTGTGGCAGGAGATAAGGGGTCAATGCCTCAGCCCTCCACACCTCTGGGCCGACTCTACCTCTTCCCCATTTTATACTCTGCCTTTGAGTTTCTGTGCTTCAGGTGAATAATTTTGCACTTGTTTACGTTGAAACCCAACTGCCATACCCTTGACCACTCCTCAAGATTTCTCAGGTCTCTACACATTCTCTCCAGAGTCTCTATCCTATTGCAGATTTTGGTGTCATCTGGAAAGAGTCATACCTTCCCTTCCACCTCTTTTGCAACATCAATTTTAAAGATATTAAAGAGGACTGATCCCAGTACTGGGCCCTGAGGTACCCTGCTGATCACTCTCCCCTACCCGAAGTGAATGCATCTTTCTGGGTCTTGAAAAGATGGATGCTACAGAAAAGTGATGCAAGTAAGTTTTTCTGGATTATATAAGGTAAGTTAAGAGAGAATCTGAGGCTGTTTCCCATGTACAAAGTTAAAATAGCAAGGAAAGTCAGTGATAGTGTGGTCGCAGATTCTCTTTACTGTCTATACTTTACCTTAAATTCTATGTACTCAATAACCACACCCAATGGTTATTCCAATAAAGCTCAGTTTATTGTCTGCACACATATATGTGGGAGCCTCAGCTAAAGGAGAGAGCTCCCCGAACAAAGTTTTACACAGTATTTTATAGCACTTCTTATCTTGGAAAAACACCAACATTTTAGTATAAGCCAATCATAGTTTTTAGCAATGTAACAGAAAAAACAGTTTGATATGCATTAGGTACTTTTCCACTGGCTTATTTCATTTCTTTCCCATTACTGCTTGATGCATATGCCTGGGTCAAGCTGACCTAAGAGAAACAATGAGTTTCACTCACACCATAGTAACGTACAGCTTATCTTCAATGCCACTACGTGCTCTTATCTTTATACTTTGTCCAGGCCTGCTATTCAGGCTGGTACAACCAGTTCTGCTCAGTCTTATTTAGCTTACTATTTCTCACAACCTAAGGAACTGGTTTCAGCCAGCACGAGCTATTGCTTTCTGCTTGCTTTGTGATTCTTATGAACTTATAATGACCCTTAGCTTCTACTCACACTGTAACACACTTTACTTTATATGTATGCATGAAAGAAAGATATATAAAAGAAATTCCTCCACAATAGTCATGTCTGCCTGTGGGACTTAGACAGTTGAGCTTGCCAAAGAAAATATTGTACAATGAACTGTACAGTGAGGGGTGGACAAGTCAGATGAGAGTATAACTTGCATAGCTTGTAAACAGATTATCTAGGGCTAGAAAAGTGGATTTGCTCAATGATCTGTATATGATGTCCCCATAGCTGATGGTCAGGAGTAGGAAGTGGGAGACCACCTGCCTTCTCGCATGTACAAACTAATCCAAAATCAGTTGTACTCTGGTGAAAGGCACAGGTAGCCAGAAATGGATACACTGGAACAAAAAATGATTTATTGTCTCAGACGCATTAGTCAACACATACACAAAGTAACTAGCACATCAGAAACTAACAAATGGCTCCAAAGACGGAAAATGTTAAATGGCTATCCCAACCAGAGCTGCTGCCACTATCACCCCGGCACTTCGATTCTATCAAGTTTTCATCAGGGGGCATCCTGAGGCAAAACTTGGTCCTGAAATGAAAGATCACCTTGGGCCCCACAGTGTCTATAATGTGATCTCTTTGCTTGCTGTGAGAAAGTGAGGAATCAAGCCATGCCCCAAAATATTTGAAAACATTGATTTGCTCAGTGGGGTTACCATCTAGGGTCTTAATTATGAGAGGTTCTGCTTAATGCCCCTGCATGCTCTGTGAGTGAAATACAATTACCATGATTTTGGCAGCATTTAAGACCAGGTGAACCAAGAGGAATTCATATCAAAGTCAAACTGGAGGACTGCCAAGACCTGGGGCACGGACAGTGCAGCATCATAAAGGATGGTACAGTCTGCATATATATCATATGAAGATGTCAACATGTAATAGTTAATCTGAATGAGTTTCTTATAGGTCCAAATAAGAGTTGCTCCAGTAGTGCATTAGACAAACTGCTAACACTCTGCTGGACAGCTCAGATACTTCATCTGGAGGTTAACATTATCCAGGACAGATCCACTCTGGCTTAAATTTTCAGGGGAGTTTTTGGTCTATCCTGAATTAATTCTCTCTGTTTCTGGGTTTGTCTGGGCAAAGCTGTATAGGCAAGAGCCCTGGAATTCTGCAATTGCACAGCTGTGGAATTTTCCACACAACTTGCATCATGCTACACAGAATATGTTGTATGTAGTATCACAGTATTCATTGTCCTTGGGGATTTTTCATGAAAAATGTATAGTTTTGCCAGGGCTCCTTTTCTCTTCTAGAGCATTCAAAAGCTCAGTTATCTAGCAGTTAACCTTATTGGGGTGGATCTAATCTGGATTAGAGTTGTAGGATTGTTCTGGGCCTATCCTGAAGTAATTAAACTGATATCTGGGTTTGTCTGGATAAGCCATATGGGCCACAAATACGCTAAATCAAGTCACGTTTGGTGGTAAAGTGCTAACATGGTATCTGCCATCTCACAATTCATTGATTATCATGTAAATTCACACAGTGGTGATGACCCAAGCCAAGGCTGGTAGGCAGGTAAGTGGCTAGCATGTCAGGTACCAGTGAAACCACAGTAAGTACAGTTACACTAGAATGTTATTTGTCAGTGCCAGTTTTTACATAGAATTATTATGTGGGTCTAAAGAATGCTGACTCCTGATTAGTCGAGGCGTATTTTCACCTGGGCTATTATTCTAGCACAACAGCCCAGGTGAAACTAGCCCCTAATAATCAGAACTCAGCAAATCACATACAAAATACTCATATGCACTTTTTCCCAAATGGCTGCTAGTCCCAACAGGATCTTACTTTACCCCCCTCCCCCCACAAATAGCATAGGTCCAGCTCCAGTATTGATATTTTCCTTGCCGTGCTCTCACTTTTGAGTCAGCTATATTTTAAACAGTTTTCTTCAGTGTTCTTCTATTTCGGCACGCTTTCCTACTCACCCCCACTGCTGTGCAGCTCTGCCTCCCAACCGCATGAAAGTTAGATGTGCCACGGCAGAACGGAAAAAGTCAACTGTTTTTTGTTTTTTTTTTAAATGTCATGCTTACTATGCCAAGTATCCACTGCTCCCTCTATTCTGACCAGCAGCCCAGGTGCTGAGCAGTGGTTCTGTGGCCTCGTGCACCCGATTGCTCAATACTAAATTAGTGGTCCAGTCCAAGAGGCAGTCTCTCTCTCCCAATGCCCTGCTAGCATGCGAAGCCACTGCCTGCCCTCCTTTTGCCATTACGAAACTGCTGCTTATATGCAGCATTAGTGCCACCAAGTGACAGGCTTAAACTGACACCTTGCTCCAAATTGGACTGTTTTGTCTGTGAAACCTTATTTGAAATAGTAAAAAAAAGTTTTAAATAGTATGAACAGCAAAAATATTTAAAAAAATAAATTAATTCAGTTTACTAATAGGGACCCATTTCATACTCACAATAAGGCACTGCATGGGGTGCATTATGGTTTGATAACAGTCCTTCTGGGGTGGTGCTTCAACCCACCCAAGTTGGGCTATTATCCCACCAGAACACCCCAACCCCCTGTCATATCTTATTGCTTAAACATAGAATTTGCCAGCAGAAAAGGACCGTATGACCCACCCAGTCTGCCCAAATGTTCTCTGCCTAATCTTTCACCACAGACACTAACTGGTCAGATGAAGTTGTCAAAGAGGAGGAGGAGGAGGAGGAATCAGATCCACATGAAGGAGGAGGAAAAGGATGGAGTATGCATAGCCTGGGCAGATTAATTTCTGGTGGCACCCAGTAGACATCTTGATTCTTCATTCAAATTCACCTTGTTCTTTTCAGCAGTCTCCAGCTCTTTTCAGTCTAATACCAAGTAAGTAATGGAAAAAACTGATCAGGAAAAAAAAATAATGGGAGGGATAAGCAATTAGTTAAAGGATTGCAGTTGCAGATGAATAATGCATGGCCATCACCAACCTGCCTCACAAGATGTGTTATGCCAATGGCTGCACGTTCTGCAACCAAATGAGTATTCATCCATTATAGATGTGCTTACCTTGCAGAATACATTAACAGCAGGTGATTTGGAGGCCAATAGAGCATGCTGTTGTAGTAATAAGAGCATCATTAGATCAAGGGCCTTAGTAGGGACGTCATGCCATCAAGTCAGGAAAACTGTCAGGCAAGCAATCGTGATTACACCTGCCTAATGCATGAGCACAGTACACAGTACACACATGACAGTACCGGCCGCATGGTAACATAAATACCAGCAAGGCTTGCAAATAAGCTTGTCATCATCATGATGCAGAAAACACAAGCAGGATATAGCATAAGTAAAGTGGATATATTGCAGTGGCACCTATGAGTAATATGAGGAGAGTACGGTATGTATAGTACAAGTTAGTTACCATACAGGACTGCTAGTTTAAGAGCTAGAATGGCAGGTATAGCAAACTGGGGATGTGCTTCTTAAAGGAGAAGACTCCTGTATATTTATGATTTGGATATGTCTGATGTATTTATTATACAATACATCATAGATACATAGATACATAGATACATAGACAGTGTCGGCAGATAAGGGCCTATGGCCCACCCAGTCTGCCCATTTGAGCTTGTAAGTTCAGTTTGTTTTCCTAGAAGTCTGTTTCCCCTTACCCCTGACCTCTAGAATTCCTTTATGTCTATCCCATGCATTCTTAAATCCCATGATTGTTT
This sequence comes from Neoceratodus forsteri, assembly GCA_016271365.2. Taxonomy (NCBI): domain Eukaryota; kingdom Metazoa; phylum Chordata; order Ceratodontiformes; family Ceratodontidae; genus Neoceratodus; species Neoceratodus forsteri. Next base: position 656,715,477 of record CM057456.1, read on the forward strand.
CAGCCCCCACCACTTCCTCTGGCAGGGTGTTCCACTTGTCCACCACCCGTTCTGTAAGAAATTCTTTCTCATGTTTCCTCTGAATCGTCCTCCCTCCAACTTCATCCCTGCCCTCTAGTCCTGGAACATCTTTTTCGCTTAAAAATAGTGTTTTCCTGCACCCTGTTCCTCCCTGTAAGATACTTGTATGTCTCTATCATATCCCCTCTCTCCCTCCTCTCCTCCAGGGAGTACATGTTCAGTTCCTTCAACCTGTCTTCATAGGACTTGTGATGCAATCCATGCACCATCTTTGTTGCCCTCCTCTGAACCTTCTCTACCCTGTCTATGTCCTTACGTAGGTATGGTCTCCAGAACTGTACACTGTACTCCAGGTGGGGCCTCACTAGTGTCTTGTATAGCGGAATTATGACCTCCCTTTACCTGCTGGTGTTGCCCCTGCCTATACATCCCAGCATCCTATTTGCTTTACCTGCTGCCTTGTCACACTGTTTCCCTACCTTGAGGTCATCAGAGATGATAACCCCAAGATCCCTTTCCTGCTTGGTGCATGCTATATCCTCACCCCAACTGATATATTGTGCCAGGGTTTTTGTGCCCCATATGCATTATCTTGCACTTCTTTGCATTGAATTTCAACTGCCAAACCCCTGACCATTCTTCAAGTTTCTGCAGGTCACTTCTCATTCTGTCTACACCCTCTGGTGTGTCTACTCTGTTACAGAGCTTTGTGTCATCAGCGAACAGTGAAATTCTGCCTTCTAGATCCTGCTCAATGTCACTGATGAAGATGTTGAATAGGACCGGTCCCAGCACTGATCCCTGTGGTACCCCACTGGTCACTCTTCCCTCTGTGGAGTGACAGCCATTTACCACCACTCTCTGTGTCCTGCCACCCAGCCAGTTACCTACCCACCACACTACTGTCCTGCCCACACCCATCAAGTACTGTATATATGCCAATAAGAGATCAGCCATTTCTTCTGTTGCAACACATATCTAGAGTTTGAGGCTCTGACACAAGGTAGTAAAATGTCAAGCAAGCCTCCATTTACATGCAAATGAGTCACTTCCAAATCAGCCCCTCCCATTCCATGATGTCACTGCAGCAACAGTGCAGAACAAAACATAAGGGTATGAATGTTGTCTAGCCTGATTTTAGTTTAAGTTTGCAATGGCTTAAGGCAGTTCTGTCATGCAACTCACACAGGGAGTAGTACTTGTAGTCTTAATACTGTATGTGTAGAGCAAATAATACATCTAACAGTATTTCATTCACAGGAAACAAAAGCTGTTTCTTTGTACTTCTCAATTCTCTCTGTGAGACAGTTGTAACATGTTGTGGAAAGCAGTAGACTGACTCAGTCAATCAACCAATCAACCAACCAATCAATCAATCGAGCAGTCAATCAGTCACTCTGTATTAAACCAGGTCAACACCCTTCAGAAGATTCATTACAAGGTGAGCCTGGGCAGTTTTCCAAAGGATCACACAAGACTGACTTATGCACATCCCCTTTCAGCAGCCTGAAAGTGGAGGGTTAGATAATTTACTTTATAAAGTGTATTGTTTTACAATTTAGATGATCCTTATATCTGAGTTTCTGACTGGAAATACCAGGACACAGAATGCATATGACATGGGAGAAGTGAGCTAAAGCAAATACAGAGCACTACAAACACTGAGACTGATTAGTTTCTTTACCTACAACAGCTGAGGTGTAGCATCTGATTTGTGAGGGTCATCCTGCTTCAAATGCTGGCATTACAAAGCGGGGGGGGGGGCAGCCACAGCTTATCCTTAGTACCTTGAAAGTGAAGTGCTGTAGCTCTCACATCACTGCTAATGATTTATAATGGGACTTGGGGCACTTTTAAAGTCATGGACCTGAGGGGCCATCACAGTTTCCAAGGAGGTTAGGGGAACTTCTTAAGGGTTAGAAAGTAAGGGACTCTAGTAGGATTTGAACCAGAGTACCCCAGTGCTTGTGCTTTAACCACTAGATTATCCTTCTTCCATATGCTGCAGCTAATGCTTTCCTGGTATCCGATTCCTTGTTATAGCTGAATTCTTTATTGCCTTATTGCCTTACAGCAGCCATCAGATCAATGACTGCTTAGTTACAAAGGGAAAGGGACCTATTTGCAAGGTTGTTTCTCACTTCTGGTGTCAATCAAAACAGAGAATGATAACACACACACACAACATAATGCAACAGCTGTATAATACCACTTAAAACTTTTGTTGTGCCCTGTCATTTATTGGGTAAACTGTTTTTGCTAACAGGAACAGTAACACAACACATACAGGCACTTCCTTATATGAATACTGTATATGCTTCAAATCAGTGCTGCATCACATTCACATGGTCCTAGTCCCTATTAGACCTGCACTTCAGGAGGTGCACAACACTTAAAGGGCTCTTCCATTACTCAAGTGGGGAACCAGACATTGTGGGTTTGGTTTACTGGTGGAACTGCATTTAGTGCAGTATCATTATCTGTTGCTCTGATGACATCATCCTTCAGCAACATTGATGGTAAAATGGAGGACAAACACATTGATAACTTTTAGAGGCTGTATATTTGTATTTATAATCCAGATTTGTACAGCAATAGGATTGCTGGCAACTGGAGGAGGTGCACAGTAGTTACACATAAGGAGTTGGGAAACTATTGGTGTGAAACTATGGGAGACTTCCCCTTTAATTTACAGATATTTTTCCCACCCACCCCTGAGCTGATGTTTAAAAGTAATTATCCCCCCATAAAAATAAGTTGCTCTCCAACTTCAAGTTTAGTAATTGTGAATTATTCAAACTGTTTCTGACCTTGTTCACCCCTAAATTTAGATCGCTAATCAGCCTCCACTCATTTAATGAGCTTCTTGAAAATCATTGTTTAAATAAATGTAAATGCCAATTAATAATGTCTTCTGTGTAAGTTGTTCTATACCATGCTTGTTTCTATTTACCCCATGTAATTTATGCTGTACATGTTATTTCCAACTGTTACCTTGATTTTTGTTTTGATTCATGGTTTTGAGTACGCTGTACCTGTTTTGATTCTGAAACTATATATTTTGTTATGCTTTTGATCCTAATAGCCTACATTTGTATTAATGTTCTCATAAATAGTGCCTGCTTCATGTGGCCCCTTATCAGACATAACCAGTATTCCAGTTTAATCAGAACATCAATGATTCAAGCCCTGCAAGCCTTATCCCTGGTATCAGCAATTACATCTAACAATTTCTCTCATACTTTAGATGCATGCTAACAACATAAACTGTAGTACCATAGAAACATAGAACTTGATGGCAGAAAAGGACAGCCTGGCCCACCTAGTCTGCCCATTTCTCTACCTACTGTATAGCCCCAGTAAGAAAGAAAAAATGTTCCCCACTGGAAATTGAACCCTGAGCCCTCAAAACTACTGTCCTGGTGCTCTGTCACTGCAGTATCATTTCACATGTTCAGACAGACATTTCTAGTGAGAGGGATGCATGCTAACAACAAAACATTTTAATAAGAAAAAGTTCTCCACCAGGGGTTGAACCCTGGCCACCTCAAAACTTACTGCCCTGGTGCATTGCCACTGTGCTATCATGCCATATAGTAAGACAGGAGATTTCTAGAGAAAGATGCACACTAACAACATAAAGTGCAGTGAGATAAAAAATATGTTCCAGACTGGGAACTGAATCGAGGCCCCCAACCCCCTCAATTCTCCTTGTGCTCTGCCACTGTGCTATGGTTCCACATAATGAAACAGAAAGTTTTTAGCGAGAAATACATACTAACAACAGAAATTGTGGTGTGAAAGAAAAAATGTTCCCCACAGGAAATCAAATTTAGGCTCATTCAAAATTAATGTCCATGTACTCTGAAACTGTTATTGTTTTACATGATGAGACAGGAAGTTTCTAGAATAGGATGCATGCTAACAACATCAATTGTAGTGAGAAAGAAAAAACATTTTCTCAACTGGAAACTGAACCCAGAACCCTGCCCAGGTACAGTCCTGGTACTTTGAATCTGTGCTATCATTCTACTGTACATGATGAGATAAAGGGTTTCTAGAGAGTGAGATACATGTAATCAACATAAACTGTAGTGAGAAGGAAAAAATGAATCCCACTGGGAATCAAATCCAGGCCACCTCCCATTTACTACCCTAGTGCTCCACCACTGTGCTATCATTCTGCATGGATCAACAGAATGTTTCTAGACAGAGATGCATACTAACAACATAAATTGTAGTGAAATGGAAAAAGTTTTTCAGACTGGGAATCAAACTCAGGTCCTCTGCCAACTACTCTCCTTGTGCTCTGCCACTGTGCCATTATTCCATTCTGTAAAACTGAATGTTTCTATACAGAGCTGCATGCTAACAAACGTAATTCTAGTCAAAAAAATGTTCCCTACTAGGAATCAGACCGAGGCTAATTCAAAACTACTGTTCCTGTGCTTTGCCACTGTACTATCATGCCACATAGTGATCCAGAAGATCTCTTGACAGAGATGCATGTGAACAACCTAGATTGCAGTGAAAGAGCAAAAATGTTCCAGACTGGAATCAAATCCAGGCCACCTCCAAACTAAAGTCCTCTTGCTCTGCCACTGTGCTGTCATTTTACATGTTGAGACAGAAGGTTTCATGAGCGAGATACAGTAATGCCAGTAAGACCGAAGGTTTCTAGAGAGGAATACATGTTAACAACATAAATTGTAGCAAGAAAGGAAAACTGTTCCCTACTGAGAATGGAACCCAGACCCCCTCCCAACTATTGGCATGGTGCTCTGCCATTGTGCTTTCATTTCCTGTGGTGATGTTACAAATATAAACTGTAGTGAGAAAGAAAAAAAATGTTGCTGGGAATCAAACTGAGACCCCCTTCCTAACAAGTGTCCTGGTGCTCTACCATTGTGCTACCATTTCACATGGTGAAACATGAGGCTTCTAGACAATGGTGCATGCTAACAACATAAATTATGGTGAGAAAAGTTGTGTTCCAGGTTGGAAATCAAACCCAGGCCCCTCCCATCTACTGTCCCAGTGCTCTGCCATTATGCTATTGTAACCTCTCCCCCCATGGGGGGGGCTTATCTTAAGTTATCTCCCCGGGCATCCCCTTTTTACCCTCCTTCTATCCTTGATCCAGCCCTGGTGTTCTGCCCTCTTGAACTGAGCTAATATCCAGTCTGAGGTTTGAATTCATGTGTGCATAGATGCTGCGCGAGTGTGCAAGCTGATACCGTTGCACTATAGCTTTATGAGCTCTGTACCTGCATGTAGTGGCAATAGTCTGGGCTGGGTCCGAGTGCTTCAGCACTTGCAACTGGCCAGGGAATGCCTTCTCAGACTCCTCTCTTGCAACAGATAAAAGTGCAGCGAGATCCCTGTTGAATGCTGTCAATGTTTAATTTTAAAACTGAACAAATTGTTTATAAAGTTTGGACTTTAAAGTTGGACAATTAGCTGTCTGCCCTTAAGAAGCCATCTTGTTACTTTGAACTTTTGTTTCAGCCAATCATAATTTAAAGGGTCCTAAAATGGTCTTTAGCTGTGGCTGCTGGAAGGAATAGAGGACTGTGTGTTTGACACCTTCTGAGTAGCCAATCAGATAGCCAAAACTGTGATTGACAGCCTCAGTGAGCAATTGTATTACAATATTGTGTTTCTATTTTAGAGCTTATAGCTGACTAGTGATCTGAATTTATGGGTGAACAAGATCAGAAACAGTTTAAATAATTCACAATTACTGAATTTGAAGTTGGAGGACAACTTATTTTATGGGAGACTTCCGCAGTTGCTCCCTGGTTTACACGTTTCACTCAAGACAGCCACGGGGAGATTGTGGGAGGGCACAGTCTTCAATATGCTGGTGGGAATGATGGCATGATCAACCACATAAAGCAACTATAAATACCACAAAGCTAAAAATTGTACTTAAAATGATAAAATGATAATGGTGCGTTGTGCCCAAAATGGCCACTGGAGCTCAGTATGCATGCGCATTGAGCTCCAGCGGCCATCTTGGCCATGGTGGACTGTGTTGCAATGAGCTCACTGTGCATGTGCAACAAGTGGAGGAAGTCATGCATGCATGCTGAGCTCCGGTGGCTATCTTGGCCACAGCAGACTGTTCTGCCGTGAGCTCAGTGCACCTGTGCAATGAGCAGAGTGCTTTCACTGACAGATTGTACTGCAGCTCTAAATGTGTACTGCGGCCAGAATCTGGTCAGTCATTTTTATAGCTCATCACAACACAGCTGTAGGCTCCACCCACTGCAGCCATAAAAATGAAGTAATGTAGCTTCATTACTACTCGCAGCTACTGATTCCAGTCATGTTTCAAATGTGTAAAACCAGGCAAGGCCCCTCATCTCTTTCCTCTCAACATAATGTCTAATTTTATGCATCATGTCCCAGACCTCAGCTGCAGTGGACAGAATGATTTCCTGATCCCCCCTCATCATCATCTTCATCTTCAGCTACAATATTCAATACTGAGGAGCAGATGTCTTCATCTGTGAGGGCTCCTGAAGTCGGCTCAGAAGCATCAGTCTCAGTGTATGCCAGGAATGCTGCTTGATCCATCCCTGCTGGGGACTCTACAGGTGGAGGAGATGGTATGGGGATTTCACTAGCATCCATGTGTATTCCTATGCCAGCTTTCTGAAAGTAGTGCTGTACAGTTGCCACAGTGACATCTGGTCATGCTGTGTGGATCAATTGAATAGTGTCCAGGATACTGATCTCCTTTGCCAGTTGGCAAAATTATTCCTGTTACTCATCAATGGCCCCAACAATTTTATTGACTATCCTTTTCCTGTAGTGCATCTTTAAGTTTTGTATCACATTCCTGGTCCATTGGCTGCACAACTGCTTTGCAGTTTGGTGGCAGAAAAACAAGTTTGAGATTGCAGAGGGTAGTAGGCTTATTGTCTGGGCAATTGTCCAGTATCATACAGATTTTTTTTTCTTTTTCATATCATTTTTTTGTCCAGTTCCAGCAGCCAACTTGCAAAAATGTCTGCAGTCATCTAGGCATTGCTATTAGCCCAGTACTGCATTGGCAAGGCTTCAACACCAACACCATGGAAACAGTGGGGGGTTTCAATTTGCCAATAATCAGAAGTGTTAACTTATCTGTCTCATCTACGTTACTTGCCACCAGCACAGAAAATCTCTCTTTGTCCTTCTTGTAGCCAGATAGGGTCTCACTTTTGAAACTAAGGGCACCATCAGGTGTTGCCCAGAAAAAGAGAGCCATCTCATCAGCATCATAGAGTCTGGGAACTGAGTAACATGGAGAATGTCAGGTAGCACATTAGTAAGCCAGTCTACAGAAGCTACAAAGTCAAATTCTGTTTTTCCTCTGTGCCTGCAGCAATAACTGATTTGGTGACAGCCTTTTCACCTGGAGAGCCAACCAGCTGTTGTCTCAAAATCATCCATGTCCATTGTGAGAGAAAGCTGCTTTGCTTTCTCAAGGAAGATGGGGCCAGATAATGGTACCCCATGATCACGGGTGAGGGTAAATCAGTGCAAAAGCACTTCTTCCATGTGATCATCCTTCCCTTCCTATTTGCATTTTCTTTTTTTTTTAAATCTATTTATGAAATGGGTTTTCTACACACAGTTACAAACACATCTGACAATATATAAGAGCAACAGCAGAACAAATAACAATAGCTGCTTCATACAAAGCAAATTGTGACATAACTCAAACTGTCACATTTGAGCGTCTAATACACAAAAACAAAAATAATACAGGGAGTGCCCATCCTTGTTGTCATGTGGGAAATATTGAAACATAGCCCTTCACCATGTGTTCATAGAGGGCAGTGCTAAGATTCAGGACTAGTTGAAAGAGTGTATATGTTATTACAATCTGTAAATAAAAAGTAATACAGTGAAAAATAGGTCATAATTACTGTGAATATTGTTATAATACCCAACCCAGGGGTGGAGCCCCCCCCCGGCCCAGTGCTCATTAGAGGACATCCGAATTAGGGAACAAAATCCTGCCTGTGCCTCATAATATACATAATCCAAATTCTCCAAGTAGGTTCAAATTTTTCCATTTGGCGGTTAATTTGCACAGTAAGTTTCTCCATGTTGTAAATGCCTATGACTATGTCATGCCACATCGAGATTGTAGGGATTCTAGGGGAAAGCTAATTTTTTATGGCTTTTTTTCACAGCCAAAAAGAAAATATTGAAGCATGCACTGATTACCAGATGCCTTCAAACTTGGAGAAAAGGAAAGAATCAATTCTTAGAGGAATAGGATTTCCGAAGATCTCTGTGTTTAAGGCAATTAAAAAAGGTTGCAATATTGGACATTGCCAGAAAATGTGGCCGTGGGTGGAAGGGCTATGTCCATATCCTCTCCAGCAGCTTCCACCCTTCGTAGGGCCATGCTTAACCTGTAGTGCAGGAACCCTTAAATATCTGATACTAACCTTCCAAGAAAATTCTCACCAAAGATAAGATTTAGTAGTAGAATGTAAGTTTTGGAGATGTTTGCTTCAGCTTTGATCATCTACGAGGTGATTTAAGTCTCCCTGCCACGTGTGTCTTACACTTTCTGTAGAATCTTTGGATAACTGTCGGAGAAGGCATATATATGTGAGATCATAGGTGTTAAGGAAGTTGAGACCTCCAAGATTTTTTGTAAGGCGTATCACTGATGGAATATCTACCTTCTGTGCCGTGGTGGGCATCAGCATCCTAATGAAGGCTATAGTTTGCATCGATCAAAAATGGTCTTGTGGGCACAAGGAATAGATCTGGTGCAATTCTGGGAATGTCATTAGTTGATCATAATGTAGGAAATGGACTATGAGGGTGAGAAGACACCAGGAGAAAGGACTGCTGTGTGACTGAACTTCTCTGCTGGGACTAAAGTAGAAGAACTTTTGTATTTGACCTTTAATTTAGGGTAAAAAAACTAACATACAAAAAAAAAAGTGTGTGTTTGGGTTAACTGAACTGAATGGGTGTCTGAAGAGTTTTCTAGGTGTAAATCTCAGGTGACTGAAAGGACTTAACTGCTGTGAGGTTTAAATTACTTGTAGAAAGATCTGGTAAGTAGAGGGAGTGGCTTAGCTAGAAGGAAGCTACATTTAAAGACTGCTTTAGAAAGTTTCTGCTAATAGCTTGGCAGAAGACACCAGGAGAAAGGACTGCTGTGTGACTGAACTTCTCTGCTGGGACTATATTGCCTCCTCTCCCTCCACCCCCCACCCAAAGCTAGTTCTATTTTTATAGGCACAGAATTTGACTGACAACAGGAACTTCCTGTTTAGGGGCAGGAAGTGAGTGATCACAGAACCACCAAGGACCCACCATCCTAGAAGGGCAAGAGTAGTTCTCTGGCCCCTCTAGCTGCTGGAGGTCTGCCTCTGAGCAAGTAAGTGGTCTACTGTGAAATATAGGATATTCTTGTCTCAGAACAGGACAATCTGGAGCTTAAAGGGCACACAGGCAGAAAGTAAAGAGAGAGAGAAAAAAAACAGAGGAAAGAGTAAGGATTGCAAACAGTTAAGGGGACAGAAATAAGACATAATTGGAGTGGTGCAATGCAGTGGCTGTGGAGCAGCAGTCTTCCGGGAGATGTTCTGGAGGATGCGGTGTTGTCCCATCTGCAGGCACCTCTCTGGGCTGATGGAGGAGGTTGCTCATCTCCAAGCTGAGTTGGCCAGGATTTGTGGGACCTCCTCTTCCATCCAGGGACCACCAGTGCCACTGCCGTTGCCTCAGAGGTTGCTAAGAAAGAGGAGTGTTTGGACCACAGTGGCCTCAGGGAGGGTGAGGGTGGTGGAACAGAGGCCATCCCTCCCATTGTACCTCCACAACCCTATGCCATTCTGGCAAAGTGTTGTTCCTCTATGGAGGCACCCACAGTGGAGACCAAGGAGGATGCTGGGAACCTCCACAAAGGAGACCCACAGAAGGGTGGCAGGGGACCCTGCAGGGAAGGAACAACCCTGTGGGGACTCCATTGTTAGGAAGGTAGAACTGGGGAGGAAGGGAGAGGAGGTAAGGTACCTGCCTGGTGCCAAGGGCTTGCAGGGACAGGAAGACTCTCAGGATTGCCAGAGCAGCTGCACAGGGAGGAGTTGGATGTCATTGTCCACCTAGGGACAAATGACCTGGCTAAGAAAGGGATTAGAGAAGGCAGGAAGAGTTTGTGGAATTGGGAGGGGCCTTTAGTCAAGTAGCATGCACGGTAACCTTCTCGGAGGTGCTACCCATCTATGGCATAGGAGGCTGGGTGTTCCACACCATGGGATTCAATCAGTGGTTGAAAAACTGGTGTGGAGTTCAGATTTGCTTCATTGGGGACTGGGGTCCACCTGGAGTGATGCAAGCCCATACTGGCATGATGGGCTGCATCTGTCCGGAAGGGGAACCAGGATCCTAGGTGATAGCTTTAAATGCTTCATTGGCAAGCTTTTTAAACTAGCCAAGGGGAGGCACTGAAAGGGCAGGAAAATCCTAGCCCCCAAATAATCACGGTAGTAAGTGTGTGGCAAACACCAAACATAGAGGTGTTGACAGGGAGAAGGGCAGGGTAAATGGAGAAAGTGACAAAGGCAAGAAGGACAGGGATGGGGCAAAGGGCATACTGGCCATCAGGAAATGGAGGGTAATGAGTACCAATGCTCATAGTCTGGGCAACAAGCTCCCTGAGCTGATGGCCTTAATGGAAGAGGGATGCCTGGATATCGAGCAGTCACAGAAACACGGGCACAGAGAACCATGACTGGGATGTTAACATACCAGGGTACATAACCTACAGGAGAGACAGGCAGGGGAGAAGAGGGGAGGAGTAGCTCTATGTAAAGGAAGGATAAAAGCAACTGAACAAAAGAGTAAACAGGAGGAGAGAGGCACTGTGGGTCACCTTGGAGACTGAAAGGGCACCACAATCTGCACAGGGTTGTGTACAGACCCCATGTGGGGAAGGAATGGACAAGGATATGATAGAAGGCATTCTTAGAATGGCAGAGAAGGGAGATACTGTTGATGGAGACCTGAATATGCCAGATGTTAACTGGAGCACATTTGCTGCAGCCACATCCAAGAGCAGGGCCATTCTTGATGCCCTACAGGTGGCAGGCATTAGACAGCTAGTTTGGAACCCACTCAAGAGGGAGCAATCTTAGACCTCTGTGCTCTCAGACAGGGCAGTGAGGATCTCAGATCTAGAAGTGGGTTGCCATCTGGGGACAAGTGACCATCAAACAGTGTGGTTCACGTTAAACTCAGCTACAGAGTCAAGCACACAAAAGTGAGGGTACTGGACTTTAGGAGGCTGACTTTGGCAAGATGGGAGAGTGCCTCAGAAAAGCATTAGCAAACAGGCTAGAAGGAGGTGTGGAGCAACAATGGGGAATTATCAAACTGCCATCACAGAGGCAACAAGCCTTTGTGTGAAGCAAATGAACAAATCAAATGAAAGAAAAAGCCACTATGGTTCTCAAAAGAGGTATGGAAAGTCAGGAAGAAAAGATAGTATTCCAGAAGTATAAGGAAACACAGAAGGAGCAGGACAGAGAGCTGTACCAGTTAAGGCAGAAGGAAGCAGGGAGGGAAGTCAGAATAGCAAAGGCCCAAACTGAGGAAAAGATAGCCAACTCAGTTAAGAAGGGGATAAAACCTTTTATAGGTACATCAGCAGCGAGAAAGACAAAGGGAGGATAGTGAGGCTGAATAGAATGAACAGTGGTGGGCAGAGGGGACAGGAAAAGCAGGAATACTGAATGAATATTTCTGATCGGTATTCACAAAAGAGGAGGGGGAAGTGCCTAATCCAATTAACAGAAGCACTCTTGATAGGGGGGTCGATCCCAGTCCTTTCACAGAAGAAAGGGTTCTGCAAGAACTCCTAAAACTGAAGGTGGACAAAGCAATGGGTCCTGATGGAATTCACCCCAGAATTCTAAAAGAATTAAGGGAGGAACTAGTGAAACCATTGGCTACTCTTTTTAATAAATCATGGGAGGATGGGTGTGGTACCGAGGACTGGAGGAAGGCGGATGTGATTCCCTTCACAAAGTGGGTCCAAGACAGAGGCAGGAAACTACAGACCTGTCAGTCTGACCTGTGGTAGGAAAAGTGATGGAGTCACTTGAAGGAAAGAATAGTCGAGTACCTAGAGGCCAGTGGAGCACAGGACCCAAGGCAGCATGGGTTCACAGCGGAAGGCTTGGTCAGACGAATCTAATAGATTTCTTTGACTGGGTGACCAAAGTAGTAGACCAGGAAGGGGCTGTGGACATGGTCTACCTAGACTTTAGCAAGGCATTTGACACAGTCCCACACAAAAGACTAAGAGTCAAATTAACCAGCCTGGGAGTGGGACCCAGGGTGGTAGCCTGGGTAAAACATTGGCTGGACAACAAGACACAGAAGATAATTGTAAATGGAGTCCACTCTGAAGAAAGGGGAAAAGGGGGTTACTAGTGGGGTACACATGAGGTTCAGTATTGGGTCCAGTCCTTTTTAATGTCTTCATCAGTGACATTGCAGAGGGACTGAAGGAAAATATGCCTTTTGCAGATGACACAAAATCTGCAACAGGGTTGATCACAAGGAGGCGTGGAAAGGATGAAAAGGGACTTGGCAAGGTTGGAGGAATGGTCGAAGTATGGCAGCTAGGATTCAATGCAAAGAAGTGAAAATAATGCACCTGGGAAATAAGAACCCAGGGAAGAATACACAATGGGTGGGTAGGTAGTAACAACAAGAAAAAGGAAAGGGACCTGAGGGTAATCATATCAGATGACCTAAAGGTTAGCAAGCAATGTGAGAAGGCAGTAGGGAGGGCTGGGGTATACTGGGATGTATAGGAGAGGCATCAGCAGCAGAAAACAGGAAGCTGTTATCCCTCTGTACAGACAGTTGGTGAGACCCCATCTGGAGTACTGTGTCCAGTTCTGGAGACCCCATCTCGCAAGGACATAGACAGGATAGAGGCAGTCCAGAGGAGGGCAACTAAAATGGTGCAGGGTCTGCAAGAGAAGCCGATGAGAGAGAGACTAAATGAGCTTAATATGTATATCCTTGAGTAAAGAAGGGAGAGGGGGACATGATAGAAACTTTTATACCCAGTGAATCAACAAATTCCAAGAGGGTAGCATTTTTCAGAAAAGAGACTTGCAAGAACAAGGGGACACAATTTAAAGATAGAAGGAGGGCGGTTCAGGGCAATGTGAGAAGTATTATTTCACAGAGAGGGTAGTGGATGCATGGAACAGCCTTCCTGAGGAGGTTGTGGGGTCTAAAACTGTGGGAGAATTCAAGAATGCATGGGACAGACACAAGTCAATTATTGTGGGGGGTAGGAAGAAATAAGCTGTTGGTTAACTAGGATCTGCGGCCTATCCTGTAGGTAGGGAAATGGGCAGACTAGATGGGCCTAGCGGTCCTTATCTGCCATCAAAGTCTATGTTTCTATGTAAGTCCAGCCTTTCCCATTGTCTAAAGCCATGGTCCAGTTGGGTTGGGTGGAAAGTTGTTAAATAAGGGGGGTTAAAAAAAAACATGAAGATTTTTCTGGAAGAGGAGATCCAGCAGCCTTCTCCAGTGTTTTAAAGTATCTGAATTAAAGGGGTTCAGTTTCACCTCTGGCAAAGGAGGAGGAGGGTGGGTGAGCAGGGTTTTATTAAGGTTGTGTAGGTCTTCCTCTTGTATTTCTATAGTTTTCCATCCTGCACTATATTATTTATTTATTTCTTTATTTATTTAGGAATTTCAGAGAAATATCTTTGAGCAAAGCTCTTTTACAAAGGTTCTATGTCAGGCTGATGGACATTAGGCACAATTAACATCAAAGCTCTAATACAAGGTTCCCCGTTGGGTTAACAGACATTAGACTCGAATGACATCAACTGGACAGAATGGGTAGATAGCTAACAGTTGGTTACAGTGTAATGGAGACAATACTAGTACCATGGCTGAGTACATCGTCAGTGTAGAAAAGATCTGAGAGGTGTGTAAGTACTTGGGGGAGAGAAGGGGGAAGAGACTCTTCAGAATGGCAAATCAGTAAGGAGAGGGTGGAGCAGCCTCCAGAGGGGCATTGTCGAGTGGGGGAGAGGGCAGTGGGAGTACTGGATGGGGGTGGAGAGGGGGGGAATAAGGAGGGTGGGATGGGGAGCATAGGGGCTGGAGTGGGGGCTGGTGGAGAGGAGAAGGGGCCTGGGATGGGCTTCACAGGAGGGGGAGGAGTCACCCCTCCTGAAGCAGACAAACGCTCTGCTGGGGAGGGTGGTGATATAGGCAATAGGGATAGAGGCTTGGTGGGTAAGAGGAGGGAAGGTCAGAAGCAAATAAATTTGGTGCCTGAATCTAAGTGTTCTCTCAGGCCAGATTTGAAATGAGAGAGGCTCTTGGACATTCACAGGGGCCAAGGGATTTTGTTCAGCCATTGAGGTGCCCTGTAGGCAATGGTACATTGTCCAAGAGCAGTTTGGCAAAATGGTTTGGATAGTGCACCCTGCGTACTACCTCGGGTATCATAGATGAAGGAGGCCGGGGAGAGGATATTCGATACGCAGGGAGGTGTTTTCCCCATAAGTGCCTTCTTGCCGAGGAGGCAGGTTTGGAACTTGATCCTGTTCCCTAGTGGCATCCACTTTGTCAGATCGTACAGGGTGCAGGTGTGCGTGTGTTGATCAGCAGCCAATATGCATGTGCAAACCAATAAAACACTGTACGCAGCTGAGGTGCCCAATGATATCAAGCAAAGTCTGGTAAGGCCAGACCGCCCAATGATTTAGGCATTTGCAAAATAGTTAGGCGAGGGCATAGTCCCCCCATATACCTTGAAACCTTTCTGTCAATTTCTTTAAAAACACTTGGTGGTGGGGTCATTGGTAACATTTGAGCAAGGTAGAAAAACCTGGGTAGTATGTTCATGTGGACAGCATCATTTCTTTGGGTAACAGGAAGGGGTAGGTTTTTCCAGTATTCTAAGTCCCCATTTGATTGTTTTAAGAATGGGTCATACATAGTTATAGGATATCGATAGCAAATGATCTGCCACCAATTGAACCCCTAAATATTTTAATGAGGGCAAGTTCCATTTAAATAGGAATCTTGTCTGAGTTTGAGGAGTAGGATGGTAATAGACCAGAAGAACTTTGGTTTTTGATACATTTAATTTGCAGCCCGCTAGGTAGCCAAAGGGGTAAGGGCCAGATCAGGGTGTACTAGATAAATTAGAAGATTGTCTGCCTAAAGTAATAATTTTTGCTGTCTTTCTCCTGTCTGAGGGCCAGTAATAGCATCATTCTGGTGAAAGGCCTGCACCAGCAGCTCAATATATATCACAGACAATAAGGGCAAAAGGGGGCAGCCTTGTCTGGTGCCACAGTAGAGAACAAATGGGTCTGATATACTCCCATGGACCTTGACATATGATGCCATGGAGGAGTCATAAAGATGTTGTATGATGTTACCAAATATAGCAGGGAAGCCTATTGAGTTTAATGTTGCAGCCAAAAAAGGCCACGCCACCCAGTCAAAGGTCTTCTCTGCATCCAGACTAAGTAAAAGGAAAGGTAATTTCAACCCGGTGGCATGGTGTAGGACATGTAATGTTCGTTTGATATTATCCTGTGTCTGTCTGGACATTACAAAGCCAGTTTGATCATTGTGAATGACAGAAGGAAGGATATTTTCCAGTCTTGTAGCTATTATGGCTGTGAAAAGTTTATAGTCTACATTTAAAACTGATATTGGCAGTAGGAGGGACAATATGAATGGTCTAGTCTTGACTTAGGGATAATGGAGGTAGTTGCATATCTCCAGGAGGGGGGAACTGGATCACTCTCCATAACCGCGCAGCAGACATTCAACAGGGGCAAAAATAACAAGTCCTTAAAAGTTTTATAAAATTCCCTGGTGTTACCATCTGGTCCCAGGCTCTTCACTGATTTTAAGTTTTGTATCACCTCTTCTAATTCTGATGAAGTTATGGAAGACTCTAACTTCGCAATGTTAGCGGATGAGAATTTAGGAAGACGCAACTGGTTTAGATATTCCGTGAGTTAATTCTGTGTGGGAATAACATCTTCCTTATATAAGGATTGGTAGTAATTTTTAAATGCTCCCAATATATCTTCTGGTTGTTTCAGAAGGAAGCCAGAGATACGACACTTAATTTGAGTTATGATGGATTGGACTATTTTCTGTCTCAGGCGATACACAAGGATTCTTGTGGCACACGAGCCACTTTCATAATATCTCTGTTTCACAAATTGTAAGGCACATTCTGTCTTAATATCTAGAAGATGTTGAATCTTCTGTTGAGTAGCTTCTAAAAGAGGCTTGACTGTCCGGTCCCCCTCGGTATGTTGATCTTGTAAGGAGCACAACTGTTGCTGTAACTGCTGTAACTGTTCCTCTTGAGTTGTTTTTGTAATGGGATGCAAATTTCATAACGTCCCCTCTTAAAACTGCTTTTATTGTGTCTCATAAGATACCGGGCTTCACCGCCCTGGTGATATTATCTGCAATGATCTGGGTAATTTTCTCTTTCACAGTTTCTTTAAATGAAATGACATTAAGGAGGTAGTTGTTCATGCACTAAAAAGTTGTTCCTCTCTTGGATCCCCATTTCAAAGTCAGTAAGATTGGGGCATGGTCTGAGAGGAGTATAGGGAGCATCTGGCTGTGCTGAATAATGTGTTGGTGTTCTTTAGTAATGTAGCATAAGTCAACACACGTATGGTGCAAATACCGCCAGGCATCTATCCAGCCCAACTTTTTAACACAGGACTGAGCTTCCTTTTATGGGGCTGTTCTGCAAGAGGGATTCAGGTTGGTAGTGTCCTTATGATTAAAAGCCATATTAAAGTCCCCACCAATAAGCAAAACCCCTGTGTGTAGCGCCATAATATTTTGAAACAGAATCCTCACAGAGGTTATATCTATGCCTGGGTGGAAGGTAGATATTGCCTATAGTTACTGCATCTCCCACAAGGAGGCCGGAAAGTATAATTAACCACCCCTCAGGGTCTGCATATAAATTCATTTTTTGGAAGAGAACTTGTTTTGATATCTGAATTGCTGTTCCATGCAATTTGCAATTTTTGTAAGAAGAGGATACCACATGGGCATATCCAAATTTACTCAGTTTGGCATGTTCTGTCTGATTAAGATGAGTCTCTTGTAAACAGACAACTGTAGGCCGTAGTTTTTTAAAGTAAATCATCACTCTTTTTCTTTTAACTGGGTTGTTCAGACCATTGTCATTGTGGGAGAGAAGTTTTATTGAAGGTGCTAGAGCCATATCTAGTTGAAAAAAGCAGATGCCTCCAAAGGAATGATATGTACTGGAGTATAAGGATTTAAGTGGACGTACTTCATCTCCCAGAATTCCATCTTCCTGCATAAAGAGAATGTCATGGTCAAATGAACCTCTTCCTTGTGAGACAAAAGATCAGCTCCCCAGATTATCTGAGGTGAGGGCTCTACCCCAGACAGGTGGGCGCTTCCATTACATTGAGAAAATGTTGACAGTAAGCACTTAGCTGCAGCAGAACTATATAAAAACAAGATAACCATACAACAGGTACAAGAACAAGTAACAAACATTAGAACACATCTTATAACAAGACATAAATGAGGTATAAATATGCTTCCTGTTGGCCTTCCAAGGTAAGAGGGCATATTAAGCCCTTTAGACAATTGGGCTGGGGCATTATAGCACAGATGGCCTGAAATGGGGCGGGGGGGGAACACTACAGGTATCTTGTCTCCCAAGTCGCTGAGCAACACTGACTTATAAGGGTAGGTGGGTTTGGGGAGGACTGTCACAGCCAGGGTGCTAAGAATCTGCAGTAACCACAGCATAATAAAGAAAACTTCAAGAAAAGATCCAGTTATACCTGCCTTAAGCACTCTTGCCATTGTATAGGATGGCCATATTTTGGATCCCGATAAATAGTAATAGGGAGACAACTGTTTATGGAGTTGTACCCAATTAGTGGAGGGAGTAGATTCAATTAAATTAAATGAATGAAAAGAAAAAAAGAAAAAAGGGGGGAGAAGGGAAGTTCATTGTTCCTCCTGTGGTCACCCTCCCCAAGCCTCCCGCCTTCTATTCTGTCATTTCCACTCAAGGGGAATTAGGGTAGCCTAGTCATGGAGACAGAGAGGCAACAAGTTGGTTAAGATGTCACAGTAAAGGAAGAGGGTGAGGAGGGGGGAGATATAAGCTCCACAATATAGTTGAATTCAATAGATGAACTGAGTGTATAACATGACAAAAGAGAAAAAGGAGAGGGAGCATCATAGTGGGAAGGGAAAGACTGCTAAAAAATTAAGGTAGACTAACGCACTTAAATCAGGTAGAAAGGTCACTTTCAGTGGTGGTATTCAGTAACCAATAAACTATTCTTATAGCAAGGATAAATTGAGCATAAGAAAAAGAGAATTAATGACACAACAACTCCATAGCAAGCATAAACGTCAATAAACACAGTCTCTCATATACTCTGTTTCTTGTATGCTGCCTATAAACATTAACTTCTGTCAGTATTCATCATTAAGCTACCAGTTCAGCTAGGATAATTGGATTTAGTTTTGATTTCTGCTCTCATTCGTCAAATCGAGCTGCTATTGAAGGTTGGGTGATATTCAATGGGGTTAATGTATTAAGAAGCGAGAGCTGAACTTCTGTTTAATAACAGGATACTTAGGCCCACATTTTCAAAGGAGATGTGCCGGAGCAGCCCACAAAATGTGCCACAGCGTGATATTCAAAGGACAGAGATGCATTGTACATCTCCAGATGCACCCAGGAGTAAAGATAAAGTATGCAGCACATGTAGAGGGGGCGGTCCCATGAATGTGCCGTGCACCAGAATATTCAGCCAAAATGAGCACCAAAATGATGCACCACCCAAAGTTAGGCATAAAAGGAGCATGCCTAACTTTGCAGGCCACCCACAGGTAGTAAGCTGAACAGCAACAGCCACAGGCATGGATGAGTCTGCTTTCTTGATGGAAGCTGTCATGAGGGGTGTGAGAAGATGAGCAGAATAACTTGGCCAAGTAAGGGCCTGTAGGTAGTATGCCCAATAGAGATGGTACCGTGCCCATGTCACATTTGAACAACTCAGTGACACAGAGATAGTGGGCTGGTACTGACTCAACAGAGAATACTGAGACAGCTCTACGAGCTGGTCCACGATGAACTGCAGGAAGCAACATGCAGGAGTCATGCCATGTCAGTGAAGAAAGAGACAACAGCAGCACTGTGCCTGATTGCCACAGGCACCTTCCATACACCAGTAGGTGACACCACTGGCATCACACAGTCCTCCATGTCCCTACTCTTCACACAATTCCACACCGCTCTGCTGCCCCATGTTACGGAATACATCACATTCCCTAGCACACAGGTACAGCGGACAGAAACAATGCAGCACTTTCATAGTGTGGCACACATGCCAGGCATGCTAGGGGGCCATCAACTGCATCCATGTGGCAATCAGGGCACCATCTGGCCCAAATGGGGACACATATGTCAACAGAAAGGGATACCACTCTGTGAACTGCCAAATGGTGTGCAATGCCAGAGGGTACATCACCAATGTCTGCACCACACACCCTTGGAGTGCACATGATGCCCACATCTGGCATCAGTCGGCTCTGTGCCGCCGGTTTGAGACTGGGAAGATACCTAGCAGCCACCAAATGGGTGAGTTGGGCAGATCACCATGCCCACACAACACACCTGTGGCCCACAACACAGCTGGTGGCAGCGCTGAGCGGGGGGACAGTGACAGGGACAATGCACTGGCCAACAGGCATGGTGAACTGCGGAACAGGGGAGCCCACCGGAGTGGGACCCATAGGCAGAGAGATGGGGGGGTGCTGATGCATGGGGTGTGGCAGGGCAGGGGTACATACACAGCAGGCACAGGTGCCAGGGCATGTAGCAACACCTACCCGAGGCCAAAACAATGGCCAGGGCAGGGCAGAGTACCACAGTTGGACAGGACAGTGGCAGGGTAGCCATACAGGCAGGGCTGGGGCTGTGCAGCACAGGACAGAGGACAGGTATGCCATGCCCAAACCAGCAGTGATCATACAATAGATGGGGTAGCCCCACAGGCTTGACAGGGTGTAAGCAGGAGTGGAGGGAGTCTGGCAACCAGGTGGACAGACAGGCAGCAAACACAGGCCAGGGGGGTGTTGTCAGTAGATACTTCAGATGCTTGATGGAGACCAACAGACTGCGCTTCCCCCCCCCTCAAGTGACAGTGCATACCCCCTGTGACCATGGCTGCTCACCCCCATACATCGGCCCTTGACTGAGGCCAAGGAAAGATACAATGAGGTACACATCGCAACACGCAATATCAATGAGCATGTGTTCAGCATACTCAAAATGAGATTTAGATGACTGGACAGGTCTGGTGGTGCCCTACAATACAGCCCAGAAAAGGTCTGTGGTATATTCCTGGCCTGTTGCATGCTGCACAACATGGGCAATGATCGTGGAATAGTCATCCAGACACAGGAGGGTGACAGTTCTGAGGATGAGGAACCACAGGATGAAGGTGAGCAGCTGATCCTGCACAGGAGGACCCCATGGCTGGCCGCTAGGGCACGGTGGCACAGGGACACAATTGTGGAGGAGTACTCTGGAGACCGCAGGTGAGTAACAGTGGAGGACAAAACAGGGCAGTCAGACACACACACACACCCGGGGAGGGGGGGACAAAGGATCCACACATGTGCAGGTATGCAGCCACTGCACAGATGCTGAGGACTGCAATGAAGTGTGCACACAACCATGCACAGGCATCCACTGCAGTTGCAGCAATGCCAAGGGGGAAAAACTGTTGCATATGGGGAATGGCATGGATCAGAGGAAGCCCGCTGGCACACAAACACAGCAGAGACACAAGGCTGCACTCATCATGCCCATGCCACACACCACAACACCAATGCCCACACCTGTGGCCCAAATTCCACACAGACAGCAGAGACAGGTGTGCCACAGGAGCATGCGTGTGCCACTGCATGCAGCCTTGGGCAGTGATAGCTGGGCAGGTGGGCAGCAATGGCTGCAGAGTACAATGGCATGCTGACTGTACCCAGCAGGCATCACTGTGTGCCACTACAGCTGCCACGGACACATGGGTGGCCACGCCTAGGCAGGGTGAAATCCACTGGTTCCTACCCACCACAAGGGGTGAATCCTCCACACTAGCAGATATTGACCCATGCAACCATGACCATGTGTGTGTGGAGGTTGGGGTACTGAATACCAGATTGGATTTAGGGGTGTTGGGGATATTGGTGACAGAGGATGGTATCTGCAATACTGGGGTCACACAACACCATGGTGTGGGAGTGCTGGTGGCACTGCACAGAGCACGGTGGGAACTCCCACAGGCACAGTGCACCAGGGCTGCACAGCCCACCTCAATGGCCTGTGCAATCCTTCCAAGAACCAAGGCCATGTCCGCCAGCAGTTGGCACATCTCACTAAGCATCTGGGCATGTCTTGCAGCCACATGCTAATCCATGAGACGGACCTGCACCCACAGTCCATGAATCGCCACCCTGAGTGCTGCCTTGCTCTTCACAGATGCCTGCGGGGGCTGGGTGTGCTCATGCAGCCCATCAGCAGGGGACATGATGGGGGGCTGATGGGCAGAGGGGTGCCGTCTTGCTGTGCCACATCCACCGCCCATAGATGCCACATAACAGGCTGCTGTTAGGCTGGGGACTGAGTGTAGGCAGGCACAGTGGGCTCTGGGCCAGCCATGGCACATGACTATGCAGGCCATTGCTGGTCCACACCACCCTGCTGTATGGTGGAAACAGCCCTGAGCCCCACATCAGTGCCCTGCCCCTGGCCAACCACAGCCATTGACTGTGTCTTTGTCTGTGGTCCTTCCTTTACAATTGTTGCCATCACCTGCAGTGTTGCACAGTTAGTCCACTGCCCCTTGCTTCTCATTGCCCATTTGTGTTCATCCAGTTGCACACCCATATGCCCAGTCCCTCAGGTGTTGGCCCCACTGTGTTTGTCATGGTTTCCCCTGGGTTGCCTGTGGGATGTCCAGCACAGCATCCCATGTTGTCACTTGCAGTTGTCCCCTGTGCTGGTGCTGTGCCTACCTCTGCTGCTGTCCTGTCACCATGATGCTGTGCTGCAGTTTGCGGTCCTGTGTCACTGTGAGTGTGTACCCCTTGTGTGGCCTACAGCCCCCTGCCAGTGTGCCAGTAGCACACTTTGCCTGTGTTCTGGCTGCTGCATCCACCCTGTTTGGCATGTCAGCCTTGTTGTCATGGTGCCTGGCCAGGTCATGCTGTCCATTGGCACTGCTAGTGCTGTGGCACTTTGTCCATGCCCTTCTGTGCGCCATGCCCACTGTGCCTGGAATTCCTCTTGGCTAGTGGTCTGTGTGTGGTGCTTCATACTGTGCCCATGTTGCACTGTCCCTGTGCCACTGTCCTCACCTGTGCCTTGAGGTGCTACTCTTCCTGTTTGTGGTCTGGTGTAATGCTCATGTCCCATATTCAGTCCTACCCTGTTGCTCCACTGTCCCAGGCTGACTTGCTCCATTTCCCATATTCAGTCCTAACCTAATGCGCGCTGCCCATGTCCAGTTGCGCAGTGACTTATTGTTGCAATATTCAGCCCTGTATGCACCGGCACATCCTCCGGCGCATCTTCTGAATATTGTATTTATTTGGGATGGCGCATCCCAGATGCGCGGTGCAGGGACTTGCACCATTTTCCAGGGGTCTTTTGAATATGGGGGCCTTAATCTATAAAAATGAAACAGTTCCCATTGTTTATGACCCTATTTTTCTTTCTTTTCCCTTTTTTCCCCTCTTTTGTCCCTCCCTCTCCTTTTTAGACTCAGTTTGGCATCTTGTCTGAGGATTCACAGCAACAGAGAGTGGAAGTAACACATGCAAAACCACACAGGGAGTTAACTGATGCCCATGGTTGCTACCGGATGGAAGGAGATTTTTCCTCTCCCTCCTTTCTTTTGAGTAAAAAGCAGCTACAATTAAGTATAAACTTAAAGAAAGTGGAACACGTCGATGCAGAAGGTGTGGCCCATATTCTAATTGTGTTCAGGGTTAAAGGAATCGCATAGTTCGGGTGACTGCTGGTTATTTATCTTAGTTGGCATAAAATAAATGCAGAGGCTGTTTTTTTTAAGAAAAAGGGCTGTTTCCTTAAAAAAAAAAGAAAAAGGCAGATACCTTTGTTTTGATTAGTATATTAGTGCCATTTGTGCCCTCCTATGTCATCTGTACTTCTCAAGATTAGATCAAAGAGGCACAGTCACAAAAGTAGAGAGAGTGCAATACATAAAGCCGCATTCTACTGCTCAGGTGTTTGAGTCCTGGAATCTGGTCCAGTCCACTGATTCTCTGAAAGACTGCAGGATTTTATGGATATCCTGCAGAGTCTTTGTTGCATCTTTCTTTCCAGAGGTTTTGTGATTATGGAGTAGACCAGAGATCCAAGCAGAGCACAGTGGATGTGGTGGCTGAGCAGTTGATCCTGGCAATTGGAGTGCCCATCCTTGATATTCCAAGGTGCATTTTGTTTCATTTGGGTGTGTATAAATAATTGTGTCCAAGCCCCAGAAAACCCATAGTTTTGTGAGATATGGTATTTGAAACTGAACTTTATGGACCTTCAAGGTACGTAACATTCCCACATATGCCAACCTTGGTTGTAGAATTTCTGGGGGGCAATCGCGATCAAAATAAAGGCGGGCTGTATTGTATGTTACCATTTTCTTTTCTCAGGCAATTCTATAATGCTCTTTATCTTTGAACCTGGGGAATTTGATAACAACGGAATACAGTCTGGCATTAGGGTCAGAAGACCTAGGTGTTAGTGCTCTATGCGCACGTTGCAATCGGAATTGAACGGTAGCTGGCAGATTAATCACGTCTTGGAGCAGGTCCTTGATGAAGTCACTCATATTGCCCGCCTCAGATCTTTGGGCAATCCATATATTCTAAAATTGTCTCTTCAGGAGCATGCTTTCAACTCTTGGAGTTTGTCTTGCAGAGTATCATGTTAATCTATTAAAAAGTCAACAGCTGTGTGAAGCTACTCGATTTTCAGCTCTTGAATTCTACTTTCAATTGACTGTACTTTCTAGTGTAAGCTTTTAAATTCTTGTTTGTTTTCAGTGCAAAAAGTCTTATTTTCAGTTAGTAAAGATTCAAACCTGGATCTTGATAGTGTTTCTGTCTCAACGTCTCAGTGTCGAGGCCTTCCATGATAGCTGGAGAAGGGCTCCAGCTGTGAGAGTTAGTGAGTAGATGAAATCCTTTGCCATCTGCCTTCTTCTGTGGGTTTTGTGGTCATGATCTGGTTGATCTGTCAATCCACCACTACCTGATGCCATTTTCAATTAATTAAGCATTATTGATGTATCTAGAAGGAGTTTGTTAACAGGTTTAGTCACAGAGCTTCAGAACAGCACAGCCATCCAGGCAGTGAAGTCACCATAGGTCACTCATTTGCATTTTCTTTCTTTATTGCAGCCATGGGTCCAGTCCTCCAGCAGAGCTTCTTTTTTTATTATTCCACCAATACTGGACACAATGATGCTGAACTCCTTGGCCAGCTCTTTTCTTGAAAAACCAGGGAGTTCAGACTTTCCAAGCAGTTTGATTTTCTGTTCCAGTGTCAAAACATTATGTAACACCTTTTCCATTGTGGCAGGTAAGTGTTTCTGGCAGCAGATCTCTTACCCCATTTAAACTGTTTACCAGCTGATTGTCAGCTCATCTGAGGCTGTTACTCTGTTATCGCCTAATGAGCCAAATCAGCCTAGCTGGTGAGCAAGAGGAGAACAAATTAATACCCTAGCCCACAGAAAATACAGCAGTCTACCTAAAAAAATAGCATACATCTGAAAAACAACATGCATACAACAGATTAGTTTAACACTGGATGAACAGGGAAAAAATCGGAACATGCAAAAAATATGCATATAAATGAAAAATGCATGCATCCAAATGGCATACAAGTGAAATGCACTGTATAGATATAGATATGGATATACGTATGGATATGGATATAGATATAGATATGGATATGGATATATAGATATATAGATATATAAATATGGATACAGATACAGATACAGAGATAGATATAGATATGGATATGGATATGGATATATAGATACATAGATATATACAGATACAGATACAGATACAGATATGGATATGGTATATAGATACATATATAGAGATACAGATACAGATACGGATATGGATATGGATATATAGATACATAGATATATAGAGATACAGATATAGATATGGATATGGATATATAGATACATAGATATATAGAGGTACAGTTACAGATACAGATACAGATATGGATATGGTATATACAGTAGATACATAGATATATAGAGATGCAGATACAGATACAGATACAGATACGGATATAGATATGGATGCATAGATGCATAGATATATTGAGATACAGATACAGATATAGATATAGATATGGATATGGATCTGGATATGGATATACAGATACATAGATACATAGAAATATAGATAAACAGATACAGATATAGATATATAGATATCGATATAGATATAGATACAGACATAGACACAGATATCGATATAGATATAGATACAGGTACAGACACAGATATTGATATCGATATTGATATAGATATAGATGCAAATACAGACACATATATAGATAGAGATAGAGATCGAGATCGAGATCGAGATCGAGATCGAGACAGAGACAGAGACAGAGACAGAGACAGAGACAGAGATAGAGATAGAGATAGAGATAGAGATAGAGATAGAGATAGAGATAGAGATAGAGATAGAGATAGAGATAGAGCTATACTGTAAAACAGGTTATTTTCACATTAGTTGTATTTGGCACATGGCACTACTTGGCCAGAATTGAGTAAATTTCATTTAGTGCTGAATGATTACATGCCTAATTCACTTCTATTGAAAATGTTCAGTTTTGGAAAATTAGCGTCATTTTATTTTATCACAATCATCACATTCAACAAATATAGTGAAAGTATTCTTACAACAAAAATATTCAGTTTTACGATAGATATAGATATACAGATATAAAGATATAGACATAAATGTCTCAACCCTTTGGTTAGCCCATCTCTGCCAGTAACAACTAAAACCAGTCAGGACTGCATTCGGCAATTTTGCCAGCTGTTTGACATGATGCGTGTTGGCAGTTGTGGCATTTCACTGCAAAGACTGAGTGGAATGGCTTTTCATTCCACTCCTCCATTCCTCATCAGAAGTGTGGTCAGAACTCTGGTGAGGCTGGCAGGAGACCTGCTCATTTTGTATTTCATTACAAGCTGTACGCTGGCAGGAATCTCCACTCTTAAGCAGAAGTGCAGGATATGCTTTAAACACGCTGGCAAGAGGTCAACTTGTATGGGAAAACAAAACATTGCAAGGGACAAAAGCAAACAGAGCAGGGAAGATAAAATAAATATTACCAATCATTTAGATAGGGTACACTGTATTTAATGGGGGTAACCCCTATCACCTGTCACTTCCATTGGGACAGAAGGGAACAAAGAAAAGACACAAAAACAGAAGGTTTTGTAGCTGAGGGTGGCCACCCAACAGTCAGAGGAAAGACAGATAAGTGCTGTTGCAACATCATAGTTATCATTTGAAAACATTTCTTACATTTTCTTAGACGTCTTTACATATCTGTACATATGGAAGGTGGCCTTGTCATGGTGGTACAGCTTCCTGCTAATGCTCATTCCAAGCATTCCAGTGCCAGACAGCGCATCACTCTTTCACACCACCCCATAAAACTGAACCAGCTCTGACACCAACTGGTTTCAAGACATAACTTCCATCGGTCCTCTCCCAGAACCAAAGAGGAGTATTTGTATGTGTGTTTATTTAATGGGAAACACCTTTGAACTATAAGCCCATTTTCAAAGGTTCCACATTATTGGAGAACATACAATATAAAAACCTACAAAATAACAGAGCACACAATAAAAATGCCATATAGAATTACATTTGTTAAGCTTATGAAGTAGTCCTCATAATTTACTCTTAAACTGAGTAAATCTAGTCAAGTGGAGGATATCACTAGGTAAGTCATTTAAATATTCAGTCATCCAAAAATGGAAGGATCGCTGAGCATGAATAGTCCTACAGAAGGATCTGACCAAATTACACCTATCTATCTTTCTTGTATTGTACTGATTAACAACCGGTAGAAAAAAATCTATAATATTGGTAGTTGACATTTCCAACAGAGCCTTTTCACGCAGCATACAAACGTAATAATTTATTCTCAAATGTAGACAATGCCAATTAGTTAAGTGAAACAAACCACAACTATATGTATTTTGCCCACCCCCAAAACAAATTTACAGCCTTTATTAAATACTCTTACAACATAGGGTAGGAAAAAAAAGAAATGCAGTTGGTCAAACACCATCAGGTGACCGTGGATTAAGTGTCAGTAGCTGCACAGTTGTTGTGAGTCCATTGGCAAGCAGCATCCCAGGGCAGAGCAGCACTTGTTATATGCTGCCAAAATCAAACCAGAAAGGCAGCCATTGTACAATTGGAAAGCAAGAGACAGCTGTATCCCTGGGCAGACAAAGAGAGCAATGCCATCGGAACATGTTCCATCCCTGAGACCGAGAGACACTGACAGGGCCAGAAGAGAATTCTGAATTCCTACAGCATCCACTCTTTGTCTGTCTTGAGTGTTCAGCCATGCACTCATTTAAACTGAATTTTCTCTAGTATCACTGAGCACCCGCATCCAGCCCTCCAGTGACTAGAATAAAACACTATGGTACTACAGGACACTGAGGTGCAAAGAAAGGACATTGTGGAGTAGAGAAAATAAATTAGAGTGAAACAAACGTAAACTGTCAGCACACCATACTGTACCCCTTCCAGCTGCCCTCTTCAAGTCCTGGTAAAGAATACACATGAGATGGGGCCTGTCATGGGTCCCTCCTCATATCTTTCCAAATTTGTTTTGCTGGGTTTGAGATCCTGACAGACTTAGCACACGTAAAGCCTATAAGTCTCTGCCTCATAGATGAAAGCAGCTTTAAGTCAAAACATACTGTATCTTCTGCTCCCTTGCAAAAGTGAGCAAAATTGTTGCAATGGGGAAAAACAACTACATCACATTTGACTTTTTTAGAGGACATGCCAAAATGACCCATAGACTTTCCTATGTCTCTTTCTGCAATCATATATTTACCACAGATCCCCACGGGTGAAGTAAAGTGATTGTCACCAGATCCCTGCTCCTTTGTTCAAAATACTCATCCCACTTTCTTCTCCTCCTGCACCCCTAATCCAGCCACTTCAAGACACTCTTTTTGTTCCTTCATCCTGTTTTCTTCTCTGTTTTACTTTCTTCCTTTTTAAGTTTTACCTCCACTCCTACACAACAATTGCTGTTTTTTGTGCATAATTTGGTGCCTGTTCATCGCTGCTATTGACAGAGGAGGTCTTATACATTTTGCATAGCAATGTAGATGTGTATATTTTATAGATATGGGATGGGATATTCAGAAATGCACCAGAGGCAGGAGCAGGAGCTGTGCAGCATAAGTACAGTGTGCCAGTGTGCATGGAATGCAATATTCAAAGGTTGCACATGACAGCATGCGCCAGTGCAACATGGCTGAATATCGCAGGGATGCACCATAGCACAACCAGGGCTGCGCAAGGGTCAGAGGTGCATGGGCCAGGACACAGGACAACAGATACAGCAGGGAGCATGCCACCAGAGCAGGACAGACCACCACCAGGGTGCAGAGGATGCCAGGAGGGAGGCATGGCAGGTGCACGGCTGCAGGCCCCCAACCATGCGCACCACAGTGGTGCACTGAGGCAGTGTGGCACCAATGTCCACTGGCAAACAGCCACAGGCAACACCCACAGGAAGGCACAGGACATGCCACCTGGACCATAGCTGACAACACGCATGCCAACAGCACACAATACACAAGCCACACAACATGAAGAGAGTGCACACATACACCCCAGGGCATGCCCACCAGCCACTGGGCACAGACCACCAGGCACATACCCCAGTCAACCCCAGACATACCACTTGGCCACCAAGTACACCACTGCAGCATGGCTCCACATGTCAGCTGCAAAGCAGACACAGACACAGATGGCTAACAATAGAAAAGTGTATTAAAACAAAGCAACAAAAAACTATGTACAGATATACAGGAACAGGGAGCAGGGAATGGGGAGGCAACAAACAATACAGTAGGCCAGGGAAGGGAGGCAGGGGGACAGGGGACATGGCTGGGTAAGAGTACAAGGGAGGGAAAGGGTGGGGGGCAGGGAAAGGAAGGGGGGTGCAGGCCAATGGGTCCCATGGGCATCAATGCCTTACTGGCGCCTGGTGCGCCGTCTCCTCTGTGGCCTGCACAGGGCCTGCCAAAGTAGTCACGCCACCTGTAGCATGGCTGTGGTGACCAACAGTATCCTCTGAAGGAGCCTGGTGTTCATGTTCACATCATCCCATTGGACACCTAGGACAAAGGAGGGGACATGGTATGAGTGCATGTCCATACAACCGTAGCCTACCCACCGTGCGCAGCGGACAGTGGTGACATGAGCTCCTGAGATGGCACACAGCCTCCCACAGTGTGTGTGCCCACACGAGCCACCATCCTGACCATCCACTGCCATGCACAGCACTGCACACCAACACCACCCATGTGCTGCACACCACAACCATGGTGGCCAGGCAACAGGGCTAAGCGGCGGGATGGCAGTGTCACGGCTGGAACCCAGGTGCACCCACAGCCCACCTGCAGCAGCGACACACATGTGCAAGAGCCACAGCATGGTGCAATGGACCCCGCTGGTGGTGCACAGCTGTAATGGCCACATGCACAGGGGGCTGTGGCCCACCCCCCCTGCACAACAACAAACCCTGATAGAGTGCCTACCTGTTTGCTGTGGTGCAACTGGCACCTGTCCAGCAGCACCACCCATACGGCCTGCAATCTGTGCCTGTGCCCCAGCATTGGCCTGCCCACATCCGCCTGCAATGCCTGCCATCCGGGCTCATCACTTATCCTCAGAGCCTAGTAGGGAGACATTGAGAAGGACACATCAGTACCTGGCAACATCCCATGCGCCCCACCCCCCTCCAGCACAGCATACCCCCTGGTCCTGCGCAGTGGCGGTGCGGTGACACAGCACACCCATGGTGTACTGCCACAGCCAGCAGAGTGTGCAGCCACAGCCCCCCCGCAGCACGGTGTGACACCCTCCTGGCCCCCACAGAACACTGGAATGACACAGACATGGACATAGTGCACTCACCTGGACGTGGCACGGTGCCCCTCTGGATGCATGCCAGCAGTGACCTTAGCCTGTCAGAGTCCCTCCTCCGGAGGTCTCCATTTCGGTGAAGGCACTGCTCCCCGCTGTGCTGAGCCCCAGTGGACTCCTCCAACCCCTCAGCCACCTCCTGCCATACCTCTGTCCGAGGTTGATCCAGGGGCACCTGGCCATACAGAGAACCCACATGTGGCTCCACCAGGGCCACCAGGTTTACCAGTTCAACCTGGTTCCAGTTTGGTGCCCTCGCAGTGCTCCAGTATGGCATGCCAGATTCTGCAATGCAAATCCAAAATGGAGCCCAGTAGCACACGAGCCACATGTGCTGTGGGTGCGCGACTCACTTGGTGATGCACTGCCATCCCCAATCGAGCATTCCCTGGTGATGCATGATACAGCTGGGGCAGCACTGGCATGTGCTGCAGGCACCCGGAGGGTCAAAAGACACTCGTGGGGTCATAGGTCAGCTTGCGCACCGTGCGCAACAGTGCAATAGGGCACGCCATGCATGGTGCGCAATAGGGGCATGAGTGCCCCACAGTCCATGTGCCAATCACACACAGGCACCATAGGGCATACAGCACATGAGTGCCACATGCCCAATAGCGGCAGAGCGCTGTACCACATATGGTGCACTGTGCGTAGGATGCGCCATTGATGTACACGATGTCAGTGCACGCATGCGCACTGTCAGGCCTAATGCACATGTCAAACAATTGTGCCATGGCTTGTGCATGTGCATCACCAATGCACCATGCACAACTTTGTGATATTCAGCTGGATTATGCAGATGGGCTGGTCAGCATATCCGCAGCGCATCAGAGGCATTTGCATCCCATTACAGTTGCGCATCCTCTCATTTGCATGTGATGCGCTATAAAGGTGCCACGGGACTGCACAGGCACCAGACCGGTATTGCATCCTTCAGAGGTAATCCACCAGGCTGTGGGCCTGTCAGGATGATGGACTGGGAGGGCGTTGTGTGTTGCAGCCATCACTGACCACATGTTCTTACCCACAGGAATAAGCATGATGGATCACAAGGAGACTGAGGAGCGTGGGCCTGCATGGAGGCGCAGGCCCAACTTCACGAGGGCAGAGATTGATGCCCTGTTTGATGCCTACCTGGACCAGGAGCCACTCCTGAGTGGCTCAACAGGCACCCCACAGGCCCGGACGACAGCATGGGAGGGTGTGGCCAGGGCTGTGAACCAGCAGGGCATCCATCAGAGAACAGCACAGGAGTGCAAAAAGAAGGTAGGCACGGACCGGAGGAGGATCAAAGAGAAGGTGGCCACCATCCAGTCTGCATGTGCTGCCATGGGCGGTGGACAGCCTGATGTGCCACAGCTGACGCCGCAGGAGGAGTTGGTGGCAGCGTCCATGCGGCGCAGCGCCATCAAGGGTGTGCCCGGCGGAGGATTCCAGATGGGGGCAGTCCATCGCTGCATGGTGGGTACAGCAGTACCTGGGGCAGGGGGGGAAGGGGGCAGGGGTGTAGGGGTGTGTGCCAGTGGCACTAATGTGACTGTGTTCCTTTTCAGCTCCGGAGCGCATGCATGCAGTGGCAGGGGTGGGGGTGACCACCATGGGGGCAGTCCTGGACCTGGAGGACCATCCATCCACCTCCACTGGTGTCCAGGGTCTGGACCGCAGTGAACCCTACACCACAGTCCAACCGGATACCTGTGGCATGGTTGCGGACGAGGCTCTGGCTGTGTTTCAGAATGATGCCAGCCATGGCGTCCAGTATGCAGAGACACAGATCAGGGCGGGGTCCAGGACCAATGACGATGCCGTGACTGTTGTCTTGGATAGTGGTGTTGCCAGTCAGGGGGAGGCACCCATACCACACACCCACCACGGCAGTGCAGACGGTGCCCTGGTGGCGGTTGTCCACCCACCAGCCACCATGCCCAACAAGGCTGTGGGCACCAGCGGTGTGGCGCAGTCCAAAGGGGGTGGCGGGGGTGGTGCAGCCATCCCAGTGCTGTACCGCGCACAGCGGCCAGAGGGGCAGCAGCAGGATGGAGTCGAGGAGTGCCAAGTGCAGTGGCCACTGCCATCACACCGCAGACTGATCAGCCCCAAAGGGGCCCTGCTGTGCAGATCCCACCAGTGAGGTGTGCTGTGCTGTGGGGTCATGCAACATCCGTTGGTCGGCACAATGCCCATGCACCCCAGGGTGCCAACCCCTTGACCAGGCACACCTGTCTGCTATGGGCCTCCGTGGAAAAACAGGTGCTGGTTGTGGCAGGGGTGCATGCACTCTGCACAGAGCTGCACTAGTCCACAGGGAGGTGTGACTGGGACTATGAGCAGCTCTTGGCCGAGTCCACACGCATGCAGGAGGACATGACTGCAGCCCTGGATCAGCTTACCGCTGCGGTCACAGCCGGCCTAGCACCACTGGCCACCCTGGTGCATGGCCGTCTGCCGTGGACCCCACAGAGTGCCTTCTCCACCCCTCGGTCATGGTGTTGTGCGATCCCCTCAGTGTCGATGCTGGGATCTGCTGTGGGCATTCTGGGCACACCTGGAGGGGGGCATGTTCATTAGCCTGCAAACCCCTGCGAGGGACAGGTCGCGTTCCCGCAGTGACACACCTGGGGGAACATCTGGGACACCTCCTGTGGCCGTTGCACTGACTGCATTTGCTGGGCAGTCCCAGCGGGGCTGTCCACGTGTCCGTGGCGGCTGTGTGACCACGCGGCAGTCCTGATCCGCATCCCTCCCCATCCGCTGTCTGCCACTGCCCTGTATGCAGATTGGTGTGGCGTGTGCATGTGCATTCAAGGGGCATGTCATCCATGGACCACGCCACACACCTGCCTTGTGCACACCGACTCGGCTGCTGGCAACTGTGGCATGTGCATGATGATGCCAAGACAACACCAGCCACTACTGTGCACTGGTGTGCAGCATCTAACACGTGTCCATTGGCGGCCTCTGGGTGTGCGCCTGTGGGTGCCCATGTGCATGTGTGTGCAGGTGTCTGTGGGGGGTGTGGGTGAGGTCCACAGTGCTGTACAGGGTGCTTCCATGGAGTCCAGTTACATGCCCATCCACGCTATTCTCTGGCCGTGTCTGTCATGGGGCATGGCCTTCCATGCCTGTGTACTGTGCCATGGTCCCAGGGACTTGCATGTGGTCTTGTACACCTACCTGCGTGCACTGTAGTGCTCCTCTGCAATTGTGTCCCAGTGCCTGCTGGGCCGTTCTGTTCAGCCGGGGTTCCTGTCGCCTGGGGGGGTAGCCCACCACCACCTGGACCGGTGGCCACATCATCCCAACTGCTGTTCCCCTCTTCGACCTCAACAGCTATCTCACGGTCAGTGGCCATGTTGTGTAGCATACAGCAGGCCAGGAATAGGCTGCAGGCCTTTGAGGGGCTGTACTGTAGGGCACCGCCAGACCTGGACAGGCAATGGAACCGTGCCTTCAGCAGCCCAAACACACACTGAATGATGTTCCATGTGCTGGCATGTGTCTCATTGTATCACTCCTGCACTGGGGTCAATAGGCACCGGTATGGGGTGAGCAGCCAGGGCCAGAGTGGGTATCCGCTGTCACCTGTGTGTTGACATGTGTGGTTAGCATAGTGGTCTGTGTAGCTGCCCCCTGCTTCCCTCCCACACCCTCTGATGCCCCAGGCCTAGCGTCCCCCATGCCTCACCCTGTTGTGCCAGGCTGCCCATTCCAGCTGCATGCTCACCTACTAGGTGGCCAGTGGGGATGTCCCCACTCTCAAACCTGTGGCACAGTGCTGACTGGTGCCAGATGAAGGCATTGTGTGCTCCACCAGGGTGTGTGGCACAGACATT
Organism: Neoceratodus forsteri; assembly: GCA_016271365.2. Taxonomy (NCBI): domain Eukaryota; kingdom Metazoa; phylum Chordata; order Ceratodontiformes; family Ceratodontidae; genus Neoceratodus; species Neoceratodus forsteri. The sequence goes on from CM057456.1 coordinate 656,749,730, forward strand.
GATTATACGCCCCCTGGCATCGCACACCACCTGGCAGTTGACACTGAGGTAGCCCTTCCAATTGATGTAGGCTACCCCCTCCTGCTCTGGTGGTGTGCAGATGCCTATGTGGGTGCAGTCGATGGCCCCTAGCACACCAGGCATACGTGCCACCCTGTGGAACTCCTGCATGTTCGCTGTATGCTCTGCCTGTGTGCTGGGGAATTTGATGTATTCTGCAGCATGTGGCAGCAGTGCGTTGAGGAATTGTGTGAGAAGCCGTGATGTGGCTGACTGAGTTATGCCTCTGGTATCCCCTGTTGGTCTCTGGAAGGAACCCGTGGTGAGCAGGCACATGACGGCCGTGACCTTGGTCTCCACTGACAGGGCATGGCTCCGTCTTGCAGGTGCCTGCATCTCATCACTGCACAGCTCACAGAGCTGCCTCAGAATTGCCCGGTTCCGGTGGTACCGGCCCACAAACTCCATGTTACTGAACTGTTCATAGGTGGTGAGGGCACGGTACCACCTGTTCCGGGCATACCACAGATGAGCCCTTGCATGGTCATGCCACACTGCCTCCTGCCTCCTCACACCCCTCATTACTGCTTTCATCTGGAAGATGGCACTGGCTATCTCCTAGGATGTCCTGCCCCCAGGCAGTTGCATCCCCTGGCACCCCTGGCCAGGTGTTGCCAAGGCAGTCTTCTGCGCTTGGGTGCAGCACTGTGCTGGGGTCCCTGCTGGTGGCCTATTGGCTGTGGCCTCTGTCTCCCACCCATCAGGTGCTTTCACTGCTGCTCCTGTGACTGGGCTCGCAGGCTCACGCTGCAGTTGCTGCCCCCACTGCTGTCTCATGCACGCACACACACACGCTCTCACACACAGGCACCTTCAGGGTCACACGCTGTGTCACACACTCTGTGGCACTTCCTTCCTTCCTTCCTCTGTCTTGCACCCCTCCTGCTGTCCTGCCTGGCCAATGTCTCTCTCTCTCTCTCTCTCCTGCTCCCCTGTGGTGCAAGCCTCCATCCCTTGCTTGCTCCCTCTTTTTATGGGCTCAAGTTTGCTCCACGCATGTCCCTGTTGCTCCGCGCTTGTGCCATCAGCTTGCTGTTGAATATCGCACTGTACCGCTTAGTTATGGCTATGCCCCCTGCACTTGCACATGCATTCATTAGGGTTGTGCATTGGCGCACTGCGATTTGATCCATGCATTTGCTCCCACTGAATATCGCTCTTTGGCGCACTTCCACACTTGCGCAGGTGCATCTCAGTTGTGCAATGCGCAGCTGATTTGAATATCTCACCCCTGATGTATATATCTGAATTTTATTGCATACTTAGTCATACTGTGATTTATTTTCCCTGTATTACCTGTTTTATGCTCCTTTTGCATATCTGTAGTATTTTGCAGTACTTTCTTTAGTACCCCGCCCCCCCGGTCACACTTGGAAATAGCCCATGGCCTCAATGTGCTTTCACCAGTTACCAGTTTTTAAAACTAATAAATAAAATCTAGCTCTGGATGGATGTGAGATTTCGAGACATGCTGTCTTCCATTTATTTGTGATCAAACAAGAAATCCTCTTAGTTATCCATTTTAAGATACGACACCCTTATCTAGGAAAGAAATTAGAGTAGGTTGTTATTAGGGCTGTACAAACCTCCCATGGTTGTTGCTCTTCACCTTTATTTTTGGGTGTAGTCACTGGTCAGGATAATGGCAGCAAAGGTGCCAATCGATCATAACAAGCTAAGACCAGAAGAGCTGTGAGAGTTGTGCACCAAAAAGGACATTAACCATGAGTCGCTTAGCAAAAAGCAGCTTGTAGAGGCCTTGCTTAAAAAGGACCAGGAAGAAAAGGGAGTCCTCCAGCAACAAGCTGGGGTCAAGGATGAGTCCCCCCACCCATCAGAGGATGCCTGTGAGGAGGGGGACCTGACAGCAGAGGATAATGCAGAGCAGACATAACAGCAGACACAGTTAGTGGAGCAGCAGGCCCCTAAACGACCACAGGCACAGCAAAGGCAGTAGCCGCAGAGTCAGCAGCTGCCACTGCAAAAGGACCAATCAAGAACAGATGATGCTGAACTGGAAAAGCTGAGGTTGCAGTTTGAATGGGACAAGATGAAGAAGGAGGCAGAATTCCAGTGGGAAAGGATGCGGATGGAGGCACAGGGAGCTGAAATGAAGGCAGCTCAAGCTGAAAAGAGGCAGCAGCACAGCGAAGACATGAACTTGAGATGGTATGATAATATCATCAGACTTCCGGAATGGTAAATGGGGGTGAGAATGGGGGAGGTCAGCACATGGTCCTAAACTAAAGTTCCTGCTCCCTGCTGAAATTAATGGGAAGGTTACACAATCTTGGAGAGACACAGGAGCTACACTCTCCATAGTATGTCAGGATTTAGATAAACCTGAACAGATCTTACCTGATCCATTTGCTATGGTAAAGTGTGCAGTGGGGCCAACTCTGCCAGTCCCATTGGCTCGAGTCTTCCTGAGTTGGGAGTGTGGCCAACAGATGGAAGAAATCAGGGTTAGTGATGATCTGGATGTAGATATGTTAAAAGTTGGGGTAACTGATGACCTTGATGTAGATATGCTTTAGGGGAATGACCTAAAAAGCATGGGAGAAACTGCATATCCAGTTACCCAGAGTCAGACCATTACATTGAAGTCTGATGGAGCAAATAGCAGGGAGAAAGGGGCTCTTGAAAGTTTGTCAGTTTGCTCTGGGTCTGCTGTAGTGCAGGCTGGCACTGTAGTATACCAGGAGGATGAGACTTTTGATAATCCAGCCTCAGTAGCAACAGCTGGGAGTTGCTCAGAGGAAACTCCAAAGGAGGGTACCATCTTTCCAGGAGGAGTAAAGAGTATAGATTTAAAAGGTGCTTTACTGAGGGATGAATCCCTTAAGGAGCTAAGGAAGCAGGCAGACAATGCTGACCCTGAATCTCAGGATGGGAGGCAGAGCACAGTGTATTGGGAGGCCACACTGCTGCCTCAGCCCACCAGGCTGCTGGGGAAGGGAGTTTTCCTGCCCTGAGAATTTGCACTGCATATTGTCTGGAAGTGAGTGCCACTATTCACTTGCTCTATCGTGAGTGGGTACCTCAGGAAGGTGTAGAGGAATGGCAGGTGCTCAAACAGCTGGCAGCACTTAAGGAGTTTATGCAACAACTACTCATTATTATTATTAATATTATTATTATTATTATTATTTATTTCTAGGATTACAATACCTTTGAGCCAAGGCTCTTTTACCAAGGTTCCATGTCAGAAGAGTACAAACAAGTTAAACAAGAGCATACAACATTTAAAGAAACGGGCATAAAGTAATATACATACAATTCAAGTACGTCATCACAGTAAATAATACACACGAGTAGCACACATAGAGGTCATTTTGTAAACCTAGGGGGAATCTGGTTGAAGAGAGAGAAGAGAGAGGAGTGGCAGCTGAAGAGAAACTAGAGCAGCTCACAGCTTTGTCAAGAAATAAGAGAGGGGTGGTTGGGCTCGATGGGGAGGGGGGATTTAGGTGAGGCAGTCACAAGAGCTGGAGGCTGTGAGATGAAGATGGAGTCTAGATTTGAATAAACCCAGTGAGGAGGAGGCGGTGATGTAAGTGCCGAGAGCACTCATCCAACTGGGAGAACAGTGTGCAAAGGATCTTTGGCCCAGAGTGGTGAGGCATTGGGGAACCTGTAGAAGTTGATGTTCAGACCCGCTTGTATTTCGAGGATTCGTGTTTGGGTGCAGGAGGGCTTGCATACAAGATGGAGTAAGGTCCAAGGTAGTTTTTCTCGCCATCAAGCAGGTAAGGTACTTTATGTGGTTGGTGAGTTGTAACCATCCAGTATGAGTGTAAAGTTCACATGTATGTGTGTGTTGGTGGGCTCCAATAAGCAGCTGACAGGCCTTGTTTAGGGAGGTCATTATATGCCTGAGGGCAGTAGAAGAGGCAGAGCCATAGATTATTAGGCCGTAGTCTATGACGGAGACAACAGAGCTTTGAATAGCAGTCTTCAGTGCTGCTTGGGTGAAGTGCTGTCTGTTTCGGTAGAGAATTCCAATGCATGAGTTCGCAACTCTGGCAACACTATCAATGTGGACCCCAAAAGATAGGCAAGGGTCAAGTGGCATTCCAAGGTACTTAAAGGATGATACTTGTTCGAGGGTGTTTCCTGCGTTTGTATTGATAGCAAGGGGATATCGCCTATGTTTGTTCTGCGAGCTGGAGAAGAGCATAGATTTATTTTTTTTGTGGTTAAGGACCAGTTTATGTTTTGCGAACCAGTTTTCAACAGTGGTGGTGAAACTAAGCTGCAGGCTCTGGAGTAAGGGTTGTGGGTCCTTATGGGTGGTGAGAAGCATGACGTCGTCAGCATAGAGGATAATTTGTTCTTGGCAGGATTGAGGAAGGGAGTTCAGGAATATGCTGAAGAGAAGTGGGCCCAGTATGGATCCCTGAGGGATGCCTGAGCGGACAGGTTTGAAGTCAGAGAGTACTCCTGAGATTTTTACCCTTTGTGAGCGCTGGTCCAGGTAACTACTGAACCAGGCAGTAGAGTCCTGTGAGAGACTGATATTCAGCAGCTGTTTGACAAGCAGGCCATGGTGAACAGTGTCAAAAGCATTAGTCAGGTTGATAAATACAGTTCCAGTTAGGTATCCTTTGTCCAATGAGTTGTGAATGACCCCAGTGAATTCCAGGAGGGTGGTTGATGTGCTGTGCCCTTGCCTGAACCCGTGTTGCTGTGTACATAGGATGCTATACTTGCCCAGGTAGTCTGTAAGTTGGTCAGTAACAATGCGCTCTAGGGCCTTGGAGAGAGGGAGTAGTATCGATATCAGCCAGTAGTTCCCCTGTATAGACTTGTCACTGCTTTTAAAGACCGGAGTGATAATAGCAGATTTCCATTTGCTTGGGAACTGACTAAGGCTGAGGAAGAGATTGAAAATTCTGGTGAGCAGGTGTGGTACCTCTTCAAGGGTGAGGAATAGCAACTTAAGGTCCAGTGAGTCACCACTGGCTGTGGACTTGGAAATAGCCTTTGTTATATATTTGCAGACATCATGTGCCTTAACTTTTTTGAAATGGAAAGGCGGATGATTTGAGTAGGTAGGGAGGAAAGTTATGTCCGGGGAGTCTGTTTTCAAGAAAATGTCCAGGGAGGACACCACTAAGGTCTGTGAAGGCTGCATTGAAGGTATTGGCAATGACCACTGGGTCAAGGGTGGTAGTTCTGTCAGTAGGGTTGGGGAGGATTTGGACTGCTGACCTGTGATTTCCCTGATATTGTCCCAGAAAACTCTCCCATCTCCCCAAGTGCTGGTAAGGGCTTTCTTGTAGTAGGTACTCTTCGTCATTCGTATTTGTTTAGCACAATTGTTGAGAGACTGTTTGTATTTTTGAATGTCTGGTTGGGTGCCTGTGGCCCTAGCTATTGCCCAGAGGTGGTCCCTTAATTTTAGCTGAGCCAGTAGCTCAGCAGTGAGCCAGGGATTGGAGAGTGCCTTGACTTTATGCTTTTTTACTGGGGCGTAGAAGTCGCAGGCAGCGTTGAAAGTGATGATGAAGTAATCAAGGGCCGAGTCAATGTCCAGCACATTATATATGGGTGACCAGTCTTGCCAACTAAGACAGGATTTGAGGTGGGTCAATTGGCCATGGGGCAGGACTCTGTTGGAAATGGTTTTAGGAGGTGGCTTGTGAAACTTATTTGTCCAGTTACAGATGACAGGGGAATGGTTGCTGAGGGAGTCCAGGAGGACAGTGGTGTTGTTGATATGGGTTGGTCAGAGGGGTTAATAGGAGGAAGAAAAAAGAAAGGAGTAAACAGTGGAGTATTGCAATAAGAGGAGAAGTGTAGACTGGGAGGAGGGGGTGGAGAGCAGAGCCACAAGAGTGGGCAGCGGTAGGTGGGCATAACAGCAGGTGCTCACAAGAGCGTGGATGTATCACCTAATGATAACAGGGATGTGGGAAGTGAAAGTGGGCCTTAAACTAGTGGATAGGTGGAGAAGTAGGCAGGGGTGGGACCAGAAGGCAGGAGGGCGGAGCAGGGGTCTTTTTAATTAAGGCCGGGGTGGGGGAGGAGGGTGGGCACAAAATTTCGGCACTCTGATGTGCAATTGAGTGGGCACAGAGCCCAGGATAGCACAGACAGTGTTAGACCAATCAGGAGACATGCCAAAGCCAGAGATCAATCAGGTGAATGAAGCAGAGAGCGGTCGGCCAATGACAGCCGATCTCAGCTTCCACGGCCCAGGCAGATTCCTTACCCGGTTTACTGGTACTCTGCAGCGGCTTGTGGAGGTGTCTGGAGTGGCGGCTTGAGGAGCCACAGCCGTGCCGTGAGGGACATGGCTAGCCTGTTCATGTCTCAATCTGGAAGGGGGAAGACAGAACAGGCAGTGTTAGCTATAAAGCAGTGGGAACAAAGCTCATGATGTAGGGTCTAAATCACAGGGTAGGGAAGTGCTGGAGATGGCAGTGAGAGGGGGAGACAGAGGATGATTACAATTAATTTACAAGATGGAAATTAGGTATGCGGGGGGGGCGGCGGCCAGAACAATTGGAATCAGCATCTACCCTGGCACCAGCAGGAAGAGGTGACTGGGCGGAGGTAACGACATGGGGGTGAGAGAGAGCAGAGGCAGGGAAAGGGCAGAGCAAGCAGGCAGGGAGAGAGAAGGAGAGCAAGAGAGAGGGAAATAAAGCTAAACACAGCGTATACTTTCACAATTAAACTAGTCTTACAGAGTTGCACAAATTCAGAATCGGCAGTACAATTAGGCAACAATATTAAAGGAGAAGTCCACCCAGAATGTGCAAAATCATATGTTATGTAGAGTGTTTTGATATGTTTGTTAAGTCCTAGTGTGTCCTTCCCTCTGTCTGCTATTAGGAGTTTTTCCTAAATTAGCCTGATAGCTGTATGGTAGTTTTATGACCCCTGGGGATCTCCATCACAAATAGGTTTATTGGCTTTCTTTCTCCTACGATGTACCCTGGTTCATGTGACAGTAATGCAGCTATGCCCCTAGATTTAGCAGGGTCTGTCACAGCTCAGCCACAAAGATAATACTTCTTTCAGAGAACAAGTCACATTGCTACATTTTGGGTGAGCATAATCATTATTATTTTTTGATATTAGTACCTTGTCCTGCTATGTTACAACCTATAGGGTGATGTTCAATTTGTGCTACTTAGTACCAGTGCAAAAACTGAAAGTGACTGAGAGGAATAGAGTAAACAGTGACATGATTCACACACACTCACACACACACACACACACACACACACACACACACACACACACACACACACACACAGCAGAGCATAGCAGGGCAAGGTACTGATATCAAAAAATAATAATGATTACACTGACCCAAAATCTAGCAGTTTGTCTTCTCTGAAAGAAGTGTTTTCTCTGTGGCTGAGCTGTGACAGACCCTGTAACAAGACACTGTCTTACTGCAGGGGCAATTAGACATCACACCAAAGGGCACTCTGGGAAGACTAGAGGCCATAAAAGAAACCAGAATGGCAACCTCCAAGCAGGGGTGTAGCCAGGGATTTCAGATCTGTACACCAAGTGGACTCACTGCTACCCTCCCCACTTCTACCCCCCCATAAAATGCAAATGCCATGCATTGCTCCCTAAGACAACCACATACCAGCCCAGAGCCTGTAAAGTTGTATTGTCTTTGGGATGCAATGACAGTGACCAGTCCTTCTAGTTTCGACTCCTATGAATAAAATTTCAGAAAGGTTCAGCATTTTCTTTGTTAGTTTTCATAGGAAAAAGGAAGCAGTTCAGAATCTATTTGCTACCCCCCTTAAATAAAATTGTACACCATGGAGTACTTGGAGTATGCCTGGCTACACCCAGGCCTCCAAGGGCAATAAAACAGGGAAAGTTAGAAAAAACATCTCTCACAGCCAGAGGAAAGAAAATGCTGGGAACTGGCTAGAACACAGAAAAAAAAGACTACTACATATCTTTATCTGATTTTAATATGGAGCTTTCCTTTAATACAGCTACAGCTTAGATTCCAACTGCAGAAACAGAGAAAATGGGGCAGAGATTTAGGAAAGGACTTAGATAGCAGTTCCAAAAGTAAAATGTTGGCACTCTGCTGTGCAATTGAATGGGCGCAGACTCCAGGATAGCAGAGACAGTGTTAGACCAAGGACTAGGAAGCGGAGAGCAGTCGGCCAATGGCAGCCAATCACAGCTTCCCCGGCCCAGGCGGATTCCATACCCAGCTTGTTGGAACTCTGCGGCAGCAAGTGGAGGTGACTGGGGTGGCGGTTTGAGGAGCCGCTGCTGCACCTGCGAGGGACACAGCTGGCCCATAACATTCCACTTATGGGACACATAGGGATGAAATGGACCAAGCAGAGGTTGATACAAAACTTCTATTTGCCCAGTGTCTATAAAGATGTGGCTGAGTACCATCACACTTGTGATACATGTCAGAGAGTGGAAAAGCAAGGGAACCAGGGCAAGGCAGCTTTAGTTCCTTTACCCATAACAGAGGTACAATTTCAGTGGGCAGCTGTAGATATTGTCAGGCCTCTAAGTGTGCCATCCGGTTCAGGAAAAAGTGCATTTTAGTGGTGATGGATTATATCATGCCTTACCCCAAGGCTATGGCAACATACTCAACAGAGGTTGAGAAAGTGGCAGATGAACTGCTGGGGATCTTCAGATGGATTGGATTTCCTCGGGAGATATCTGACCAGGGCACATCTTTCATGCCAACTCTAACGAGGAGGTTGTGGGGAAAATGTGGGGTGCAGCAGCTACATGCTTCACCTTATCACCCACAAACCAAAGGTCTTGTGAAACCTTTTATGGCACCCTTGTAACCATGCTTAGAGCTTTTGCTGAGCAGCATGGGAGGAGTTGGGACAAGCATTTTCCCCATCTCTTATTTACCTATAGGAAAGTCCCACAGGAGTCCACAGGGTTCTCACCCTTTGACCTCCTGCATGCATGCAGGGTGAAAGGGACTCTAAATTTAGTGCAGGATGAATGGGAAGGCAAGACTGGTACCCCAGGAGAATCAGTGTTAGAATATGTCCTTAACTTCAGACAGAGGCTAAAGAAGTTCATGGGCCTGGCACAGGATAATTTGGCAGCTGTGCAACAGAGGCATAAACATTGGTTTGACCATATAGCCAGGGACAGGACAAACGATGTCAGACAGACGGTGATGGCAAGCGTCTATGTTCGAGAAGACAAACTGCAGGCTGCATGGGAGGGTCCATCTGTGGTGGTAAAACAGGTGGACATAGTGAACTATGTTGGAGAACTGCCCAGTAGGAGCCACAAACACATGGTGCTCATGTAAGTAAATTGTTTTATTGTTCGACAACAGCCATTACAAAAAGAAATATATTTTTAAAATCAGTTTAAATATTGGACAGGGTTACACAAACAATTTACAGCATTTCATAAAAACAACATATTGCATCTACAATTACATTATTTAAAAGTACTAACATAGTTATTGCTTGACAAATAATTGATGTGGCATTGATTTCAATTTAAATTGCACATTCATTCAAATGGTATCAACATTTCATACAATATTCTGTCACGTCTTTATACCAGCTACCATCTTCTTCCTAATTCGGGCAACAGTATTAAAGAAGACAGCTAGAGTCTTCACTGCCACAGGATCCTCATTGTAAATCAAAATTCTCAAAAGTGCAAAAGTTTCAATTTCTAGTTGTTCGATGGTATCCATATGAAAAATAGTTTTAATAAGACTTGATCTTGGTCTTCTATACCAAATATATAAGCACACTACATGCATACAATGTAAACATGATGAAACCTTAGCATGATGGGACAGAGACCATCATGATTGCTTGCAACCAGGCAGATGAGGGTGGGGGAAGCCATTAATAGACCTATCACAGGAGAGTAGGGGGAAGCATCAGTGAACTCTCCCTCCCTCTCATATCATCTGACACCTACACAGATGACGCAAATGAAGAGGGTGCTGCACTCTGTCAACACCCTGTTCTCAGCAAAGCCAGGGTACACCCCACTTGCAGAACACTGGGTGAATATAGGGATGCAGACATCACTGAAGCCTTGTGCCTAAAGAGTCCCTGAGAGTGTGAAATGGGCACATGCAGGAGGAGCTAAAGGAGATGCTGTACCTCTGGATTACCTGGAAATCCAGTAGCCCTTGGTCTTCACCTATTATTCATATCCCGAAAAAGGATGGGATGAAAAGGTTTTGCATGGATTACTGGAAGCTTAATACTGTCATGGTGTGTGATGCATATCCCATGCTGCAGACAGAGGAGATGCTGGAAAAGTTAGGGGGAATAACATACCTAATAACTATAAACCTAACAAAGGGCATTGGCAGGTACCTTTAACTACTGAAGCCAGGGAGTGGTCGACATTTATCACTCCATTTAATCTGTATGAATTCCTGGTCATGCCTTTCAGAATGAAAAATGCACTAGCTACCTTTCAGAGTCCCTCAATCTGTTCATGGGTTGGTGGGAGGAGGGAGCAATCTGGGACCCCAGCGCGAATCCATTCCTCAGTAACATAATATGGTATAAACGCTATGTAGACAATTTATTAATACTGTGGGATGGTACTACATCAGAGACAAGGGCATTTTTGGATTATTTAAATTCCAGCACTGTGGGTGTAAAATTCACTGGAGTAATCTCACCCTCAAACACCGACTACCTAGATGTAACCTAAATGGGCACCCCAGGATGTATAGTCAGCACTAAAAGTTATAGGAAATTGACAGTGGGCAACAGTATTCTCCACACCCGCAGTTTGCCTCCAGGTCATACTATTAACAATTCACCATATGGGTAACTGATACGTTTAAAACATAACAATTCTGTAAAAGAAGATTATCAGGGAGCCAAAGATGAACTGTTTTCCATATTAAGAAATAGTAGTACCCTAGATCTATTTTGAATGCAGTGAAAAACAAAGCCACTGAGTTAGAGTGATTTTGCTGCATTATGCAGAACATAGGAATCCTTTGAACAGAATCACATTCGTGTCTAGTTATGGACCGATTTCTATGGATCTTAAATCCATCATCCATAAACATCGGCACATTTTTGGGGCTAGGTAAAGATCTAAAAAATGCACAGGATGCAGGACCCCTAGTTACATTTTGTAGGAGAAGAATTGAAAGGATCTCTTAACACATAGTGAATTCAGACCCCCCAGAAAACGAGGTAGCCTTAGGATGCTTCCTAATGGTTTTTACCCATGCAAGAGACTGTATTATGTGTGAAACCACAGTGGCTTATAAAACATTTCAGAACTCAGAGGAGAATGGAGTAAAAGAAGTGAATATACAACATTTAATTATCTGCGACACCAGATATGTAATTTATGGTGTTTGGTGTACATATGGAAAGTTGTACATTGGACAGACCACATGAAAACTGAAGGGACATGTATAAGAACATTTTAGAGCAGTGAGAAATCATGATCTTAGTAATCCATTAGCTAGTCATATTTCAGAAGTTGAAAATAAAAAAAGAACATATTAAAAAATATGCAGCAGTGGATCATGTACCAATAAATAAAAGAGAGGGACATAGAAATTGAGAACTGGATAAAAAAAGAAAATATGTATATTTTTAAATTTAGAAGTCTCTCTCTGAATGGTCTAAATGAGGAGATGGGCTGGAAACTTTTTTGCATGATTACGTTATGCATAACAGAGGCACCAGTGTTCCCAGCCCATGTAGTTTAGATTAATGTTAAAATGATGGTAATATTCAGTTGAAAACAGATGTTATAATGAAAATAAAATAAGCATATGTAATTAAACATTTAAACACAATAACAAGGGTTTAAAATAGATTTTTGAGGGAAGTTTCTCAATTTATAGGGGAACCCTATTTGATGCTGCCATGTTTTTCGGTGGCATTGTGTCATGTATCTTTATGTATAATGAAATTTAGGGGTTTCCAAATCAAATGAGTAGGGAAATGACACAATAAGTAGAGTTACCAGAGACCATGACACCATACAAACATATCCTGTACTAAGGATGTTACAATATTATCACTGTGTCTTCAATAAAATCACCATGGCGTTGATGGATTGAATGGTTACACCTGTTACATCACCATATAAAATACCAAGAGTAGTGTTGTAAGTCACGCCCCTGACGAAGAGGAGTACATCCTTGAAGCACTGGGCTGATCAAATTTTGCTGTGAGGGTGCTGCCAATGTTGTATGTATTTGTTGAAACAGTAACTGCCTGCTGCTTGCATTTTGGAAAAGTTTTCCTGCACTGAGAATCTGCACTGTATATTTTCTGGAAGTGAGTACCACTATTAAATTCCACGAGTAAAATTTTTATACATCAATGAATGCAGGATTGCTGGTTTTTATTTACTATGTACCTTTCAGAGCCTGGTTGACTGAGTGTTGTCAGGGGCAGGTGTCCTTGCTGTGACTTACATGGACGATGTTATTATATTTAGCCAAACCTGGAAGGAACATCTGACACATGTGTCAGACAGATCCTTCAAAGACTGCAAGCTACAAATTTGATAGTCAAAGCTGAGAAGTGTCAGGTGGGCATGGACAAAGTGCCATATCTCAGATAACAAATTGGAGTGGGGAACATCTGGTCAGACCCGGGGAAGGTGGAGGCTATAAAGATATGGCCCACACCTACAAACAAAAAAAAAAAGGTACAACCATTTTTGGGGACTGCTGGATATTAAAGATGATTTGTAGCTAATTTCAGCACTATTGCAGCACCACTCACAGTCCAGACCAAAAAGAGAAAGCCTGAAAGGGTGCACTATCAAAATGCTGTGAGAAGGCTCTCTGTCAGCTAAAGCAAGCTCTACGTCAGGCTCCGGTACTAGCCAGCCCTGACTACAGTCTAAAATTCATAGTGTACATGGATGCATCAAATTTTGGGGTGGGGACTGTGCTGAGCCACACCAATTCCAAAAGTGAAGAGCACCTCATTGCTTACCTGAGCCAAAAACTCCTGCTGAGGGAAGTGGCATATGTCACTATAGAGAAGGAATGTCTGAGCTTAGTTTTGGCAATGCAAAAGCTGCAGCCATACTTGTATGGCAGAGAATTTATGGTGGTCACGGACCATTATCCACTAACATGCATACAACACATGAGTGGTGAGAATGACAAACTGTTGCACTGGAGCTTAGCACTGCAAAATACAATATGCACACACAACACAGGAAGGGCTCACAAAATGCCAGTGCTGATGTACTGTCCCATCAGATGTCATACCATGGCTGATGCAGTCACAGTGTAGCATCACACAGTGCTTGCATCAGACGTAGGAAGGGAGGTGTGGCATAAATGTGTGCTGATGTTTCAAGACAGTAAATTGGCAGACTGGTCAAAGAGTCCCAGAAAATACTGGGAGGTCACCCGGGTCAAATTTTAGAAGTTTGCACATGTGGCCAAATGGTCCTGCTGTTTATCTCAGGGTTCACAAGGAGGGTCATTTGTGTAATAAACTTTATCTGTTACTGGGGATCTACTGGCAGGGTGAAACCCTGGGATAGTGAAACTGTTAACAAACATTTGATGCCAAAAGCACAGCAAATTGGAGGGCTGTCTGAGTACATCTGTTTACTGATAAAACGGAGTGAGATTTTCCTACTGATAGGAAGACAGTGAGGGTCTGGTTTCTGGCAAAAGCCTATATACTGTAATCCTGTTACAAACAAAATGTTTTTATTTGTGAGAGACGTGTCCTAATGAGAAAGGTAAAAACCAGATGTGTACTGAGACACACTGGAGTTTTCTCTATAAAAGGAGGATCTCACTGTGAGCCAGAGAGAAGGGGGTCAGTGTGCAGTGCAACAGGCTGACCAATGGTATAAAACTGGAAGGGGAGAGCTCTGATGGGGTTCAAGTTCTCTGAAGACAAGAGACTGTACAATTTCCATATCTTCACCTGTAAGGTTAACCTAGCTACAGGAAAACTAAGTTTGCATTTTTATTGTTTTCTATTATTTTCAGTGTTTTCTCCTGTAAGCACTTTTGTTCTATTTTGGCCAATGTGTAAATAAAGTAGTTCTTACTTAGCACAACTCCCTTGTGCGCAGCTGCGTGGGAGTGGATCATGAAGGGGAAGGTGGGCATCAAATGTGATGCCTGTCCTGGTTCCCATAGTAGATCCCTTGCTCCAAGCATGCAGGGGATGCTTGGAAGGTATTGACCCCAGGAATTGTGGTCCGATGGGCAACTGCTCAAATGGCTGCCCCCAACCTTCCCCCAGCAGCCTGGTAGGCTGAGGCAGCAGTGTGGCATGGGTCCCCATGCTGACGCCGCTGGCAGGTTTCCGTGGGGGTGGCACGTAACAGTTATGGCTGGTTCCCCATCAAGTAACTTGTGCACCCCCCAGCCCAGCACTCTGCACCACCTCTGCACCTTTGTGAATTGCACAGAGTTCAGGCATGCCCCCAAACCACCCATGGCACATACCTGCATGGACAGCAGGGGGATCTGGTGTGCAAGGTGCTAGCGTACCTGTCGTGAATGCCACAGGGAGTTCCTGCTGCATGGCATTCATGAATAGGGCCCATACTTTGTGACTTTCAGAGGTAACCATCATTCTGAAGAGGCACATTAAATCTAGTGTTAGCAATTACAAAAAACACATTCCTTCCTGATAAAAGGAAAGTAGTGGAGTGAAGTTTGATAAGACAGAACCCACTCTTCAACTGGGGTTCGAGAAGTCAGCTTTGATTTGGTCCAGGGGGACTGGTGACTGGGATCAGAGGGTCCAGGTGTCTGGGGTGCACCACCTTTGCAGAGAGTTGAGTGTGGGCATAAGGACACAGTGAGGTGCGAACACAGGTGAAGGTCTCTGGTAGCCAGCTGCTAGTGGTGTGCTAGTTGGGGCACAGATGGGTGGGTATGTCACAGTCCCATTAAGATGCAGAAACAAACTGTGGGCAGTACCAGCTTTTTAATGGACAAACAAAAAACATGTTTGGTGACAATCTTTTTCCAGTTTTACTCTCTTCATCAGGTCAGTTTTCCCTGATGAACGGAGAGGAATGCTGGAAAACTAGCGTCTGGTAATTGATTTTGTTTTATGGATGTGCAATAAAAGGCACAGTATTGTGCACAGCTTATTAATTTTTCTACTGCATGTCTGCTTCCTGAAAGGGAAATATCCCTTCCAATTGTCTAGACTGTGAGGTTATCTTCATCATTATCATTGGCGCACAGGTTGCCCTTTAGAATTCAAAACAAATGAATTTATCTATGAGAGTGCCCAATAATAAAACTATCCACCTCCCACGGTAGGATGTATTAAATACTAATAAAATTGGGAACAGACACAGATTTGAAAAAAGTCAAACTAAGTTCATCACCAGATTTGTGTTGCCCCATATATGACAATTTTGAAGTTTAAGTATGTTAAAGTCATAACTGTCTTTCTGAAAATGACTTAAGACTGGAGCAAATATTATTACCTAGCCAAGCATGGTGAATCTTTAAAGTTCAAGGTCATAGGTACAGCAGAGGCAATGCAGCCATCAGTTTCTAAGATTTATACTGATACAGCACCATTTAAAGTGGATATACCACATACTCTGGGAGGAAGCAATTTAGATTCAGACTTGCAGTTTATGGAGTATTGGACCATAAACCTTTGAAAGAGATGTAGCCCTTTTTCATCTGTTTTGCTCACCAGCTTTAATTCTTTTTTATTACAAACCTAAAGAAAAAAAATGAACTGAGCCTGGTTTCAGGATTTACTCTTTCTTTTTTCCTCCGGCTCAGCAGGAATGCAGTCTGCAAACAGCCTTCCAATGTTATGTTCTCAGGAAGAGTTAGAATCCTCTTACAAAAATGGGAGACGGGACATTTTGACATAAATCATTGGACGTTACAGAAATCTAAACCATAGAGAACTGAGGTAAAAAAACAGTGTCACATTTTCATCAAGTGTGACTTTGCAATTATGCTATGGAGGATGAGGTAGGTACTGAAAGATGGGTTAAGTCCTCGCCTCACCTCTTTCCAGGTGACTGGTTTATAGATATCCAGGTTTTAAAAGGACATTTCTGCAAGGAGCAGTACTGTTAACATTTTCCTTTGCAACAGTTACAGAGGCAGTAGCCACCTTTCTTGGCATTTACTGTCTGTGTCACATTTTAGATTTTTGCAGATCAATTAGCCCAAAAATTAATGTAAAGTGGACCATTTGAACCATTAGGATTTAGTTGGTATTATGATTATAACTCACATGATTTCAGCCAATCAGCCTCAAAAATGACAGGACATCTCACCCTGCACTCAGTTGTCATCTGATGCAGCAGCTTCAACTAGAGCATTCCGCTTCAACAGATTAAGGGGTGAGCAGAATTGCTGTAAGAAAAAAAACAGAACTTAAAACTTATTATAAATCAGTCTGGCTAACTTGAATGATTTTGAAATATGTGTATAGGTTTTGTTTAAGATTTCTCTTTCTGAATGACAGTATCCGCTCATGTAGTACATGTTGACAGAACCCCTCAGTTTCACTTTGCGATCTTTTCACCCACACAGCATGTGATGACACTCTGAATTATGTAAGAGACAGTTCAGTGTAATTAAATGAATGAATACGGAGTGGAAAAAAGACTATATTAGCAAGGGACCCGAAATAAGGAAAACAATCTATTTCAAAACAAAAATGCAAAATGCTGCAAAACCAGTTATTTTCGAGTTAATTATATTTCACTTTATTGTGGTACTAAGCCAAAGTTGCACAAACTGAATTTCACATTGTGTTTAGTTCCTAACCGAGTCTTACTGAACATGTGTAATTTTGACCATGTAGCAACATTTTATTTTCAGGCAGTCATAACACTGTACAAAAATAGCAAACATTATTCTACACTGAAAATAACCAGTTTTACAGTAATCCACTGGCATTATTAAATATACTTCTTACATGCTGAAGTTTACAATTGTACTAAAAAATGAAGGTGATCCTGGGATGGTGAGAGGATTTAAACCTGGATTTCCTGATGGGGGTGTGCTTGTCCCAGACAGAAGTAAATACTGAGTGGAAGAGGGAGAGGGGCATATCAATGTCTGAGGCAGTGAGTATGGGGTACCAGTCAGTTGTAGCCAGGTAGCTCAGTAGAGCTTCTCTGTTCAGTGACTGATGGGACCTGGACCAGATGTACTCTGGGGAAGAGGGAGGCAGCCAGACCTTCCTTACACAAAATGTCATGCAGTAGTTGCTGAAGGCATCCTGCAATATACCAGCTACAACAGTGCAGTGTGGGTGTGAGGTGAGAACGTAGTTCAGGAAGGTATGGTTTGATGCCTTCCTAGTTAGAATAGCACTACTATAATAGCACCAGGAAGAACAGCACAGTCTATACAGTGCTATCCCGGACAGCGATAGGGAATTAACAGCGCTATGTTCTAAGCGCTCCCCATGTCGCTGTCCGTATTACTAGAGCAGGCCACAAGGACAGAGGAAATCAGGAGGCTGACTGAGTTGCTCCTGTGGTGTGGAGGGCTAAGGCATAAAACAGCTTGGTAGGATGGTGGTGAAGACCAGGGTTCTAATCCTGGTTTTCCTTATGGGGTCTTGGAAACCGTATTCCATGGCCCCACATATTTCTTCTTTCCCCAAGATCTACTCCTCCCCAGAGTGAGAATCTTAAATATCAGGGAGTGCGGAGGGGGCAGAGCTCTCTGCATCAGGGGTGTGGGGGCAGAGCCCCCACATAAATGTATATTACTGTTTGTTGTTGATGCTGTGCAGCACGGTGGCATTTTGTTGAGCCGCTGTTATGAAAGTGCGGTCAATATGGCACTGTTCAGGACAGCGCTGTTATTGACAGTGCTCTTCTGACCTACTGCCATTTGATGAGTGGGGCTTGAGTCATGTGGGTTCTGTGTTGAGCTGTGAAAAGTCAAGGGACTCAGTCCTGTGGATTCCTGGCTTGCAGGCTGGGGAGAGCCAATTAATGTTGAAGTCAATCATGAGGATGAGCTCACCAGCAGAAGAGTGTGCGGAGAGAATGACAGTAGAATACTGGTAAAATCAAGAAATTACACTAATAATCATTGGTGCAATTCCCAGAATTTCAAGTCTTAAAAACATAATTTCATTATTTAAATCATCATAAATCAATAGCCTTGATGATTTTTAATTCCCAAATATAAGTAATAATCGGGTATTCATTATTTGGATTGAATAAGGAATTCTTTCCACTACAGGAGTGTGTGTGTGCTGAATATTAATCTCAGAATGCCACTGCCAATTGGTATTATTGATTCTAAGTACTGAGTATTCTTTTTTTATTCCTGGGTATTCTGGGAAAAATAGTCAGAGCACTTACAAGAATTAAATAAAAAGCAACATTCCCTCCCCAGGTGCCCAGAGCTAGTCCCATTGCCACAGACTTCTAACCCACATTTTCTGCCTGCCACTCCTTTCCTGAGAGAGAAAGTGAGTGAGTGAGTGAGTGAGTGAGTGTGTGTGTGTGTGTGTGTGTGTGTGTGTGTGTGTGTGTGTGAAAGAGAGAGACAGAGAGAAAGACAGAGAGACAGAGGCAGAGAGAAAGAGAGAGAGAGAGAGAGAGAAAGACAGAGAGGGAGAAGTTTGTATTTTTTTTTTTTGTAATTTCTTTGTCCTCCTACTGCTGGTCCGGACCCTTTCTATAGTTGGTCACCTCAGCCCCATAACCCAGCTTCTGAAGGACTTAGCTCCACTGCAGGATCCCCAGAGCTTTCCCCCTCAGGGTGGGAGCGGTGGGACTCCCCATCACCCACTGTGGAAAGGATCCAAATCTGAAGGAGGGCCTCATCACTAGTTTGGGGCCGGGGGGGCCTGCTATCCTGCAAAACCAGGGATTTACCTCTTGTTCTCACCTTGAATGAGGAGGCAGGCAGTGCTGCCATGACATCATTGTGCACACTTCTATTGCTCCCAATCCACAGTCCCAGGCTCCCTTTCCCGGCCACTGCTAGGGGCCAGGATTATGCCAGGTGCTATAATCCTCATTCCCCAGTGAAGGAGAGCAGTCCGATGAAGGCTGTATCATTCTCCCCCAGCAGATCTCCAAGGCCCAGAACTCATCCCTGAACTTGGGTCTTCAGTGAGGCTAGTGATTGTGCTACCATTGCACTTGCAGGCTGGGTTAGAGAAAGAAGGTTTTTTTTCCCATATAGTTTTTTCTCCTCTGGAGTCAGGCAGGTGGCAAATCAGCCCAGTCCCTATGCCCCACAACTAGCTACTGTCTCCCTCAGTCCCTTGGGGTTGATGTTCTCCATGGATTCCCCTCCACAACCACCACCACTCACTGTGGGACCAGTGGAGGGAGGGCCGTCCTCTCCCTCCTGGTGCACAATCCAGGAGTGACTTGGGGACTGAGTAGTGTTGCCTGCCGAGGGAGGGCAGGTGGGTGTTTCATTAAGTCCACCTGGCTCCATGTTCCATTTTCTCCCCATCCCCTGGATGCAGCGGCAGTGTGTGTGTGTTTTCATTTTGGCCCTCCGAGATAAAGTTTATTAATGGGCTGATTGATTGATTGATTCATTCATTCATTGATTCATTGATTAGTTGATTGATTTAAGATTTTCCCCAGGAAGAGTATACAGAGCTGAGATTGCTTGTCTCCAAATGCATTCTGTGGGAAGGTGAAGAGTGGGGGTAAACCCACACTGACTTACAGCAATCATCACAAGAATAAATCAAATTATAAAATGTCAATGTAACAGCTGAATTTCAGACTCACCTTGGCAATTTCCAGGGCCCTCTGGTCCTCCCTGAACACACCACGAAGTGACAGGTCTAAGCTCATGGAGTACCAGTATTACTGGAACAATAAGTGTGCTCGGTGCCTCCACCTGGGGTAGTGATAGAGTATATCTGTAGGTAAATTTCAGGTTAACACCCCCCAGGAAAATATAGTAGCTGCCCCCAGAGTACCTTCCCTACACAGCAACAATTCCCACTTCTTGCAATAAGTCAATGTACCAGAATGTAGCATTAACATTTAACAGTTTTATTTTGGGGAAAGGGGGGAAAAAGGAGGAGAAAAATAGCATAACAATGGTACCAGTACTTTCACCGCACACAGTCCCTGCCTCCCACCTATGGGTGCACCCTGTTTCACAAATGTCAGCTGCCCAAAAGTCCATAGAGTCCCTTGGGTTGGTACTACACCGCCAATGCAGAAGCTGCTGGGGCTCTTACGTTTGGGCCCAAATAACTTTAGCAAACGCAAAACTTTTAACTTTTTGACTGGGCACACTTTCGATCTTAACACAGCCCTGCCTGGGCCTTAACCCCCTTAATTCTCTGACTAGATCACTAGCTGAAAAGACGTCTCCAAAGCTACAGCCTGAGGTACTTACAGTTCTGAAGTTCAAAGGGGATGGCAGAAACTTATCTCACAGTACTGTGTGGGTATCAGAGGATGTTTTTGCAACCCACACACAGCCACTGGCTGGCTGAAACAATGCTGAAAACCAGTCTTCACCTGTCAGGCCTTTCCAATCATCACCCACAGGGGGCATTTATACGTGGTGTTCACCTGGCAGGCCTCGCCACTTCTTTCTTCAAAGGGAGACTCTCCTTGTCCAGGTACAACTTTCCACTCCTCACCTGTGGGAACACACTTGCAAATCACCTTGCTACTCAGTTGGCAAATACTGTGGATTTTAGGTAGTGACCTTTTCAGTCTCTGCTTCCCAGCTGTAACATTTGAAAGCTCTCTCTGCACTGCAGAACAGTCCACTCCTTCTGGACAAACCTCATAAATATTACATCTCAAACGGCGGGGTCTTTCTTCCCCAGATGCAGGTTCCAGTCTCACTGGCTCACTCTCTGGAGCAATTCAGATCTCATTGGCTCACCCTCAGGAGCAAAATTCCTCTTCACTGCAGCACACCCATCAGCCACAGGTTCAAATTTCACTGGCTGTCCCTCTGGAGTAAATTTCACCTCACTGCAGCAACCGCTTTCAGCGGCAGTTTCACTTTCAACCCAGGGTATCTTCTCAACACTTCCCGAGGATAACTAGATTCTAGGCTCAGTGCAGTTTGTCTTGTACTGTGGCCAACTAGACCAAGAAACAAACACACAGTCCTGCAGGGCTAATGAGCCCCAAGCATTCTCTCTTCTGGATCCTGGCTGTGCTCTCACCTCCAGCCAAATACCTTTTTCTTTCAGGTTAACAGTCCTGTTTTCTTTCTTCTGGCTCCTGACTGTTTTCTCACCACCAGCCAAAAGACTAGATGCTGCCTGGGCTCTCCCTTCCAGCCAAAGACCTCATCTGGCAGGCAAACAGTCCCTTTTATTTGCTTTCCAGCAGTCCCTTCTCATTGGCTGCAACACTTGTCCAATTGAGAAAATTAATATTCATTAACCACCTTCAACGCTCTCTTGGTCCCTTAAAATGGCGCCCAAAATTAGCCCTCCTTTTACTCCCAAACGTTTTTTCCAGTCCCAGAAACCCTCTGAAGGATCCCTAGTTCCTGACTGGCTGGAGCAGAGGGCATGGGTGTACATCATGGCTACTAAATTGTCAGTCCCAGCACAATCCCTACTTTTCAATAAACATTACAGTCACACCAAACATGTCTATCATTTATTTCCCCCAAGAGCTAATAGTAGCCGTTCTGCCCCATTATCCCACAGCAGAGTTTCACATTTAAATTCAATGTTTCGCTAGTCGCTGCTGCCAAAACACTGTCCCCATATGACAGTGGCAGACTCATTAATATTCATGAGTCCTTATTTATTATTGAGAGGAGCCCCACTCACACTCATTGGTGCTCTTTAACTAAATACTTTTGGGACTTCTCAATCAGCTTCCTCATGTCTCTGGACCCTATTCTTCACATCCTGGGAGTCAGGAGCATGGAGGGAGCACTTGCAGTGCCGCAGCAGTGGTTTGAAACTGAAAAGCGCTACTGCGCATGCACGGGCCGCCCACTCACACACTTGTGTTTAAACCGAGCAGCAACTCTGTGACTTAGCTCCTCCAGTCCCATTTCCAACTGCAGACTGATGCAAGGGCCAGACAGAGGCTTAAGAAGCACAAAGGGACTCAGGCCAGTGATGGTGAGGATGCAGGGATGGGAGCACCCAGGTAACCCCAACAGCGGGTGGGGAGTTTACAGCAAGAAAAATTAATGGACTCTGATTGGTCAGTACTGACTTTTAACAGTGATGTTATCCCAGCACAACATCATTTCTTTTCACAAAATGACTAAAAATGTATTTTAAAAACATTTTTTTCTTTTTGGTTTTGCAAGCAAACCATTTTACATACACAATAATTCACTCTAGAGCATGTGTCAAGGGGATAACTTTACTTCTTGGGTATTGGACTCACTCAGCCTGTGGCCTTGTGTCCAACCACCCAAGGCGTGAAGTTATCCCAGCATGACACACACACATACACACACACACACACACCATGTTGTACATTATTGTTTAATTGTAATATAAACTAGAAAATGGTCCATTTCTTCTTTAATGGTACAACCTCTAGAATCTTCCACCCATGAATATTCTGTATTGATAAGCTTACATAACAGTCCCTGCTGGAGGACATTTCCTCCTTTAAATATCTGGTCATCTGGCTAGATCATCATTTTGACTCATTTTCTTCTTCTTCTGCCCTGAAATATATACATACTTGTCACACTTCCCATTACTCTCCCCTCACTTCCACCATCACAGGCACTTTGTCTCTCTCTTTAAGCCCTTTACTCCTGCCCTAGTTAACCAAGTTTTGTTTTTTCCTGCCACCTTTTTTTGTTTGTTTCATATAGGTTTTTATCATCCTGCAGCCGGGGCAGGCTAAGCTCCTGTCCTTCCTGTTCCATTAACCCCCACCATCTGCAACCTCACCAGGACTTACTGGTCATCCCATCATCCCCCTCCGTTTGCCCCATGGCAGGGTCAGGAGGGTGAAGGCCATCCTCCACCTCCACCCCCCGCCCGAGTCCAAGTATCTGCTTTCTGGCCTTCAGTGTCCTGGTGGCAAGGCGAGTGAGGGATTGCTGGGCAAGGCTTTATTAATTCCTGCCCCACCATCGTTTTCCTCCATTTTTCTCCCTGACTGATATCGCTGGGGTGTGCACATCAGCATACATGCACAGAGGCAAGCACATGCCACAGAATCCCAGGCACCTCCCACTTCGTCTTGCTTCTCCCATACCACACTACCACCAGGCCTCTACCTTGTGTCAGTCATTCAGGGGTCAATGTCATTTCGCTCCCGCTTTCTTGTTCCCCAACATTTCTCTCCCGACGTCTCGCTCCGTCATCACTTAGTTCCCACTAACTTCACTCCTGTCACCTTCACTCCCGATACTGCACGTCACTCCTGAGAACTATGGTTGATTGGATATATTTATTTAAATTTTGGAAGAGAACGCAATTTGCAGGAAAACAGGATAGAAATCATAGATCACCCTTTGATTGACACAAAAAAATATGGAAGTGTTAATGGCCTCCTGCAAAGAGTTCTGGTACCAGTGCCAACCTTTGTGTTTCAGTTCAGATGACCCCCATCCCCCAAAACTGAACATATAGCAGTAATACAAGCCCCAGGGAAGAGTATTTGAAAGCTTAGCTCAGCCCCCATCGCCTATCCCGGTTGTCATGACATCAGCACCTCAGCCTCACCAATAACTGCAGCTGCAATATAAATCCTGGTGTGCCGGCCGGCTTACCTGCAGATCCGGAGCATCTTAGAATGTGATTGGGAGATCCGAGTGTTCATCTGTGGCAGTGGAGGTGGGCAATGCAAGCCACAGTAAGGCAACCATGAAGGAGGGTTCTCTTCAACAACGATTGTAGATGAAGCGGCAGTGGTTTACCTTGCAACCTCCTATGTTGCAAATCGTGGACATAATAGTGTAAAAAAAAGCACAATTAGCCCAATGAGTCAGCCGTAATGTGTGGTGTTGTGTAAAAAGCATTTTCTGTAGAACTAAGACTGTAACACTAAAGAAGCAGGCATCATTGTGAGTGTGCTTTAAATTCTTACTCCAAAGCAGTAGTGCTGTCTACATAGGGAAACTGTTCTAATAAACTTGTATTGTGGTTATACTGGGGGAGCGTCTATCCACAGTACAGTATTGCCTTATGTAGCCTTATGAAGGAGCGAAATGACAGGGGAGTGAGATTACATGGGAGTGAAATTAACCAGAGTGAACAGTCGGGAGTGTGATTACGGGAGTGTAATGACGAGAGCAAAATGTCGTGCTCCTGTCATTCAGTGGAGTCAGCAGTCCCCCCTCCCTGGAAGAGGAGAACTGTCCCTGGGATGCTCGATCCTCTCCCACCCCGGCCAACCCCCGGTGTCACATGTTCATTCCTGAACATGGGTAGACAGCATGGAGCAAGGTGTGGTGTCCAGCATCTCAACCCTCAGTGCAATGGGGCTGGCTTGTACAATCTGTTTTAATCGGTCTTCTATCCATGGACTTCATAATTCTGTGCTTGTCGTCCATCAGCACAACAGACCTTCACTACTGCACATCAGCATGCTTGGCATTTTGCACACTGCTTACTTTTGCACATCTGATCATGTTCTACATTCACCCACTGTTTTACCTTCTGTATTTGGCACTACTCTGTTTTATTGTGTTTTCTCTGTACCCTTTCCTAAGACTGATCTCGAAATGTGCTGTTCTTAGCTGAGCATGGTATTTTGGTGAGAATGTTAACTTAATAAATATGCGACCACCCCTTACCCACCAGGCATGTGCCTTAGTCCAGTGGTATTGAGCTGGGACGTGGACTTTAGACCCTGAGCAGTGGGTTCTCTGTCACCGGCATTGACCAGGGTCTTCACTGATTACAAAACAGTGATGTCACCACCCAGAGAGCCCCTTGACTTACCAGGATGCAGTCAGGATGATAACCCCAGGAAAAATACTTTCCTGGACCCCAGCAGTATCTCCCCAGCAATAACCACACAGGCAATATAACAGAGGCTGTAACTAGAAAAGGATGTGTTTATTTACTTCGAAAAATAATGTTTCTTAATATTTTATAATGCCTGAAAGCTGTAACTTTTAAACTGTAAGGTTTAGAAACTTAAGTTTTTTTTGTTTGTTTTTTGTTTAATGAAGACTGGATTATGACAACCATAAACAGATCATAATAATAACAGTTCTCATATGTTGATACATGTCAGTATTTTGTTAAAAATAACAGGATTTTAAAATATTTGTTGAATCATTTTGATATGTCGCTATATGGAACATGTAGCAACACTATGGATCAACTTACTGTAGCTGACTCCAAGCTTTCATTAAAAACTAATTATGTCTTCTAACACTAATATTGCCAAAGTTATCCCATTTTAATGAAATTGCCTTTTGAAAGATTTAACTTTGGAAGCATTAGGGCTAGAAACCTAACAATTTTATTAAATGAAAGCTTGGAGATAGTTTAGTAAGCAATAGGCCTATCAATACCATTTGTATATGTCAAAAATATTCTGTTTGTACTAATGCTATTTGAAAGCACTTTTGGAGTATACTATTGATACATGTTTCTTAGTTACAACACAACCAAACAAAATCTGGTCGGAGCCAATAAGGTTGCAAGAGAGGAATCTGGGGTAAAAATATTGAACATTTTTTTTTTTTTTTTATATATTTTTTACATCAATTTTTCAACATAGACTTGTTATAACCCTGCCTCATGAGGAAGGGCAGAGAAAATGTTCAACTCCTGGCCTAAAGGAGATGTCATGCAGGGACTGCAAATGTAACTTTCGGGACACAAAAACACATTTTGAGCAAGAGCTGAAAAATGACAGCTGTCACATTCATGAGGTGCTGTACAGAAATGACTATGTTGAAAATTTGGGATAACATAAGGCAAGGTTGTCCACTTGCCCCATTTTTATTTGACTTATATTTAGAGCTGCTCATCCATCATATTAATACCTCCTGTCGAGTTTTGGGGGTTCCTGTTGGACCCCATCAGTATAAACTATCAGTTCATGCTGATGATATACTCTTGCATGTGTCCCACCCTTCTAAATCAATTTCTGCCACACTGGCTATTACTGAAGAGTTTGGCAGATTTTCTAATTATAAACTCAATGTTTCCAAAACAGAGATAGTGCCCCTTAATGTTCATACCTTCTCATCTGAGGTATCCCATCTGGGTCTCCAGTGGATTAAGGACAAATTGAAATACCTGGGGATTTTTCTCTCCGTCTCGAGTTCCAGTATGAAACAATACAATCTTGATGAAATTCTCTTGCAAATTAAAACAGATCTAAATTGATGGTCCTTACTTCCCTTTCACTCTGGGGCGCATAAATGTTATCAAAATGAATGTTCTCCCTCATTTGCTGTACCTCTGCAAATGACTAACCTTTTTCTCCCAAAATCCTGATTTGTACAAATACAAAGAGTTATGTCCCACTTTATTTTGAATGGCAAAACATCCAGGAGGGCCTTCTCCAAGTTGCAGTGAAGTAAGGCCAGGGGAGGTTTACAATTACCTAATTTTCTTCTTTGCTACTTCTCGACCACCTGCTCGGTGCTTCTGCAATGGTTGAAAGACCTGACGCCATCTGATCCACTGTTATATTCCCCCTTTGGCTACAAAGTGAAAGAACTCTTTGTTCTTCTCAAGGTTTTGACCTTAGTGCACTTATATATGTCCCCCCAAAGTATCCCTTAAAGTTTACTGAGCATGCCCCTTATGGCCACCCTTCAAGTGCATGCCCAATTATGTGTCACAATCCACAGCTTCACTATAAAAGATGTGTCCCAACCTATACTTAGGAACCCTAATTTCAAAATCGGAGGCAAATATTTAAATGAACTTTTAAGGTCATTTAGTCCCAAACTTCAAGTTGACGATCTTTTGAAAGATCAAAAGTTACTGACATTTCATGAAGCCCATCTTAAATACAATCTTCCTGTCTCTTACTGTTTTAAATATATTCAACTCTCTCATATGCTTTTTCAACATTTTGGGACAGACTGCTGGGGGCAGAAATTAGCTGGACCTATATTATCTGCTATTTCTACATCCCCCACATCTCATCTTATTTCTTTCTTCTAACACCTCCTACGGGATGTGGTAAAAGAAGCTGGGAACCATCCACACTATATATGGGACCAGGTACTGCCCGCTGCATCCCAGACAGTTCAATCCTGGCCTAAAATATGGTCCCACTTGTACCAGGACATAACATGGGATAAATACCATCTCCTACAGTTCTACATAATTCATGATTTATATTATACACCAGTTAAACTGTACAAAATGGGCAAACTTCCATCTAATCTTTGTTCCAGATGTGGGACACACCCTGACACTTTATTGCATATTCTTTGGGAATGTGACAAGGTGCTCCCTTTTTGGAAGGCTATCAACTCTAAATTAGACCTATTATTGTATCTCTCAGATGCCTTTAGTCCAGAAATCTGTATCCTGGGGGATTATGGGGGATTACTAATTGGCAACCAGTGAACATATATGGTTATGGCGTCACTTTGTGCCAAAAAAGTAATTCTTCGCCACTGGCTAGACCAAGAAGTCCCATCTCTAACAGAATGGCTCTATGAGGTCCTCTTTGCTTTGCAAGCAGAGAACCTTATAGCTCAAATGTTCAGGAGAATGAACCATTGCCAAAGGGTATGGGCCCCCTTACACACTTTACTGACTATATAATGTTATGCTGTAAACTACACTGAAATTGTGTTATTGTTCACTTTTACATGCCTCAATCACTTTATATAAACCATGTGAAAATGTTTTGCTTACCGGGGAGGGGAGAGAGGGAGTATTAGCATGGGAAGGGGGAAGGTGGTAGGGGTGGGGGGGGGTGAAAGTGTCAAATGATATCGACTATTGATTGTTACATCCTTTTTTTTCTCCTGTTATTAAGAACACAAGTGTACCTGTTACAGTCTGTACCTGTTGAGGTGTGTGATCAACACTTTATGTAACTATCTTTAGTCCAGTGTTATGCCACTACCTATGTGTGTACATGAATTGAAAAGTTGAATAAAGGATAGTAAATTTGAAAAAAGCAAATCTGGGATAAAAATATTGAATATTACCAAAGTTATGAGCCTGCGTTTGCAAAATTCAGCATAACTTTGTTTTTGTAAAATATTTTTACAACAAATTTAAAACATAGCCTTCTTATGACCCGCCTCATGATTAAGGTCAGAAAAAATGTTCAGTTCCTGTCCAAAAGGTAATTTTGTGCACAGACCATGAAATCACCTTTCGGGTGTAAAAATAAATTTGCCCAGGATTTGAAAAATGGCTGCTGTCACATCCATGAGGTGCTGAAAAGATATGGCTAAGTTGTAAATCTGGGGTAAAAATATAGAAAATTACCAAAGTTACAAGCCTGCGTTTGCAAAATGCAACATAGGTTCATAACGTCATTATTTTTTTAATCTTTTTACACCAAATTTTCAACATAGTTTCATGAACATGGGCAGAGAAAATGTTCAACTCCTGCCCCAAAGGTGATTTTGCACAGGGACTGTGAAATAGCCTTTTGGGACAGATTTGCTTAATGTCAGTGCCATTGTTTGTGAGCAGGGGACCCAAAAAAGGCATGCTGAAAATTTGGGCCAAAAATATTCAAAAATGCCCAAGTTATGCCACTAAATTCAAAACCCAATTGAAATACATTGAATCGCATACCTGTTTGTTCAGTTCAGGGTCTGACTTTGATGAGTGAAGACATGTCTGCAGTCCAGAGAGGATTACAGCATTGGACCACCGATGGGTAAGTAAGGACTTGGGGGGTGGGTGCTGAGTGGAAGGGTCGTGGTTGGGGGGGGGGTACGGAAAGGCCGCAAAAGACATTAATGGATAGTTTTCTTTTCACAGGTAAAAAAAGAAAAAAACATGACTGAGGATTCCCGATCACGACACTGGGGGACTGGGCACCCCCTGTGTCACTGTTATGTTTCTTGCGGGGGTGCTGAGAGGGAGGGTTGGGGAGGAGAAAAAAATACATATATAAAAAAAAGGGTAATGTGCAGTTGCTTTGACTGCACCAAGGATTAGCAGTGCCACAGCCAATATGAAAATGCAAAACAATACCTGAAAGGTCCAGCAGGTGCCAGACTTCCCAGGTACTGTTTTGCATAAGGAAAAAGGACCAATGCACACTGGGGGATTGGGCACCCCAGTGTCATTGTTATGCTTCTGGGAAGGTGGTGGGTGCTGAGAGAGAGGGTCGGGTGGGGGACTTATGCATAATTTTAAACCAAAACATATAATCAGCGGTCACAGTGGAACAAGGCATACTCTGTCGTGGCCAAGATGGGCGCCATTCTACTGTGCATGCGTTGATAGTTGCACATGTATCATACAGTTT
This sequence comes from Neoceratodus forsteri, assembly GCA_016271365.2. Classification (NCBI taxonomy): domain Eukaryota; kingdom Metazoa; phylum Chordata; order Ceratodontiformes; family Ceratodontidae; genus Neoceratodus; species Neoceratodus forsteri. The sequence goes on from CM057456.1 coordinate 656,779,112, forward strand.
AGTGCCAGTTTTGGACATGGTGGAGTGTGCTGGGTTCTACCATGACTGCCGGCAAAGAAAAATAGTGCAGTGCGACTGTCAAAGAAGACTGCTAGTGGAGTGCTACACAGATGCGGAGGCGACTATGTTGCAACTCCAACACATTGTTCGGTCAGAAGAAACGCACTGAGTTTTTTCTGAAAGCAAGAGGTCTGCAGGGCTCCACCCACTGCAGCCCTAAAAAGGGCAAAAACATTGTATTGATACTATTTTTTATATCAACAGACTGTATCAATAATATTTTTTGTATCATTACATAAAATGAAATTACTTTTTGGAAAAAAAAAACTTTTTTACAAAAAACATAGTTTTCCTTTTTCTGAATTTTATTATTTCATATTTAATTATAATTGGTGTAGTTTGCAACCTAATTTTCATTTATCTTATGCCCTTAATTGCAAATGGGAACATGTCACTCTCGCATCTGGCAACCCCTTCTCTTCCCTGCTTTCACAGGTGTTGCCTGGGAAAAGTTCAGAAGTAATAAATAGGGGATACGTTATGGGCAGGGTTGGGATATGGAAAATATGTTCATGCCTGCAGAGTGATCTCTGGATACTCATGAGTGGTGGAGCATAACGTAAGCATGAGTGATAGTATCCAGAGGTCACTCTGCAGGCATGAAAATATTTTCCATATCCCACAATTGCATGTCATGTGTGCGATTTATACAATAGGGTGTGTATTTTTATATATGCTGTCTGCTATTTATGAGTGTTTTTTTCTCTGTGAATGGTGTTCATCCGCGGAGCTTGGAACGCTGACATTTGTGAATGGGGAGGTTTTGAGGTTTCCAATTGGTCCGTGGTGTGAATGTGAATATGAATGAATGTGTATGAATGGGCTGTGTTTCAGGTATGTGACTGGTGTTTTTCCTGTGTGTGAGTGCTTATTGATTGTTGGTTGTGTTACCATGGTGCGTGATTGGCTGTTGCTTCTGAGTGGGCGGGACTGCGACTTGGCGTTCAGGAAGAGGGGTTGCGGGAAAAGAGGATTACTTTTACTTATTTATTTACATGTGTGTTTTAGTGTTTACCTCTTTTATTTGATTTATTTTGACTCAGTGTAGTGCTTGCTACGGTGTTTTAACAGATTATTTGACTTTCCGTTCTGGTTGCACCGGAGGTCAGGGTCCATAACTTTCAATTTGAAAAACAGTTTCAATTTTTTAAAAAAGTTATGTTTCAAGGAAAACAAATATTAGGTCAGTAACGACATGTCAAAGGTAAACCAATATGTGAAGTGTTGTCAAACTGTTGGAGATCCTGTGAAGATTTGTGCTGTGGGCGATGTCAGGTAGTAGTGCAACTCGGAGTCTGATTCCATTTGTCAGATCTGCCTTCTTGCAAACTACTTCATTTTTTTTAGTGTTTCAGCTGCAAGAATGTAGAATATTGGAGTCAGGGGTCAGAATATGACAGGGGTCTCGGCGTGTCACTGTTTCATTTTACTACTACACATGGGCCCCGCACCATTACTGTGAAACTGTAAATGGAGTGCCAGATGGTGGGGTGGTGCTGGAGATTACATGTTCACTGTGGAGATAAATGGTGAGTGACATATCTACTACATGTATAAATGTAACATTTTACTTTTTTACACATAGTATATCATCATCAATTTATCACACCAGGGTGAAAAATACACAATTGTATTACATGGTTTATCACTTCACCCCTATTGCATAAATAATACAATACAAATATTGCAACTGGACACATAAACACCATCAAACATGGTATAGGTTTTATTAGAGGAATGCCTGGAACAGGAATTGAAGGTAAGGGTTATGCTAACAATAAAGTAATGCAGTAAACTAATAGGCCAACACACACGTTATACCTTTGTAATCCTCAATGACCTCCTGCCAAAAGCAGTCCCACTTACAGTCACTGAGTTAAGCTGAGGCACCAGTACTTCTAGACCCTAAACCCAGGAATATCCCTTAAGAAACAAAAGTGCAGGCCAGCCCACTGGCACAAGGGTAGTGCTATGATACAGGTTTGGGAGTGAACACAGAGTGCCGGTGGGTCAGCTGGGGAAGAGGAGGTTAGAGTGCTCGTTGGACAGCTCTCCTTCTCCAGTTGGGGTGGGAGTAGGTGCTCAACAATATTCTGACTCCTGGTGGTGGCCAGGAGTCAGTGCACCTGAATTCCTCAGCAGTGCTGGGATTGGCAGACATTGGCAAGCAGCGTGTGAGAGTGCATGCTGCATGCCACTGATGTCATTGCATGTCATTGCCTGTCCCTAAGCTGCAGCATGGTGAAGCCAGGATCCTGGCTCTTCTTAATCTCCTCAGACCCCAGATTGGCATATACTTGCTCCCTCCCTCCCTTATTAGCCTCCTGAGGGGAGGGGCCTACCATGAAGGTTACAGCCATCTCCCAGTAAGTCCTGAGGAAGGTTGGGAGACTGCAAGAATTGATAAGGGGTATTTCCCTCAGCTCATGGAGAGAAAAATAGAGTTAAAAAAAGTGCAGGTTCTGATGGTATAGAGCACAGACTGATAACTATTGTTGCTCATAGTCTAACTTCACCTATTAGAAGATTGTTAAGTCTATCACTGTCCACAGGTATAGTACATGGCACATGGAAATTGGCCCACTTGGTACCAGTTTTCAAGAAAGACAACCTAAAAGACATTGCTAATTACAGACCTATAGTGTATGGTGGAATGCATTTGTGTATAGAAATCCATACACCGCAAAAAGTTGTTCTGCTGCAGTAGTGACGTCCTCACTAATGCAGAACGACTTTTCATTCTGCGTTAGTGAGGACGTCATAATACAAGGGACTGCAGCAGACTATGTGATTTGTCCCTTGCTGTGTGAGAGTGGCACACGCGTGTGCTGGGCAGCAGCAGTTGTGAATCGAGGGGGGTCGCCAGAACTGATTAAAAATATTGAAAAGTGAGTGTTTTTTTTTTCTTTTTTCAGTCAACATACACTGTATAGAACAGTGTATGGTTACTCGGCAATTCTTTCACCTCATAGATACAATACCAACTTGGAGAACTCTCGAGCTTCACTCTCGAGGTCATCAGTCTGTATTGTATCCACTCAGTGGAAGAATGGCCTTGTAGTGTATGGTTACCCATATACTGTCCTATATATTGCCATACTACCAGCACTAAGCGTAATTCTGGAAAAAATATTCTCAACCACATTGTCTGAATACTTAATACAATTAGAACATTCTCTCACCTGCCCAACATGGTCTTCCATTAGGAACATTGTACTGCCATGATTAAGCTTACTTATGATATTGTCATGGCCATGGACAGCAGTAAAGTATCTGAAGCTGTCTTCATCAACCTAGCGAAAGCATTTAATCTGGTGGGTGATTCACTCCTCTGTACCAAATTAATAGATAGCTGTGTCTCCTCCTTTGCCCCTCTTTGGTTTGGAAGCTACTTGGCGGATAGAAAACAACAGGATAAATTCAGGAAGGTCCACCTAAAAGTGACCTCCACCATAGCTGCTGTTCCACAGGGGTCCATACTAGGTCCACTACTTTTTTCCTCTACATAAATAACCTCCCACTCTGTTTATCCTCCAGTGCCACGTCCTGTATGCAGATGAATTAGCACTACTGTACAGCTCTAGATGCATTAAGGACTGAAACAGTTAACTTAACACCAACTTCAATTCAGTTCTATATTGGTTGCAAAAAGATAAACTGGTCCACTTTGAAGTTGTCCCCTGACTCACTGTTGATCACCTGTCTTGATGGCTCCTCTCTTGTCTCTAAGACCAGTTTCAAGTACTTGGGACTTACACTGGACCCTTCTTTTGACTTCACCTTACATGCCCCCAGTGTACACAGGCATGTTAATTCTGGGTTAGGATTCTCATACAGAATTAGGTACAGCTAGACACGTAAAGCTTGATTAGCTATTGCGCAAGGTATTCAGAAGCCTGAACTGAATGATGGTGCAATACTGTAATTTATAGCAACACCCTTAAATCTAACCTGAGCAGGCAGATGTCACATATAATAACGTGCACTGGTTGCAACACTTCTAGCACATCATTATACCTTTTACTCAGAACTGGTATGGCTCATCTCTACATCTATATGTAAACAATAAGACACGACAGGATGTGGGTTGTTGCCTGGTAAGAGCACACCCCAGGTGTGTAGTGAGGCACACGGAACTTCAACCAGCACTTTCAACACCTGAGAAGTGCTCTTAATAGGCAACAACCCACACCCCCAGAGTGTATTATTGCTCTTATAAAATGTGTTCGGAGAGTAAAAAAAATAGGCAGGAGGCAAATGTAAGATTAAATAATATGCAACTAATTTATTTAACGTTTAACAGGAAAATGAAAAAAAAAGTCCCCAAACATGATGTCTCCCTATGTCACCTGCTTTCAAGTGTGATTGTTTCACTTAAAAGCAGCTTCTATTGCAGCATGACCTGTTGACAGAGTGTGGCTGTACCCGTAATATTAGGCAGTTGTGTACTTTTGTTTTTATTTTATTATTTTGTTGGGATCAATACTTTTTTTTTTGGTGTGTTCTGACTGGAGCAACCATGACCTCTGTTGGCAACCATAGTTAGTGCTTTTGGAATAGTACTGTTGTAGTAAATTCCACACTGGTTAAATGTGATCGAGCAGCTGACCCACCTCATGGAGTTGCTTAATCTTGCCACTCACTCTTGCACATTTACAAAGTTACAGTGCCCAAACAGGTTTCTTTTCAGTAATTGGGAGCACTACTGTTTGCAGTCTGTACTGAGGCAGAGTCAGTGGGGACAGATTATGTGAGCAAGTGTGTGAATGGATGGTGTGGCCGCAGACATTGCCTGGGATTATAACAATGTAAAAAGAGCAGCCTTACATGTAATTTTCCTCATTACATTTGGAGTTTGGGGCTGCTTTCCATTACTTCTATATTTGGTGAAAAGTCGGCAGAAGTGCGGGTCGGTGGTTGCACTCAGGAGTCAAGGCAATACTGGGAGTTGATCCGATCAGGTGGGGGTTGCATCGCATACACATTGTAGCCAGTAAAGATATGATACTGCACTCCATGAATTAACAACCTTCTCAAAGAAACTTTACAAAAGAGGTTAGTTTTTACATGGAAGCATCTACCTTTGATTTGTTTACTCCATGTATGTTGTGGGCCAGGGGTCAGTGGTTGTAAAAGTGTATAAAAATGTCTTTGTGGATATTTTTTCAAGTATGGCAACTAGAGGGTATTAACTTTTTTCCACTACAAGCATGGCTGCCAGAATATTTTCTTTTCAAACATTTCTGACAGGCATGGATATGTGGGCTGCACTGCCTCCAGGTTGCCCAAAAAAGTGCCAGATTCAGGGTTATTGTTCTATAAGGATATGGGTCATGATGACCCGTCAGGACTTTGAAAATCCTCTACCCATTTTATAAGCGCATTTTATCTCGGTTGCCTTATAGATAATATCCTTGTCATCAAATCCCCACCACCTTAGGCTCACATTTTACAATGACTCCTTGTACATATGCCCAAAGGCTCTAAGGTCAAGCCTTGTTATCTACCCTTGAAAGCACACTACCTTGGCTGACGTTGCCTTCTCTTGCTTTGTGCCGAAGCTCTGGAACTCATTCCCTTCCAACATTCATGGCAGTACTTGGCATCTATTATTTAGAGCTGCTGTAAACTTAGGAACCATCAACTACTGAATTATGCATGCTCGTGTACTGCACCTAACGGTGCTTTAGCTCTCTGGGTATGGTAGGTTAGTTTAAGTCAAAGACTACATATAGCTCTACATGTAGTTCATGTTTTCTGTTCACGTTCAGATTGTTTGCACTTCATGGTTTTACTGCCATGTAAATCCAGTGCCTGCCTCTATAAAGCAGAATTTATTCCTAATTATCTCATCTGAGTGTCATTCACCGATTTGTTATGTATTGCAAATTCTCAAACTGCACTGTGTCTGTAACTGCTGAAATGCATTACACCTCTGACTGTTTTACTGTATAATTAGCCTGTTTACTGCTGTTTTTATCTCATTTGTAACCTCCCAAGTCCTGCCTCTATAGAAGCAATTCTTTGTGTAATGATCACATCCTGAGTGCTTTGTTTACCTTTTGCAATATTTAGTGTATTTCATTATTTTTGATCTCATTTATTGTGTTTGCACTGTTTTATTGCTTGTGCAATGCACTCGCTGCTGTTTTATCCATGCACCTTTTGATCCTGTCCTGCTCATTGTGACTGTTTCCAGGACACATATCGTATCTCTATGTTGCTGCACACTTTTGTTGTGTTGTTGCATGGCTGCCTCTGTAATTTCAATTGTCTTTGAAGCCTCCTGGGTCATGCCTGAAAATAGGCATTTTCTTGTCTAGCACACCTGCCTGGTTAGCAAAAACTGAATAAATAGTGCATTTACCTGGAAAACAGAAACTAAATAGATAGAAACATTTAAACTTATACATATTTAAAAGGAAAAAAGACCAGTGGTCTATCGAATCTCTCCCTCCCACCAGCTCAATGGAAATACTGTTACCCCATTTTCATCAGCTTGTCTAGTCTAAGCTGGATGATTACTACAGAACCATATGATACCACTTGTATTATAAGTCTATTCAAGTGTTTACCATTCATTCTATGAACTAGTTCCTTTGTATGCTTCCTTTAAATCTTTCTCCCTTCAATAATACTTAGTGTCACCTTGTGCATTCATCCTTGCACACAGTGAATGTAGCTCCTTGGTGGTACTGTACCAGGTAAACTCAACCAATGCATGGTGTAGGCCCAGTGCAGGATGAATGGAACAATGCAGTCACTGAATGGGAAATGCTAGCACTTCAAATGATGCAACACAAATTGCAATCTAAAACCAAAAGGTTAACATGCAAGTCTTCCATCTGAGCTATGCCCCACAAACACATGAGCACAATTCTCACACAGCTCAGGGCTGCTGACGAACCGAGTGCAGACACTAATCTGACTAACTAGCTATTTGCAGAAGGTTGCAGAACCTGAGCTCTAATGTTGCACACATATTTTTCAAATATTAAGATCTCACAAAGTAAACAGGCCAGGGATGCTGCTCTTTCAAAGGATTGGTTGTTGCATACCTTAAAGAATAAATGGGCAAGCTGAACGCAAGCAAAATAGGAAATCAATCTGTGAGACATAGCAGTCACAGCACGTGATGGACGTGTGCAAGAATTTCTGTCCCACATGGGGTAATTAGTGGTTACTGTTTTCAAATGGCCTTTCTTTTGCCTCACTCCTTCTCTGCCCCTACAGTGTTAGCGGTCTACCATTGAGACAGCTCTTGGCTAACAAGTAGCACACAAGGTGCAGAATGGAAAATCACCTCACCTCTTTAATCACTCATTTTGTTCTGTACATGGGTGTTCACAGATTCCCAAGCAGTTGCCTGTCACATCATGTCACACTTTGCTGTAATAACATTCATGCTTTCCATTCAGGCATTCTGCACATGGACTGAGGCTTCAATCATAAGGCTATAAGCCATACACAAAGGCCTGCTTTCAAACCCACTTCCCATAGATGCTGACAGTCATCTTTCCTCCAAAGCAGTATAAATCTCTCTCAAATTCTGAATAGACAGTATCAACATGCTGGGGTTGATCAAGTTCTCTCAGTCATAACTCTGCTCTCCATTGGCTCAGTTACAAAAGGGTTGGCACTGTACTGCAATGTCTTTCTCCTAATTGTCTGGGTCATATGCACCAGTTTCAGAGTCCATATTTCCCAGGATTCTTTTACTAGCTTCAGCATTGGCACACTTGGCACCCATTCAGCTGGTTGGCTGTTGATGTACCCTCTGACCTGTTGCAGTGCATCATGGTCAAGAACGGCTGCCCAGAGACTGTGTTTGTACTTTTAACATGTTTCCCTTGTAATTGACTCTTCCTGCTTTAAACGATGTCCACATCCCTGCTGCCTGTCGGGGGGCCCACAAGCACATTCTCCAGTCCCTCGTACCAAACATTCATGTTGCTGGCATGCAACTGAAAGGATGGAATGAGAGCTCCCATGCACTATAACATAAAAACATAAAAACTGTTAGCAGATAAGGACCTCCAGGCTCACAGAGTCTGCTCAAGTGTTCTAGCTCCATGTTATCCAAAGACCCTAGAAGATCAGGGTCATTCCCCCCCACCCCCTCTCCAGAATTCCCTTGTACCTATCCCAAGTAACCTTGAATCCTGTCACTGTTTTGTCCCCCACCACTTCCTCAGGGAGTGCATTCCACTCATCTACTACCCTTTCTGCAATGTAGTGTTTCCTAATGTTTCCCTTGAATCTTTCCCCTTCTAGCTTCATGTCATAACTCCTTGTCCTTAAGTGCCTCTTATTCTGGAATATACTGCTATCTGGGACCTTGTTTATACCCTTTTGGTACTTAAAGGTTTCTATCATGTCCCCCCTTTACCTCCTTTGCTCCAGGTATACATATTGAGGTCTTTCAGCCTTTTCTCATAAGTCAAATGGCTGAGTCCTTGCACCGTTTATGTTGCCCTCCTCTGGATCCTCTCCACTCTATTCACGTACCTCTTGAGGCACAGTCTCCAAAACTGGACACCATATTCAAGGTGTGGCCTCACCAGCTGTTTGTACAAGGGCATCACCACCTCCCTCCTTCTGCTTGTAATACCCCTGCCTATGCATCCCAGCATTCTACTGACCCTCGGTACTGCCCTCTCGCATTGCTTAGCCACCTTGAGATCATTAGATATGATTATATCAAGGTCCCTCTCCTGCACTATCGCTTCCAGTATCTGACCACCCATCCTGTACTCTGCTTTTAGATTTCTACTCCCTGAGTGCATAACTTTGCACTTTTTGGCATTAAAGCTCAACTGCCACACTTTTGACCACTCCTCTAGTTTGTGTAAATCCCTTCTCATTTTTTCTACCTCATCGGCAGTGTCTACTCTGTTGCAAAGTTTTGTATCATCCGCAAATAGACAGATCTTCCCCCCAAGTCCTTCTGCAATGTCCCCTATGATATATTGAACAGGATCGGACACAGTACCGACCCCTGTGGTACCCCGCTAGTCACCCTTTCCTCCCCTAATGGAACTCCATTATTGATCACCCTTTGCCTTCTTCCCTCCAGCCAATTGTTCACTCATCTCTCCACATCTGGTCCCACCCCCAGGGCTCTCATTTTGTGCAGAAACCTTATGTGCAGCACAGTGTCAAATACTTTACTGAAGTCTAGGTACATCACATCCACTGCCTTGCCCTGATCTATCACTTTGGTCACCCAGTCAAATAATTTAATGAAGTTTGTTTGACATGACCTCCCTTCCATGAAACCATGTGGTCTGTGATCCTTCAGGTCATTTGAATCAAGGTACTTGATAATTCTTTCTTTCAGTAATTTGAAACTGTAGTATAGTATTGAAACTATAGTATACAATGTAGCAGTGGTGTTCAAGTGAAAATTAATAAAAAATGAAAATAAACTCACAACAAGCCCCACAAAAATAAAGGGGATTACAAATGGATATATCATTTTTAACATTTCTTATCTAATATTGATTCATGATATATCATTTTTTTGTATTTATCTATGCCAAAAATACTTTGTCACTTGTCTATCAAAATGTCAGATTGTTACCTGTTTAACATACTGGCATATACATTTTTATTAAAAAATTAAGAATACTTTTAAGATTTTTTTTGTATTTTTCTGTGTGTGAATTTCATGTTCGTGAAAGGCACTGGATTGACAGCATTGGAACTTGAAGTATTCTTTTTGTGCTTGTGACAGGTACAGCATGGGCAATCACAGTGCAAACTTCCATACACTGCCCCACCAATGTGCCTCAACCCTGCATGGAGGGGCCACCACATAGGTAACGAGGTAGTTCAAACTTCATACTAATTCAGTCCTTGGCCTCTCATGTGAGACTGCCAACATGGGTGCCAATTGTGTTGGTGGTTTTATGATGTGGACATCTGTCCACTGGGAATGGGACTGAGACCACCACAGCTCATTTCACACAGGCCACTCAACGGCCCTCAGGTGATAATGGCTTTCAACAAATACCAGCCTGTGCTGGATTTGAACCTGGAACAGCGATAAAAGGCTCCTTAACCCACTACCAAACACGTGAGCCATACTGGTCCCCCCTGGCTGATGCTCTTTATTCCATTTATCTATACCAAAAATATTTTCTCATTTTCCTGTCAAAATTTTGGATTGTTACCTGTTTAATATACTGGCATATACAAAGTAAAAAAAATTAAGAATACATTTTTAAACCTTCATCATGATCTGTGCTTCTGTACCTTCATTTTATACCTTTATTTGTGTAGAAGGCATTTCAATCCCCCCATATAACCCCTAATCTTTCCTATTTACATCAGAAAATAATTAAAATTAAGGTTCCAGATGTGAGTTCTAAAGTTAGCCCTTTTTAAAGATATTGGGTAGGATTTTCAGCCCTGCATCAGGGACTTGTGGCATTCATGATCCTGCCACATCTCCCATACTTGTGATGCTAAGTTAGATGACTTAAAAAGCGACCTACCTCATGAGTATAAATACCACGAATTGCATTAAGGCAGGTGGCACTTGCATAAAAAATTATACCTGCATCCTTTCTGTACCATAAACAGGTGAAACTGCCACAAATGCGGCAGTGCCTTTCAACATTTTTATTTATTTCATTTTTGTTGACCAGGAAAGGAGGACTAGACAATTCTGCCTATTTTCAGCCTCGTTCTGGGGTAGGGGGATACAGATGGATGCCAACTGACGTTGAACCAGATTAAGCTGTTAGTGGTACTTTTAGTGAATGGGAGAAATTTGGCCAGGACACCAGGGAAATTCCCCTACTCGGTCTGCAGGGGGAGCCTTTGTCCCTCTGTCCAACATGGCCGACAGTCCTGCTGTGGATGGTGCTGGTGAAGGTCCTGCTTTGCCTCAGGTTGCTGATTCTCCTTTGGATCCTCTGATTGCTTCTGATTCTGGGACTTGTTCATTGAATGTTGACTGCCTGCCTGCTACTGAGACCTCTCCTGTCCCCGTTTGTACCTCTGCTATTGGTGTTTCTCCTTTTGAGAATGCTGCTCCCCATCACAGCCGACCGGATGCTGATATCCCTGAAGAACGTTTCCAGCAGCTAATTTCTCAAAATAAATGTTTCCTTTTGCAGATGGTAAGGGACAACTTGGATTTCCCATTTACAGTTGCTTCGGCAGACAGTTCTCTGTCTTCTTGCACCCCAGACCCTTTGCTTCCCAGTTCTGCATTGCCATCTGATTTGCATATCTCTCTGCATTTACAGCCTACTACTCGACCTCCTGACCCTTTAGATGTTACCTGGTCTCCCAAGGCTGTGCTGCGTGCTGCAGGTTGGCGTCGTTCTGAGGAAGGACAGCCCTGGTCTTCTCCCGGTCCTGTCTCTGCTATGTCCATTATTGATGCGGCTATTGCAGTTGCCTCTCCTGCCTCTCGACCCGTTCCTCCGGTTGTTGTGGATTCAGTTCCAGGACACTTGGTTTCATTACTCCATACTGAGGATTTTGCTAAGTCTCCTACCTGCTCTCCTCCATCTAAAGGCCCCGACACACAGTGCACTCTACCAAGTAAGTCTTCTCTTTCTACTCCCAGACTTGATGCCACGGATTCTTCTTTTACGATGACTGACATATTTAAGTCTGTGGGGGAGCCTGCTCAGTGGTGAAACACTATGCGGTTTAAATTTTTGGGAGATGCCTCTGTGGCCCCCCCCTCAGTGAACTGATTTGCATTCTATGCTACAGCACTCTCTGGGCATTAGTCCTTCTGATTTTTTTGCCTTTATTCATATTAAGGGTGAAACTGCGTATGATGTTAGTTTTAAGAATGTTTCTACACTGGAAAAGTTTTGGGTGCAGTATGAGCTTGTAAAACTGACAACTGTTTGGTCCTCATTTCTCACACTCCCCCTCACTAAACCCTTGGTTAAAGTTCTCACTCTTTTATTTCCGAGTGAAGGGGTTAACATCCATGATGTTCAATATTGGCTTCGACAACATTGTGATTTATTGGATTTTCCTCATCCTATTTTGGATGATGGTTTTGTTTGTGATGGGGTGGGTGTTTTGTTTTTGGTTATTTCTTTAAAATTGCTAGGGTTCTTGATGTGGTACCTGGGAGAGTTCTCCTAGTTGATGGATCTTATGACTCGGTGCGTTTTCGCCTTATTTCGGTTTATGCCCCTCGAAGTATTGCTGCCCATTCTGCTTTATTCTTAAAAATGTATCCCTTTTTGTTTACTTCTCAGCTGATTTTCTTGGGGGGTGATTTTAACTGTGGGCTATATGGTCACTCCCCCTGTCTCACTCTCTCATTCTGGTTCTCCTGGCGCTGCAGGCTGCCCTTTTGTACTGGGCTCCTGCCTCTGTTGGCACCTTTTTCTGCCCACAAAGAAATCTGCAGCAATCCCGACAAAGTTCCATTGAGCTCGCTCAGTCCCCTTCTCTCACTTGCTCATTCTGTTTCTGCTGGCACTGCAGGCTGCCCTTTTCTACTGGGCTCCTGCCTGCATTGCTGCCTTCTTCTGCCCACAAAGAAATTTGCAGCAGTTTCAATAGAGCTCTGTTGAGTTCGTTCACTCCCCCTCTCTCACTCACTCATTCTGGTTTTCCTGCCACTGCAGGCTGCCCTTTGGTACTGGAGCCCCACATGCATTGCTGACCTTTTCTGCCCACAAACAAATCTGCAGCAGTCCCAACAGAGCTCCGTTGAGCTCACACACTCCCCCTCCCTCACTCGCTCGTTCTGAGTCTCCCACCACTGCAGGGCTACCCTTTTGTACTGGGCTTCTGCCTGCGTTGACAACTTTTTCTGGCCACAAAGAAATCTGAAGCAGTCCCAACACAGCTCCATTGAGTTCGCTCACTCCCCCTCTCTCACTCACTCATTCCGTTTCTGCCGGCGCTGCAAGCTGGCCTTTGTACTTGCTCCTGCCTGATGCTGCCTTTTTTTCGCCTACAAAGAAATCTACAGCAGTCACAATAGAGCTCCATTGAGGTCACCCACTACTGCTCTGTCACCGCTCATTCTGTTTCTCTTGGTGCTGCAGGCTGCGCTTTGAGGGCTCCTGGCTGCGTTGGCACCTTTGTCTGTCCACAAAGAAATCTGCAGCTGTCCCGACAGAGCTCTGTTGAGGTCGCTCAGTCTCTCTCTCTCTCTCTCTCTCTCTCTCTCTCTCTCACATGCTCCTTCTGTTTATCCTGGCGCTGCAAGCTGCCCTTTTGTACTGGGCTCCTTCCTCTGTTGGCGCCTTTTTCTGCCCACAAAGAAATCTGCAGCAATCCCGACAAAGTTCCATTGAGCTCGCTCACTCCCCTTCTCTCACTTGCTCATTCCATTTCTGCCGGCACTGTAGGCTGCCTTTTTCTACTGGGCTCCTGCCTGCATTGCTGCGTTCTTCTGCCCACAAAGAAATTTGCAGCAGTTACAATAGAGCTCCGTTGAGCTCGCTCACTCCCCCTCTCTCACTCACTCATTCTGGTTTTCCCACCACTGCAGGCTGCCCATTTGTACTGGAGCCCTGCAAGCATTGCTGCCCTTTTCTGCCCACAAACAAATCTGCAGCAGTCCCAACAGAGCTCCGTTGAGCTCACACCCTCCCTCCCTCACTGCTCATTCTGCGTCTCCCACCACTGCAGACTGCCCTTTTGTACCAGGCCCCTGCCTGCATTGACGCCTTTTTCTGCCCACAAAGAAATCTGCAGCAGTCCTGACAGCGCTCCGGTGAGTTCACTCACTCCCCTTCCCTCACTCACTCTCTCGTTCTGTTTCTCCTAGTGCTGCAGACTTCCCTTTTGTACTAGGCTCTTGCATTGGGGCCTTTATCTACCCACAAACAAATCTGCAGCAGTCCCAATTGAGCTCAGTTGAGCTCGGTCACTCCCTCATCTCACTCAATTTTAATCTGTCCCAAACACTGATTTCCCACAGCGACCATGCTATTCTCCGGCAGGAGTGCAAAAACATATTTTAGACAGGATGTGGAAAATGACAGCTGTGCTGTTCATAAGGAGGTGTGAAAAAATGCCACTGTTGAAAATGTGGCGTGAAAATATTACAAATTTGCGAAGTTACAAGGGTGCGTGAAAACAGTTCAACGCACGTTTGTAACACAGTCATGTTATGGAGTTTCATCACCAGATTTTTAACATAGGGATTTTAGGACCTCTGCTCATGAACAGTGCCACTGTTATTGTCTTAATGTGTCCCGAACACTGATTTCCCACAGCGACTGCGTTATTCTGCGTCTGAACTGTGAAAACACATTTCGGTCAGGATGTGAAAATTGACAGCTGTACTGCCCATACGCACACTTGTAACACAGTCATTTGTTGGGCTATCATCACCAAATTTTCAACATAGGCATTTTAGGACCTCTGCTCATGAACAGTATCATTTTTATGTTGGATTGCCGTGCTTGCGCTCAAATCAACATCTTGAGGTAGTGCAGATTTGGGGGCGCGGCCGCTGTTGGGCGAATGCAAGGCACGCATCAGTAGGTGCATCCCTCATTCGTCAATCAGCCTGTATGCCCTGCGCCACACCATGCATACATAATAGGGTGAGCACATCTAAGCAAAGGTCCACTGCAATCCAAGCAAAGCTCGTCATACACAGTGGTTCTTTGCTTGCCGTGCTCACCACCATTATGAGCATGGTCAGCGAGCGGGCAGCCGCCTCACATCTGCCTACATCAGGGGTACCCAATCCTCCTGTCATTAACCCCCCCCCGCTGTCTTTGTGTGCCGATGGGGAGCCCACTCCCCTCGGCATAAACCCCAATGTTGAATGCCAAGGGGGTACCTAATCCCCCTCGGCTCGTGCCCCCACTGTCTTTGTGTGCCAGCGGGGGCCCACCCGTCGGCATCACCCCCCAATTGTTGAATGCTGAGGTGTGCCCAATCCCCTCAGCTCGCGCCACCCGCTTTCTTTGTTTGCTGCTGACGGGGTGCCCAAATCCCGCCGGTATTACTTCCCCGTGTTGTGTGCCAACGAGGGTGCCCAATGCCCCGTCGGCTACTGAAACCCCCCCAAAACAGTTAAGTGGCACACTGGGAGCCCACCTCAGTGTGTCAAATGCCCTGGAAAATGAAAACTGTCCCGCGATGGTTTTCCCTGTTTTTTTTTTTTTCACCCTGTAAAACGAAAACCGTCCCTTGAAGTCTCGATGCCCCCCACCTGCACCCACCCACTGTGCACCCTGCTTCCCCTCACCCCCTCACCCCTTACTTACCTCCGGAGTATGGCGCGATGATCTTCGTTGGACCTGGAACACGTCTGCACTCTTCAAAGCTGACCACGAACTGAGGAAATGCCGGTAAGCTGTATAATGGAATGAATAGGGTTTTTTTCAACTTTGCTGCATATCTCGGGCATTTCTTGGAATTTTGGCACCAAATTTTCAGCAGGGGGTTTTTGGGGCCCCTCCTCATGAATTCTATCACTGTCATGGCGTTAATCAGCCTCAAAAAGGTGATTTCACAGTGACTGCACAAAATCACCTTTCGGGACCCATTAATGAAATGACAGTGCCAGTGTTCATGAGGTGGCCTCTAAAAAAGCCTATGTTCCAAATTTGGTGGAAAAAATCCAATAAATGCCTGTTTTATGAGCCTGCGTTGTGCAGTTGCTACGCAGGCTCGTAACTTCGCATATTCGCAATATTTTAATGCCGGATTTTCAGCATTGTCATTTTTGTACACCTCTTTGTGAACAGTACAGCTGTCATTTTCCACATCCTGCCTGAAATGTGTTTCCGCACGTCTGGCGCACAATAGCTCAGTCGCCGTGGGAAATCAGTGTTCAGGACAGATTAAGAAAATGACAGTGACACGGTTCATGAGCAGAGGTCCTAAAATGCCTATGTTGAAAATTTGGTGATGATACTTCATAAAATGACTGTGTTAGGAGCATGCGTTGGCAGATTGCATGCACGCTCGTACTGTCGTGCATTTGTGATATTTTCACTCTGGATTTTCACTATTGCCATTTTTCTACACCTCTTGATGAACAGTACAGCCATCATTTCACATATCCTGCACAAAATGTGTTTTCGCACTTCCGACGCAGAATAGCGTGATCGCTATGCAAAATCACTTCTTGGGACACTTTGAGGAAATAACAGTGACACTGTACATGAGCAGAGGTGCTAAAATGCCTGTGTTGAAAACTTGGTGCTGAACGCCCATAAAATGGCAGTGTTGCAAGCGTGCGTTGCATATTTCCCACGCACCCTTGTAACTTCGCAAATTTGGTATATTTGCATGCCACATTTTCAACACTGGCATTTTTTTACACCTCCTTATGAACTGTGCAGCTGTCATTTTTCACATCCTGCCCAACATGTTTTCCCGCACTGCACTACCAAACACCCAAAGGGACACCCTAATGCCTGTCACTGTCTGCAGGGTGGGGGTGGGTTGGCATCAGTTCAATACTTCACTGCCATTCTTATGATGCATCTTTCTAACTCCTGCACTGCCAATGCCAGCAAGCCAACATTCGGCATTGACAAATGCTTGTCTTAATCTGTCCCGTGCAGTGATTTCACACAGTGACAGCCGTATTCTGCTTTTGAAGTGTAAAAACACATTTCAGCCAAGATGGGAAACATGACAGTTGTACTATTCATAAGTAGGCATGGGAAAATGGCAATGTTGAAAATCTGGAGTGAAAATATTACAAATTCGCGAAGTTACGAGCATGCGTGCAAACTGCGCAACACACACTGGTAACACAGTCATTTTATGGAGTATCGTTACCAAATTTTCCACATAGGCATTTTAGGACCTCTACTCATGAACAGTGTCACTGTCATTTTCTTAATCTGTCCCGAACACTGATTTCCCACAGCAACCGCGCGCTATTCTGCGCCGGAAGTGTGAAAACACATTTCGGCCAGGATGTGAACAATGACAGCTGTACTGTTCACAAGGAGGTGTGAAAAAATGCCAGTGTTGAAAATCTAGTGTGAAAATATTTCCAATTCGCGAATTTACCAGCGTACGTATCAACTGCGCAACGCACACTCGTAAAACAGTCATTTTTGGGATTTTTTCCACCAAATTTGCACATAGGCTTTTTGAGAGCCCACATCATGAACAATGGTACTGTCATTCATTTATTGGCACCAAAAGGTGATTCTGCGCAGTGACCGTGAAATCACCTTTCGGGGCCGAGTAACGCCATCACAGTTAGAGAATTCATGAGGAGGGGTCCCAAAACCCCATGTTGAAAATTTGGTGCCAAAATTCCCAAAAATGACTGAGATATGCATTAAAGTTGGAAAACCCCTATTTATTCCATTATACGGCTTACTGGCATTTCCTCAGTTTGCGGTCAGCTTTGAAGAGTGACGGTGTGTTCCCAGTCCACCGAAGATCATTGCACCGGATTCCGGAGGTATGTATGGGGTGAGGGAGAGTGTAGGGATGCAGGGTGCGCAGTGAGTGGGTGCAGGTTGCGGGTGGGGGGCAGGGAGACCGCCAAGGGACAGTTCCCTTTTTTACAGGTTAAAAAGAAACCAAAAGACATCATGGGACCGTTTTTTATTTTACAGGGTCATGTGGCTTGCTGGGGTGGGCTCCCAGCATGCCACTGGAGGTTTTCTTTTGGGGAAGCAGCACTGGCCGAACGGAGAATGGGCACCCCGCTGGCTAACGTGTTGGGTCATTATGCCGACGGGGATTGGGCACCCCATCAGCAGAAAAATAAAAGCAGGAGGGATTTACGTAATGCCAACAGGGAGAGGGCTCCCCCATCGGCAACAGAAACACTGGGCACTGAAGCTGACGGGGATTGGGGCCCCCGTCAGCAAGTAAACATGGTGCGGGGGCGTTAATACTGTTTGTGAAGATCCCGCCCTGCAATGACGGGTCACTCCCTCATTGCAGTGAATGGCTTACGCTGCAATGACGAGGCAGCTCCTGATTGCAGCAGCTGTTTTTTTACAAGTTGGTGGTACGCTAGCTGAACTAGTGTCAGCAGCAGCGTGCCATGGAATGGGGGATGCTGGACAAGCCTTTAAAGGCTGTGGGGGCATTGACCACAACAGTGCCATGCCTCCACAACCAGCTTGTGGAGCAAACTGCCACAATATGTTTCTTGCACATGTGCGCAATCAACGTAAAAAGGATATTAGTAAATTATTCAGTAACTATACGGGAAACAAAGCAAACTCTGAATATATAACATACTTACAATTAAGGAACTATCTACAAACGTTAATATCCAGACCATAAATTGAAAAAGAAGACTACAGTAAGCAAATTAGAAACATACAGAAACAGAGGAAAGAATTACAATATAATAGGACTCAGCCCCTACACCAAAAAATTAGATTTGGTACACAATGCCAGAAAGAAACATTCAGCCCTTTTAAGGACTGTAGTGCAAGGACAGAAAAAAGATTTATACAAATAGTATATAAAGCAGATGGGCAGTTAGGGACTACAAAAATTTAAAATATGACAGAAATAGACACCTATGTTAACAATCTCTAGCCAGAGCCGATATGGTTACAGTGAGCTTGTAGGAGCAATGCTGCCACAAGGGAGCAACCACCACTGAATGCGTGTGAATGCCACATGTAAAATGGTGGCACCAGCAGAACTACACATGCACCATAGTCATGCATGCATAGTTCTTGTGAATGCATATGCCATTCCCAAGATGGTGTGCCCCACAAAACCATGCATGTGCGACATATGCGCATGCACAGTGCATCACCAAATACAGAAGTGCTGGAGCAGTGGCAAAATAGTGCGGCCATGGCAGACTGGTACCAATCATTTTACAGTTTTGGAAGGATCATTCTGAAATTACAAAACGGAAGCATTCCAGGGCCTGATCCAGTAGCTCGTTTTTCTGAGCTCTAGCAAAATGGCTGCAGGCCCCGCCTACACAGTCATAAAAAACAGTTCTGTTGTATCCCTATTATACAGAACAATGCTGATTTACTAGAAAGAACAGATATACCAAGTGAATCTAAAGAAGAAACATACAATTTGACTAAATCAATAACTACCTTAGAAGTCCTGCACAGTATAGGCAAACTAAAAAATAACACTGCACCAGGGAAAGATGATTTAAGTGCGGAATTTTATAAAAAATTCAGAGAACAGTTAGCACCCCTTTTAGCTGAACTGTACAATCAGATTTTAATAGGACAGCTCACAACAACACAATACAGTATGAAGCATTGCTAATTTTAATACATAAAAAGGGAAACAAAACTGACCTCAAGAACTGGAGGCCATTGTGCATACTCAACAATGACTACAAAATATTGGCAAAAATATTACAAGAAAGATTAATTACAGTAGCAATAAAACAGTTGAGCCCCTACCAAGCATGCTCAAGAAAACATAGGACTGTACAAGATAATCTGATATGGCTAAGAGAATTATTCACTGAAGGAAATCAAGGGAAAGTAATAGGATACCTCTTAAGCATCAACCAGGAGAAAGCTTTTGACAGGTTATCCCATAAGTACCTGTTTAAAGTGCTAGAAATATACAATAGTCCTACTACATTTGTAGGGTGGATAAAAAGTCTGTACTACAATGCTAGTATGATACCTTACATAAATGGATGGGTAGGAAACAGTAATAGTCTTAAAAGGGGAGTAACGAGCGGCTGTCCTCTGAGCCCACTGTTACATGTATTTGGCTTGGACCCTTTGTTAAGAACAATACATGGAAATGACAAAATAATAGGTATTTCTCTTAACGCTTATACCGCAGCAGTGAAAGCAATAGTGAATGCAGATGATGCAGTCATTACCATACAGAGAACAACAGAAGAAATAAAAATTGTGCAAGCATTAGAAACTTTTTCTGCCGCATCAGGATCAGAAATAAACTATAACAAGAGTATTGTATGCGATATAGGTAAAGCACAGAATCCACCAAGAGATAATATAGCAGGAGTACCCACTGTAGATCAAAGACATTAACATCTTAGGAATAACCTATGGGGCACAGCAAATGGTGGAGAAAAACTAGGAAACCTGCCTAAACAAAGCAGGGAATAAAGTAACCTTTTGGAAATGCAAAGGAATCTCTAAACTAAAGAGAGTTTTATTATTGAAAAAATCTGTGAATACCCATTTTTCTATTTGTTAGCTACAGTATATATTTCCGATACCTCGGACGCTAGAAACAAGATTGCTGAGTGTGTTTTTTCAAGGATATTGGGGAAGTAGGTTAAATCCTATAAAAAAGGAATACGACTTATAGAACAAAACGGGGGGGGGGTGGAATGGTAAATCCTATATTTTTTTATAGTATTTTTCTTACATATAATATAGGTATGGCTCTCAGACCAAATGGGAAACATTGGACACCATGTATTAGAAAATGGCTGGAGCGGGGGTACTAATGAGAAGCCAAGCGGCAGGACGTGATCTCCTCGAGCTCCTGACCCCAGAGACTTAATTAAGTGGAAATCTAGATACATCGGGATGGATCAAGTGACTAATTATCATTAAAAACCCTCTCAGCATAGTTATGGATGAATATCTGGTGAATGCACCTGGTAAACCTACCAGAAATGCTGGGAAAAATCTCAAAAAGCAGCCGACTGGGCCCACCTCTATTGCAACAGGTCCTATTTCCTTCTCAGCAGCAGAACTGATGGTTCTGGGACATGAGGTAACCATACAAGTCCTCGCTGACCTGAATCTATGGTTGCAGAAGATGGAGAATAAGATTGAAGCAAAGTTACAGGAGATTGCTGAGCAGACGGCTTCCCATGGAGAGAGGCTGATGGAGGTGGAGGAACATACATCACAGATAGAAGACACCTTACACCCACTGCCAGATCGGGTAGCCACCTTTGAGAGGGGGCTGGAAGACCTCAGGGAGGCCTTCGATTATCAGGGGAATTATCACCGCCGACTGAATCTATGGGTGAGAGGCCTCCCTGAGTGTCACGAAGGTGCAGATATATTGCAGTTTTGTGCAGAGCAGATGCCAAAAGCTTTAAAGTTGCAGCCAAAGGGGGGCAGGCACAAGATCAAGTACGCTCACTGCACAGTTATGCCAAAGCCACGTGCGAGCCAGCCTCCCCGGAGCATTATAATCCACTATCATAATTTTCAAGATCGGGAAGAGGTCATCAGGGCATACTGCCACAATCAGCCGATTGAGATAAGTGGTACCAGAATCTTTATTACACAGGATTACTCAGCCATACTCCTTAAGAAGCGAAGAGCCTTCAACACTGTGATGGCCCAGCTGAGGGAAATGCAAGTGGAGAACTTCGTGGTATATCCGACCATCCTAAAAATTCGACATGAAGGGGCTACATTTTCCTTTTGGGACATGGATAAAGCTCACACTTTTTTCAATGATCTCAAAAAGAAGGCTGGTTGAGGAAGACGCTGGAGAAAGTAATCTGCATATGCAGATTACACGATGTTCCTGGGCAGTTTGCTGCTGTTTTGTTTCATGTTCGGAGAGGTTTTATTTGAACTGTTTGGATTTCCTCCCTCATGTTCATGCTCTGTTTTCTTGAGACTGCAGTTGGCTATTTGGATGTGATGTGTATGTGGTGTTACACAAACTGACTCTGTTGCTCATTATCAGTAGAAGCTGGTGGCTATTGCGATCGGGAAGGCAAAGGAGTGAAGACCAATTGAAGGTAGGCCGGGGGGACCGCTCTGTGGCCAGAGCCTTGAGCATTTTTTCACTACTACCACGTGGCTCGCTCTGCTGACTCCTCCTTGAGCCAGGTGCATGGAGCGACTTGGGTGGGAGTCATACATGTACAATAATAACAACAGTGATGTGAACTATGGGCAGGGGGATGTGATTGCTCAGGGGAGGTGATTATATGCAACAGTGGCCTTAAGGGATGGTAAGTTAATCAATGGTGTGAGGTTTTGGGGTGGATGTGCAGTCGGGGGGGAGGGGGAGCATATGCTGATCTATTGGGGTAACCATCAGCCTGATAAAATAGGTTTAAGCGACCGTTTGTAAGTGCAATGAGGAGAAGGAGGGAGATGAGGAGATGCTGGGGAGCTGGCTCTCTTTGAGGCGTCTTAACGTCGCAACCCACGTGGCATCCAGATATAGTAGGGGAAATTATCCCGTAGATGTACTGTTGGTCTAGTCCTCTTTCTCTGCGCTGCAAAGTGTTGGTCTCTGGGGGCGGGGTGGAGGGGATAGCTGTTCATATGACAGATGGATTTGACACATAGCCATACAGAGTGATGGCAAGCAAGCTAGAGCGGTGATGAGGGGAGGAGGAAAAGAATGGGAAGATCTGGGAAATTTGGGATAAGATGGCATTTTCAAAAGATATATATATGAGTCTGATGGTAGGGTGGGAGGGCAGGAGGGGGATCTACAAAGGGGGACTGAAAGATCATACTGGTGGGTAAATTATGTTCTAAAGTTGGGGGGTGCGTGTTATCTGTTACAAGGTTGGAAATGCTCTTTGTTCAATGTTGTTAAATTTTTTTGTTTGTTTTTAAGAGGTCCATTGCAATATATGATCCACAAATGATGCAGGGGGAAGATATACCGGGTCTTGCAGTGGTGCAGTGGGGGGGAGGGACAAAAACGCAGATAAAATGACGGCAAAAAATGATTTGGTTATACAGTCCTGAAATGTACGGGGTTTCTCCTCCCCAATCAAAAGGACTGCTGTCTTGAGTGCGCTCCATAGGGCACATGTGCAGGTGGCTCTATTGCAAGAAACACATTTGACACCGGTGGAACATGGGAGGCTTAAACGGGGGTGGGTGGGAGCATGTTAGTTAGCGGTTCTGATACACAGAAATCTGCCTCTACAGGTTATGAAAGTGATTGCAGACCCTAAAGAGGATAGATATGTATTTGTGTCTGGGATCTTACATGGTGTGAAAGTCACGTTTGGGAGTATCTATGCACCAACAAACCTAGACTCAATGTTTTTTAGTGCAATATTAGATGTTCTGGTGAAAGAACAATTTGAGAATCTTATCATGGGGGGGATTTTAACTGCACACCAGATGCAGTCTGGGACTATTCACTGGGTAGGGGAGGAGGGATCCCTGCATCAGAAAATGGAGAGAGAGGGGATTGCAGAGTTGGATATGGTTGCTGTGTGGAGAACGGTGAACCCCCAAGGAAAATAATTCACTTTTTACTCCAACCCCCACAAGACATGGTCTAGAATAGATCATATACTGTATATGTTGCTATGAGCTGGTATGAAAGGTTGGGGAGGGTGGAGCATGGACCCATACAGCTCTCGGATCATGCGGCGATTACAGCATCCTTTAAGCTGCCGGGGGAAAGAGGGGACATCTCTTCCTGGAAATTCCCCACATATATGTTAGGGTCACAGGTGCTCCAGAAGTACCTAAAGGACCAGTTTAAATTTTATGTGGAAACAAACACACCATCTGCCCCATCTAAACAAACTCTGTGGGACGCTAGCAAGGCATACATGCGAGGTGCAGTTATCGGGTATATGGTAAAGTACAGAAAGGACAAGATGGTAAAACAAAGGGATCTTCAGAAGAAAGTAAGGGAACTAGAGGGCAGAGTGGCAAGAGGAGAGGGGGGAGAGGAGTTGCTACACAAACTGGCATTAACTAGAGAGGCACTGAACTCCATCTTGCTAGACGAAGCTAGGAAAAGGCTATTTTATCTGAAACATAAGATATATGAATGGAGCAATAGGACTGGCCCTCTGTTGTAAATCTGGTTAAGGGCAGGAAGGGTCCGAGGTATATAGTGAATATTAAGAATGCACAGGGCCAAATTGTCACTAAGTATAGGGAGATAAGGGGAGTGTTTAAATAATACTATAAAACATTGTACCAAGCAGAAGGAGAGGGGAAAAAAGAGTGCATAAGGGAATTCCTAAATAAGTACAAGCTACCGCAGCTAACAGAACAACAGCAAAAAGTCTTAGCCAAGGAAATTGCCAAAGATGAAATTGGGGCAGCAATTAGCACTCTGAAATCTGGGAAGGCCAGTGGCCCTGATGGTCTGCCGGCCGAATACTACAAAGCAATAAAAGAAGAAGTTTGGGAGATCTTATGGGAGCTGTTTAAGGAAGTGAGGGAGAAGGGCAAACTGCCTACAACCTGCAGTAGGGCTATGGTGTGCCTGATCCCCAAACCAGACAAGGACTTAAAGGAGTGCACATAATATAGACCCATATCCCTTTTAAATGGAAATGCTAAGGTATATGCTAAAATCCTGGCTACTAGGTTGGAGTGTATGTTGCCAGAACTGATCCATCCAGACCAGACTGGCTTCATAAAGGGGAGGCATTCATACCATAATATAAGAAAAGTTCTTAATGTTCTTGGGTGCTCTTCTCGGCTTCATGGGGAGACGGCAATCCTGTCCATGGACGCGGAGAAGGCGTTCGACAGGATGGAATGGCCCTATTTGTTTGAGGTCCTGAGGAGGTTTGGCCTAGGGGAGGACTATGTTAAGATGGTCAGCGCACTTCATGTGGCTCCTAAGGCTGCAGTGTTAGTGAATGGGACACCCTCAGAGCAATTCTCACTACATAGAGGTACAAGGCAGGGATGCCCCTTGTCTCCTTTACTATTTGCAATGGCGGTAGAACCACTAGCCATATCTGTAAGGGAAGATCCAAGAATAAGTGGAGTGGAGGGGAAGAGCAGCAGGCAGCACAAGATTACACTATATGCGGATGATATGATACTGTACACTAGGGAATTCTCGCGCTTAATGCCGGCTCTCATAGAGACTGTATCTCAGTTTGCAAAATTCTCTGGGTATAAACTTAATTTGGGGAAGACAGAGGTTATGTTTTTAGGGCAGGAAAATGGGGGAGGAGGTAATACATGGGGCCTGCATAGAGTGGGATCAGTCTTCACATATTTAGGCATAAAAATAGGGAAAGACCTCAACTCCTTATACAAGTTAAATTATACCCCATTACTAAAATCAGTGACAGAGAAGTTAAATAGGTGGAGGGCCCTACCTGTCTCGTGGTTAGGCCTTATAAATATAATCAAGATGAACATCTTGCCTAGGGGGTTGTACCCACTACAGATGCTGCCAGTGGGTCTAACAGAGAGGGATATCAAGAAGTTTGAGAGGGCATGCTCCCAATTCCTTTGGTAAGGGAAGAAACCCAGGGCTAGTCTAAATAAACTAAAGGTGGATAAGAGTAGAGGGGGGCTGAATTACCCAGATATGAAATCCTATTATCTGGCGGCACAAACCGGATTATCAAGTACTCTATATACCAGAATAAGGAAGCTAGCTGGTTGGACTTGGAGGCAGGCCATGAAGTATGGTTGTCATCCTTCCTGGCTAAGGGGGGTAGGAGAGCATACATAAATAAGGGATATCACAACATTCTGGTGGATGGTGTAATAGAAAGTTGGGAACAAATTAAGAAAAAGGTTGGGCACCGGGAGGGAGAAACGTTTATGGTGCCATTGGTGGATAACCCATTTTTTATACTGGGAATGGGGGATCCCTCATTTCAAACGTGGGGGGGGGATTCAGTGCCTAAATGATCTAAGGGTAAGAAGTGGTGTTTACTCATTCAGTGAGCTGAGGGAAGGGAAAGGGTTGCCGGGCCACCCACTTATTTAGGTATTTTCAGGCATGAAAATACATACATGATATAAAGAAGTAGAGGGAGCCAGGCTCCCAAATCCAGGAGACTGAAATTTTGCTACACCAAACCAAGCATGACCCCAAAGGCATAATAAGAAGAGCCTCTCAAGTTTTAAGAATTCAGTTACCAGACAGAACCACTAAAACCAAATGCTTGTGGGAAAGAGATCTGGGATTGGTTTTAACAGAAGAACAGTGGACACTGCTGAGAGACACACACATCAAGGGCTCTTGTTGTGCAACAGGTACAAGGAGGCAGCGTATAAATTTGTGCACAGGCTTTACAGCCTCCCCGGTGGCAGTTAATAGGTACAACACGGCTGTTTCTGCAATATGTGGGAGGTGTGGTACTGCTCTGGGCACATACTTTCATTCATTTTGGTCATGTCCAGTGCTTCAATCCTTTTGGGGAGGAGTGGTAAAAGAGATAGCCGGCATGAGGAGTCAGGGCACCTCGGTGGTACCACTCCTAATGTTGTTTGGAATGGAGGGAACAGAACAGAATGACTGGTCCCCTGCTGAAAGATGGATCCAGATCCTTTTGGCATTGGCATGCCAGTGCATTTTAAATACATGGGTCTCTGAGGATAGGCCTACCTTAGCGAAGTGGAAGAATCTGGCTTGGGGGGCACTGAACCTGGAAAGTCTGACATACAAGGCTAAGGGAAGGGAGGAGGCCTTTATGGATATGTGGGCACCATTCTGGAGAACCTTGGGTACTGCTGAGAGGGCTTTAATAAGCTAGGGCCCTTGATATTGGGAGGTAAATATCCGGGGAGAGGGACCCCGATTCTATCATCTGGAGGTACTGCTTGGAATCACCCAACTTACTAAGGTACTCATGGCTGGATAGAGCTGAGAGATTGCATCAGGCTTGAAAATGTATTAGTGGATAGATTTATTAAATGGGTTTTTAAATGTAATAGACATATTGGACCTAGTGTTAAGTTTTCTTTTATCTTTTTTGTCCTTAGATGTCTTGGTATGTTGTAAAAGAAGGAACATACGTGGGGCATAGCATTAGCTACTTGTTGATGTGGTCTAAAATGGAATTATGAAATTGCCCCTATACAGGACTGGACGTGATGATATGATACCTGTTGTTTATGTTTTATTTCTTACGAGATAAGCTAATAAAAAGTTTATGCAAAAAAATAAAAATAAAATGGCTGGAACCATATATGACAAAATGTCAGATAGGCACACTGAAAATGCAGAAAAAACAAACACATACCCCTGATTACATGGTGGAGGCTATAAAGAAAATTAAACAATGGGATCTCACAGTACAGTCTGTTATGATGCTTAACAGGAAAAGTTTGTATCAGGAAATCCAAATGACTAACTTTTATGAACTTTTAGTGATCCCACAGTGCTCAGATCAAGAGGTCGAACAAGTTATTTACATAAACAATAACAGAATTCTTACATATGTTTGAGATGTCCACTGACTCGGTATACATGGACGTATAGGAGTCCAGGGTTCACATAAACATAAGCAAGTAAATGAAAGGTATTGTTTAAGGGAAACTTGCATTCAGCAGGAAGAAACACAAGAACATCTGTTTTTACAGTGTCCTTGTGTACAACACTTTTGGGATTTCCTGGCACATAAGTGGCAGGAACCCTTATATCAGAACATCAATTATAAATAAATAGTTTTAGGATTCTATGGAACACGGTGGGGAAAATATGATTTAGACACATTACAGCTGATTGGCACAATTCTAAAGTACTACTACATATTTAGCAGGCCAGATGCACCTGGATATTTCAACAAAAACAAACCTCGAATGTAGAATTAATAAATACCATTAAAATTGAAATGCAGCAAATATACTATCTTGAAGGTAAAACAGATCTTCCAAATGTACATAGGAAAAAATGGAAACACATCAATTTCTTAGATACAGGATTATGGGTTTATACATGCAAGAACAACCTAAAGAGAATGTGTTAATATGTGAGGTGTATTGAATTTCTTTTTGTAAAATGAAGTACTGTATTTGTATAGAATGTTTATGGTTCTATGTATACCTATTTACTATATGATTTATGATGATCAATAAAAAACTCCCCTATTCTTTTCGAGATGTGCCATGGGATCTTTAACATCCACCTGCACTGCCAACAGAACAGACAGATGGGAACCTCGGTTTAATGTCTCATCTGACACCTCAGGAGTGCAGCACCCCCCTCATGCTGCACCACAGTGTCAGTATTGGGATTCAACCCAAGTGCATGGTGTGGGGCTAGAACCCACAGCCTCCTGATCTTCTGGTCTCAGAGGTGAGTGTGCAACCTGCTGAGCCACTGACACTGATAATACACATCATGTACAGTATGATTCCATCTGGACTGCCACAGTGGCTGCAGAAATGTAGCCAATGTGCAGGGGTAGTCTGGATGAAAATGCAGCACTTCATCTTTTCAACTGACTGAAACAGGAACAGCTTTTTAAATAGGGCTTTTTTTTAAATGAAAGCTTGTAGACAGATTGTCAGGGACAGGTCCTATTGCTAGAGGTTTCATGTATAATTACGGTTTCTCAGAATCCACCAAACGGAATTGGATTTGTTGGAATCTGAGCTTTTTCAGAATTCACAGTTTCAGTATTCAGTACCAAACATCCAAATCCAACAACCCATTCAGATGCAGAATCAAATTTAGAATCCGTACTTGAGTGTAGTTGAAAAAAGCCTTCCCTGCCCTTACCTGTGGCTGTTGTCCCAGAGGAGGCCCAGACAGAAGTCAGTTCTGGTACTTCTTATTTTCTTCCTGTGGATTTTCTGAACACTGTACATGCACCCGAAGAGTCCCACATCATGCATCATTCCACTGCTAGTCCAACAGGAATCAGATTTATAAAACTTGTGAGTCATGGGCTGGCCCCCAGCTGCTTTTAATCTCCCTCTGCAGTTGATCCATATTGTGCATTTCTGCAACACCAGCACACCTACATCCTCCACTATTGAATTCTGATTAACTGAAGGAGAGAACAGTTGGTTCCTTCCTTTCTTCCACTTCATCCTCCAAGATCTTTAACTGACTGTCTACTCCGACCTGAATGGACTCCTCCATGCACTCTCCCCTGACACCAGGCCTCCCTCCTCTCTGACCTGTATCTCATCCCCCGACTCCCACTCCCAGTCCTGACCCTCAGGCACTTGTGCAGTTCTCCCAGAGTTACCCGAGAGGTAGCTGACCGAAACAAATCCCTGGGAGAATCTCTGCCAGAGATGCCCCCTACTATGTGTCTGGCAGAGAATGCACCTGGGGATTTGTTTCTCTCAGCCAGATTCCTGGTAAGTGGTAACACTGGGAGGATGATGTGAACAACAGAGGGTCAAGCGCACGGAGTCTGGTCTGGGCCAGGGCAGAAAACAGAGTGAAACAATATTTTTAAATTTATTTAATTAGTATTAGTCCTTGGACTGGATCACAGGATGGTTTGGGGGTTTGTCAAACAAGAGTCCTAGCAAGACAGTGGGTCATGACTTGGACAACTTGGATGGATTGGACACAGCCGCCCTAGAAGAAATCTGGAGCAGGATTGTCTTAGGGCTTGGGACAGGGGTGTCAAGCTGTAAGTACCTTACCTACTTGTACTGGGGAAGCAAGAAGAACAAGAAGCCGCCTGTACTGGTAGCACAGAGCCACAGTATTTCTACTAATACTTAACAACATTCACTAAAAATACCACCAACAGTTTCATCTGGTTCAAGGTCACTTGGCATTCATCTGTATCCTCCTCCCCTGGGTCATGCCTGAAAATAGGCAGGACTTGTCTAGTGCACTTACCTGGTCAACAAAAACAAAATCCATAAATAAATAAATAAACATGCAGCTGCTCTGTGAGAAGGTAAGAGGGAAGCGAGGAGGTTAGGAGATATGTGCAAGGCAGCGGTCAGAAAGGGAGGTGGATTTGGAACTTCTGATTCTGTTTCCAATTCTGTTCCTGTATTTGGAGGTAGAATGAAATTGGTATCAGAACTTAAATTACTGAATTTCTGACAGATACCAATTGGGACAATCCTAGCTCCCCTCTTATTGACACTTGTGATATACACTGATTTACATGATGTTACAGTTCAAAGTGCTTTAGATGTATACTGATGTGTATTTTATGCATCAATACATGCAAACTGTATTGACTAGTCACAGCCATGTCATTGTTATTTCATGCTTTTGTTTAAAAAATAATAATTTCCTAGCCTTATAGGTTCCAAATTAGACCTTTTCAAAGAAATTGTGTTTAGTAATGGTTAACTTCGGAATTAGTAGTGCTGGGAACTTACATTTTAATGAAAGCTTGGAATCAGGATAACATGGCTAAGTTCCACTGATACAGTTTTCATGTGTCTAGGCATGCTGACATAAGTCTATAGGCAACATATTATACTGCAGTTTAGTGTATAGATGCTGAAAGTGTATAGACGGGTATTGGCATGTATACCATGGGAGTGCAGATACATTTGGAAGATAAAAGCTGTTATTTTCACTGGAGACACAGCTACTGTGCAAATAACATGTTATTTGCACAGTAGCTATGTTATTTGCATATAAACCATATTAGCCATAACCCAGCGAGTAGCACATCAAACCGTGGCACTGGCACTTTAACAATAAAAGTAAATCATTCAGCTTGTCATCATTAATGAAGTGGAAAAGAAAGATAATCTGTAAACAGATAATCCATGTACATAATACAGCATGTTTTTTTACCTGCAAGAGACACAGGAAAAAAGAAGGAACTTTCATGGTATACATCGATTAGCCCATGAGGCAGCTTCAAATATTCATGTTATCTGATTTGAAATGTTGTTATTGCCACTAATGGGTCTTACCACTCACTAGTGGAGATATAGATATATGTGTTATTCCACTGCAATCCATTATGTATTCCCTATTTATAGAACACCAGTGGAGATAAAAATGGCAAGTGATATCTTCATAGCTAACTTAAGTAAATAGGGGATATGCAATGGGGACATGTTTGTGGTTCATTACCTATCTACACAGAGCATTTTTACCTTGAGTAACCTCACAAGTGGTATAAGCCCCAGGTGATGTGCCTGAGGTGAAACTGCTCAAGTGTAGATAAATATTGTATCACACAGGTCCCCACTGCATAGTGCATAGCATAGTGTTTATACAGTAGGCTGTCAGGCAGGTGGGAGTGGGAATGATTGACAGGTAGTGTTTATCCAACACATGCTTGATAATTCCAGGTTCTACACTTTATCACACGTATGTGGAAATAAAAATGTTTATGACACTGGTTTTGTCTACACATATTGTATACATTATGATATCTTGTTGTTAATTTTGTCATAACTGATACCTAGAAGTTTAGTTTAATTACAACTGAGTAGTGAACCAAACAGATAGCAGCTTCACAAAGCAATGACATCACAATTTCCTAGTGCAGCACTGAAGCCAGCAGCGAAAACCAAAGAAAAATTGTTCCATCTTCAAACAAACAGCAACTTTAAAAGCTATAACTAGTAAAATGATGTTGTATAAATTGAATACACAGTGGTATGACTCAAAATTTGTAGTTTATCATCACTTATGAGAGGGTTGGACTTTCATAACTCACTAGTGACTTGGCCACTTTATAGTCCTACCTCTCACACTTGAAAATACCATACATATATAACCACCCAGTCCCCTGGGGTTACTAGAATCCCATCAGTGTTAGACTAGGAAGGTAGTGGGCAGCTGGTAGAGAGTTTATTAGAAGCTCTCTACAGACCTCTCATGGTTTACCTAGCTATGCTGAGTGAGAAATGAATGAAGTCATTTAGAACTCTTGCAGCAGCCTGAGCCACATTGGAATCAGCTGTCAAGGGTTAGCTTTAGAATGCTCAGAGGAGAATAGGCAGTTAGAGGAAGTTCAGAGGAGAGTGAGTGAGAGTCAGCAGCAGAGAGCAGTGCTCTGAGGGAGAGGTGACTGCCGGCCTGCCCTGAGGTTGGGTGAAGGACCTCTGGTCATTTTCTCACCCTAGTGAGTAAAAACAGCAGCAGTACTACAGGAAGTGGTGGAGACCATTGCCAGCAAGACCCCAGTGGGTCAATCCAGAGAGAGTGTAATTGGACTGTATTTTCTGTGGGTCCAAGGGCTAGTCCTCTGAGGGACCAGAAGAGTGTTCAGCTGCCCAGAGAAGGGACAAAGGGTGTCTCAGCGAAAGCTATGGAAGAAAAGCAGAAAGGGAAGAGTGTTTTCTTCACAAGTCTGATGTCTATAACAAGGGACAAACAAACCATGAGTACAGAAACAGAAACCAATCCAGAGGGAGTTGTCTGATGGTGTATGTGCCCAGAGTCAAGGCTAGATTACACCACTCAGGACCCCATTTGCACCACAAATATGTGCTGAGTGTAGATTTTACATGTGTGGATGCCTTTGCAATCCAGGTGAATTGGAGGATCCAAATTTGTGTAACCCAGAAGGAATGGCAGAGACTGGTTGGGGCCAGGGTGGGCAGAACCTCATCTGAAATTCCAGTCAGGGCTAACTGGTTCACAGAAGGGCACAAGGTTACCCTGGGGATGTTAACTTAGTCCATCATGTCAGGATGAAATGTATTTTTAAGTGTGTGGCAACCCCACGTAATATACACTTATGGAAATGTAATGTCCTAGAGATCCCTAGTACAGAGGGAAGGACTGTTCGAGGTTCTATGAAAGAAATGTACAAAAACCCAACTGTTTGTTCTGGAAAAGAAAGTGCTTGTTGTGAAGTCAGCATTTCAGTTGCCAAACCTGGGGGAACTACCCCATTCTGTGTCCATCTGTGTCAGAATAAAGCCATACTGTACAATCCCATTTCCAGTAGTGGATATTACATCTGTGCTTCCCAGTGTGAAATTGTGCATGGGCCCCTCAGAAGATAGACATAGCATAGCCCTTGCACCTCTCTCCCAGAACTCGGAGTAAATATAAATGTTTATTTTGTGCCCTAACCCCCCCCCCCGACCTCTAGATGCCG
Source organism: Neoceratodus forsteri (assembly GCA_016271365.2). NCBI lineage: Eukaryota > Metazoa > Chordata > Ceratodontiformes > Ceratodontidae > Neoceratodus > Neoceratodus forsteri. The sequence goes on from CM057456.1 coordinate 656,811,762, forward strand.
AGCCAGGTATTCACCTCAGCGCCAGGGGTAATACCCTATTTTATGCCAACTTGTTGTTTGATGCCTTGTCTGTGTACAAGTTAGGGGAGTCCCGGTTGCAAGATGCCACTCTTGGCAGGGGTAAGGGTTGCAAAATTGGGGCTTTTTCTATGATCTTGGGGGAGAGGAGTCACGTGATGTCAAGCTAGAGAGAAGCAGCACTCTCATCTCTCTCCCATCTCGTTGCATCATTTTTGAATACAAAATAAGCTCAATTGATCTGAAACATATCTCTCCCATCTTTGAAACCTACCGGAGTGAGAATCGCATCGATTAGTATCAGGAACAGCAGGAGGACACTAAAGAATGGAGGTGGAGGGGGGGTCACGTGATGCAGGGCACCTGAAAGCAGCACTATTCTGGAGCTCCCCCTTATCGACCGCTTATAACCCTCTTTTTGCCCTTCATTTGCCAAGAGGTACAAGTTAGGCTTCGGTTCTAAGCTTCTTTATCATTTGGGATCTCCATGGCAGAGTTTTGGCTGATTTGCAACAACGTAACTGGTTTTACAGTCGAAATGGAAGCGGAGATGAAGCAGGCCGGTATCCAACATACCCCACCACCCACACCAGAAAAATCGTCCAAGAAATCGAAACATCAGAGTTCTGGGAATGCTCCCAAGTCTGCTTCTTCTGGCACATCAGCGGTTCTTCTTACTGAGGACCGTTTTCTTCAGGAATTGCTCCCGTTTAAAGAAACTCTAGAGGATATCTCGTCGGAGCTGAAATCTATTCGTGGAGACCTAAGCTCCTTATCTACAAGAATGGGAGACTCGGAAGTGAGAACCTCTTCTGGAGAAATGGAGAGAAATCAGAAGCAGAAATCGTACTTGAAACAGCAAATTAGTAAACCCAACTGAAAACCGAAGATTTAGAGGGGAGAAGTAGAAGGAATAATCTGCTGATCCTGGGTCTGCCTGAATTGGAGGAAGGTTCTGACACCATTGCCTTCCTGCAGAAATTCTTCCTTAAGGTTGTTGGCCCTTCTCCCCTCAACCCACAGTACCACATTGAGCGAGCCCACCATTCCCTAAGGCCAAAACCCCCACCTGGTGCATCCCCAAGGCCTTTAATTGTGAAATTCCTAAGTTTTCTGGAGAAGCAACATGTGCTTTCTAAAGTGAAGGAGCTCCAGGCTATTTTGTGGGGTAGCTGTAAGTTGAGGATCACCCAAGATCTCCCTTACGAAACTAGACAAAGAAGATCTGCCTTTCATCCTACGGTCAACAAGCTAATCATGGCAGGAATAAGATTTAAGATGCTCTACCCTGCTAAGTTACAAGTGGCAGTTGACGGAGTATGGTATGCATATGATTCCCCTGAGCAAGCTGCCACGGACCTTCCCAGCAGACTACCTAACCTGTTCAAAGCAGGGTGAACTTTTCACTGCAGTTACTTGAGGACAATTGTTCTTTTTTGCTGTGGAGTTGTGTTTTTTTTTTCTTTTACCTGTTTGATGTTTTCCTTTCCCCTTTTTTCTGGTCCCTCAGGGAGTGGATGGGCGGGCGGGGGAGGTTGCAGTGAGTGTAGTGGGCCTGGATCTGGCACAGTGGAGTGTTCGTGTGCTCTGGTGCGAGGGGGGGTGGGAACCTTGTTTCAGGGGGCGTTTCCGTAAGTTGTTATTGCGGACGGACCTGTAGGTCCCACTAGTTTGTTTCCCCCTTATATCCTCGCAGTGTTCAGCGCTGGGTTCACCTCAAAGGAGTTACACAGTGCAGCAAGCTTACTGGGAACCCCGGCGGACTTCCATCTCTCGAGGGTTGGCCCTTGGGTAAGTCTGGTCCAAGAAGCACTGGCGGGAGGCATGTGCCTCTTTGGGAGAGGGATAGTCTGGTGGGGTTTGCGAGTGAAAAAGTTGACAGGCAGATTTCAGGACTCCCATTATTATTTTCGCATGTCAATTTGTAACCCTTTGGTGCACTGCAATGTTGGTCAGGGCTTTCGTTTGCCAGCTCTCCAGAGGGTCGATGAACGGGGAGGCTTCAGGATGGAGGAAACTTCAGGAGCAATGCATAGTGCACCTAGGAAGGGAGCTAAGGGTGCACTTCCTGTGGGATATGGGGTTCAAAGAGTGCTTCAATTTAGTAAGTCTTCCTCCCCGGTCTCAGTCCATGGCGCTCCAAATCAGATTTGGTTCCTAAATGCAGTGTACCCTTCTCATGGGAGTGCAGCCTATTGGGTCTGGTTCTCGTTACAAGTAATAAGGATTCTGGAATCTTCTCTAGTACACAAGTGGGGACCTTTTGTACATAGGTTGAGGGGTTTGGGGGGAGGGAGGGGGGTTTCTGTCATTGTTTTGGTCTCTTCCCTACTGACTCCGTGGTCTGAGTCCACTATTGGATGGTCAAGATTTTCTACTCTCTCAGTGACTCGACCATTTTACGAATTTCCCTGGGAAGGGAAACTTTTCCTTACTTATTCCTTTCCACAGGGGTCGTGGGGGATGGGAGGTGGGACTGGAGTGTGCCTTTTGGGATTGTCTGGTCAGTCAATGGTGCTTGCTTCCTTTTTTTTCATTAAAAAGACACATGACCTTGGTGCCAATTAAGATTGCAACGTGGAATGTCAGAGGCATCAGGGATCTGCCCAAAAGATATCAGGTTCTCAAAAACTGTGCCTTCCTAAATATTGACATTCTTTTGATGCAGGAAATCCACCTCACGGCCTCGGAAACAAATGGGCTACGTCGACAGGGTTTTTCTCAAATTTTCATGTCCTGTGGGTCGTCATCTAGTAGAGGGGGTGGCAATTTTGGTTAAAAGACATATATCATTTGTGGCAGAAGAGAGTCTAACAGATCAGGAAGGCAGATTTATTATTGTTAAGGGTATGATAAACAATGTCAGGGTGGTGTTAGGGGCAATCTATGGTCCAGTTGGAAGGGATGCGGACTTTCTTATGAGTCTGGCCGACAAACTGAGCGCATTTTTGCCCTCCTTGCTTATTCTAGGGGGCGACTGGAATATTGATCTGTCACAAGACCTAGACAAAACTCATAGGCCATTAAGACTCCTTACCCCTCCGCAAATTGCTCTGAGGGATTTTATGGACTTATTGGGTCTATGTGACCCATGGCGTCTGTTCAACCCCTCTAGCCAGCTCTTCTCCTTCTACTCCCAGGTCCACCGGTCGTGGTCCAGAATTGATTACATTTTAATAAGCACCACTCTTCTGGCTGGTACTCACCAGACAGGAATTGAACCAATTGTTATATCTGATCATTCCGTGGCATGGATTTTAATCTCCCCAATCCGAACTTTCAAAGGGACACCACATGGAAGTTAAACACACAACTCCTAAAAGAGGAACAAATAATCTCCCATATTAAGTCGCAAATCTCTTCCTATATAGATTTCAATGCAGGTTCCACATGTAGGGAGGACCTGATTTGGTGTTCTTTTAAATGCTACATCAGGGGAGAATTCATTAAGCTAGCTTCCAAAAGGAAAAACCAGAGAGAGGCTAAAGTTATTTCACTGCTAAATCAAATAAGGATGGCTGAAAATAGCTTATCCTCTTCATCTTCCCAATCCGATCTGGAATCCCTGCTGAAGCTTAGGAATGAATATGCCGATTTGCTAAGAGAAAAGGCAGAATATGCCATCCTTAAAACCAAAGCTCGTTATTTAGACCAAGGTGAGAAGCCAGGTAGAATGTTAGCCCTTCGATTGTGGGAAGTAGAAAGCTCAAGACTGATTCCTTCACTATATTCTCCAGATGGCTCTATTAAAACCTCCCCTCGAGATATTTCCCAGGTCTTCGAATCCTTTTATAGGGACCTATACAGTAAGGGTATTCCACCAGCTTCCCATTCTCGTATTGAACATTTTTTGGATGGCCTTAATCTCCCCTCCTTGCAGGCCCAGCATTGTGTGATCCTGGTCTCTCCCGTTACCCTGGTTGAAGTAGAGGAAGCAATCAAGGGGTTAGCACCTGACAAATCCCCAGGTCCTGACGGTTTCCTCTCTTACTTCTATAAAGTCTTTTGTAAGGAGGTAGCTCCCCTTCTCTTGAAACTCTTTGACTATATGTTCACTTCAGACTCCCTAGACCCCACTTTGCTGGATAGTCCTGATCCTGAAACCAGACAAACCCCAGAATGAGCTGGCCAGTTACCATCCGATTTCATTATTAAATTATGATATAAAAATTTTAACCAAAATTCTATCTCTTAGAATTAAACAGGTTTGGTCTCATCTGTTGAGTCCTGAACAGGTGGGGTTTGTGCAAGGCAGATCTTCTGCTGACCACTTGAGAACCCTCTCACATATTTTTCAGGTTGCCCAAGACTCCCAGATCCCAATGGCTTTAGTCTCATTAGACGCAGAAAAAGCTTTTGGCAGAGTAAACTGGGACTTTCTTTGGGCTACTCACAAAAAAATGGGTTTTCCGGAAACCTTAATTCAATGAATTTGGATGGTATACAAGGCTCCAACTGCTAGAATTTATTGCAATGGGGTTTTCTCCTCTCGATTCCCCCTGTTTACAGGCACTCAGCAAGGTTGTCCCATCTCTTTTTTTGTTTAATTTATATCTGGAACCCCTTTTAATCAGTATTAAGAATTCATCTCAGGTCACAGGTTGTTCAGTATACCAGCAATCTCGGATCCTCTCAGTCTATGCAGACAATATTCTCTTACATTTGGCCAACCCAGAAACTTCATTAACACATGCGTTACAAATTATTGAGCAGTTTGGACAAGTAGCTAACTATAAGTTAAACCTATCCAAATCAGTTATATTTCCATTAAATGCTCTCACGCACCAAGGTGACTTCTCTCATTTCGGTATGAGATGGTCCTCGTCCTCAATCAAATACTTAAGCATTCATCTCATTAGAGACCCAGAGGTTCTCAGGAGGTTCAATCTGGATGATTTGGTGCTGAATATCCAGCAAGATCTCCAAAGATGGGTCAAACTCCCTTTGTCATTATGGGGTCGTATTAGTATTATAAAAATGAATGTACTACCCCGTCTCTTCTACCCTTTAAATCTATTGAATATCTGGCTCCCATTGTCTTACTTTCAACAGCTCCACTCTGCTCTTTCTAAATTCATCTGGCAGGGTAAGCACCCTAGACGGGCCTTCCTTAAACTTAATTTACCAAAGGAGAGAGGTGGACTCCGCCTCCCCAATTTTATTTTTTACTATTGGGCGAGTCATCTGTCCAAAATGGGGAGATGGTTTGAGCCCATACCCGATGAACATTCTCCTATCTGGCTATAGCTGGAGAAGAGGCTCCTGGATATGCATAATCTTAACTCACCCAGAGTTTTTTATTATACTTTCGCGCCGATACCCCCTTCCAAACAAAATTCAACTGTGGGGATTACTATCAAGGTTTTCACCCAGTGTTGGAACTTCTTTAACATTTCATCCAAAAAGGATACGGCTCAACCCCTCACTTTAAACCCTAACATCAAAATAAGAGGTTCTCCGCTTTCCGCAGACTGGCTTCCTCAGTTACAAGATACTCTTGTGGAAAGCCTGTTTTCTCACTCTCCTCAACTGACATAATGGCCAAACTGAATATTCCTCAGAAACATATTTTTAAGGTATTTCAGTTGAGGCCTCTTATGGTCTCTCTTTTTGGGACCACATTCATGTTGTCCCAAGTTAGGCCTTTCTTAGATCAGATACAGGAATGTGCAAATAAGGCCCATGGAATCTCCAGGATTTATTCCTTTTTACTGGATATCAAATATCCTAATGCCCTTACAGGTTCTAAAATTTTGACTTCTCTTCTGCCAGACTCCTCCTTGATTTGGGTGGACATGCATAGGTATCTTACTCAAGATAGGCACAGACTCATACAGTACCATATCTTAAATAATCTATACTATACACCGGTTAAGTTGGCCAAACTAGGCAGACTTTCGCTCATTAACTGTCACGGTGTGGCGGCTGAAGGGAACCTGATACATTTTCTGGCATTGTGATAAGGTGGTCTTTATGGAATACTATCCAAACTAATTAGATCCCCTTCTGGGATTGGGCGATTTTTTTACCATGGAAATATGTATTCTAGGGGTGTTCTCCAGTATTAGAGTTCGAGAGCGTAGATTTCACATGGCTCTAATCTCCATAGCAGTCAAAAGACTGGTTCTTAAGCACTGGATGGACCAGCTGGCCATATCATATACTGAATGGCTGAAAGAAATGTCACTTTGTTTTAACACCGAAAGGTTAATAGCAATCTCCCGGAACTGTATAGCTTCTTTTAATCAGAAATGGGGTAAATTGTATGCTTCATATTTGAAGTAGATTTATGTAATACACGCCTCTGACTATTTTAGCTTGTTTTATCTTCCTTTTGATGCTTGTCATTGCTGGATTATTATTTGCTCACTTGTATCAATTTGTTTCGCTGTTTGTAATAAGGCACACTACAGGGGAGGGTATTGGGGGGGAGGGAGGGGTGGGTATTTAAATTCATTATTATTTGGCTATATTTGATCCAGTGACATTCTGACGTCATGTCACCATTAAGTTATTTTGGTTGTTATCAGTGTGCGGCACATTTGTCTTTGTTATATACTCTGTGCTAAGACATAATTTAATAAAGATGTTGAATTTCAAAAAAAAAGAATGGAGGTGGCGCTCCCACAACACACCCCACCAGCCTTCCCTGACAAGGTGGTCGTGAAAAAATCAAGACAGCAGCCTGCAAGGCCAACAGCTTCTCTGGTGCTGAAACAGCCAGCAACACTGCTCACAGAAGAGCGTTTTCTCCTCGAAATGAAACCACTGAGAGAAGCCCTGCTAACATTGTCGACAGACATTGCTACCCTCAGACAAGACCTAAAAGACGTATCGAAGCAGGCCAAGGACACTGAAACATGGGCTGTCTCACTGGAGAGGTGAATAGCGGCTGTAGATCCAGAGATAGTAGCTCTCCGCAAACAAGTCAGCAAGATGGAAATTAAATTGGAGGACCTTGAAGACCATAGTCGCCGCAATAATTTAGTGGTTATTGGTCTCCCAGAGGGAGAGGAAGGGTCATCCCCCATCGTTTTTACGCAGAAACTGCTGGACCAAGTTGCGGGCCCATCACCCAATGGGCCTACGTACATAGTGAAAAGAGCCCACCGTGCTTTAAGCCCCAAACCAGCTCTAAGTGCTCCTCCTCGACCCTTCTTGCTCAAACTGTTAAATTATTTAGACAAGCAGCATATTTTGTCTAAATTAAAGGGAATACAGACCTTGATGTGGGAAGGCCATAAGATCAGAATTTCCTAGGATCTTCTGGCGTCCATCAGGCAGAAGAAGGGGCACATTTCACACCACAATCTCCCGTCTCCTCCTGGCTGGAATCCAATTCCGGATGCTGTATCCAGCACAACTGCAAGTCAGAGCACAAGAGAAATGGGACTCATTTGAAAATAACGAGCAAGCAGTAAAAGAGTTGCAGGGGCTATTACCGGATCTTTTCAAAAAGTGAAAATGGTCTCTTAGCTCGTAAATCCTTGCAATAGGCACATTGCTCTCTTGTCCTAAAGTTATAGTGAGAGAGGGGGAGTTACAGTCTTTTGGCAGCCTGGCTTGGATCAGTGCATTTCTCCACAAATGTATACTACATACTATGATGTATGGCACAGCCAAAATCTTACTTGGAAGATCGCGACTGTACAGAAATAACACCTGCACTATCAAGAATCATTGGATCTGGGGGCTGTTGCTGATTTTCCATACCTTACTGGACAATCCCTACGATTAGGGCAGCGCAACAGGTATGCACACTTCCTGGTCCAGAACAATAATGGAGCCAACAGAACTGATTCCTCTCAGAGATGCGCACAACCGAACAGCTGCAGCAGCTTAACCAGCAAGGATCTTTGCTACGAATATGCGAGTATTCGTGGAGCTGCAGCTAAAGCGGCGCTGTGCTACGATATCCTCCACAAACAGGAGCACTGTTACAAGGCTTTCACGGATGCAGTCCGTCTCAAGGACCCAAAATAAGATCACTGTGCACAAAGCTAGTAGGGTTTGTTGTCTGTTTTCTCTCTGCTTTTTCCTTGTTTATCTTCACAGTGTACAGTTTCCTGTACTGCTTTAAACTGCGACTCTGTTCACTACTTTTATAACATGTTATTATTATGCAAAACGTTAAATTGCATGTACAGTTTCTGAGTTACTAGGGGGTATAGAGAGTGTTTTCTCAAGATCTGAATGTTTTTATAATGTGTCCTGCTAATTTCTTGGTTCTGGGCTGTTCGAATTTGGGAGTTTATGGCAGGAGTTTATTCTCTAATGACCATGTTTAAGGGAACGGAGGCAAGAGCTTTATCTGCTCCAACTGACAGCATGGCGTACCGTATTGAGGGAAGGGGGGAAATCTTAGTTATGACTATCAATAACTACTGTTCATTTTCTTCAGATATTTCCTATAAGAACCTCAATTTGATTGTGGGGGGATTAAAGGTAGAAGGGAACTGGATAGAACTGGGGGTATTCCTTGGGGCAGAGGAGAGGAGAGGAAGTGGGGGGACCCCATGGTATCATTGTAAAGGGAATAAAAGGGGAATTTAATAGGGATTGTAGAAATTATAGCAGAATTAACAAAACATGGCTAACAATGTGAACTTTATTTCTTGAAATGTCAAGGAAATACGCAATAAAAATAAAAGGTACAAAGTATTGAAGCATTTGCAAATACTAAATGGGCAAATTTCCTTTCTGCAAGAAACCCATCTTCTCGAGTCAGAGGCTAATTTACTCAGAAGAATGCATGTAGGCCAAGTTTTCACAGCTGGATCCAGCTCCCAGAGCAAAGGGATCGCAATCCTGGTGTCTAGGAAATTGGGGTTCACATGTAATCAATGTATTACAGAACCCCTGGGTGGATATGTATTTGTGGTGGGGACTCTGGAGTGGGTTGATACCATCCTGGGCTCCATTTATGGGCTGAATACAGATACCCTCTCCTTTTTTATGGAGATCCTTAGCCCGCTGTTGCCTTTTCTCTCTGTACCCATCTTACTAGGCAGAGACTGGAATCTCTCTTTCTCCCCGGATATAGACAGGACAGGCAAACAGCGAGCAGGTCTATCACCAGCTCAGAGGGTCATTAGGGAGCTAATAGACAATCTTGGTCTGTGTGACCTGTGGAGGGTGCTCCACACTAGCTCAAAAGAATATACCTTCTGGTCCTTAGTACACGGGACAGCTTCCCGCATTGATTGCTTTTGTAATGAGCAAGCAGCTTCTGTTAGGCCTTATAACATGTCAAATATCACCTGAAGTCATCTCAGACCACTCCCCAGTGTCTTGTACTTTATCTCCTACACCACATCAAAGAGTGGAGATGGTCTGGAAAATCAACAACAGACTGCTGAAGGATAAATGGGGTTTTAGGTAAAATAAACGCCTGTAAAGCTCATTATACTCAATGCAACTTGAACTCAACCGGTCACCCTGATATGGAATGGGGATGATTAAAATGTTACATCAGAGGGGAACTTATTAGGATTGCCACTGTACAGAAATGTAAGAGGGAAGGGCAAGCCAAAGACTTACTGGATAAGATTAGGCAACTAGAGAGGAATATCTCTCCAGTATCTACGGAAACACTCCGTCAGGAGCTGATTCGAGTTAGGGCACAATATAATGACTTATTAGTGGCCAAACCAGAATATGCAATACTTAAAACAAATTCCAGATATATTGACCAAGGTGACAAAGCTGGTCGACTACTGGCCATGAGGGTTAAGCAGCAGGAAAGCTTGAGGCTGGTCAACGCAATCCGCTCTACATCAAACGGGCACCTCCTGACTAACCCAAAGGAAATTGTAGCCAAATTCTATGCCTTTTATCATGATCTGTATGGACCTAGATCCAACCCCCCATCAATGACCCAGGTAGACGAATACCTGGAGGCCATCAATCTACCCATACTGACTAAGGTTCAGCAGTCCTTTCTGTGCTCCCCAATCTCAGAAGCAGACATTAGAAAGGCCATTAATAGTTTGTCTCTTGATAAAACCCCGTGACCAGATGGCTTCTCTGCCAACTTCTACAAGGCCTTGGTAGAGGAATTAATCCCATGGTTGCTCTATCTATACCGATCTATCCTAACGGAAGAAAGTTGGGGCCCCCACCTATTCGAAGCTCTCTTAGTAGTATTGCACAAGGAGGGGAGAGACCCAGAACAAGTCTTGAATTATCGTCCTATTTCACTGCTAGATTATGGTGTTAAAATTCTAGCCAAAGTCCTAGCAAACAGAATAGGCCAGGTTATTCCCTCACTGATTTGTAAAGAACAAGTGGGTTTTATGGCAGGCAGGTCAGCTTCAGATCACATAAGAAAACTAGATCATATCTTCTCTTCTTCTCAGGTTAATGCTGCCTCTGCCGTGCTGATGTCCTTGGACACCAAAAAAGCGTTCAACAGAGTGGACTGGGTTTTTCTCTTTAGGACATTGGGTCGGTTCACCTTCCCTCCCCTCTTTGTGCAATGGATAAAAGCTCTATATACTAGCCCTACTGCGCGTATATATTGCAACAAAACCTTCTCCCCTTATTTTTCCCTTCATTCAGGTACTAGGCAAGGCTTCCTACTATCTCTCCTACTGTTTAATCTCTACCTTGAACCTCTCCTGAGACAGATCAAGGCAGACCCCGGAATTAAAGGAGTGATGGTAGGCAGCCAAGAAGTCAAAATCTCAGCGTATGCTGATGATATCCTCCTACATCTATCCACTCCAAGGGCTTCCATGGTCAGGGCCCTGGATCTTATTCAAAGGTTTGGGGTGATGGCCAACTACAAACTGAATCTGGATAAAACCGTAGTCTTTCCTCTTAACTTTCACACCTACGGAAAGGAATTTGCAGACTTGGGGTTACAGTGGGAACCCAAAAAACTCAAATACCTGGGTATAATTTTGACTAGAGACTCCAAATCCCTGAAACAACAAAATTTGGATAAACTGGTTCAAGTCATCCAACAAGACCTAAACAAGTGGGGATCATTACCACTCTCTTTATGGGGGAGAGTGAATCTAGTGAAAATGAACATTTTATCTCAAATTTTCTACCCTCTTAATATGTTAAACATCTGGCTACCTCGTGCCTGGTTCTCCAAACTCCATTCACTGATTACAAATTTTTTATGTAAGGGTAAATCAGCACGCAGTGCCTACCAGAAGCTCACAGCTCCTAAGGCAAAAAGGAGGACTAAGACTTCCTAATTTCAAAATCTATTATTGGGTAAGCCACATGGCAAAATACATGAGATGGTCCGATGAGCTGGACAATGCAGCAACTGATAAATATATTCCAAGCTGGATAGAGTTAGAAAAAGAGCTTATCTACTCAGTGGATGTTTCCCCTCTCGCTCTTTATCACGTGCCACTTAAATCACTTCCCCAGGCACTGATACTGACCCTGGTTGGTACCTCAGTTAAAGTCCACACACAACTATGCATATTCCTTTCCTATAAACATACGCAAGACCCAGTTCAGCTATTGATGGGCAACCCAAATTTCCAGATAGGTGGGAAACTAGTGAAAGCCTCTTGGCTCCCCCAATTGGAGCATGCCAACGTGCAGGATTTATGGCACGAGGGCCAGGTTAGAACAACAGCGGATATCACAATTAACTACAATTTGAGTCCCCATTCAAGCTTTAAAGTGCTCCAACTCAGACACATGCTTGCCACCTCTCAGATAACACAACCTACAGATGGAAACAGTAACCCCCTGCAGCCAATTAAGGCACTAGTCACCCAACAGCATACAGTCTCCGGCATCCATAAGGTACTAATAGAGAACATTTTTCCACATCAAGATGGATCCTCTCGATACTGGAATTCCCAGTTCCCGGGGACAACTCTTGAATGGGAAAAGATCTGGAGAGACACTCATCATTTCATTTCACAGGACAGATTACGTCTGATGCAAATTCAGATCCTCAATAACATGTATTGCACCCCAGTGAAACTGAATAAGATACTGCAAAAAAAATTCCCTTTCCTCGAACTGCAGACATTGCAAACAAGCTGTAGGATCTCTATACCACATTTTTTGGGAATGCCCCAAAGTGGCTCCTTTATGGGCCCTTATAAAGCAGAGAGTGGACCCGCTACTAGGCATCGAGGAACACATAGAACCGGGGGTATGCCTGGTAGGGGACTACTCACAGGTCAGTGTCATGGAAAGGAAATACCATCTAGCACTTATAGCTATGTCAGTTAAAAAGTTGGTTCTTCGACATTGGTTAGACACAGACATTCCGTCATATAATGACTGGCTTCAAGAACTTTTGTTCAACCTCGCAGCAGAGAAAATTCTAGCTAGTATAAATAATAAAATGCATAGATATGAGAAATGTTGGAGTAGACTGCACACACTGTATTCCCTCTAATAGTTGTACTGAATGCTTCAGATTACATCCCATATAATTAATCATATTGTTATAGGCTTGATACCATGGGCAGGGGGCGAGGGCAAGGGGAAGGGGAAGGGGAAGAGGGTTTTATTTGGGGTGTTTTGTATTGTACTGTTTGGTCTTCATCAATGTACCTATGTTATGTTTTAAAACGGCCTTTTCAGGCTGAATGTGGAAAATAAATAAAGCATTCTGAATTTCAAAAAAAGATCTTGGGGGAGAGGATAAAATTGCCTTGTCAGTGCAAGTGCTGACAGCATGTCTATGGTCTTTTCTGTCTGGTGACAGTGCACCATAGCAGAAATCATTGTGATGCAAAGTAAAGTTGTGACCAGTAAAGTACCATCCAAAGATTTGCTGCCTGTGCATTCTGTGGAAAAAATGTGCTGTCTGCAGTGCTTGTGGAAACTGTGATGCCAAGGACTGCTGTGCTGTAAAATGTGTGCCCTGTCAGCCAAAGTGCTTAAAAACTGTTAAAAGTAAAGATTTCAAAGTTAAAAGTAGTTGTGGACCAAGAGAACATGTGTGCCCAAGTGTACAGAAAGTTTCAAGTGCTTGTGAATTAAACTGGGGGAGTAGCTTGAGAAATAGTATAAAAACTGTGGCAAATTGTCTAAAAAGTGCTACAGCCAGTTGAAATTTCAAGCCTTGGAAAAAAAGTTCAGTTTGCTGTTTAAAATTGCCTCCTCGATGATCATCGTGAAGGATAGCGAGCAGGAGAGAGAGAGAGCTCATTTACATGGCATCGTGCGATTGGTCCACGCAACCAAGTCCCGCCCATTGCCTGGAGTCTCAGTGCTGAGGGAGTGTTTGAGAAGGAGAGATCGAAAAGCATGCAAGGAGTTCAGAGCCAGCAGCAGCAACAGTGATCGTTGTGTTGTTAAACATTGGAGTTTGTTCTTAAAACTGTTGAAAATCAGCAAATCGGGCTTCTCCCAGGTAGCAACCAGAGTAAGAGTGATGGCAACCGTGCATGGTGTAAGGCCCTGTCCACACTACACCACTTACAGTCTGTAACGGTTCCAAACCGTTACACACTGGAACCGTTACAGTGTGTCCACACTGCCGGCAAACAGTCTCAATAATGGTTTGGAACCATTACAGCCCGTCCACATTTGTGGGTGTCCTGTAACATTACAGCTGCACCCTATCCCACAATGCAGTTCATGCTGCACTGGGGGAATACTGGAGCTACACGCTCACGTGTCCACACTATGGCTGGTAACGTTACAGGGGCACAACCGAAGCCAACTGCTGTTCAAACCACCCTACAAGTGGTTTCAATAACGGTTACGAAAACGCCTTCTGTAACGTTACAGATGTAAATGCAAACCGTTGCGGTAACGGTTTGAGCCCTCTGTATCGTTACAGAGGCGTAGTGTGGACAGGGCCTTAATCGTCAGGTGGAACAGCCAAGCCGACCATAACAATCCTCAAATTGGCAGGAAGCCCGCAAATACCACTGGAGGGAACCAGCTAATTTCTGTAAGTACAAGCTACAGCAGCAAATGCAAATAAAACTGTGAGCATTGAGTAATGTAAAGATCAAGTGCAGCAAGTCAGCAAAAGATTGAGTAAGCAAGTAAACTGAGAGTAAAAAGGACTGACCAATAATAGCTGTGGCTGGTAGCAAGCAAACAAGCTATGTGTTTACTGGGCAGTACTAAGCAAAGTCCCTAGAAAGTGGGCATAGATTTAAAGACTGTGCTGATTTTCCTAAGTCAAGTTTGCATGTCTGTGCAATGTACAAGTAAAACACTGTGGCAGAACTAAATGCAGCCAAGAACAGTGTGTGTATGATGCAGAAAGTTTCACTGGCCATGTTGGGGCGTAGTTTCAAGCAAATGTAAACAAACAACGTGGTGCCATGTTGTGGCAGGGTCTAACGCTACAAACCAACGAGAGACTGTACAGAAAGCTTAAAACAGAATGCAATTCAGGCAGCAATTCAGAAAATGCAGAAAGAAAAAAGATATTCAGAGTTTAAAAAGTCAGAACCAGTGTGCTAAGTGAAAGAAAACAGATCAGTAACTTGGACTTGTGTATTGTTTTACAGAGTGACATGGCTAGAAAAAAGACAGGGTATCCTCTTCACGCCAGAATGTGGATAGCCCAGCAAGAAAGAGAACCAGAACAGTATGAAGGAATGTACAAATGTGAAGGTATGCCAGAAAATATTGCATTGCCTAACTTTCCAGTAAACAATGTGTGATCTGCATGAGAACTGGGAGAGATGTTCTAATGATTCCACGCTGTAACGATTGCAGGAAGCAGTATGGGATGTGCATAGACAGTGACACTGTGCAAGCCAAGGCCAAAGCAATATGCCTGGCTCCAGCATGGATGCTGTATGAAGGCCCGACCTATGCCTTACTGGGAGAAACTGCATGCAGACAGAAAGAACCAGAGGGGCTAGTGAAAGAGTTTTTTGAGGGTGAGACCCACAGAGACTTGCAGTGGCAGACAGAAATGGTCTTTTTGACCCCAGAAAAGGTTAAAGGGGATGAGCCAGAGACTGAGTCTGTGGATCCATGGGCAGCAGGCCCAAGTCCAAGTCTAACTGGAGAACATGAAATAGAAGATGCCTTACATTGAGAGGCAACTGCCTCAGAACATGATGAGGAGTGGACTGTGTCTGGGGCTGAAATAGCTATCATCTCCTGGGCAGAGCATGTAGAACAACCAGAAATGGAGCAAGTTAGTAAGGCACCTGGTAGTGAGAATGGGCTACCAGTGGCTCTAACTGCAAGTGAGCCACCAGAGACTGTACAGGGCTCAAGAGAAGTTGCAGCAAGTACAGGGATGGACTGCTTTTTCCGTGTAGAACATCCTAAGCTGGCTTTACCAGGACTGGCTGCCCCCAAACCGAGCTGTTGGGTTGAGTCTGCCCAAAAGCAGTAAAGAAGAATGCCTGCTCAAACGCAGGGCTGAGGCAGAGTATGGACTAAAATGTCCATTTTTTCCCAAGATGGATGTGGGAAGCCATTGGGGATCATAGAGAGGAATGGTTATGAGAAGAAGCCCAATCCACCATTAAACCCCAAGTGTGTAAGTTTGTGGGAATCAAACTCTGCTATGACAGGATGAGGTTTTGGAGACTAGGTCGCACCCTCCATCTAGATTCAGTCCGATTAACTGACAAAGCTGGTCACAAAACAGTCCACACCAAACGACATGTTTGTCCAGATGAGACAGTGGTTTATGGTCCTCATCCTGAGTAGTACTACCCCTGAGTGCCATTACCAGCATTTTGCTGGCTTGAAAGATAGCCACACCAGAAGCAGTGCAACAAGGTGGGTCCACCACCCAACTCTGCAGGTAATCAACTGAAGAAGAAGTTCTGAAGACCTGTCAATGTCCTGCCATCTAGAGCAACATGTCATCGTCCTGCCAATGGGAGCCAGCTTCTGTGATGAAAAGTCTCCTGTCAAGCACCAAGAGTTGGGGACCAACGTGGATGTCTTCTGTCCTAGCGAGTCCAGCTCGAGCTCTGTCTGCAGCAACCAGGTCCAGAGGTGGCATGGAACAGCCTAATTCAAAAATTTGTCTTCAGCCAGATCCAGAGTGGTGATGCAGTTAGTCAACCTGCACTTCAGGAAATGGTAGGCTAGATTTTCCTCTTACTTTTTATGTTTTGACTTTGCCCACTTAAAGAGAAGGTGCCCTTTAAACTGTTTGGTCCAAGGGATATCTGGATCTGGACTACAGTTTAGCAGGCCTCGAGCCTGTGCCAAGAACAGTTTTAAAAAGACTGTTCTTGAATGTGAGTGCCTTGTGCACTCAGGACTCTTCTCCTTAGAGCTGGGACTTTGTAGGGACCCCCTTCCCCCAAAATGTTTTGTATGTGTTTATTTTGATACTTTTATATTGCCTTTTGTAGTAAACCCTTTACAAATCTTTTGGGATTGGACAGTATCTGCTGGTGGGAGGTTTGGTCACTGTTTTTCTTGCAGGATGTGGTTTTGGAATGTTTTTCTTTTGCAGGTGCTCCAGAGAGATGAAATGAAGACAAGAAAAGGATATTTTAGGGCTCAATTGAGTCCTCCTTTAGAGTTTATTTGGGTTTTTAAAAATGTGTAACTAGAGAATGTTGACATTTTGTTCTGTTTAGCAGGTGTAGAGTATGTAGTACTGGGGTTTGAGAAATGCATAGCAGTGCCTTATGTATGTTTCTAAAGCAGTACAGTTCTAAAGTGTGAAGTGTGCTGGGTATAGGTACCCCTTAGCTAACAGGTTAGATAGCTTTTCCCTAGAGGGCTAGGGGGATAGACAGGCTGGTGGTCCTGATCTGGATAGGGGTCACCAATGATGTTTGTTAGGGCATGTTTCAGGCAGTCTCTTGGAGCCACTGAAAGAGTCCTGAGATAGATGTTAGGTAGAGCAAAAATTTCTTCAGCGGGCCTCTGTTCTCTGGTGCATCCTGCCTGTGCCTCAGCATAGGTAGGGGTGAGCCTGGCCATCTCACCCCCTAGCGTGCCCCGAGACTGGATGGCCTGTGTTGCAGACCAAAGCCTTGCTGCGGACAGCAAGGATTATCTGTTGGCAGTGAGTGTAACAACCCAGTCCCCTGGCGTTACTAGAATCCCATCAGTGTTAGACTAGGAAGGTAGTGGGCAGCTGGTAGAGAGTTTATTAGAAGCTCTCTACTGACCTCTCATGGTTTACCTAGCTATGCTGAGTGAGAAATGAATGAGGTCACTGTAACACAGTGAGGGGGGTTGTGTTGCACTGGGATCTTGTAGGCGGGGATATGAGCACACTTTGCACCACGACACAGGATATTCAGAGTAACACAGCACTATGACTGTATGTTTATAGGTAAAAATACTGAGAGAGGTACATTCAACAATAACTCAGGATGCAAACAAAACAAAAAGAAAATAATACCTGGCTCTTCGTTGAGCGCTACCTACACAGTGAATTTTTAGTTCCCTGTCTATAGCCCAGATAGCTAAGCTATTTCCTGGGGCAAACAAACAAAATCAGAAAAGAGTCTCTTGGACTTTGTTTCAAATGAGTCATTTACCAGTGTCGGGTTTTCAGCCAGTCCAAAGTCAAGATCCAATTCGTAGTCGCATGCCAAACAAAAGGTCAAAGCCAGGAAGTCAGTTGATTCAAAGTTCTCTTTCTTTCTTTCCTTCTTGCTACAAATGCTCACCAGCCATCCTCCATGCCTGTTTCCTAATCAGGTGTAACCCCTAGATGGCGCTATCCCAGGGGCTACTACCCCTGCCTGATTTGCCACTAACAGGTTGAGGGGCCTGGATCCAATGGCGGGTGCCTCCACCCAGAGGTCAGGGTTTGCAATAGTTAAACTAACTTGGTCACAGCCCTCTGGGACACTGCAACCCCCCTTTCTTCCCACTAGTGGCCCACACAATATATCAGAATTACCTTCACAGTATACACTTACCCCCAGGACTGGTTCCGGCACTGGGACCTCCTGTGAAATGAGATACAGTGCAACAATCACAGTACAGTACTTTAACATAGACAAATACCTCAGGCAGTATAACTTTGCTGAAACAAGCAGCTCTGATTTATTTAGGGGATATAACAAGGACAGGGGAAATCAGGTTAATTAGCTTATCACTCTAATAATCTATTTATGGCTCTGTGCACAGGCCTATCCCTATCAGTTACTGTCCCTGGGTACCCAAGCCCTAGTGGCTAGTCCAAACCGTGGCAGCTGGTAGGGGCCCTTTCACACAGAGAAAAGGAGAATTAAACAGTCAGCAGTACAGTAATTCCATTTGGATTTAATGTGCAATTCAACAGGAGCGACCCTGAATTAGTACTCACGACCTCCAAATAAGATAGGGTCCTTCAATGTCAGCAGGGCTCACTTGAGGTGCACAAACCTCTTCACACATCCCTATAAAAGAAAGCACTATACCAGGCAGGCTGCATCTGTATCCCGATCGCAATTACTGCCCAATACCCGAGAACACACAGCAGATTCAGTTCCTGACAGACCAGTGTAATTTTCAGCAATTCCTCCAGTCTTCTACAGGGTGAGCCTGGTTTCTACTCTTCAGAGATCCTTTGATTCTTTTCACAGGATGGATTCAGTCCTAACAAGCTGCAGACCGAACTCTGGGCCTTACACACGTTTTTGACTAAAACTGCACACTGAAAAGCACAGGGCTCCTTCCTTCTTCACTGCCAAAGCTCAACTGAACTCCAACCGACAAAACCGGCACTTCCTTTGAGTTCCTCCCAGTTCTTGACTGGATTGGCTGTCACTCACAATAGACTGCTGCTGTTGGTCCAAAAGGCACTGAAGTCTAAACTACATCCCCAGAGTCACTGCCCATACAATCCTCTTGTGGCTGGCTCAGATTATGAGTCCAAGTTCTGATTCATCCAAGGCATCATTTTAGAGCTAGCTTACCCCACACTGATTGGTCCAGTTCAGCAGTTCAAAACTAGAATGGGAACTAGCAGACACAGTTCTGACTGCAAAGAAAGCAGGTTAGACAAACTGTAATTTCATTATTACTCTAAATAATTTCTGGCAAACAGTTACATCTTTCAGATAGGTTCCCTTTGCACTCCTAGTGACTGCAAAAATGAAGTGAATTGGCAGCAGCCTGAGTGGTACTCAACCAAAGAAACACACAGTCCCCCAAACAAACTAATTATGTCTGCAAGCAGACAGCTCTTAAAGAGACAGTACCAGAGGTTCTAAAAACACTCACTGATAAATGGCTTAAATGCCAAACACCATTCAGGCTTGGAGCATTCAAGCAAGCTCCTGGAAGTCTTTTGGGAACCCCCATTTGCAGGGGGGTTACACAGGTACTGAGAGAGAGCAATTGTTTGAGCCTTCTCTTTTATGCAGGCAGTCACTCTCCTGCACCTGTTCTTAATCAAGCACTCAGCTAGGTGGAGCTGTGGTGCAATGCCTTCTGGGGCTTGTAGTGTGTGCACCATGCTTTGTAGTCCTGGCAGAGAGAAAATTGAACAGACATGCCGGGAGATAACACCCTTCCACAACTCTGCCCAGTGCTGTGTTACATACATCCCCCCTCAGCTTAGCCCCCTCAGGCTGAGCGGCAGCAGAAAAGAAGGAGTGGATCCAGGAAAGAGCATCTGCATTCCCATGCTTGGCACCGGCACAGTGAACAATCTGAAAATCAAAGGGCTGTAAACTCAGAAACCATCAGGTAACACGAGCATTCTTTTCCTTAGCCTGTCTCATCCACGTCAGGGGAGCGTGATCAGTAACAAGAAGAAACTTATGGCCCAGCAGGTAATACTTCAGAGACTCAAGTGCCCATTTGATCGCCAGGCATTCCTTCTCCAGCATGGCAAAGTGACCTTCACGTGGCAGTAGCTTGCGGCTCAAGTATATGATCGAGTGTTCTTCACCATTTATGTCCTGTGACAGGACTGCACCCAGACCCGTGTCAGATGCATCAGTTTGTATAATTATGGGTTTGGAGAAGTCAGGGGAATTCAGTACAGGAGAGGCATACAGTGCCAGTTTCAAGCAACAGAAAGCTTTGTCCACTTCAGGAGTCCATTTCACCATGTTAGGTTGGCTGTTACACGTGAGGTCACTGAGGGGGGCTGCTATAGTAGCAAAGTTTTGAATAAACCTTCTATAATAGCCTGTGAGTCCCAAAAATGTCCTTACTTGTTTTTTATTGACCAGTTGTGGCCAATCTTGAATGGCAGCAACTTTTTTTTCTTGTGGCTTTATAAGGCCTCTTCCTATTGTATAACCCAAGTACTGTGCTTCACTCACACCTAAGGTACATTTTTTGGGGTTGGTTGTGAGCCCTGCTTCTCGGAGGGACTGCATCACAGCTTGCAGTTTCTTCAAGTGGCTGTCCCAGGTGTGACTGTGAATAATGACATCATCTAAATAAGCAGCAGCATACTCCTGGTGTGGTCGCAGCACACAGTCCATCAGGCATTGAAATGTGGCTAGGGCTCCATGTAAACCAAAAGGAAGCATTGTATATTGATACAAGCCATCAGGGGTGGCAAATGCAGTCTTCTCTCTGGCAGCTTTTGTCAAGGGGACTTGCCAATAGCCTTTCATCAGGTCAAGGGTGCTGATGAAGCGGGCTGTTCCCAGTCTTTCAATGAGTTCATCTACTCGCGGCATTGGGTATGCATCAAAAGCTGAAATGTCATTCAGTTTTCTGAAATCATTGCAGAACCTGATTGATCCATCGGGTTTTGGGACAATCACTATGGGACTAGACCAGGCACTGTGAGATTCTTCAATTACTCCCAGATCTAACATCTTTTTAACCTCTTCCTTTATCGCAATTCAGCGTGCTTCTGGTACACGATATGGCTTGAGGTGTACCCGTTTCCCTGGAGTGGTCACAATGTCATGTGTGTCGAGTCGAGTGTTGCCGGGCAGATCAGAGAACACATCTTTATTTCTGTCAAGGAATTCGAAGATGTCTTGTTTCTGACTTGGTGTCAGGTCTCCAACCGTCACGGTGTCTCTGGGGTTTTCCTCCTCTGGACAGGGGTTTGTTTCACTCCAGAAGACATCACGGTCCACCCATTTTTTCAACAAATTGATGTGATATATTTGTTCAGGCTTTCGTCTACCCGGTTGTTTTACCTTGTAATTGACTTGGTTTGTTTTTTCAAGTACCTCGTAGGGTCCTCTCCAGGTGGCCAGGAACTTGCACTCGGAGGTGGGGACAAGTACCAACACTCTGCCACCAGGCTGAAACTCTCTCGGTGCTATGGGATGGTTGTAGGTTCTACTTTGAGCTTATTGGGCCTTTTGCATATGTTCCTTCACGATGGACATCATGGCATTAATGCGCTGTCTCATCCCTTCCATGTGTTCAATGATGGTTTGGTGGGGGCAGGGTTGGTGCTACCATGTCTCCTTTGTTATGTCAAGGAGACCTTGTGGGCAGTGGACATACAGCAGTTCAAATGGGGAAAATCCTGTGGACGCTTGGGGCACTTCACGGATGGCAAACATTAGATATGGCAGCAACTGGTCCCAGTTCCATCCATCTGTCTCCATGGTTTTTTTAATCATACTCTTTAATGTTTTATTGAATCTTTCAACGAGCCCATCTGTTTGCGGATGATACACAGGCATGCGCAGCTGTTTGATTTGGAGGAGCTGGCACAAATCCTTCATTATTCTGGACATGAAGGGTGTTCCTTGGTCAGTGAGGATTTCCTTGGGTATCCCGACTCGGGAAAACATCTGCACTAGTTCTCGGGTGATGCTCTTGGTTGTCACGTTCTGCAGGGGAATGGCTTCAGGGTATCTGGTAGCATAGTCTACTACCACCAGGATGTACTGAAACCCTTTCGCAGACTTCACCAAGGGTCCTACCAGGTCCATGGCAATCCGCTCAAAGGGTGTTTCAATGATTGGCAGAGGAACTAATGGATTTCAGAAAGAGGGTTGTGGAGCTCTCTGCTGGCACTCTGGACAGGAGCGACAATATTGTTCCACCTCAGCGTGGACCCCCGGCCAAAAGAAACAATTCAGCAGTCTCTCTTTTGTTTTATCCATTCCCAGGTGTCCTCCCAAGAGGTGACTATGAGCCAAATGCATTACAGTGCGCTGAAAGGGCTGGGGCACAAGCAGCTGCTCTGTCAGTATGTCGGCTGTTTTGTGTACTTGAGACAACAAGTTGTTGTTCATAGCAAAGTGTGGGTAGGGAAGGGGCTGGTCAGGGTTGAAGGACCTCCCATCCACCACTTTCACATTTCCTCTGGCGTGCTGGAGTGTGGGATCTTCCAGTTGTGCTGTCTCAAATCTTCCTCCGTACTGTGTGCATGCTGGTGTGAAGAAATTGTCCCTTTCTAAGTCCTCTGGAGTGTCTTCTATGACAACTGCTCCTCCGTCTTCCTCATCATTGTCTTCTCCCATGAAGACTTGTACCATTGGTGTTGACGTATTTTTTTTTTCTTTCAGGTTTGTCGGACACTGTATACACTTTGTCGTCCTCATTGTCTTTGTCTTCCTCTTTGTCTTCATCTTTGTCTTTGCCTGTGTCTTCATGGTCTTTATCCTCCTCTTTGTCTTTGTCTTTTTCTTGTTTCCAAAGTCTTTGGAAGAATGGACAGTCTCATCCTAACAACACAGGGAAAGGCAACTGCTTCACCAATCCCACTGTTCCAGTAAACACACCTTCCTTTGTTTTTATTTCAAGGTGTGCTGTGGGATATGTCTTGGTGTCCCCATGGATGCATGTGATGGAAATGGGGTTGTTGTCACTCACTTGGCTGATGGGTGCTAAAGAGGGGCTGACTAGTGTCACCATACTGCTGGAGTCCAACAATGCATCCACTTCCTGGTTCTGGATTTGGACTGGACTGATGCGAGGAGGCTGACTATGATTCCCCAGGAGGGCAGTGATGACATTACACTGTTTGGACAGGGTTGCTTCTACTTGCATTGGCTCATCTTTCTTAGGACATTTCCAAGAAATGTGTCCTGGTTCTCCACATGTGAAACAGGTTCTGGTATCTCGGTCCATCACTCCCCTTCTTGCTTCAAACAAGTTCTGGCGCCCACCGCTGGTACTGTAGTCAGCTGGTCCCCTGGCTCCTTCTCTCCCTTCCGGCTGTGTTGTGCAGTGGATGGCTCTCTTGTCTTGCTCCCGGTGGGTTCTCTTGTCAGAACTGATCCTTTCAGGTCTGGTAGTCTTTAAGAGCTCAGCCGTAGCGTGATACCTTTCTACAAGGTCTACCAGGCCCTCTGCTGTGCTAGGGTTGCCTTAACTGATGGGTTTTTTTTTTCAAATTTTAGGGCAGCCCTCTGATGAAGTGATCCAGCATCACTCTTTCTACCACTGCAGTAGACGTCAGGATTTCAGGTTGCAGCCATTTTTGGGCTAAGTGGATCAGATCAAACATCTGTTAGCGGGGAGTTTTCTCTGGTTGAAATGTCCATGAGTGGAATCGCTGAGCTCTCACTGCTGTTGTTACTCCTAGGCGTGCAAGGATTTCCTTTTTCAACTTGTCATAGTCATCAGCGTCCTCTGGTTCAAAGTCATAATACACCTTCTGTGCATCACCACTGAGGAAGGGGGCCAGAATGCCAGCCCACTTGCTTTGAGGCCATTCTTCTCTGTTTGCAGTCCTTTCAAAGGTTTTCAGATAGGCTTCCATTTCATCACTGGCTGTCATCTTCTGCAGGAAATGTCCAGCTACAATGGAAGACGTACCTGCTGGTCGGGCTTCCTTCCCTTTTGCACCCTCTGTGGCAAGCCACTGTAGCTCCAAATTCAATATTTGCTGTCCCCTCTGTTGCTCTTCCAGCAGCAGTCTGTTGGTCTCCGCCTGTTGTTGGTTTGCAGCTTGCTGGGCCAGGTTTGCTTGCACAAGCTGCTGCAGTAGGTTCTCCATATCTGTTTCAGTGTGTTAGCATTGTTGTTATCCATACAACCTTGCCTGCATTCTCCACCACTGTAATACAGTGAGGGGGGTTGTGTTGCACTGGAATCTTGTAGGCGGGGATATGAGCACACTTTGCACCACGACACAGGATATTCAGAGTAACACAGCACTATGACTGTATGTTTATTAGTAAAAATACTGAGAGAGGTACATTCAACAATAACTCAGGATGCAAACAAAACAAAAAGAAAATAATACCTGGCTCTTCGTTGAGCGCTACCTACACAGTGAATTTTTAGTTCTCTGTCTATAGTCCAGATAGCTAAGCTATTTCCTGGGGCAAACAAACAAAATCAGAAAAGAGTCTCTTGGACTTTGTTTCAAATGAAAGTCATTTACCAGTGTCGGGTTTTCAGCCAGTCCAAAGTCAAGATCCAATTCGTAGTCGCACGCCAAACAAAAGGTCAAAGCCGGGAAGTCAGTTGATTCATAATTCTCTTTCTTTCTTTCCTTCCTTCTTGCTACAAATGCTCACCAGCCACCCTCCACACCCGTTTCCTAATCAGGTACTGAGAGAGAGCAATTGTTTGAGCCTTCTCTTTTATGCAGGCAGTTACTCTTCTGCACCTGTTCTTAATCAAGCACTCAGCTAGGTGGAGCTGTGGTGCAATGCCTTCTGGGGCTTGTAGTGTGTGTACCATGCTTTGTAGTCCTGGCAGAGAGAAAATGGAGCAGGGAAATAATGCCCTTCCACAACTCTGCCCAGTGCTGTGTTACATCATTTAGAACTCTCGCAGCAGCCTGAGCCACATTGGAATCTGCTGTCAGGGGTTAGCTTTAGAATGTTCAGATGGGAGTTTTCAATTAGAGGAAGTTCAGAGCAGAGTGAGTGAGAGTCAACAGCAGAGAGCAGTGCTCTGAGGAAGAGGTGCCTGCCAGCCTGCCCTGAGGTTGGGTGAAGGACCTCTGGTCGTTTTCTCACCCTAGTGAGTGAAAATAGCAGCACTACCACAGGAAGTGGTGGAGACCGTTGTCAGAAAAACCCCAGTGGGTCAATCCAGAGTGAGTTTAATGGGACTGTAGTTTCTGTGGGTCCAAGGGGAAATCCCCTGAGAGACCAGAAGAGTGTTCGGCTCCCCAGAGAAGGTACAAAGGCTGTCTCAGCGAAAGCAATGGAAGAAAAGCAGAAAGGGAAGAGTGTTTTCTTCTCAAGTCTTATGTTTGTAACAAGGAGCAAACAAAACCATGAGTACAGAAATAGACCAATCCAGAGGGAGTCGTCTGGTGGTGTATGTGCCCAGAGACAAGGCTAGATTACACCACTCAGGGCCCCATTTGCACCACAAATATGTGCTGAGTGTAGATTTTACATGTGTGGATGCCTTTGCAATCCAGGTGAATTGGAGGATCCAAATTTGTGTAACCCAGAAGGAATGGCAGAACTGGTTGGGGCCAGGGTGGGCAGAACCTCATCTGAAACTCCAGTCAGGGCTAACTGGTTCACAGAAGGACACAGGGTTACTCTGGGGATGTTAACTTAGTCCATCACGCCAGGATGAAATGTATTTTTAAGTCTGTGGCAACCCCACATAATAGACACTTATGGAAATGTAATGTCCTAGAGATCCTAGTATAGAGGGAAGGACTGTTCAAGGTTCTGTGAGAGAAATGTACAAAAACCCATCTGTCTGTTCTGGAAAAGAAAGAGCTTGTTGTGAAGTCTGCATTTCAGTTGCCAAATCTGAGGGACCACCCCATTCTGTGTCCATCTGTGTCAGAATAAAGCCACACTGTACAATCCCATTTACAGTAGTGGACATTACATCTGTTCTTCCAAGTGTGAAATTGTGGATGGGCCTCCTCAGAAGATAGACATGGCATAGCCCTAGCACCTCTCTCCCAGAACTTGGAGTAAATATAAATGTTTATTTTGCACCCTAACCCCCCGACCTCGAGATGCCGAGCCATGTATTCACCTCAGCTCCAGAGGTGATACCTATTTTACGTCAACTTGTGGTTTGATGCCTTTCCTGTGCACAAGTTAGGGGGGTCTGGTTGCAAGATGCCTCTCTTGGCTGGGTTAAGGGTTGCACGTAGTTTGAGACTGTCCGTTACATATCCCCTGTGTATTACTCTATTACCATACTGTATGTCAGTATACAGTTTTATCTCTGGATATAAGATGTTGTGGCATTTTTCATATTATTAAATATAGAAATGTAAGATCATTTTAAAAAATTATGTTTTTTGAAATACTTTTTTTAATTATTTCTAAATGTTGATTCCACTTCAGCCTATTTCCTGAGAAACTAAGCCATAGTTCATCATCTATACCTTCATCTTATACCTTTAATCATGTCACATTGCATTCACAGGCATTGCATGCAAAAACATAAGAGATTATTAAAAAATATAGCAGGCAAGAATTACAGTGGGTAGAAAAGGTTTAAATGCCAGTTTCCAACACCAAATAACAGTAGTATTAATTTGCCTCCAGGAAGTAGTGGTACTTATTGAGAAGATGGGGCAGTCAACAAGGGACAATGGAGGGGGGGGAGATAAAAAGAGAGTGAGAGAGACAGAGAGAATGGCAATTTGCTTGAATGGGTACAAATAGGGGAAAGAGGAAAGGAGAAGGGTAGTTTGGTATCGAAGGAGGTATGAGTAGTGTATTTACTTAGGATGATCGGAGTCTGAGTTACTAAATCAGATTCCTCAGATTCTGAGCTTTTTATAGGAATCAGGATTTTCAGAATTGAAGGCCAAAAGATGGGGGGGAGTGGTACTGACAACCACCAAACAGGAAAGAGACCTGGGGGGATCATATCTGATGACCTTAAGGTGGCCAAACAGTGTGACAAGGCAGTGGGGAGAGCCAGTGGGATGCTAGGTTGCATAGGGAGGGAAATCAGCATCAGAAAGAGGGAAGTGTGATATCACTGTATAAATCATTGGTAAGATCTCATCTAGAGTACTGTGTCCAGTTCTGGAGACCACATCTCTGGAAGGACATAGACAGGGTAGAGGTGGTCCAGAGTAGGGCAATTAAAATGGTGCAGGGTCTGTGCCAGAGACCCTATGAGGAGAGACTAGAGACTGTTAAAAAAGCTTCGCCAAAGGCTTGGCCTCCTCTATAGATTAAAACCCTTCCTTAACAGTGACTCAAAGATGAGGTTAGTCCAGGCCATCTTTCTATCAGTTATTGACTATGCAGACTTCCTTTATAGTCACTGCCCCATCTCCTACCTTCACAAGTTGGATACCTTATATCAAAGAGCAATAAGGTTCATTACAGATCTACCATATAATACCCACCATTGCTCTCTTTATGACGCAGTTGGATGGGTTTCCCTTCATATCAGGAGAAGCAGAAATGCAGCTCTATGGATTTACAGAGCTTTATCAAAAAAACTCCCAAACTATATCCTGGACTGCTTCAACAGACCACTTCTAGCTCCTATGCCCTAAGAGGCAACAATATCATCCTGCTCAAATTGCCCAAAGTCAGCACCAGACTAGGAAGGGCAGCAATCAGCTATTCTCTAGCTATAGCATGGAACACCCTACAAAAATCGCTAAAACTGTCCATTATCATTCCATTTGCATCCTTTAAACAGCATTGTACAGCCTTCTTCACAGAGAAATGCAGCTGCTACCGCTAGAGCTAGATTAGTCATCCTACAAATCTGGCTTCCATTCATATATGGCATATTCCTTCCAGCCAGACCCCCCAGCTTATGGCACCCAATAATACCTTCACCATCCTAGTATTCATTATGTTGTGTGTCTGTCATGGCCCCCATTGGGATATGTATGTACTGTACATACTGTAGATATTAGCTTAACCTTCCTTTAACCGAGTTTTAACATGTGAATTCACTGTACATCATTGTGTTATAAACATTATTTTTCTCTGTATGTATAACTGTCTTATAAAGCGCATGATGTATTTGCTGTGTATCAACTATTGAACCGTGACCTTATCAGGTCCATCTTGTAAATGAGCCTTGCTCAATGATGTTCGCCTGAATAAATAAAGATTTGATTGATTGATTGATTGATTGATTAAAGGACCTCAATATGTACACCCTGGAGGAAAGGAGGTAAAGGGGGATATAATAGAGACTTTCAAATCACGGGTGTAGATAAGGTACAAGAGGAAAACATTTTTCAGAAAAAAAGATGTTCAAGAACAAGCAGGCATGCTATAAAGCTGGAGGGTAGACTCAGGAGAAACATGAGGACGTACGTCTTCACAGAAAGAGTGGTGCATGCCTGAAACAGCCTTGCAGTGGAGGAGGTGGGGTCAAAAACTATAATGGGATTCAAGGATACATGGGATATGCACAAAGGAACCTTAGTGGTCAGGGAAGGGAGGGCAAAGCTGGAGATGAAGTATGGTCTGCACTGCAGTATTACAGTAGGTAGGGAAAATGGGCAGACTAGGTGGGCCAAGCAGTCCTTATCTGCTGTCAAATTCTATGTTTCTATATAATAGAGACTACTGGATGGGCAACTATGCACAACCAGTGTGTTCTGCCACAGAGGGGTTTTGATTCCCCTCTCATCTTGAGAGGAAAGCTCGAGAGGTTCATAGGAATCAGAATCCCAAGATGGCAGAACACACTGGTTGTGCATAGAGTTGCACATCAAGTATTTCTATAGTGTATGGTGCCACCAAAATAATTTCATACAATTTTATCTTTTTTTTTAATTCAAAAAATACATTGTTCCCTGCTGTGTTTTATTCCGGGGCTCAGGGCTAGTTGCTAGGTTCAGTGGTGTGGTTGTTAGGGACCAGGACAACCGCAAGCTAGCTGATCCCTTCCCACTACCCAAACTGCCTGCTCTGCCCCCACACTCCCTCGTTTTGTGACAGGGTAGCAGGAAGAGTGTGGGAACATGCCCCATACAAGTCTATGGGGCTTATTTTCAGAAGGTTTTTTTTAAACTTGAAACCACCTATAGATAGAAATGAACGCCACTGCTCAACTAATAGGCTCCCTATCAGTTGAGCAGTGTCTTTCATTTTTATCAAAAGGTACAGTAGTTTAAAGTTTCAAAAAAAGGTTCTGAAAATAAGCCCCATAGACACGTATGGGGCACGTCCCCAAGCTCTCTCTGGTATCACGTCACAAAACGGGGGACAGCAGGGGGCTGGGGTTGCCAACATTGCATTTAAAAATAAGGGACAGACCCCTCTGCCCCTTGACCCATCCCCCTGCCCATCCCATCCCCCCACCACTTCCGAGGCTGACATCGCAGAAAGGTATTGATTAGTTTTGGGGCACAGGGTCGTAACTGCACACAGAAACATTGCGCAGCACTCAATGCCGCAACCATAAGAGCATGCACTGCAATATCATCGGGCAAAACACCGACGAACACAAGCAGCACACGCCCTTACAGTCAATGGGCTTCTTTCGTTTTTCATGGGGGGCTCCACCCCCTGCACCCCCTGGAATTTAAATAACAAACTCCAGGGCATGCAGACATTGGGGATGGGGAACAACACTGTTGGGGGGAAAAGCTGTATATTTTACAAAAAAAAAAGACGCAAAAAGTTGCAGCATGGGAAGAGCTGGGTGAACCGAACCACAGTCCCAGGTCTCCCATTCTGCTGTGTGCTGGTGCCCTAGCCACTCCACCAGCGGATCGGCTTCACCAAGCCCCCAGCACACAGCAACTTGATGACTCCACGTAACAGCGTAGGACGATAGGGATAGCGCTCTTTTACTAGTGCTGTTCTACCCCTGTCGTGGAAACTACAAGCACTCAATAGACAGCGCGGTATTCACCATGCTGTCTTTCATGCGCTATATTGACTCAGAAGGAGTTTGGGGTATGGTGCCCTAAATAATAATTTATCTCACAACAGAACTACAAAGAAACAGGTTCAGTAGAATAGTACAGTGCCATTAAGTGGCAGTCAGCCAGCCACAGCTGGAGAACAGGTCACCCTCTGACAACAATAAGAGGTACAGTAGCCCATGCACACCTACTCAAACATTGCACATTGTTGCCCTGTGAGGAGGATAAAAACTGTACAGTATCAAAAATCTTTGTAAAAAGGAATGGTAATTCACATATTTCTATTCTAACTACACCTACATTTTAAAGAGACACTATCACCTGAACCTAGCAGCACTCGATAGGGAAACATTTTGGATCCATCCGTGGTCACTATAGACAGTAGTGCAGATCTGCAGAAAAACAGTAACCCCATTTTGCCACAACTCTATAGCATCATGCACATAGCTGGGTGCATGTCACAGGAGGGAGGTGTCTACTACCCCACTGCAAAAGAGACATAATGCAAATTGCAAATACAGCTGTTAGAGGGTGTAAATGGTGTTTTGCAGCTAAAAAGCTGCACTGCATCTATACGGTGCTAGCAGCATGTCATTGTGCCAGTCGGGTGCATCATGGCACAGTACTAGACTTCTAGCCAGTCTCTACTATTTGCAAATGGGTATCCTACTCAGAAGAGTGCCTCATCCCTAAGTCCTTTTTCCTAGTATGTCCCCCCGACACACACACACACACACACACACACACACATACTTGATGTCCCCGAGGCTATCAAAAACACAACACATAGCAACTGGATTTGTTACAATACCATGTCGTCTAATATTTATAGTGTGCATGAGTACCAGCTTCTTTAAGAAAAATGGTTTAATAATGAAGTATTCAAATTAGAATGGCAATTGAAACACAGACATCAATAGCAAAGCAAACTAAATATTCTAACATGTTTTATGCTTAATAACTGCTTTCAAGCACTGTTTTATTTCTATTTTTGGAATAGACTACATACTCCCATCCCAGAATAACACTCTGCCTGGCTCGACCCTCCTCCCCTGACCTGACCCCTATCCCAGTCCGGACATCCAGCAAACTCCCACCACTCCCTGACTGGTTCCCTCCCCTGCAGCGGCAACGTCTGCCTGGCCCAGCCACCAGCCAGCCACCACCTGACCTGCCCGGATTGATCTGACCCTCACCTGGTGCCGTTCCACACTGCTCAACCTCCCAGTCCTCCGGATGACAGACACCTCCTCCTACTCTGAGTCCCAAGCCAAAGTCAGCCAGGTCCTTACTGTGGGCAGTCCCTCATCCTTGGACTCAAGTCCTAATCTCCCTCCCCCCCAGCTGTTGAAGTGTACAGACTGCAGACATCAAATGTCGGAGGAGGAGGAGGAGAAGGAGGAGGAGGCTTTGCTTTGCAGGACTGCGGTGCAAAGGAAGAAAACCAGAAAGGATTCCCCTCAACGAAAAAAAGGCACCCGCCACCTGCTGAGTTGATTGCTCACCCCACACTACTTACTTTACTTCTGTTTTCTGACTCCTTGTTCTGCTTATCCTGGGACCTGTTTTGCACCTTGATTCCTAGACCAGTCCAACAGTCACGGGCATGGCGCAGTGCACACTGTCTCTAAGGGTGAGGGAGAAAAAAAAAAAAAAAAACTCTGCACTGCAGAAGTCGTGGTCCAGATGAGGGGATGATGGACAGATCAAGTAAAGAATTTCACTCGCAGCAACACAGGAGCACGACGATAGCATACACGGCAGTTGCAGCACACACACAGCAGCAATCCCTCTCTCTCTGACTACTGGATGATGTCTGTCCGTCATCATCCCCTCCCTCACATATGCACACTAGCTCCAGTACTGACAAGAACACTGCGACACTGAGGTTTTCATTGGCAACACAAAAATATGGGACAATGGGTGTCAGATATGGATTTCATATGGACAGGCAACTTTTCACTGAAATACGAGTCATCCAGTAAAATACGGGACTTTTGGCAACCCTAGCGGAGGCGGAGCAGGCAGTCTAGAAAGTGGAAAGGGATCAGCTAGCTTGCGGTTCAGACAACATTATGATCCTTTGCGGAGTGAGTAAAAAATTTTAATTTTTATAGAGGGACTGCTGCCGCCCCAGGGTACTGGGCTATAAAACCCATGGTGTCATCTCACACAATCTCTTTAACTCCATTTTAGGAGTATTTGACTTCAAAAATAAGGCAAAAAATTCCCAAATAAAGGGAGCAGAAGTCATTGCCTTCCAAATGTAAAAACTAGAACTGGATGATTTCCAAATTTGAAGGTACAGAAGTCAAGAAATGAAGGATTTTTCTAAAATAAAGTGTATTTTACCACTAATGTTTAGATTAACACCTATAAATTGATCCTTCCTAGAATATTGGCTTTGAAATTGTGGGATCTGGTAAGTATTTTAACTTCCAAAAAATTGGAATGACTTCCAGATTTCGACTCGTGGAAGTATTAGACTTCCACTAAAAATAAATTAACTGAACCCCTGTTAGGGACCAGACGTCTGTATGTGTATGGTGTGGTATTTCACTGGCTGTAAACTGCGTTTTGGAGGGATTTAAAAAAAAACGTGGCATCTGAACTTCTCGCTTAGCAAGAATACTATTATTGGGAGGAACAGCTTTAGATTTTGTGAGTATATTTAAATATCTGGTGGATTCTGCATTTGATTTTTGTATAATGAAGATATCTGTTTGATCCTGTATTTTTTTAGTATCTAGTTGATCCTGCATCTGCAGGATTTGTCCAAGCGATCGTGCCAGCACTGCTAGTTTCTGTGTGGTTGATCCTGCAGTTTCTGTTGCCTCGGTTACTTCAAACTGTGGCTCATGCGCTTTCCAAATCAGCTGGAATGAAGTTATACCACAGAAAGGTACAATCATGTTCTGTGACCTTTGAACTGTGGTACAACAGCATTTCAGCTGAGATGTAAATTGGATTGCAACAACATTCCGCCATACAATTGTAACCCCCCTATGGTGGGGTTAGAGCCTAAGGCAAGGTACAGTTCATGCATGTGGGTAAATATTGGGTACATTTCATGCCTGCGTAAGTACTTATTCAGGTCTGAAAGGTATAGCCAGGAAAGAGTTAATCCTGGACCACCCTTTTGGGACCTGCTGATGGTGAGAGGTCCCCATGGGTGGGCAGGGATATAAGTGTGGGCATGTAGGAGAGAGAGAGAGAGAGCAAGGGAGTTTGAGGAGGAAGAGTGCTAGAGTGGGGGTGATTACCCACTCCGGGCAGCTGTAGCATTTCTAGGCCAATGTGTAGATAGAGAGGCCCAGTGGAAGGATGTGATGGTAGCCACTGTTTTGAGTCCCATGTGGGACCCCAAGCTATGCCACCACGGTAGGATTGGAGCAGAATGCCCCATTGGAACAGCCACCTGAGCATGATGGGCGAGATTGGGCCAAGTCTAGTGGTTCAGAAAAGGGTTTTGCCAGGAGCTTCCAGCAGCAAAACCCTGCAGATAGGGAGATTAGATTGAGCAGGGATGAACTACTGCTTGCCACTGTTTGGGGACGCATTGCCCACAAGTCTTGGGGACAGTCACCCAAGGGGAGCTACACAAAGCCATTATGGGAGCCGGAAGGGAGCTAGTGGCCCCAGGTTGAAAGGCCGGCCCATTCCGCGGGAAGAAGTGCAAGTGAGTAAAGGGAAAAAAGGAGAAGAGGGGTCATATCAGCCGGATGTGGATATGGGGATTGAAGCTGCCTGAATTGAGGATGTCAGATTAATGCTCCAAGGGAAACTGTGAGCTGTCTGCTCATGTGAACTGTGTGCCATGTGAAATATGGGATCATAATGGTCCAAAATATATGTGCACTGCCTACCTCAACCCAGCTATTTTTCAACTTCTTGGAGTGCTATTAATTTTGCCATTAAATTGGATCCCCACCGTTTGTTCTATAAAGTTGAGGTCTCCAGTTATTTCATCAAAAGTTATTGTGCCTGCAGCCCGGTGGCCCTGAGGGTTGAGGCACTGGATGCCACACCTTGCGCCACGCTGGTGACCCGGGTTCAGGAATGGACTCAGGCCACCGGGAACTGGCAGGGGAGAGGGAGGATTGAGCATCTGACAACTGCTCTCCTCTCTCTGGGGTGGGTAGTGGGGCTTGCATCGCCCTGCAGCGGCGACCAGTGGAGGCCGGCCGCACTACAGTGGCATGCCAAAGTGGGGGGAGAGCGCGGCGGGCATCAGCACTACATGCTCAGGACATCATTGCACGTCCGGCTCTCCATAGGGAGAAAAAAGTGGAAAAATATGGAGGGCAAACTTTGCAGCTAACGGCCGCACCTTGCACCCCCCGGAGAGACCTGAAAGGGGCGCGTACCCAGTGGGTGCGAGAGCAATAAAGGCTGGCCCATTGGGGGAGCGGATTCGTGTGACCTGCATGCATGACCGGGTCCAGGGGTGCAGGGCCAGCGGCCAGAGATCATGGGGCCGCTCTGTCGAAGGAGGAAAAAACAGAAGATAGATAAAAAAAGTTATTGTGCCTGACACTGATTGCCTTTCAGCACAGCACCCAAACAGCCTTGCACCCTGGTGTATGAGTATAAGACTTGGTAAACACAAGTCATTTCTGGAACAGTATTCTGCTGTGGTCCACCCTCCCCATGGGCAGATACCATCAGCATACCCCTAGACACCAGAGGTGGTGGGCTACAAGTGGTGGTTCATCCAGGGTATGTTTTGGGGTGCTTGGATAATGTTTGTGACTTTCAAGAGGTGTAGGGTGAAGAGATTTCCTGTGTGAGCTTTTTGAACAGCTGTTTGGAACTGTAAAATATGGTGCAGGAGGGCCATGAAAATTTGCACCTTATGACAGAGTATGGATGCCTGAAAGTCAGCAAAAAGGGGCTTTTCAGTGTAGTACATGTGAAGGACATGTAAATAGACTGGTACCAAAACTGGATGATTGGACTGTCTGGACTGTTGCTGCAGAGAGACGCTTTCTCCCATTCACGTGGCTCTGTTGTTGCAGGGCAGAGCTGTTCAGGGTGGAAAAGAGAGAATGGTGTTCTGTGCAGCCGTGGCTTCGCAAACTTTTTGGCGAGTAAGTAAATGAAGCAAAATGGCTCAGGCCCTAGTGGCATCAGACATTCTTGTGCCTGCTCAAATGTTTTGTTGGATGTGTGAGATGGTGACTAAATCTTCCACAGCTAGTGAATGTGCAATGTGCCAGAAGAAAGGGTGTGAGGTTGAACTGTGCTCAGTTTGTCACCAGTGCTACAGAGATCGCTCCAGGGGCTGTGGGTACCAGTTGTCATC
Organism: Neoceratodus forsteri; assembly: GCA_016271365.2. NCBI lineage: Eukaryota > Metazoa > Chordata > Ceratodontiformes > Ceratodontidae > Neoceratodus > Neoceratodus forsteri. The sequence continues at coordinate 656,846,654 of CM057456.1, forward strand.
CCCAACCCACTGATGGGCCAGCATTTCCATTACCTCACTGGAATCCAAGAGATGGGAGGATTTTTCACTGTGATGAGCCAGAAAGAGGAAGCAGAGCCACTGCTTCTAGTGCCTCATCAGAGAGACCCTTGGTGCTCACCCAGCCGTGTAGCCCCACTGTGCAACCACCAGAGTCAGCACAACTTATGATCTGGAGTACTTTTATCTGCCTTTACAACTCACTGCCAAGAAGCAGCCAGGAACATTGGAGGTGACTAAAGATCAGTCACTCAAACTGCAAAAGCCACCTATAAAGCCTGATCCAGGCCTGCAGAGACTCAGCCAGAGCCTACCATAGAGAGACCCCCCCAGAGTGAGGAAGGGGGTGGAGTGCAACTGGACCATAGTCATATTGTGGGTGTGGATGTTTTGAAGGAATGTACTAATTCAGACCCCCAGATTTACCCCCAGATACTAACAACAACAAGAATGGAAAGGGACCTGGGGGTAGTCATATCAGATGACCTAAAGATGGGCAAGCAATGTGAGAGGGCAGCAAGGAGGGCTGGGGGGATACTGGGATGCATAGGGAGAGGCATCACCAGTAGAAAACAGGAAGTTATTATCCCTCTGTACAGACAGCTGGTGAGACCCCATCTGGAGTACTGTGTGCAGTTCTGGAGACCCAATCTCCGCAAAGACATAGACAGGATGGAAGCTGTCCAGAGGAGGGCAACTAAAATGGTGCAGGGTCTGCACCGGAAGTCGTATGAAGAGAGACTTAAGGAGCTTAATATGTATAGCCTCGAGGAAAGGAGGGAGAGGGGGGACATGATAGAAACTTTCAAGTACCTCAAGGGAATCAACAAAGTCCAAGAGGGTAGCATCTTTCAAAAAAAGAGGTGTGCAAGAACAAGAGGGCACAATTTGAAGATAGAGGGCGGCTCAGAGGTAATTTAAGGAAGTATTTTTTCACATAGAGGGTTGTGGATGCATGGAATGGCCTTCCGGAGGAGGTTGTGGAGTCAAAATCAGTGGGGGAATTCAAGCATGCATGGGATAGTCATAAGGCAATTCTGGGGGGTGGGGGTAGGAAGAAGTAGGCTGCTGGTTAACTAGGATCTGCAGCTTATCCAGTAGGTAGGGAAATGGGCAGACTGGGTGGCCAAGTGGTCCTTATCTGCCGTCAAATTCTATGTTTCTATGTTTCTATGTTTACTTTGGCAGGCATGAATGGTATCTGGACTGGATTCCCACCTCCGGAGTTCCTGAACATGAGTGTTCATGGACTTAAATTGGGACTCATTGCATTAACTGTTTATCATCTCCATTTCTAGAATGCTGTTGCTTTTGGGGTGATGGGGAATGGGCTACAAAAATGTTTGTATATAACGTAGTGTTGCATGACATGTGATATTCTGTTTTACACATCATATAGCTCTTTAAAGAGTCTCCATTCTGAGTCCAGTTGGGTTGTAGTGTCAATATGTTTCAATATCCACGTACTGTTACAGTAGTGGGTGGGCCACTGCTCTGTAGGCTGAGCACGGGATTAGTTGGCTAATGGGTTGAGTAGGGGGGTGTGCGACAGCTATGTTTAGCAAGCAGTTAGGTTGGGCAGTATCGGGCAGTAGTGTTATAAGATAGTTTAGGCATGGGATGCTGCCACTTGAGCTCTTGGTGAAACCACCTCAAGGGTTCATGTAGGTGGGTGGCCAAGCAGGAGCTCGAGTGGCTTTGGTGAGTTGAGCTTCAAGGGGCCCTGTTTTTTTTACTTTTTCTGATTAGGAGGATAGGCCACCATGTGGTGGTGCCACCTTTAGCTCCTTCCGGTTTTTGGTGGAAGGGAAGTGTGCATACCCTTTGACTTGGGGCTCACTGAAGTGGCTGTTTGAGCCTTAGGTGTTCACCATGGACAGCAAGCATTTAAAGTGGGGGAGAGTTATAACCCCATTTAGTGGGGTTAGAACCTAAGGCAGGGTACAGTTCATGCCTGTGGGTAATTATTGGGTACAGTTTGTGCTTGTATAAGTATTATTCAGGGCTGGAAGGTATAACCAGGAAAGAGTTAATCCTGGACTGCCCTCAGGTGACCTGCTGCTGGTGGGAGGTCGCCATGGGCAGGCAGGGATACAAGCATGGACACATAGGAGAGAGAGAGATCAAGGGAGTTTGAGGAGGGAGAGGGCTGGAGTACGGATGATTGCCCACTCCGGGCAGCTGCAGCATTTCTAGGCCGATGTGTGGAGAGAGAAAGGCTTAGTGGGAGGATGTGGTGGTGGTGGCTGCTGTATCGAGCCCCATGTGGAACCCTAAGATATGCCACCCCGGTGGGATTAGAGCAGGATGCCCCATTGGAACTGCCACCCGAGCATGAGGTGTGAGATTGGGCCAAGTCTAATGGTTCAGAGAAGGGTTTCACTGGAAGCTTCCAGCACCGAAGCCCTGGGGACTGTGAGAGTAGATCAAGCAGGGATGAAGTACTGCTTGCCACTGTTCGGCGACACAGCGCCTGTAAGCCTTGGGGACAGTCACTCAGGAGGAGCTACACAGAGCCATTATGGGTGTTGGAAGGGAGTTAGTGGCCCCGATTTGAAAGGCCAGCCTGTTCCGTGTGGAGAAGTCTCAGTGAGCCACACAAGATAGGACTCAGGATGGATGTGGTGGCCCCAAGTTGAAAGGCCAGCTCGTTCCGTGTGGAGAAGTCACAGTGAGCCAGACAAGATAGGACTCAGGATGGATGTGATGGCCCCAAGTTGAAAGGTCAGCTCGTTCCGTGTGGAGAAGTTGCAGTGAGCCAGACAAGATAGGACTCAGGATGGATGTGGTGGCCCCAAGTTGAAAGGCCAGCTCGTTCCGTGGGAAGAAATGCCAGTGAGTAAAGGAAAAAGAGGAGAAGAGGGGTCATATAAGCCCAATGTGGATATGGGGATTGAAGCTGCCTGAATTGGGGATGTCAGATTAACGCCCCATGGGAAATTGTGAACTGTCTGCTCATGTGAACTGTGTGCTGGAGCTTTCTTGTAGATGGCGTCAATGTGACTGGAAAAATGAGTTGATGATCCAGCCAGAGACCCACATGTTTAAAGAATGGAACTTCCTCCCAGTTTGGAGCCATCCAGGGTCAAAAAGACTGGGTAGAACAGAAGCTCGGCCAGTTGGTGGCTGGTGTCAAAGTTAATGGAGTCCATTAGTTTACCATTTAGGGTGTGTGGTTAGTCCAAAACTAGCACTGCATGCTGTCAAAACTCCACTGCAGCTATGCTGCCGACTTAACAGCTGAGGGTCCACTGAAGGAAAGCACAAAAAAGTGGATTGCATTGGTAAAAGCAATCATAGCATTGGTGTTTGTTCCAAATAAAATTCCCTGGCTTTTGAAAGTGTAAACTAGCATTGAAAGGGCTCCTGCAGAAAACCCTTAAACTTATGGTGTGCTCTTTCATTTAGTGTCCCTTTATTTCCTAATCTCAACTGCTCCTATTCCAACACCAAGTAATACAAGGTCAAGCCAATGTATACCAGCTACAGTTGTTGTCTACGGATGATAAGAATGATACCTAGGATAAGCAGTGAAACACAATGCATGCCTTCATCTTGAACCTAAAAAAGCTCTCACACAGTCACAAGTCTCTGTAATCCTCATGAATGTGCATGCAGTCTCATACTGAAGCTTCTCAATTGAGTTTCTCCCTTAGCCCCACAGAATTACAAGGAGAGAAGCTACCTGAGCAGAATTTGAGAAGTATTACAGGGAATTACAGCGACCTGTAGTGTATGTAGGGTCATGGCCCTCAGCACTACCATCTTAATAAGTTGGTGGTGGTCTCAGATCCTGATAGTATCTGCTCATGTATTAGTCAGCCCTGTTATGCAGAGGGTTTTTCTGTGTGCCATCCAAGATTTCTTCCAGTATCATTGTACAGGTACAGTACTTTTCCTTAAGGTCTGCAATTGCTGTTAAAGCATCTGGAAATTGTTGTATCACACTCAGTTACATACTGCACGTTGGAGAAGGCAGTATGATGAAGTGGTTAGATCCCAGAACTGTCAGACAGATGATCACAGGCTTGAGCCCTCCCACCCCCACCCACCTATGCTTCAGTCCATATGTAAAATTCAGTCAACATAGGACTCCACTGAACATGAGATGTAAACTTATATCTCAGTCAGGCTGTCACATATTTGTGTGGATAGATAGATAGATAGAGATAGATAGATAGATAGATAGATAGATAGATAGATAGATAGATAGACAGACACAGACAGATGACACACAGACAGACAGATGACACATAGATAGATAGATAGATAGATAGATAGATAGATAGATAGATAGATAGATAGATAGATAGATAGATAGATAGATAGTGGTCAGACTCAGAATATGCCATTTATCATCATAAGTAAGGGGGCAGGATGGCAACTCATGAGTGGCAGAGCCATGAATGAGTTATGAATCTGCTCCCTCACAAGTAATTGATAACATTCATATTCTGAGTGAGGTCCGATTTATACAATGTATTTTAAATTGGTCCTAAACCACATCGCACAATGAGCCATTCAGTCTTCCTACAACCAAAAATGATCTTTCATCACAAACATGGCTGCTACTTTACACTATTAAAACCTTCAACTGGGCCCTAAAAATAAAACTACCTTAAATAAAATATAAAAAAATTAATTAAATGTTGTTTCCCTGATCATCACAGTCTCCTTACACACATAAACAAATTAGAAACATTAAGTATTGTTTATAGTTTTCATTACAACTGTTTATTTGCTGACAGTGAAAAAAAACCTTTCTATCTTTACCTGCTCATCAGGGGAATCTCTTCTGCTTGCCCTCACTTTGAGATAATTGAGTCTCTTGCTCTAAAATAGGCCTTTGTTGTGTGAGAGTGTGTGTGTGTACACGCGTGTGTGTGTGTGTGTGTGTGTGTACAGTATGTTAGAAGAGGAACATTCTGCCAGTGGAACTGAGCAGAATTATGAATTCCTGTAATGGTAAACATTCCATGATAAACATTTCGTAACTTGAATGTGGAGAACAGAGAGAAAAAATAGGATGAAGAAAGTAGGCAATAATTCTTTATAAACAAACAGAAAGGGTGGAAAAAACAGTTACAAAGGCAGAGGCAGACCCAAACTGCTCAAATACATTCCTAAAGTTTATAAAAGCATGTACATTTGAATCATATATGGGTGTTTTCAAATGAAATCTATCACTCCCCACCCACCAAAAAAAGGGCAACCTGGCAGGTTTAAAGTTTTTTCTGACCAGCCTCTCACCTCAGTCCTATAGCAATTTTCCTCTTAAGTATTAGACCACGATACATAAGTAAAAAATGAAAATAAAGAGAAGGTTGCCTTCAATTAAACTATATTGCTACAGTGTAATGAAAATGAAGTTTTAAACACTGCTTATTTTTACAAATTTACAAATGTTACAGTGTATTTATGTAACACTGGCGCCGGGTCTAAAAGGGCTACTAACCCTGCCTTGTCGGCTCGAACAAGGTTGAGGGGCCTGGGATTGGTTTCTGATGGAAAAAGGGGGGTTCTTTCCCAAATGTAAGGTAAATGGCGTGGTGCCTCCACCCAGAGTAAAATACACAGTGGGTCAGATATTTTTAGCAGTACAACCCCCTGGGATGCTGTACCTACCCACCTACCCTTTCAGTCACCCTACACATGGAATACCTGCAACAAGAACCCTTGGTTAGTACACATGCAGTTATTAACCGTAGCTAACTAATATACTCACTAATGAAATGCTCATTAAACTGTTGTCAAAATGTCAAACAACAACTGATTTACCTGGGGGAGGGTTAGGAAAGGAGAAAAAAGGATCTTGAGGCAGATTAAAACATCAATTACCCTGATAAGGGTAGAGCCCACCACTGCAACAATAACACAACAATAAAGCCCCCTTCCCTACTGCTACCAGTATCCACGCTGTCCTCCTGGGTACCCAGATGTTGAAACAGCTGTGCAGGCCCAATGAAGTGCAGCTGGTTGGTGCTGGTGCACTTTAACATAAACAATAATGGCTGCAGAACTATGCACAGATCCCCAGATGCAGAGCAACCCCTGTGGTTACTCATGGTTCTGAAGTACAGTTGCACAGGCTGTAGGAAACAGCAACAGGGTGGCTGGAGGACTGGAGCATCAAGCAGTGGAAACAGCTAAACAGGCTTGCTTTCTGAGGCAGGGTCTGGCCGCTTGTCACCTTCTGGCTTGACCAAAGAATCTAGCAGCTTGTCACTTTCGGGATTACACCCAGGATTAAAGGAGCACTTCACAGCGGCTTCCTGGTCCACAAGGAGCCCAGACCCCAGGAGCGACCCCACGGTCTGTCTTCCCTCCCAAAAAAAATTGATCTAGAGTGCTCTAGCACTCAGACCCGCACCCATAGTTCACTGTTTCCTGATCCACCACACTTGATAAGGGTTGGCAAGTCCCTTACCTGGCTCCAGAACAGGCTGAACGAATTGCAGTCTCTGGTTTCACAAGATTTCGGCTCAGCGCTCAAGCATGCAGCAGAAGTTCAGCACTGTTCTCTGGTTTCACTGGATTGCAGGTTGCTTCAACCACAGAGCAGAGTGGCAGCTGTGGCACAAAGAGTTCCCCACCAGGTGGTAGTGGGAATTTGTCTTTCAACTTCAAACTTAAGAAAGTTCAGCAGTTGAGACAAAATACAATTTCACCTTCTTTTACTTTCCAGATGCTGGAAACAAATAAGACTTTTCATGGGTGTTGGCTGTGGAAGCCCCAGGAAACTCTTCAAACTCTCCTTAGAGCATTCACACAGAGCCTCTCCTCCTCCTTCAAATGGCAACAGTCAAAATTAAATCCACCCCTCAAGTTTCAGGGGATCAGAACAAGGTCTCACTGGTAAATCAGGCTGTTAATCAGGCAGTTCAGTCATTAGAATGTTCACTCGACACCTGATTGGCTGCCCATTTTGGTGGGAGCCGTCAAGCCCCACTATCTCTCAGAAGCCATAGCGACAGTCCCTAAGGGCTCCTGGACTCCTGATGGGCTGTGCTGCAGTCACAAGGCTGGCAAAGATGGCTGCAGTAGTAAACAGTTTGGTGCAGTCTATACATTAAGTTTATATTTCAGACATACTGCTTGATTTTACAATTAATTTACCCCACAGTCTTGTAGATGCCCCTATCCCCTGTGATCTGACTGCAGAATTTAACATTTGAAATCAACCTCCTGCCTGTTGCTGCTGCCATTTCATGCTGTCCTCTGGTAGCAGGCAGGCAATCATTAATATTCACGAACCTCATATTAATATGTATGAGCTGCCTCTCATAGCACCCCTTGGCGCTTTTAAAATAAAACATTTTGAGGCTCCCCACTTTCTCCCTCATGTCTCGAGACCCCGATTAGCAGATTTGGGGGTCCAAGAGCATGGAGGTACCTTTGGTTTTGCCGCAAATCATGGCACCAATGAAACTGCACTTCCCTGCATGCATGAACCGGCGCCCACACTTCCAAAGTGCAGCCGCATGGCAGTTCCACGTGTTTGCTCCTCCAGCCCCATTTTACTGTACTGGGGGCCAGATGGAGATTCAAGAGGGCTTCTGAGAGCCAGCATAAGTGGTCGTGGCAAGGCAGGGACAACAGAAAAAAGTGGGAGGCAAATGGGTGAATGGCAAAACAAGGTAAGCCCCACCGTGGGGGTTACATTTATATGAGAACTGGCATGTAGAAAATATGTATTTTCAACCAACACCAATAATACATACGTTTACTGCAAAGTACTAGTTAATCTATTGCAGTATAGCACAGTGGTCTAAGGCTCTGAGTTACAAATCTGGTGACATGCAGCAGACCAGACCTGGGTTTGAATCCCACAGCTTCCACTTGCATACTGTGTGACCCTGAGTAAGTCACTTAACTTTCTTGTGCTCCCAGGTTGCACCTGGAAACAAGCTCTGGCTTAGTGTGCCTTTCCTGGTTAAACAATTTCCCCTTTCCCTAAAATATGCTATTTTATACATTAATAGGGACTACTTTTTTCAGTTTTTAGAAGTTTTAGAGCTAATGTATTGTACGCTCTTTTGAAAATAGTAAAGAAGTTTTAATCCCTATCAGAGTAACTCAAGGTAATTCTTTTATGATGGTGGCCCATTTTATAAGTGTGATAAGCCACTCCAGGGAGTGCATTAAAGGATTTCAATGCACTTCCCAGGGGCTTAAGGATCTCAGCATTAGGCCTCGTGCCTTAGCATGCCCCAAGGGCATACAATAAAATCCTTAAATGCACACCCTGTCCTGGCTTATTATTTACTTGTGGTGTTGTCAGGCATTGTCAGAGCTGCTCTCCCTTTGGTTAAGTACTCCTTTGTGACCAATCTCAAGTTATGATAAATGGTGGTGACCCACCTAGAATGATGGTACATGATCTACTATCATGTTAAATATTCAAGCTGTAAAAAAAATTGTTTATCTGTAAGGTTTCTTTCTCAACTACATTGTTTAAAGTGTTGTATACAATGTACTGTATGTAGATCCTAGTCAACACTAATAAATCTGTTATCTGGGACCTACTGTGCAAATAACAGCCCTAAAGTGAAAATAACACATTTATTTTGTATTTGCCTGTGTTACATTGTGTTATTTTTCACTTGCCTATGTCATATTGCAAGGGGGCTGTCAACCATTTTGACCGATGTCCCATTTGGGCCATTACAGTTTTGGGCCATTACAGTCCCGAATCGGCTACCTGCCGACAACCAATAGTGCTATTTCCTTTCAAACGTAAAACACTCTCCCGTCATCATTTTGTATCCCCACTTCAGCTGGCAGTTTCAAAAAGTTCATTTAATTGTAACACTGTCCCAGTCTTTAGTTTGTTAAGATGTGGCCAATTTACACTATGATAACAAAGCCACCAGTCTCTTATTTACAGTTTAAAACAGTTTCTCAAACTGAAATACAAAATCATACATACCCCATAATGCAAAGCATCATGGGCTGTATATGCAATTCACCACAAAATGTTATGCTGGTTCAACTTTAAGCAGAAATGCACCATGCCGAAAGGCCTCTCACACAGTCTGCAAAGGGTGCCAACAGAAGGCACAGTCCTATGACGACTCATCAGTGTGCCTTGTCTGTATGACACCCCAGTAGAACAAACCAGCTACCCTAAGTTGGTCTATTGAGTTTCGGTTGTGGTGAGCCCAGTTTCTTGAACTGTATTTCTATGGGCATTATGCTGCCCACTCGCTGTTGTTGCTCACCCGCTCCCTTCAGCATCAGCAAACTCACTCTCCTTTCAGGACTTGCAGCTAAAATGACAAACTCTGATCACAGCCAACACAGCTGCTATACTGTGGACACAGTCCGCTTTGGTCTGACTGTTGTCCCTTCTATTAAAAAAGGTAACTACAACCCTCTACATGATCAATAACTGTACATATGCTGAAAGGATGCCACAACATACCATTATTTTAAAAGTGTTCATGAAAATTAGTAATCGTGGTGATTCGCCTTTATCTCCATCTTCCCGATGCTAATGCACGTTCACTGGCATGTTCGCATCTCTACATGGTGCTGAAGCACTGAGACCTCGTCCATGGATAACTTTGACAAAATTTAAGCCACATCATGTGAGTACATGCTTACAGACAAGACAAAGAGGTGAACTTACTAAAGTGACTCCTTTTAAGAATCGAGCACCGTACTGTGGTCAAATCTGTGCTTGAATGTGAAGCCACAGCAATAGGCATTTGCATTAGTATCAACTCTGATCAGCATGCCCAGTGTCACAGCTTCACTTTCAAACATAGATTTAACCATGCCGCAGTGCTCAGTTCTTAAAAGGAGGAGGCACTTTAGTAAGTTCACCTCTTTGTCTAGTCTGTAAACATGTACTCACTTGATGCAGCTTAAATTTCATCTGAGTCATCTGTGAGCAAGCTCTCGGCGCTGTGGCATCATGTAAAGATGTGAACGCGCCAGTAAATGTGCAATTCCATCAGGCAGATGGGGATGAAGGTGGGGTCACCAGCATTACTCATTTTCATTAAAATTTTCAAAATAATGGTATATTGTGGCATCCTTTCAGCATATATACAGTAACTGGCCATGTAGAGGGCTGCAGTCACCTTTTTTAATGGGAGGGGGGGATCAGACAGAAGTAGACAGTGCCCCCTTTAAATATGGCAATCCTGGCTGAGACTTATGCATACAGGAGACAAAACTGGTGCAGGTCCACACTTGACAAGTAGCACACTGTAGGATGGAGAGGGCAGGCAGCTGGGTCGGCAGCAAGAAAACAGTGTGGCAGAGGGGGAGACAAAATAGAGACTGTGGATAACAATCTAGTCAAATGTAAACATTAATACATTGTCCTGTGTAAACAAGCGATGGCACTGAGGTATAGCCTAGGTTTGGTTTCTTATATACTGATTGTTTTACTGCACTAAAAAAGCTTCACTTGGCACTGAGTCTGGACTCTGTCTTAGTGCTATCATCAGTCATTCAGCCATGCCCTGTACCCTACACTGCACAAATTCCTTCAAAGGAACTTTAGTTAAGGTTTGGTTGGTAGTTGGAAAATTACTAATCACCATTAAATACAATAATCCAGCCCATTAGAGGACCTCAGTAGAAATATCTGGCTAGCACATGATCCACCGTGACTGCTGCTGCTGACTTGCCACTGGCACACTGCTGACTTCAGGCTGGTGACAGAGTGACAGCTGGTCACTGCAAGGCCATGGTATTGATGAGCTCTTCTGTGAGAATATATAGCAGTTTTGTATATTTTGTTGTTTTATCCAGCTCTTTGCTAGCTCTCCCAGTTGAGTTGCTGACTGACACTACTGGCAGCTGGCTGTAGGTACTTTATTTATTTATTTCATTATTCAGACATAACCTTTGGGCAAACTGCTCTTTTTCAAAGGTTCCATGTTTTGACAGGACGACAACACAGAAAGGTAGTTACACAGTATGGGTGCACAAGTACAGAGACAAAAAATACAAGAAATACCAGCAATCGGTCTCACTATTTACAATTACGAGCTATCTCATACAGAGGTGCAGCATATTGCAGTTAGTACAGCCCAAGGTACGTGATGAGTGCTGTGGGTTTAAGAAACTAATTTAGCAGAAGGTAAAGTAGCCAGGAGAGACATTGTCATTACTTCATATAAAGCCAGGGGGCAGAGATTCAACATAGGCTTTCACACCCTGTTTGTTAATGCAGCCAAGAAGAGGCTTTGTTGTTAATTCTAGTCAAGGGTTGGGGGGGGCGGTAATTTTCTGTGCAGGACTGACCTAATAGGAACATACTAGAGAGCAATGTGAGGGAGGACCGTACACAGAATAAACCGGGGGGAAGACAGGTGCTTTTTGTGCAGTGTCAATGGCAGGGGAGAGACTTAAAACAGAGTGCTGAGTTAAAGACAGTAGATAGAAGGCTCGTCACAAGGCTGTGGCTATGGAAGGCTCAAGTTTCCCCATGACTTCTCTGTTGGGAGTCTGGGTGACTCATCTGTTCCTCACTCTATAGTGTGGCGGGCAGTGGCATCAGTCTGCAATTCCTCTCCGGTGCTCTGGAGCTCTCCTCAGCTATCTGGGGCCAAGAGAATCAGAGGGGAGTTTAAATTCCAGAGGACCTAAGAGGTCTTGGAAATAAATGCCATATTTTAACACAGATCATGGTGTATCTCCCATATATATGATGGGCAAGTGTTGCATACATGTAGAATAAATTATGGATATGTGTGGTGTATAGGAAAATACACCACTTGGGGGGGCTACTAAGCCAATAACCCATGAGCCCTAGAGCAAGTGGGTTTACTAAACTAATTAGCCTCCCAGAGGGTAGATTTCCTTATGGTACACTTACTATCATTAATTTTATATAGCGGTTTTGTTTTTGTAATTTAAGATCACTTGGTGATCATTTCCTGGTTTTGCCTTTTGGTTTTTTGTCCTACTTTTGTTTTCATAGTGTAGTGGTGTTTTTGAGAGGATATGAGTCCAAAGTGTTTTCCATAGTGCAGGGTCCTCCTATAAGAGGTAAACATATGAATTATTTTATTTTTAGTGTGCCATAGTCTGATAAAATAAAGAAACAGGAAGCTAATTCATGGATTAACTAATTAAAACCTCCTCTCCACTTATTTTAAACCTGAGAAATTAGGAAAAGCCAAAATGGTGGAGCAGAGTGTGATGCACTTGGTGATCCGAGTCCAACTCTCAGCTTGCCTCATTCAATCACAATTATCAAATAGCAAACACCTCTGAGCACAATGAATAAATTGGTGATGATGAAACAGGGTCAGTTCCCAACGAGCATTGATCCCCTCACTTTGGCTTGTGCAACAATGTAATTCATTACAAAAATCTTGAAAACCAAATGGGGGAAGGGTGAGGAGAAGACAAGCCTCAAGCTTGAGCTAGTGAAGAGCATTGACAGCACTCTGACTACTACAGTAATATGAATGACTCTGGCATGAAGCAATGGACTTTCTGAGATCATAGTTGCAGTGGCAGTTGTGAGCCATGCACTATTACTAGAGCAAATATGATACTTTGAGGAGGCAGCGTAATCCTGGGCTTCATATTGAGTACTGAAAATTATATGTGCTGGCTTTAAAATGGAATTACAGACAGTGCATCTCAAAAATAGATTCTTATTTTGAATTAGCATTACCCAGCAGAGATAGCTGAGGGATAGAAACATATTTTCCTGAAGATCTGTAGTCAGCTGCAGCTAGCAGACAATAGAGCTGGTGCATCAAATTACTCTGGTGACATCTAGTGGCACAAACAGAGACTGTTTTGTAAACTGAATAGAAGTTTACTTAATAAGGAAAACTAGCAAACGGAGTATCATAAAATGGGAGGCATTTATTTTTTCTTGCATTAATAGAGATTATAAGCATGTAATCAAGGCCCCCAAGCCGTTAGTGGGCTTTCCCAAATAGTAAGGGGTGGCTGTTCCGAGTTCTCCAAGCAGAGAGGGGAATGCGGAGCAAAACACTGTAACCTTTGGCAAAAAACACTTAACAGTCCCTTTCAACAATACTAGTGACCATACACACTGGGTTGAGTCAAGCGTTGCAGTATCTTTTATTAAGCACCGCATGATCACACAGCCAGCTGCCTTCAGTGCCTTGGACACAATTGACTTGAGGGGGGATGCACTAGCAGGTGCCAGTCCAAACAGAGGCTGAATGTGGGCCGGGGGGAGGGCAATGCACAGTCCATTTCATTACTGTGTTCTCTCTATCTCCAAACTCTGCTTCCTTTCTGAAAGGCACTTTCTATCCTTCAGACCTTTAGCTATGATACTGCTCTCCTTGTCAGCAACCTGAATTGGGAGACCACTCAGCTCAGTAACCACCCCTCAGAGCAACACAACAGAATGTAGCCCATATGTGGACATGCAACCCGGGAAGGCAGAGAAATGTGCCATTTAGTGGGACCTCTTGCTACACCTCTTCTGCTTGTTCAGCAGCCTTTAAGACAGACTACTGAGCTTGGGAGGCAAGACTGGGAATGCAACGCCCTTTGTCACATCCTGGGTTTTTTACTGCATAGTTTTTTGTCCTCCAGATTCCACACTCCCAGTCCTCTGAGCAGTGCTGCATCCATTGGTGCTTGGTGACCTCCTTGCCCCATCAGCTGTTACCCACCCCCCTTTCCCCAGTAAAGATTTCTGCAGAGTGGCACCGCAGAGTGGTGCCACAGAGTGACTGAGTCCCTCATTCTGGTGGCCCAAGATTTTCTCTCCTGCCCTCCACCCACTGGATGGCACCATCTGCCTCCTATAGGTCTCAGATGCCACAGTGGCTCCCTTCGGGAAGAAGCTTCCTGGCTCACCACAGGGGTCACTGTGGTGCCAAGCATAATATCATCCCCTTCTGGGCCATCAATAGCACTATCATCTGGCTCCAGCAGCCTCACTTGCCAGATTCACTTCAGAGCCTCTGTCACCACCATGGGGCAGCTTCCATCTCACATCTTGTTTAAAACCCATGGGGTCCATAGTGTCCATCAGAAGACTAGACTGGGCTCAACCTTGGGAATCTTGCCCATTCCATTTCTCCCAGCTTTGCTCCTCTCCATGCTAGAGTTGCCACCTCCCCAGTACAAAAAACCTGGACACCCAACCATCATAATCTGGGGGGTCTCAGGGCTGCAAGGCCTCCAGAAGCTCTGGGGGGTTTTAGATGCTCTGTGGTGAGTTTTGGGGCTATTCTTGAAGAAAGAACACACTTTTAGTATGGCTTTCCTACCCCTGACTCCAGCGGAAAAAAATATTTTTTCCCCTGAAGTCATGGGTGTGGGAGAATCTGACTGGCCAAATTGGGGGGTCAGGAGCCAAGAACAAGTAGCTGTGCTGACCAACAAAGTCGTGATGAACTAACCCACCCATTGCAATGTAAAGGCTGGTGGCCGCTAGGCCCCTGAAGTGCTAGGCTTGTAGATGGGCTTTTACTGAACATAAAATAAACTTTTGTTATACCTGACTCCAGGGGGGAAAAATTAGTTTTTCCCTGAAGTCATGGGTGTGGGGGAATGTGAATGGCCAAATGGGAGGGAGGAGGGGGAGGGGCCTGGGGGCCAAGAACAACTGGCTGACTGCAGACCAACAGTGTCATGAAGAGGAGTCTGAACAGGGGCTGGAGACACCATTGATGGTGAAAGGGGTAGGAGGGTAGCAGTCACTGAGTCCGACCATATAGGAGCTCTGCAGTTTTACATTAAGCATGGAAAAATGGTCAGACTGCATGGGCCAGACAGTCCTTTTAAAGGACTGCCGGCCCTATCCAGTGTGACCATTTTTCCATGCCTAATATAAATCTGTAGATCCTACATGGTCTCCTTTTCTGCCATCTTCCGGTATGTTTCTTCGATGAACCACCCACCCATTGCAGTTTAAAGGCTGGGGGTCTGGGGGCCACTAGGCCCCCAGAAGCTAAAGGTTATACAAACTCTGTGGTGAGTTTTGGGGCTTTCATCACTTCAGTACTCTGCAGTTTATGCAGCATAACTTTTATATCATTCAGGTATTAGAGCAGAAACTGGGTGACCCTGTAATTTGAGCAGAATGAGTCAAATCTGCCCAAAATAAAAGGGCACCCACCCTGTTTCTGATCCATGAATACCTGTCAGCATCCTAAGACCACTGCACAAGTGACAACACATACTACTCTGCCCATAACCATAGCAGATCTTGACCAAAGGATTGCTAGTATTGTGTATGTTTATAATGGGAGAAATATTGGGGTCCCTTCTACCCACCCCATAAAGAACAAAAGAAGAATCCATTTCTCCACTTCTTCCTTCCTCTTCAGTCGACATGGGTCAATGCATTTCTCTGTCCCTCGTCCATTACGCTACGCCTAGTTTGACCAGGGAAAGCCAGTCTCAACCATTTGATCACACCCTGTGCCTTGCAGTTGAAGCAGAACACTTACCCATCTCAAGACCCCTACCATGCTGCAGTGGTGAGCTGGTATGCTCAATTAGACATGTGCATCTCTTGTAACATCAAGACATCCACTTTTATTTTTTCACTCTCATTTGTTTTACTACATTTATCAAGCTATGTTCCAGCCAAGACACAAACTAGATTTTATTCATCATCTTTACAAATAGTAAATGACTATCCAACTTTTCCTCCCACACATCATGTCCCACTGTGTCCTGGTCCATATATCTAACACTATGCTTAGCATACCACTGTTTCACTGTATGCGGTACTGAGTTTTTGAACTAATCACAGTTTTAACACTTTTTCCCTTCCCATTTCCCACCCCTCCCCAATTTTGCCAACATTAATAATAACCAGCCAAACCTCATTCCCTCCCTCCTGCCTGTCACATTGTTGCAGACTAGTGATTTCCTCACCCCTCTGGAATGTGTGGAATTGGATCAATTCAGCCGGTCAGCCCACCTGCCATGGTCAGTAATGGTCTCATGACCTCCCCCCATTCGTTCAAGAAAATAATAATTCATCAGAAGACATCAACAGACAGTAGACACTTATGCTTTAGGTGATGACAGCTACCAAACAGAGAGAGTGTCTCAGACACGGTCACTTGCCTCAATGCCCTGATGTCTCTGGTAGTCTTCTCCTGTGTTGCACACTAATCTGACCTGCACTGGCTAGCCTAGAGGATGGAGAACATTGAGAGGCAGCAGGCAGGCCACAAAGTTGGGAAGCCAAAGCCAATGCCAACCCAAGGGGCCAAAAAAATGATAACAGAGCTCCCAATCCAAGAGACTCAACGCCAACCAAACTCTGAGAGTATCGGCCTGGGAATCAGGATTTGGAAAGTTGATTCACACGCACTGGCTGCCGTCACTTACACTGACTCACACAGCACTACTAGGAGGAAGTGACTCTAGTCTGTCTCTCTGTGGGAGGTCAAGTGACATGCTCATGAATGGTGATAGGAAGGAGCATACACAGCGTGATGCAAAGGCATGCCCATTGCCCTCACCCCCTCTTGCCTAGAGAAGACAACAATACATATACAGAGTGACTGCAATGGTGGTCTGGGACTGCGCCAGGTACATTATGGGCATGAATTCAGATAAAAAAGGAAAATCTAGATTTAGTGTTTGCCGTATTGGTCCTTGTAAGAACAGATTCAGAAGTAAATGATTTGATACCTTTTACTGGACCAACAGAAATGTAACAACATGAATAGAGTGCACTAGCTTTCAGACCAACAAGTCCTTCATCAGAAGTGTAATGACAGTTATTTAGAAAAAAAACAATACTTTGAACAGCTAGGTCATGCAGAAAAAAATTGAAAAAAATCCCCACTGGTTTAAAATACTCATTTAAAAAAAACAGAAGATGATGTCAGAGAAACTACACAGTACATGTTACCTTACGCTGGGACAGTCCTGGGGTCAAAGGTGCTTGGTGCAAAGCACATACAAAGAATTCCACTGCATATAAATTCAATTGACATGAGATAACATTACTTGGGCAGATGGCTCTCAAATCAAGCTATGAGTGTCACAATGTGTATAAGAATGCAATTACTGAAAAACAACCCCCACCCACATTAAAGACATACTGAGATTGTATTAGGACTCCAAGAAGTTTCAGTGTAGGTATTACAGACAAGAAATTACCAGTAAAGCTGTCTTAAAAAGATCAGTACACACTGTATGATGTGTAAAACTAAGCTGGACCCAATACCCAGCTATACTCTCCAGCTAAATAATATGCCCCATAAACTTCAAAAGCCTCTAGTGTAGTAACAGGACTTAATACATGATAATGTAACTATAAATTGACAGTATTAGAGTCAAACAAAAAAACTCTTGTCAAAGACCACCAAGGAATTAAGACCATGCAGACTGATATGTACTGATGTCAATAAATTCTCAGTATATAGTCTGAATAAGAGATACAAATGTAATTCTCCTCCTCTCCACACATACAACACACCCTACCCCACCCCACATCCCCATAATGCGTGGGGGGGATAACTAGTTTTAAGGAGAAATACGCACACACACACACACACACTCCTAATGCAGCTTTATTCACATCAATCAGTGCAATGTTCCCCAAAGGAATTCAACATGTCATGAAATCCCATGTAGAAAGTGTTTACTGTGACAAAAAACTGTACTCCCTTTGCCATGTCTCCTTGACTGTTGTTCCTCATGTTGTATTCTCCCGGGTCATTCCTGAAAATAGGCATAGTACTTGTCTAGTGTACTTACCCAGTAAACAAAAGCTAAATAAATAAATAGTAATATCTCCAAGGATTCTGGATAGAACCACAATGAAATAAAACTGCCACCCTTCCCAAGGTAAGGTAACTAGAAGTAAATATAAAGTATGCGTGTAAGACAAGAATCCTAACATACCTACATTTCCACAAATCACTACAATATTAGCCTAATGTAAATAGATCTCTCAAGGACCCCCATGCAAATGAGACCTCGCACCCCAATATGTTCAGAGTGAAAAGAAAATGTATAATAAATCTGCTGTATGTACAGTAATAGGCTAGGGAACCTGAATATGACTGCAATGGAATCCACCCCACTGCTGGGTGAAGGTAAATAGTAAGGAGGAATTAATATTCATTTTATGTGCGAAGTAAGAGCAATAACACACTGTAACTCCATGTATCTGAATAGAAGCCTACCTCAATGTGATAGCAAGCCCCACACTTGCTATATTCACATACCTCAACACACACACACACACACACACACACACCTTTTGCTTTGTACCAAGCACCTTTGACCCTGGGACACTCCCAGCTTAAGGTAACATAGTACTGTGTAGCTTCTCTGACATCGTCTTCTGTTTTTTTTTAAACTAGTATTGTAAACCAATGGGAATTTTTTCTATTTTTTTTTTCTGCATGATCTAGCTGTTAAAAGTATTGTTTTTTTCTAAATAATTGTCATTACGCTTCTGATGAAGGACTTGTTGGTCTGAAAGCTAGAGCACTCTGTTCTTGTTGTTACATCTATGTTGGTCCATTGAAAGGTATCAAATCATTTGCTTCTGGATAAAAAAAGGAAGAATTCTGTAGAAAAGTCATTGTTTACTCCAAATTACATGAAGCAATGACTTTTCTACTCAGAAACCTGGACGTTTGCAGTGCACACACAATTTTACAATATAAAACTGGGACTTTGAACATCCCTGTTGGATTTTCATATTCCCCAAGACAGGGTACTCAAAAATGGGACAGTCCCAGTAAAACAGGGACAGGTGGCAGCCCTACTGCATGCTTTGGTGGACCACACTCACACTTTTTTCCTCACTGCTTTTTTTCTTTAATTTTACAATGCTTTACACCCCTTTGCACGCAACCTGCCTTTTTTACCTGTCATCCCCTCCAGCCCTGTCACCTACCATCTGTGGGACTTGGCACCAGTCATTATAGTGTGCCATGGTTTACCCCCTAGGGCAGAACCTCCTGAGTTCCCCTGGTCTGGGACGAGTTGGGTATGGTGGCCAGCCACCCAGTGAATAGTGCATAGCCTGTGAAGAGACACAGCTCCATTCTACTGCAATCGAGGCCGTTTTCCAGTTTTTCAGGTCCCTTCCCTTCAGGCACCTTGAGGGTAAGGACTAAGAAAATATATGTATAAAACTGTCTATGTGCCTGTGGGGAGGTGCACACCCACCCATCACGGTTCAGCCTGCACCGCTACCTATGGTTGTCCACCCAAACCACCTCCCTGGAGGAAAGCATCCTCCTGGGGTGTTCAGTCCTCTTCCCCGACCTCGCCAACCCACAATGACTTGGGCTCACTTCTGAACCCGGGTCACCGGCATCATGAGTGGTAGTGCTACTGCTGTGCCAATGGGCTGGCTGTTCCCCTCACTGCTGTCTGACTGGCCCCTCGGATGCTTTCAAAGGGGTCATGAGCCACAGCTCCCACATGCAGGAGACATCCCACTGCCTTGCAACATAAAGTATCATCTCTCTGCCTATTTGAAGTCCCTGCAGCTTTGCTGACTCTCAACCCCCCCCCATGCGGCATACTGGCAATGGCCTCCAACACTTCACTTGAACTTATGATGGGGGTACCTAATGGCTGGAAACAGGGCCCTGGATTTACCAGGCACTAAACCACATGCTCATGTCCTTGGGCAGACACTCGTTTTTTTCTCTACCTGCACCCAAACTTCCCTCCAATCTCATTTCATCCTGGTCCTCCTGCTTCAATACCCCAAGACCTTCCCATCAGACCCATGCAGCATGGGTACCCTGGGCATACAACAACCCCCAAATTGAGAGTAGGATTACAAAAGTTTAGATTATCACTGAATGACTGTAAGACAAGGGATACTTGAGAATTCACTACTTTTCCAATCATATGGAGCACATCCCTCCATGGTGATCTTTATTAATTCTTTTTTTATTACCAGAAGAGACACACTAAGCTAAAAGCTTATTTACAGGTGTAACCTGGGAGCACAAGAAAGTTAAATGACTTGCTCATGGTCACACAGTATGAAAGTGGAGGCTGTGGGATTCAAACCTGGCTGGCAGTATAGCCTAGAGGTTAGAGTAATGAGCAGTGAACAAGCTTGATATATCCAGCTGACCAGACCTTGGTTTGATTCTTACAACCTCCATTTGCTTACTGTGTGACTCTGAGCAAGTCACTTAACTGCCAGGTTGCCTCTGAAAACAGGCACATGTTACCTGGTTACCAAAGACTAAAAAAAAATTAGGTCTCCAGATTTGCAGCACAGAGCCTTACACTACTGCTCTATACTGCCTCCTTTATTTCTTTAATCCTCTCTCTCCATTCACCCTCTGCCTATTACAGGCCTTTTCACTCTCTCCTCCTTGTCTCCCCCTTTCCTGTGACCATTAGATTTCGATACCCTTTTGCTATTCTCTGTTCCATCAGACCCTTCCAAACAGCATCATCTCTGTATGACTCATTAAATGCCACCATATGTAAAAGTATTAACATCCTCCCAGAGGCTTCCATGAACATCACAGCTGCCCTGACCTATTATAACAGTGCAGTGCAATCCGCCTGTACTGTATGCCTGAAAATAGGCAAATCTATGTCTAGTGTCTTACATGGTAAACAAAAATAAATACAGTATCAGTAACCAGATGCAGAGTGCCATCTGGTGGAGAAAGTGAAGACTGTAGCATTCAGTACAAGCATAAGAGAAACTACACCTTCACTAAAAGAAAGGCTTCCTCCTGCCTGAAAGGTTAGAGCTGCTACCTACTATGAGACAAAGAATGCAAGTATCGATCCTAGGGTCTAGGGTTTCTGATTACAGAAGATGTCTCCACAGGGGAGGATGTGACACTGGTGAAGAGAACACAATCCCAGCAGTGAGACCTGGTGCAAAGAGCCATTTTGTGGGGAAAAAAATAGGAAATGAAGTAGCATATATACAATCAGTAATCAGATGCAGAGCACTGTCCGGTAGAGAAAGTGAAGACTGCAGCATACAATAATAAGCAGTCTAATTCCTTGGCTAAAAGGGAGGTTACTTTTTAGCTGAATGATTAGAACTGCTGCCTTTGAGACCAGGAATGCAAATATCGATCCCTGGATTCGGTAATTCATTTTACAAGCAACCAGATGCAGAGTCCCATCTTGTTGCTGATTCTGTATACATTATGTTGCTTATTAAAGAAACTGCATAGTAAGGAAATCATGGTATATATTTAGGACATTTCTAGTGGTTTCAAGGACAATTACCAAGTATGTGCAACTTACATATTAAAGAATCCTTTTTTTTCCAGTCTACTCCCCCAGCTTCTACTTACAGTATTTCCAGCCTCCTTATTCTCACTCTGGTCCTTGCAGATCCGAGTCCTCTCTTCACACACCTACAGTACTGAACTGCAGGATCACTGAGACAAGTCCTTGCTAGTCTTTCCAGAACCTTCCACAACAAGGCTGGGTCAGGTCAGGCATGAGCTTTCTACCCTTCCATGAGCCAAAATCCAGAAGTATGTGGGGGGGGGGAGGAGTGAATCTGGCCTCAGATTAGCAAGAAATGTAAGTCTCCC
The DNA here is from genome assembly GCA_016271365.2 of Neoceratodus forsteri. Taxonomy (NCBI): domain Eukaryota; kingdom Metazoa; phylum Chordata; order Ceratodontiformes; family Ceratodontidae; genus Neoceratodus; species Neoceratodus forsteri. The sequence goes on from CM057456.1 coordinate 656,868,166, forward strand.
TCCATCCACAGCAACAACATTGCTTGTGATGCCAGCAATCTTGGTTAGGGAAGAAGCCTTGTACACTGGGACCAGCCAGGGGGAAAAGGACTGAATGTCCCAGAGGATGCTCTACTCCTCTAGAGAGGGAGAGCAGCAATGTCTGCTGCCGTACTGCCAACTGGATGGCCACAGCTCGTGTAGCTGGAGACTCTGATAGGAGGAAGGATGCAGGATGACTCCAAAGTGCGGGGAATGCGCACCATGTGTGTAACCCCTAGGCAGCGCTACTCCTAGAGTTACACCCCTGCCTACTACCTACGAGCTAGGCTGAGGGGTTTGGGTTTGTTAACTTAAATCAAGTTTAAAACAGCTGCGCAGTGCCTCCACTCAGAGCTTACCTTTACATGGGCTAGCTATTACTGGGTATAACCCCCTGAGACGTTATATCATTCACAATTACCTCTTGCTACCCCCAAACATGAACCAATAGACATTTCCCCACATTTAAGACATTTTGGTAGCTAATGGCTCTCTCTAATAATGTGCTTATGCACAATGATTTGCAAAAACAGTTATAACAGATATATTTGGGGAACATAGGAGTTAGGATGGGAAACAGGAGGAGCAGACATTAGGCTGATCACTATTTACAAATGTACATAGGCTTTTCTTGTGCTGTTGAACCCTCCAGCTGGGTGGCTATTAAGTTAAACAGAAAAAGCAATCACAGTGCAAACAACCAGACAATGATACCCCGAGCCCTGACTATCTAAGCTGCTGACATAAATCAGATGTTACACACCAGTTATCTCCCACCACTGGTACCAGTCCCAGAAACATGTGAAACCCCACAATCTCACACTATAAACTGGGTACCCAGATTCCAAAGTCCCAGATGTTGCAGGCCTGGTGGATGTTGCAGCTGGTCAAGTTGGCCGGATTTGATTTAAGCAGAAGGGGCTAACTTGGAAGACAAATAAAACAACGACTGTCAATCCCTATCAGAAGTGCAGGGGTTGCCCTGCCTTTGGCAGTATGGCAGGGGTTGCCCTGCTGGTTGCAGAACTGAGCATTTCAGAATAGGCGACTGTCCAGGTTACCTTGCTAGACACTTGGATTCGCAAATCCTGAATATTCAGCATATTTATATTGTGGTCATGTCCAGTGCATTTATATACCAATATTTCTCCGACACATCTGTATTCTTAAACATAATTCAGATAAGGTGGAAAACTGTCATTTCCAGGGTTTAAGCATATTTTCAAGTTGACCCTTGGGTCTCATGTCCCTTGAAGTGGCAAGGCGGCTATGGCTGGTAGTTCCACACAACAATCTTGACCGAATACTGGGTACCCATGCATATCAGCACATTTATATGATTTTACCTAAGCGCACACTGTCTCTCTAGGGTACCCCCAGCAACAGCTGCAATTTGCATAGCACAGTCTCAAAATACACCTGTGCTGAGCCAGTAGCGCAGCAAGCAAGGTGCGAACTGAAGATCAAACAGTCGCTTGGGCAAGGCGGCCCAGTATAATTATTTTGGCTGTCTCTCAAGTAGACAGAGGGCATGTCGGCCCAAACTAATTGCTCTCATGTTATCTCACAACTGCAGGTACAGGGCATGTCGGCCCAGGGTTACTTGTTGTTTCTTTTTTAGCATAGAACAATTACAAGGGCAGGAAGGCCCATAAGTTTAGCTTGCAGTATCTCTCCCTTGCACCGGGGGTACAGGGGTACTTATGCAGGTCCTCCATGGCTGATCTCTGCTATAGAAGACATCCTGGCATTTTCAGTCTTCTCATGACTGAGGTACTTGGTCAGCGCTCTCACTGCTGCTTGATGTCATCTGCTTCCGGTCCACATCTTTCCCCGACGTGGAGGGAAGGGCTAGCACCTGGAGGACAATCTGACAACCTCCAGACTAGCAGTTTCAAACTTAGCTGAAATTATTTTAACTTAAATAAAACAACAAACACCCCCTCCTGGGTGTAGAGACTTAGCTGGAATGACCAGGCTAAGAAGCATGGCAGGGACCTGAGCCCCCACACCTGTGGGAGGCTGCCTCTCCAACCTGTAGGATGGAATCTGGCAAAATGCTGGAAAACACTGTCTCTTATAGGGCTTTCCTAAGGCTCCTGATTGGCTGTGGTTATGGGGTGATTGGCATCCGATTGGCTGGAAGACCCATCAATCACAGAAATGAATAATGCATGAACCTCACTCGATGCACTATTGGTCTGCTGTTTTGACACCTAGAATTAGGTCCCTTTAAGTCCCCATGAGCACTTGGCATTTACCCATGAGCTTTGGTGAATGTCTTACAAGTCCTGGCTTTGTTTTCCTGGCTTTCCGATTGGCTGTGGCTGCTTGCAATGGCTGCTTAACCCACTGTCCCCTTAGCAGAATGAACACAGTCCTGAATTACAGTTGTGGTGCAGCCAGAAAATAATAAATATTTGCCCCAATGCCCCACAGTTTCTAACTCAGGTTCAGAACTTGGTGTCGCTGCATGGATTAGGAATTTGCTCAGTCTGTTTCCCTGGCGCTGATGCCAATATGTAAGGATGCCTTGCAGCAGCAGACAGGCTGACACTCTGAGTCCCAAAACTGTCTGGTGAAGCCAGGAGCAAAGCACTTATTTTTAAATACTTATCCCCCTTTTGACACACTTCCCCAAACACTCAACAGCAAAGTACAATATTTCAAAAAACATCTCCTTTCTTTTCCGGCCACAGCCGAGGTACATCTGCCCCAAGGGCAGACAGGCCCTCATGAATATTCAATACTGGTCGGGGCTCTTGCTCATGAATATTAATGAGCCCTGATCAAATCACCTTGTGGATCTCCTTCAGTTTTCCTAGGAGCGGCCTCTCAGCAGCCAGTCTGTGTCACTGGGTCCCACTTAGGCGAAGGGGATCCCAGGACCCATGAAACACTCCCTGGATTGGCCGCAAAATGAAGCAGTTGAAGATCAAAAGGTGCTGATCATGTCTATGTGATCCCCACTACCCCAAGAGCAGAACAACAAGCAGGCAATCGTGGCAGACGTTCGGATCTCACAGGGCTGGATTAAGGACTTGGGCTGCATTTGGGGGCACCAGAGGGGCAGAAAAAGACCTTGGGGGACCATAAAAAAACTACAGGCTGGATTCGGGAAATGCCCAGGAAGAGCAGAAGGACAGAGCTAGAGGGTGGCAGGTAAGCCCCAATTTTGCAGGGTGGTTACATGTGAATGCATCCCATAAAGTATTTGTCATCTGCATCATGAGGGAGGGGTGGAAATATAAAGTGGGAAACCCTGGAGTGCAGTATAATGGCACCACGCTTTGTTCCCACTGCACTCAGTCACCCACCAGCTTCACACACTGCCGCCACCATAGGTGGTTGATTCTGTGTGATTTTAATATCTGGGTCAATGACAACTCTCTTGTGTCTGGGAAGAAATTCCTCCAACATATGAATACATTGGGCATCACACAGGTAAACTACCTCTGTGGCTCAGCAATAAGGCTTCATCTGGGATTTGGTTTTCTAACGGAGGTGCAATGTATTTAACGTTGATCCATTTGCCTAGTAGGATCATCATGCTGCGAATTTTCTCATCAGCACCCTCCCCCCTGCAAAAAAGAGACTTCCCCCCCAGTGTAGTAGAATCATAGTGCTGAATTTTCATTGGCACTCCCCCCCAAAAAGACCCCCAGTGCAGTAGGATCATCATGCTGTGAATTTTCAGAGCAGCACTTCCCCAAAAATAGCTCTCCCCAGTGTAGTAGGATCATCATGCTGTGAATTTTCTCATCAGCACCCCTCCCTTAAAAAGAGCCCTCCCCCAGTGGAGATGTCCAATACTGACCTTTATGTAATCTGGATCCCACTGGCTCTTGTTGGTACTGAGTTGCTCAAGCCTCCTGGAGGTGTGTACTGAGGGAATTGGGCTGCAGTAGAGGCTCATAACATAGTCACCATGTCTGCACTTGACTCATTCACACCAGTTCCCGTATGCCCAAGAGTTTCCCATCAGTGTTCCCCTTGGTTTAGTTAGAACTTTGATGGTTTAAGGCCAAAGGGCAGAAGTTGGTGTGCTCTTAGCATAGACTGGGATCATGGGAGGATAGATTAACCCTGCAAGGCCATTATAAGAAGTATCAGGGGGCAATCACTCTGAGGAAGGCAGAGTTCCTGTCACAAGTGACTGCTGCAGGGAGAAACAGACCTGTTGAGTTTTTTTCACAGTGAACAGGCCGTTGTATCTGGCTTGTCAGGGAGCATGTTAACACTTAAGATATTTAAGGACTTTAGTCAGAGTTTCCTTGATAGGATATCCTCAGTTTGATTATCAATCTCCCCAAGTGGGCTGTCACGGCTGAGAATGTCTCAATCTATAACAACAAAGGCCTTCTGTCAGTCTGGTGGAAGTCTCAGCCAGCACCGACTGTAGTGGCTTTCCATTTCATCTCAGTAGTGTGTCCCACTTTCTGTTCACTGGACCCAGGATCAACCCAGCTAGTGGCAGACTGCTGGGAGTCCTTGGGTCTGGTGGTTACAGAGGTAGTTTGCTGTTCCCTTAGGGATGGTGTTTTTCATGTTTCTTTGAAATGGGCTGTGGTGAAACCCCTCCTTAAGAAACTAGTTCTGGAGGCCAGTTTGGTGGTGCTGAGGGTTGTGGCACTGGATGCCACACCTCACACCACACCAGCGACCCATGTTCGGAGGTGAGCTCGGGTCGGCAGGGGTAAGACTGGGAAATGATTGTAGCAGCCACTGGGTTGCTCTCCTCTCCCAGACAGGGGAGGCTAGTCACCTTGCTCTCGACTGACAACCCATGGAGGCTGGATGTCACATCAAGGGAGATCTGGGGGACTGATGTCGGGAGGGAAGAAGGAGCATGGTTTCTGAGAGCGCACCCATGCCTCCATGTATGCTTGCTTGCCTGTATTCACTACTGTTCTGGGAGGGCCGGGAAGAAAACCATCAAATACTATGTCTCCCGTGGCCAACAGTGATGGTCCCCAAAGTTCTGGAACCCCATTCCATGTAGAGCCATGAGGGAGGCAGAAGATGATGGAGTCAGGAGCTAGAGGGGGACCCGAAAAAAGTGTAGGTGGCCACCGGTGGGGGGGGGGACAAACAGCTATACAAAAAAAAGAAATCAGCTCTGGACCCAGACATCTTATCCAGCTACAGGCCTGTCTCACACCTTTTAAGGGAAGGTGATCAAGAAGGTTGTGGTGACACAGCTGGAGGCTCATCTGGAGGTTTTTCCTATTTATGAGCCATTCTAGTCAGGATTCAGAGGGTGTCACAGCACAGAGACAGTGCTCGTCAGGGTGCATAATGATATTTTCCTGGCTAGAGGCAGAGGGGACTGTTCCGTTGTGGTCCTCCTCAACCTTTTGTCAGTTTTTGACATAGTAGACCATGGGATTTTAACAACTGTCTTGAGGGATTTGGTTGGACTCAGAGGCACAGTGTTGAGGTGGTTTGAGTCCTTCCTTTCTGGTAGGGTGTAGCTGGCTGCCTGGAGAAAGTTTTCCCCATGCCTTGCTGCCCTGACTTGTAGGGTCCTTCAAGGTTCTAGCTTGCTGCCCATGATGCTTGCGGTGTATGTGCTGCCACTGGGGAAGTCATTCAGTGATATAGTCTGCAGTTTCATTGTTACGCTGCCAGTACTCTGCTGTATCTGTCTATTGCCTCTAGAGGGAGAAATGACACTGAGGTGTTGAACAGACACACCTAGCTGAGACTGTGACTGGATAGCCTCTAACTGGCATATGCTAAATTTAGAGAACACAGAAGTGCTACTGGTGGTTGCAACAGAAATCCATAGAACTAATTTTAAATGGGTAAACCTACACACTCAATATACTACTTTAAAATTAAAAAAAAGTTTTAGATCATTTTTAAATATTTCCAAAAAACAAGCAATGGGATCCTTTCATAACTATGACAAAATATTCCACAATGTGTGTTGTGACAGTATAACAATACTTCTGGCTGAAGGCATTGAGTTTCACCTTATGATTCAAGCAACTGAAGGTGTGATTGTAACCCACCAAAATGCCACCAAAATACATACCCTGTCATTTCTTATTGCTTAATTAACTTCCTTTCCCCATCTAGCGTTTGTTTTCTCTCTGATATGGGATTCCTCCACTTATTGGTGCTGGGGTACTTCAATACTTGGGTGGACAGTTAAAACTCACAATTTGCTCAGCAGTTCCTGCAGTTCATGACTTCGCCTGTCCTCATACAGGAAGTTACGGTACCTCAGTCGCACATTAATTATGCCACACCATGGACTTCATCTTTTCTATGGGGATCAACATCTGGATGTCAGGATAGATTCAGTTGGTTGGTTAGATCACCCCACTGTGCAATTTCTTGATGAAGCCCCCTGACTGTCTTCCCCCTGTGGAAATGGTTCAGTACTGCCCTAAACATAATCTTAAGCCAGATAAGATCAAGTACAGTAGTGCTGAAAATCCTGATTATGATAGCAGTGTGAGAAGTGGATACCGAGGTGACTGTGGACAACTATAATTTGGCCATCTTGGTCACTCAGAACACCCATGTTCCAGTTCTTGTCCATCTACTGACCTCACATCACAGTTCACCATGATACAACAGTGAGCTGAGGCAGTTGAGGATAACAGGGTAGAGGCTGGAGTGTTTTTGGAACAGGTCCAACTCAACAGATGGCAGTGCGACTCTGAAAACTCATTATAATTAGCAGTGCTGTGCGAATACCTTTTCTCGAATATTTGGCCAAATATTCGGTATTCAGGTTTCTGGTATTCAGGTATTCAGTATTCAGCAGGGAAAGGTTTTATTAAGGATAGCTGCTAAATCACCTTTCGGGATGCGAGAATGCATTTTGGCCATGATTTAAAAAATGACAGCTATCACATTCATGATGTGCTGTGAGGAAATTGCTATTTTGAAGATTTGGGGGCAAAATATTTAAAAATACCATGGTTGCGAGCCTGTGTTCACAAGCTTCAACGTAGGCTCCTAACTTTGTTTTTTAATATTTTTGCACCAAATTTTCAACATAGCATTCTGATGACCCCACCTAATAAACAATGGTGGATAAAATTTCAACTCCTGCCAGAAAGGTGATTTCACACAGTGACCACGATATCACCTTTCGGGACAGATTAACCTAATGTTATATTTGGCAGTACCGGGGCTGGGCTCCCTGGTGCTGCATTACTAAAAGGGGCAGGGTGGGGAGTGGCAGCTGGCACAGGGGATTGGGCACCCCTGTGCAGTAATAATAACATGAGTTGGGCTGGGAGGGAGTTACGACAGGTGCTGTAACAGACATCAACGAACGTTTTCCTTTTTTACAGGTTAAAAAAAAATAAAGAAATGATGAGGGATTGACACTGGGGGATTGGGCACCCCCTAGTGTCACTGTTATATTTGGCAGCACTGGGAGTGGGATCCCCAGTGATGCACAGGTTTAAAATAATAAAAAATAATAAAGAAAAGGTGAGAGACAGAAACTGTGGGATTGGGCACCCCACAGTGTCACTGTTATATTTGGCAGCACTGGGAGTGGGATCCCCAGTGATGCACAGGTTTAAAATAATAAAAAAAAATAAAGAAAAGGTGAGAGACAGACACTGTGGGATTGGGCACCCCCCAGTGTCACTGTTATATTTGGCAGCACCAGGAGTGGGCTTTCTGGTGCTATGTAACTAAAATGGGCAGGGTGGGGGTAGCAGCTGGCATGGGTGATTGGGAACCCCCATGCCTTCGTTATAATAATGTGGGTTGAGCTGGGGAAGGGGCAGCTGCAACAGACATCGATAAATGGTTTCATTTTTTACAGATCGGCTGGCTCCTGCCGTAAAAAGTCACTCAGCTGTTTGCTGACCAGCTTCATGTAAGTCAATGGACCTAAGCCATCTCTGATTACAGCAGCTCAGTCCTTTGAAGCACACGAAGTTTCCACCCACCAAACAGCGAGTGGTGGCATAAACCACACTGCTGGTCATTGGTGTAGACTGCCGAGCCCTTGCTATTTTGAACTGCAGTGGGCTCGGCAGTGCCACACCCTCGAATCCCAGTCACACCTGACAAAACGCTTGGTGTGTAGGCGTGCATCAAACATAAAGATGCATGCACACAGCCATATGCGCACAAGGTACAGACTCATGAAAAAATATTTTTCACACTCACAGGTTACTCGTGCCATGAGCTGTGTCCTCAGCTGTACAGGGATCCAAGCCTGGAACCAGATAACTAACAACAATAACTCAGCAAGTCAAGCCTGGCTGGCTGAGAACTGCAGAAGTTTATTTCAAGAAACTGTGTGCACACAGCTGTGCACACATGGGGCCCAGCCTAGTGAAAAAATATATTAAGCATGCATTTGCAACTTGTGCGCAGTGAGCTGCATGTGCACAGCACAGCCTCACAAAATGAAATATTATGCCCACATAGGCAAATCATGTGCAGTGAGCTACAGGAGGGAGAGTTAGCAGACACCCTCTTCATTCACGCAGGGAACCAAGCCTGGAACCAGACGACAGCAAAAAAAAACAAGACACAAAAACAGAATGTGCTTCATTATATAGTCACACTGGAGCTGTGTGTCAGAGAGCAGTAGAGGCGAGGTGTTAACAGACAGACCCCCAGGTCCCTGTAACTGAGCACAGCAACAAGAAAAAAAAATACCCAGTCAAAAAGCCAAACTTAGCTTTTCCGACACTGATCAGCTAGCTCCTGATAGCTAAGGGGATCAGTGGTAGGAGAGAGGAGGATATACTGCCCTTGTACAGGTCACTGGTGAGGCCACATCTAGGGTATGGAGTTCAGTACTGGTACACACACCTCAAAAAGGACATTAACCTGCTGGCAAAAGCCCAGAAGAGGGCTACAAAGATGACAGTGGGTCAGCAGGGTAAGGCATATGAGGAGAGATTGAGGGCACTAAACATGTACTCCCCGAAGGACAGAAGAGAGAGGGGGGACATGATTGAGAACTTCAAGTACTTGAAAGCGATAAATAATATGGAAAAGGACGATCTCTTTAAGCTAAGTTGCAACCAGAACATAAGGGGGCACAGTCTTAAGCTGGGGAGGTAGGTTTAGTAGGGAGGTCAGGAAGCACTTCTTTATGGAGTGGGTGGTGGACACTTGGAATGTGCTGCCAGCAAAGATGATCTTGTTAAAAATGGTGGGCAGCTTTAAGAGATGCTGGGATAGGCATAGAGGGGAGGTAAGGATCATGAGTAGGGAGAATGGGAAGGTTGGGAGGAGTGCGGGGCCAGGGTCAGTAGCTCAAGTTGTGGACCTCACAATACAAGCAGACTAGAAAGACCAAATAGCCTACTTCTGATGACTTTTTCATATGTATGCAAATATGCTCATATGATCAGACAAATAATACTGACCCAAAAAATCCTGTGGAGCAAAAAATGATTTCTTTGTTGACAAGTTTTAGATCTCAAAAGTACAGAAGAGCTAGCTCTCAGAAACAACTGTCTCCTGTCCTCTACCAACTCAGTAACAAAGTCACATGGTATGCTTGCCTATGAGCTCCAGAAATGGCTTTGATTAGTAAACGAAGCTCTGTGAAACATGGAAATCTCACTGAATAGTTATTCCCGAATAGGGTCTGAATAGTGAACCTTTCGAGAAGAGCATCTGAATATTCGTGGTATTCAGGAAATACTATTCAGCCCATGCACAGCCTTAATGATTAGTAAAATCATAAGAATTAGTTTAGAGGGCAATCACCCTAAAAAGAATCTCAGAGTTCCTGTCACGAGTAATTCCTTTACAAAAGAACAGGCCAGCTCAACTCCACACAGTGGACAGATTTACTCATCCCCCCCCCCCATTTATAGCCTGGTAAAGTGCTATCTGTAGCAAAATGCAAGGAGTGTGGGCACTTCTTCCTGGAAAGAGTGTTATCCATCAGAGCTGTGTTTATTTATTTATTTATTCATTCTAGGATTACAAGTACCTTTGAGCCAAGGCTCTTTTACGAAGGTTCCACGTCAGAAATAACAAACAACAAGGAAGCAACAGTAAAATAACAGTAAACACTTAATGTACAATAGTGCTATTGAAAGGGGTCAATTATAGGAAGGGTAGGGTATGGAGGAGGAGGAGGAGGAGGAGAAGTGTAGGTAGTTAACAGAGGCAGCTATAGTAAAAAGGTGAACACAGCTAGGACGCATGTGCCCACAAGGAATGGGTAGGGTCAGGCGCCCGGGGGTGGCAGAGAAACAGGGATGAGAGGAGAGGGGGGAGGATGAAAATGCAGCCAGAGGCATTTGTCAAAAAATAAATGGGAAGGAGTGATAGGAGAGAAAAAGGGGCAGGGTGGTGGAGGGAATAAGTGCTATAATGGGGCAAAGAGAGACTAAGTGGTGGTATGAATACCTGAGAATTGAAGTGGCGCATCAGGAGCTGGGGAGGGGGACGGGGGGGCCTGGGGTTAAGCAGTATATAATTTAGAATTAAAGCTGTGTAGGTCATCATCTAGGAGAGGCAGTCACAGGAGCTAGAGGCAATGAGATGGGCCTGGAGCCTGGTTTTGAACAGACCTAGTGTTGAGGCAGAGGAGACGGTGTGGCTGAGACCATTCATCCATAGAGGAGCCCTATAGGTGAAGGAGCGTTGGACCTGCGTAGTTTGACAGCGAGAAACTTGGAGAATCTGGGTTGTCAAGCTACTGGTGTTCTGTCGGTTGGTGTTTTGATGTAACAAGGCAGTAACACCAGGGGTGAGAGGCCAAGGTTGGTTTTTCCTACCATAGCACATGTGAGATACTTTATACCGGGTTGGAGAGTCGGAGCCATCCGATTGTTCATAAAGGCACAGGTGTGGGTGAGGTGGTGGGCACCAGTTGTGAGTCGGCATGCTTTGTTAAGTGCAGTTGTTATACATCAGAGGGCGGACGTCATGGCGAGCTCATCGATAATGAGGCCATAATCAATAACTGACACCACAGAACTCTGGACAGCAATCTTCAGGGCCTCTGGGGTGAGGTGCTGCCTGTGCTTGTAGAGTAATCCAAGGCATCTGCTGGCAGCTTTAGCCACGCTGTCAATTTGAGCCATATAGGAGAGATTGGGGTCAAGCAGAATCCCTAGGTATTTGAATGAGTAAACTTGTTCGAGGGCAGTCCCCTGCTTGGTGGAGATGGCAAGAGGGTGTTGCTTGTAATGGTTATGTGAACTGCAGAATAGTAGTGACTTGGTTTTCTTGTGATTGAGGACTAGTTTATGATTGGAGAACCATGTTTCAACAGCACTTAATCCGAGCTGGAGGCTGTGCTGTAGTGGTAAAAGGTCCTTGTGCGTAGAAAAGACAACAGCATCATCCGCATGCAGGATGATTTGTTCCGAGCAGGATTGTGGTAGGGAGTTTAAAAAGAGGCTGAAAAGGAGAGGGCCCAGTATGGACCCCTGAGGTACTCCAGAGCGGACAGGCAAGGTGTCCGAGATAGCTTTGGCAATTTTTACTATTTGAGAGCGCTTGTCAAGGTAGTTTCTGAACCAGTGGGCTGAGTCCGGTGATAGGCCAGGGAGGAGTAGTTGGTCATACAGCAGCTGATGATGGACTGTGTCAAATGCCTTCGAGAGGTCGAGGAAGACAGCCCCAGTAACAAGACCTTTATCAAGGGAACTATGCACTGCACCGCTAAATTCAAGAAGGGCAGTGGTAGTACTATGCCCTTTTCTAAAACCGTGCTGTTGTGTGCACAGAATATTATATTTGTCCAAATAATCAGTGAGCTGGTCCGCAACAATACACTCTAGGGCCTTGGATAATGGTGGCAATATGGAGATCGGCTGGTAGTTAGAGTGTCAGGTCTTATCCCCACTTTCGTGGACCGGGGTCACAGTGGCAGTTTTCCATATTTCAGGGAATGTACTGGTGTGGAGAGAGAGGTTAAGAATTTTAGTTAGGGGACTGAAGACCTCGTCAAGTGTAAGTGATAGCAGCTTAAGGTCCAGGGTGTCACTGCTGATTCTGGAGGTGGAGATGGCTGAGGCGATCCGGCGGCGAGCTTCATTCATCTTAATCTCCCTGAAGTAAAAATGAGGGTGATTTGACAGAGTGCAGGGTGTGTTGGGGGGGGTGTGACTGTGAAGAAATCAGGTGGTAGAACAGTACTGAGGTCAGTAAAAGCCGTGTTAAAGGTATTTGCAATGACCATGGGATCAAGGGTAGTGAACCCTTCAACAATTAACATGGCCGGAGGGGATTTTGATTGTTTCCCAGTAATGTCCTTGATATTGTCCCAGAAAGCACGACCATTTCCCCAGGTGTTGGTGAGAACGTCCTTATAATATGAGCTTTTTGTGAGACGAATGGATTTTGTGCAGGCATTACGGGCATGTTTGTATTTTTGGATGTCAGATTGTTTGCCTGTGGCTTTAGCCACTGCCCACAGGTGGTCCCTAGATTTCAGCTGGGAAAGGAGCTCTGCAGTTATCCAAGGGTTACAGAGGGCTTTTTTTTCCATTTTTTTGAAGGAGCGAAGAGGTCATAGGCCTTATTGAAGGTGGTGATGAAGTAGCCAAGGGCTAGGTTAACATCCGTCGCCTTGTAGATGGGTTGCCAGTCTTGCAAGGATAGGTACTGTTTGAGATGAGAAAGTTGACCACGGGGGAGAACTCTGCTGGTAATGATTATGGGGGGGGCTTTAGAAATGTATTAGACCATTCACATATAACCGGGGAGTGGTCACTGAGAGAGTCTGGGAGAACGGAGGTACGAGAGATCCTGGTAGGGTGATTGGTGAGAACCCAGTCCAGCAGGGTACTGGTGCCAGTTTTGTAATTTATCCTAGTTGGTGTGGTGACCAATTGTGAAAGGCTGGCAGTTGCAGGGGCATCCTTATGAGTGTAGACATCAGATGCGAGCCAGTTTATGTTGAAATCACCAAGCAGAATGTGTTCAGAGCCAGGAGGTTGGGAGCTGACGAAGTTAAGAACTTCTTTGATGCCAAGATCTTGATCACGAGGTGGAATATATACACAGTTGTGATCTTGACAAGTGGCCTGTCAGGGCCCAGCAGTGTCAGGTCTGTAAGGACAAGGGCCTTTTGCGGTCCAGCAGTGAGTTTCAGCTAATTCTGTTGGGTTTCAGCTGATTTTGTTGAAGGCAGTGTTTAGGGTGATATCCAGGCTGTGCCCCATCGTCTGTAATTTTGAGCCAGGTCCTACCTGGCTATTGTTGGAATGGCTGGTGGCCTTGGACATAGTTTTTGCAAAGATTGTCTAGTGTGTACTGAGGATGGGGTGTTTTCCAGCTGTTTTGAAGATGGCGTTGGTGAAATCTCCTCCTCAGTAGACCATCTTTGGACCCAGATGCCCTGGTATATTACAGAATGGTCTTATACCTTTCTTTTTTTGGGAAGATTATTTAAAAGGTGGTTGTGGTGAAGCTCAAGGCTCAGCTGAAGAGATTTAGCAAACAGTATATATGAACATACGAAATTTACCAGCAGATAAAGGCCTAGAGATCTATCAAGTCTGCTCAAATATACAGCTAGCACCCCTTATTCTGCAGCTGCCCTTCCCTTCCACCCTTCCTCTCTATTGACCCTCCCCCTTGCCCTGTCCCAGCCCCTTTTGAAGCAGTCCACTCTTCTACTGGATACCACTTCTGCCGGTAATGCTTTCCACCCAGCTACCACCATCTCTGTAAAAAAGTGTCTCATCATCTCCCTCCTGAACCTTCCTCCTTCCAGTCTCATATCATGGCCCTGGGTGTCCCTCCCCTCCCTTACTTTGAACAGCCCCTCTGTACCTGTCTTGTTTATTCCTTTCATGTACTTAAAGGTTTCAATCATGTCCTCCCTGTCCCTCCTCTCCTCCAGCGAGTATGTGTTCAACTCCCTCAGCTTCCTCTCTTATGATAAGTCCCCCAGCCCCTTGATCATCTTTGTCACCCTGTGCTGCACCCCCTCCAGTAACTTAATGTCCCTCTTCAGATACGGGCGCCAGTACTGCAGGCAGTGCTCCAGGTATGGTCTAACTAATGATCTATACAGTGGCAGAATCACTTTCCCCCTCCTCGAAGATATACCCCTTGCAATGCAACCCAGCATTTTGTTGTCCTTTGCAGCTGCCTTCCTACATTGTGCTGAGTTGTTCATTGACCCTGTAATGAGCACCCCCAGATCCTTCTCCTCCTCTGTCTGAGCTAGCTGCACTCTCCCCAGCTGGTAACTCCTCCTTGGGTTCTTCATCCCAAAATGCAGCACCTTGCACTTTTTGGCATTAAACCCCAGTTGTCAGGTGTCTGACCAGTTTTCAGCTTTGCCAGCTCATCCTGCAACCCCTGCCATCCCACTAGGTCATCCACCACCGCTCCCATCTTGGTATCATCAGCAAACAGACTGATCCTGCTCTTGATGTCCAATGGTATGTCTGCAATGAATATCCCAAACAACACTGGTCCCAACACCGAGCCCTGTGGAACACCGCTCGTCACTACCCTTGGGGATGGGAGCTCCCCACCCACCACCACCCTCTGTTGCCTTCCCTGAAGCCAGTTCCCTACCCATCTCACCAGCTTTGCACCTGCCCCTGTGCCTACTAACTTACTTCCCAGCCTCCCATGTGGTACTGAGTCGAATGCCTTATTGAAGTCCAGATGCAGGACATTCACTGCATGGCCCCTGTCCGGTTGCCTGGCTACCCAGTCATAGAACTCCACCAGTTTGGTTTGGCAGGATCTGCCACGTATGAAGCCATGCTGTCTGCTGTCCTGTCTGGTTTCAGGCCTCGGCACAGCATAGAGACTGCACTTTACAGGTGTTTAATTAGCTGCTACTGTTGAAAGCATGCTGATGCTATTCTTGATCTCTTGTTGTCATTTGATATGGTGGATCCTGGGGTTTTGATAGAGTGCCTTGAGGAATATGGAGGGCTTCCCATGATAGTCCTTTGATAAAGGACCAGGCATCCGAAACACATCAGGTATAACCTGGCCTTGTGGCATTAATAAATGTTTTCTTTTTTTTTGGCCGTCTCTGCACCAGGTCTCAGTCCAGTCACGGCCCCTGTCGCCCCGCGCTCTCATATCAGCTGCTCTCCCGGTGCCTCCTGGCTTACCCCCCCAGGGTGGGGCCGCAGCACTAGCCAAGGTGCCACAGACACAGTTCGGGTTAGTGGGAGCCAGCCTGAGAGCGATTGAGGGGCAGTGAGGCAGCATCATAGAGGCGCTGAGGCAGAGTTTTTCTGATGTTGCTCCCTCTGGAGTCAGGTGCATGCAGCGACACCAGCCATGGAGGAACACGCATGCTCCCATGTGCGCTCTCCTCGAAGCGTCTGCACTCGGCTCCCCCCATGCTCACACATGTCACCTTGCTTCCCAGCCTCCGTCAGAGGGCACTCAGGTGCCAATGAAGCAGTTCCCACCTCCCCGAGGAAGGAGAGCAGTCCATCGGAAGCTCAATCCTTCCCCACCCCTGCCAACCCCTGGCGGCCCATGCCTGTTCCCGAACACAGGTCGCTGGTGTGGTGCGAGGTGTGGCGACCAGCACCTCAACCCTCAGTGCCACTGGGATGGCTGGCATTAATTAATGTTTTTAAAAATGTTTTAAAATAGCACCTTGGTGTTGCCTTCTTTTCAAATGAGGTGGAGAGTGCATGGCTATCTTTCAGTTTTTAGTCCTTGGAATGGTTTAAGTCATTCTTTTCAGGCAGATCCCAGCAGATTGTGATAGGAATGTTGTCACTGTGACCTGCTATAGTCAGCTGTGGTGTGCACCAGGGATTGTTCCTGTCTGCCATTTAATTCTTGCTATACATGTGCCTTTGGTAGAGGTCGTTAGGCAGTGTATATTAAGTTTCACAGCTATGCAGATGATATACAGCTGTACCTTTCTTTTATACCAGCTGGGCATGAAGCAGTCTTCATGCTGAACCAATGTCTACAAAGACATTTCTGATTGGATCGCCTTCAGCTGGTTGCACTTAAATCTATAATGACTGAGTTACTAATGGTGGAAATTGGTCCTCGTGTGTCCTCAAATATAGGTGGTGTGTCAAAATGGTACAACGTTGAGGGCCATGGATAGGGTTAAGAATCTGAGGGTCATTATGGACTGCAATCTAACACTGGAACACCAGGTGGTGGCGGTGGTCTGTAGTAGGTTCTTCCAGTTAAGAAGCATCACCTGATCTACCCTATCTTTTGCATAAGGACCTGGTGATCCTGGTACGTGCCTTTGACATGTTCAGACCCGCTTTCTGTAATGCTGTTTACCTAGGACTATGGAATATTGGTGCATTGCCTGCAGCTGATACAGAATGCAGCTACCAGGCTGATCACTGGCGTAAACCTGTGCTGCGCTGGCTACCAATTAGTTTGTGCACCCCTTTCAAGATCACTTTGTTAACTTACAAAGCCTTGCATAGACTGGGTCTAGGCTACCTCATACATAAAATCGGATATGCTCCAGGCACCCTCTCTGCTCCACCAGGTATAATTTGCTGGCCAGACCAAGATCCTGCCCAGAGGCAGAGCTTTTGTAGATGCCAACCCTATAATTTAAAACTCCTTACTTTGTCATGTCCAGACTTCCTCAGAGGAGGAGGAGGCATTCAACAAGCATTTGTCAATGCTGAATGTTTGCTTGCTGATATTAGCACTGGAAGTGCAGGAGTTAGACAGATACAGAATAGGAATGGCAGTGAAGTATTGAACTCATGCCAACCACACCTCCACCCTGCAGAGATGGACAGGCATTGGGGTGTGCCTTTGGGTCGTCACCCATAATGTTCATGCCATGTCACCTCACCATATCCTGCAGACACCAACAAGTGGTGAGGTGTGCCTTGGGGTGTTCAGCTTTACAGTCACCCCATTCCATAAGGACATACACTGAAATGGGTGCAGTATAGGAGAATGAGGTGGATTCTGTTGCTGAAGAGTCCAAGGCACACCTCGATGCCTGTCACTGGCTTCAGGGTAGGGGTGGAATGGGTGAGCATTACAGCTGGCAATCCAAAGGCACACCCCTGACACCTGTCAGTCTGTACAGGGTGGGACGTTATGGTTAGAAACCCTAATGCCCATGGCATTTGTTGGTATTTGCACTACAAATTTTCAGCATGGCCTTTTTGTGACCCCACCTAATGAAAGCATTTGTGACCTCTGCTCCTGAACAGTGGCACTGTGATTTCGTGAATCTGTCCTGAACGTTGATTTCCCACAGCGACCGCACCATTCTGCGCCAGATGTGCGAAAACACAGTTCGGGCAGGATGTGAAAAATAACAGCTGTACCATTCATAGGGAGTTATGAAGAGATGGCAATCTTTAAAATCTGGAGTGAAAATATTAAAAGTGCTTGAACTTACGAGCGTACGTGGAAACTGCGCAATGCACGCTCATAACACAGTCATTTAATAGAATTTATTTCACCAAATTTTCAACATAGGCATTTTGTGACCTCTGCTCATGAACAGTGTCATCATGAGTTTTTAAACTGTTCCGAACTTTGATTTCCCACAGCGACCACATCATTGTGCGCCACATGTGCGAAAACACATTTCAGGCAGGATGTGAAAAATTACAGCTGTACTGTTCATAAGGAGGTGTGCAAAAATGATAATGTTGAAAATCTTGTGTGAAAATATTACAAACTCTCGAAGTTACGAGTGTGCGTGGAAACTGCGCAACGCACGCTCATAACATAGTCACTTTATGGACTTTTGTCACCAAATTTTCAACATAGGTATTTTGGGACCTCCACTTATGAACAGTGTCACTGGGATTTTTGTAACCTGTCCCAAACACTGATTTCCCACAGCAACCGTGTTATTGTGCGCCGGATGTGCGAAAACACATTTCGGCCAGGATGCGAAAAATGACAGCTGTACTGTTCATAAGGAGGTGTGAAAAAATGCCAATGTTGAAAATCTAGAGTGAAAATACTACAAATTCATGAAGTTACGAGTGTGCGTGGAAACTGCGCAACGCATGCTCGTAACAGTCATTTTTTGGAATTTTTTCACCAAATTTACAACACAGGCTGTTTGGGAGCCTGCCTCATGAACAGTGACATGTTGTTTCATTAATCGGTCCCAAAAGATGATTCCGTGCAGTGACTGCGAAATCACCTTTCGGGACCGAATAACCAGATGACAGTGACTGAATTCATGAGGTGGGGTCCCAAGAACCCCATGTTGAAAATTTGGTGCAAAAATTCACAAAAAATGGCCTCGATATCCATCTAAGTTGAAAAAAAAACATTGATGCCATTATACAGCTTACCGGCATTTCTTCAGTTCATGGTTGGCTTTGAAGAGTGTAAACGTGTTCCCGCTCCACCGAAGATTGTCACGCCGGGCTCCGGAGGTAAGTATGGGGTGATGGGGGGGGAGTGTGAAGAGGTCCAGTGCACAGCGGGTGGGTGCAGATTGGGGAAGCGGGCACCGGAGACAATGAAGGACCTTTTTTTTTAGAGGTTAAAAAAAACAACAATACAAAAATAACATTGTGGGAAGGTTTTTCCTTTACAGGTTTGTTTTTGGTACACTGGGGTGGGCTCCCAGTGTGCCACCTATATTTTCTTGGGAGGGGTACTGAAGCCAATGGGGATTGGGCCCTCCATCAGCACAGAAAATGGGTTTGTGTTTGAGGGGGCTCATGATGCCGAGGGGGATTGGGCATCCCCTCGGCCTACAAAACTGTTACACGGGGGACATTATGCCGACAGGGAATGGGACTCCCGCATTGGCAAATGAACTGGGGAGAGGGCATGCCGATAGGGGGATTGGGCACCCCTGTTGGCTTCCAGGGGACTGTGAGAGGTGGCCAGCTACAGCCGCCGCCATGTTTACTGAAATGGGACACCAGACAAGGCAAGCTGTGCTTCACCGCTGGAATCAGGGACTACCCCAGCAGCAAAACAGCTGATTGTTAAATGATGGGGCACTCCCTGATTGCAGTGGCCAATTTGTTTTAAAGTTGGTGGCGTGCTGCAATACAGCTGTCATCGACAGCGTGCTCCTCTATTGGTGCCAGAGACCAGCCCCAAAAAGCACTGCCAGCACTGGCCACAACACTGCCGCACCTCCACAACCCGCTACTCCAGCAGGCTGCTGCAATATGTTTCTTGTGTATGCGTGCAAACAAACATAAAAAGGGGCAAAAATCCTGTCTCTTTGAACAAACTGACTATGGCAGTTATTTTGGGGGTTCACACCTGGGAGGCACTTTCCTTTCTTTCTGTTTTTCCCCTTACACTTCATTATGATTGTTGTTGTTAAATTCTTCTTTCTGTATTTTATCAATTATTTAGCTTGGAAACTACATTTGTAACACCAGAGTTAGGTGATTTATTTTTTGGACGTTTATGAATGGTATTCTTACTATTGTATTATCTGTAGAGTGCCCTGACTCCTTTAGATCAGTGCATTATAGAAATAAAATTGTCGTGACTTGCCTAGTACCTTTGCTACTAGCTCAAAAAATAAAATACAGTTACATAAGAACTTACCATAATTGTAGATCTTGGAAAGAAGCTCTTGCAGCAGGTAACACATACAGGACTGATGCCACCTGGCGGCAGATCTCGGCAATTCTTTTCTCCAGCTGTACCGATGTGGGACCGCCCACCTGATGATGGCTCCACCCCCAACATCACCCAGTATAAAGGCAGGAGGTGGTCCCCATGTGCTCCAGTTCTTGTTCGCCAATGACAGGCCAAAAATGAACAGCTGTGGCTCAAACAAACTCCACAGAACAAACAAGGGCAAACACAAAGCTCGCAACTGAAAGAATGAAAGTAGGATCAGAGCAGAGACACTTACTCCTGGGGGAAGGGGGGGGATCATACCTGCTGCAAGAGCTTCTCTCGAAGATCTACTGTTATGTTAAGTTCTTACATAACTGTACTATCTTACTTCAAGAGGAAGCTCTTGCAGCAGGTAACACATATAGGACTGATCCCCAAGCAGTATAAAATTAAAGACAACCTTGGGAAGGGGAAGTAAACATACAGACATGCTCACAAGCAGTATAACCCTTAAGACAACCCTTGGGAGGGGGGAAAGGAGAGGGAGACACACATTGGGAGAGAGACCACTCATGAGATAAGGTGAACCACAAGGCCAAAACCTGCTTGACGCCTGGAAACTATATCCAGGCTGTAGTGCCTGATGAACGTGTGAACAGAGTGCCAAGTGGCGGCAGCACAAATGTCAGCTGCCGACACTCTCTTGAGTGCTGCAAAAGAAGTAGCAACCGCTCTGGTAGAATGCACCCTGACCGCACCCGGAAGGGTTTTCTCAGCCTTCTCATAACAGAAGGATATGCAGTTGACCAACCAACGTGAAAGCATTTGTTTGGTAACCGGGCACCCCAAGGACCTGTCCACAAAGGACACAAAAAGCTGATCTGATTGCCTGGCCTCTTTAGTGCAGGACAGGTAACAACACAAAGTTATATGCACATCTAAGGTGTGCAGAAGTGCCTCACCCCTGTTGGAGTGTTCCAGGTAATAAACCAGAAGCTGAACCGACTGATTAAGAGTAAGCTCCAAGACCTTAGGAAGGAATTTTGGATTGGTGCAGAGATCCACCTTATCCTTATAAAAATCAGGTAAGGTTCTCTACACATCAAAGCATGAAGCTCAGAAATGTGACTAGCAGAGGTGACTGCAACCAAAAGCAACGTCTTCCAGGGGAGGTAACGAAGCTTACAACTCATGGCTGGTTTAAATGGGGGAAGCAAAACCCTTTCCAGAGCAAAAAATAAGTCCCAAGGAGAAACAGGATCCCAAACAAGGGGACGGAGATGCAGGATCCCCTTAAGGAAGGTTTTAACTACCTCCAGTTGAGCCACTGTCCTGTCATGGACGCAGTGATGATAGGCAGAAACAGCAGCCAGGTGTACTTTTATGAGGAGTAACAGACCTGACTCCAACAGGGATAACAGGTATTGTAAGATAGAGCTGACCCGACAGACCAGAGTGTCCAGTCTCCTGGCTGTGGCCCATAGACAAAAGCATTTCCATTTCATGGCATAAGTGGCCCTGGTAGTGGGCTTCCATAACTCAACCAAGATTTGAGCTACTTTTTCCGATACTCCAAATCTGAGCTTTACTAGGTCCTGAGGAGTCAAGCATGCAGGTGGAGGGAGCGTAAGTTGGGATGGACCAAAGCTCCCTGTTGCTGAGAGAGTAGCTGACCCGAAAGTGGAAGGGGATATGGAAGCTCCACTGTCAGACACCTGAGCAGTGGGAATCAAATTTGTCTGGGCCGCAGAGGGGATATCAGGATCATGACCACCCTCTCTGATTGGGCTTTGAGTAGAATCCACTGCAAGAGGGGGAAGGGAGGAAATGCATAATGGAACCTCCCTTTCCAGGATAGGGACAATGCTTCTTGCCAAAAATCTCCAGGCTGGGGACTGAGCGAGCAGAAATTGGGCAGTTTTGTGTTGCATTGAGACACAAAAAGGTCCAACTCTAGCAACCCCCACCTGGTGAACAGGGTGTCTGCTACCGACTGTAGCAAGGACCACTCGTGAGTTAATGGTTTGGCCCGGCTGATATCGTCTGCAACCACGTTCATCACCCAGTCCCACACTCTCATGGTTTCCTGACAAATGGGGTAAGAGTGTGTGCCTCCCTGCTTGTTGACGTAGAACACCACAGAGGTGTTGTCCATCTGAACTTAAAGGTGACTGGGCAGTAGGAAAGGAGTCAGTGCCTGTAGAGAGTACAGGACACCTCTTAGCTTGAGCACATTGATATGCAGGTTCTCCTCTAATGGGGACCACAGTCCTTGAGTCCTGTGACTCCCCAGATGAGCCCCCCATCCTGTTCCAGATGCATCTGTAATGAGAGTCTGGGTAGGTGTATCTGGCAAAAAGGGGAGGCCTCTGCAGAGATTCTGAGGGGATCCCCACCAGCGGTGTTCCCGACAAATTGGTTCTGTGATCCGGATGGGCAAATCCAAGTCGTCCCTTGTTTGGTCCCACTGGATGGGAAGCGTCCACTGAATGGTGCTCATGCGCAGCCTGGCAAAGGGAACCGAAACTATGGCATGGATCTGGTGGGGACGACAGATGCTAAACAAGTTTGGATTGCTAGTGCCCTGAGGCACTCTGCTCTATCAGAAGGTAGGAAGGCCTTCCCCAAGGAGGTATCCAGGAGGGCTCCTATAAATTGTAGACGCTGGGAGGGAAGGAGCTGTGACTTTTCTGGGTTCACTGTGATCCTCAGGTGCCAACAGTGGGAGAGAGTGTCCAGGATGGTCTCCCAGAGATGAGACTTGGACGAGACCAGCAGAAGCCAATCATCTAGATAGTGGAACAGGAAATGTCCGTTTCTGCACAGTGCCACTATGACGATGGCAAGGCATTTTGTGAAGACCCTGAGGGCAGAGGAAAGGCCGAAAGGAAGGACCTTCAACTGGTAGGACCGACCTTTGAACCTGAATCTCAGGAATCTCCGATGATTTTGGCAGATAGGAATGTGCAGATATGCATCCTGCATGTCCATGGACGCCATCCAATCCTCGACCGCAAGGAAGGTGAGGAGATTTGGAAGTGACACCATGCGGAATCTCCGATAGGAGACCCACCGGTTGAGGTCACTGAGATCCAGGGTGGGTCTTAGGTCACCCCAACTTCTTGGGAACCAGGAAGATGCGGGAGTAAAAACCAGAGTCTACCTCTGCCTCCGGGATGCATTCTATGGCGTCCTTGGCCAGGAGAGACTGGATATTCTGTCTGATAGGAGCCCTGTGGTCTCTCAGGTAGTGAGATGGGGTAGTGGTCTGTCTGGGGTTAAAGACTCAAACTCTATGGAGTGCCCAAACTCCATGAGGTGGAGAACCCTCTGGTCGGAGGTCACTTCTCTCCAGGCCTGGGTGTAAAGAGAAAAACGACCTCCCACCGGCTCTCCTGATGACAGGTCTGGGAGATGGGGGTCACTCAGATAGTCAGGTTGAAGGAGGGGGAGGGAGGGCAGTGGCAGCAGGTCTAGCCTGCCTAGAAGAGGTTGAAGCAGCACCTCTGGACCCACATCTTTGACCAAAGCCTCCCCGCTGCATGTCAAACTGAACACAGGGCTGCTGAGGCTGATGTCTCCCTCTGCCATGAAAACAGGACCATTGAAAACACTCCCCTTTTGGGCGGTACATAGACTGCACAGAACAGACGGCCTTTCCAGAGTCCTGCAGTTTAACAATGACCTTCTCTGTATCTTCACTGAAGAGCACAGAGCCTCTGAAAGGGGCGTCCAGAAGGGTAGTTTGAACCCTGGGTCGAACCCTGAGATCTGGAGCTAGAAATGGTGCCAAAGACAAATTCTGGTTGCAGCCACCCTTGCTGAAGTGTCCACAGAGTCATACGCTGCTCGGAGAATGTGAGTACCCACATCTGAGCCCGTCTGCAAAAGCTTTGCAAGCTCTGCCTTTTGAGGGTAGTCGGGCATGCCTTGCAGGATGTCCAGTCCTTGGTCCCAAAGGGCGTTCTGGAACTGGACCATGTGGGTCAAAAAATTGAGCCTATGTATGCTGCAGGTGGCAGACGAGAACACCCTACACCCTAAAGAATCCAGCTGCTTAGACTCCCTGTCTGGTGGCTGGGTACTTAGGTGCTTCGGGCTCTGTGAACGATTGTGTGCAGCTGATATAACCATGGAATCAGCTGTGGGATGTTCGGCTAAGTAAGAGTGGTCCTTGTGGGCCTGGTACAAATGATTTACCTTTTTGGGCATCACAGAGGAACCATGTGGATGCTTCTAAGTGGCAAAGGTGACATCTTGGAAGGTATCCACTAATGGGGGGATAACCACCAGCTTGGGGTCCTTCTGGTGCAAATACTTTGCCAGACGCAAATGTTCGGAGTGCAGGGCCTCTGTATCCCATCCCATGTTCTCCTGTATGTGTCTCATGACCTCCATAAAGCTGGGGTCATTGGGCAGAAACTTTGGCTGGTCCTCTGTGTCTCCAGGAAGCGAACCAGGGTCAGAATCCGAGTAGGAAGGCTCTGATTCTCCATAGGCCTCCGAAGAAGACGAGGAGGAACATTGTCTCCTCTTCCTATGTCTGAGTCTTCTGGGTGAAGAAGAGTGGGAGGAGGAAGGAGATCTGGTCCTCCTGCACTTAGTTTTGTGCTTCCTGGGGTTAGTGGGGGTTTTATCCTCCTCATTCCCAGATGGAACAGGGGTGACATGAACATCTGGCTCAGGGATGACAGGAGGAGGCTTAGGAGTAGGAGCAGAAGGAGACACCAAATCCTGCTTAACAGTCTCCCACCAATAGGTGGAAACTTCTTTAATCTGAGACATGCCAAGCCTTGGTGACTCAGGTTTTGGAGGTGACGTCAGTCGGCCTTCTCCCGAACTGGCATCAGCTGGATCTGGCATCAGTCTAATGGGTGATATCTGTGGTACCTCCATGGTACCATCGTCAGGTTCCGGCATCAGGTGGACCAGAGTATGGTCCCTAGGAGAGACGTCGGGGGACAGGGGACGTCGAGGGGACCGACAATGACTGTGGTATGGTGGGTGGCTTATCTGGCACCAGAGGAGGAACAGTAGGATGCTTCTCTGGCATCGGGGCCAGAAGCCTCATCCGACGGATGTCCCTTGACAGGAGATGGGTGGGGATGGTTGAAATGTGAAGAGGCCTTGGATGGCCTGTCAGAAGACTTGTGGGGCTTGTCTGAGGGGCGTCGGTCAGAATCCATGGACAGATGCTGGTCAGACTTGTGCTTCGGTGGCAGGGATGAAGCCCTGGAAGAAGAGTGCCCTGCTGTCTGCTTGGAATCTGCTTGGGGATTGACCGAGACCAATCAGGAGGAGGACTTACCCTTTGCTGCTGCAGTGCCAGTGTTGGAGGGCCTCTTAGGCACTGAGGAGCTGGAGTCCAAGGGCCTTTTTGCCACTGCAGAACCGGTGTCCGAGGGCCCTTTAGCCGCTGTGGAACCGGAGTCTGGGGGCCTGATCTTGATAGGCTGAAGAGAAGTTTTGGCGAGAGAAGCTGAGGTGGGAGGCTTAAGGGAGGTAAGCCGGGCCTCATGACTGGAGGAGCTGAAGCAACCAGCAGACTGGGAGCTGGAAGACCTGGGTCTGGAGGGTGAGCAATCCTGGTCCCGGTGGTGGCACTTCTCCTTTCTATGTTTCTTGGGTGGAGAGGGGGAACGAGATTCCCTCCCGGAGGACGTCTCCTACTGCATCTGGGCCAAACGTTGCTGGGCTAGGTAAGCCTGGAGAGACTTCTGTCTCTGAATCCTGGTCCAGCTATTGAAGGACTGGCAATGGGTACAGGCACTGGTGTCGTGGTCTGGGCCCAGGCAAAAGAGGCTGAATGTCCGTCCTTGGAAAGGGATCTGCTTCCCAGAAGAGCACTTATTACAGTGCCCGGTCAGTGGAGAGGACATATATCGAAGAAGCACTGAAGCGAGACAGAGAAATAAAGGTTTTAAAGCTGAGGAACTGGTTAGAGAGCCGAGAGCTGACTAACGTGTTGCCACGGTGGGAAAGAACTGGAGCAAGTGGAGATCGCCTCCTGCCTTTATACTGGGTGACGTCGGGGATGGAGCCGACGACGGGTGGGCGGTCCCACGTCGGTACTGCTGGAGAGAAGAATTGCTGAGATCTGCTGCCAGGTGGCGTCAGTTCTATATGTGTTACCTGCTGCAAGAGCTTCCTCTTGAAGTAAGATCAACATGTTAGATCAGACTCCCTTAGTGAATTCATATTGGTTCTACTTTAAAGCAGCAGTGCAACAAAAAACATTTAACCATAACTTTTCTTCACTATAAAAGATTCCAGGCATCTTCCAGTTTTATGTGATGGCACAGATTTCTAGCTCCACCAAAATCTGAGTATTGTATAAATGTTTTAATTTATGTTTTTCTCAAGAAGAAAAGATGGCCACCACATTCAGCTTAGAAATACCTTCGTAAACCCAGAAAGGGTTGGATCAAGAAAATTAACAAAAAACTCATGGTGTGCAACATAGGATGTACCTAGACAAGTAAATGTGACAGGTATGTTAATATTTTCATTAATTGTAGCTAAAGCGAGCTTTTTGGAAAATATTTTTCATTGCACCACTGTTCCATCACCTGATCTTTGATAATCGCCTTCAGTATTTTCCCACAGTGGAGGTCAGGCTCACTGGCCTATAGTTACCTGAGTAACTTCTGCTTCAGTTTTTAAACAGAGGAGTCACATCTGCCCTCCTCCAGTCCCCAGGTATATTGTCAGCTGACTTCAGAAAAAAATATTGCTAGAGTACCTGCTATTAGGGCACATTGTACAGCTCCTTGAAAACCCTCTCATGTCAATAATCTGGACATTTTCATTTGCTCACTTCCTGCTAATCTAGTTGAATAGCAACAAAGCTAACAGAGATGTTTATTGTGCTGTGCTGTACAAAAAAAGGAGAGCATGCTTGCCTCCCTAAGGTGCTGCTGTACAACTAATTGCATTAAAACCCGCAAAAAAAACAGCACACGCGCACGCACACACACGCCAGGCCTGGGAAAATAACAAATATAAATTTATTGGTGTAGCATAGGAACATTCCTGTGTTACACCAATAAATGTATATTTGTTATTTTATTAAGCTGTGTGTGTGTGTGTGTGTGTGCGTGTGTGCTGTTTTTTTTTTGGGGGGGTTATCTATTATCTATTGTTCTGCTAGTATCTTCTGTGACCCCATGAATGTCTCGTCCAGATATGGAAAGCCTCCCAATACCACCATAGTAAATACTGAGGTGAAATATTAATTTACCTTTTTTGCCACAAAGGCATTATCTGATATACTGTTGTTCCATCTCCAGATTCTGTGCTTAGTGACCCCACTCTTTCCTTCAGTAGTCTCCTTCCTATGGGGTCACTTGTTTGCCAGCCCAGTGCAATTTGTATACTTTTTGTGCCTTTTTATTTTGCCCCATTCTCCATGGTGTACTGTACGTTGTATGTGGGAAAAGGCAGTCCATGCAAAGTAGTTCCATCTAGTGGTGAAAACTGTAAATAACAGTCAAAAGCAGAACTGAGTAATTGCAACAGCTAGAGACCTTTTGTGGTAGTCTATGGTATAGAACATATAAAAAACAGAGGAGCACTCGAACGTCCCAGCTAGGGAAAATTTCCCTTTGGCAGAATGGTTAGAATTTCACTCCCTTCTCCAAAAACATTTGGAGACAGTAGAGCACAGTGGTTTAAGGCTCTGAGCTGCAAACCTGGAGACTTGGGTTTGAATCCCGCAGCCCCCACTTGCATACTGTGTGACCCTGAGCAAATCACTTAACTTCCTTGTGCTCCCAGGTCACACCTGTAAACAAGCTTCAGCTTAGTGTGTCTCTCCTGGTAAAAAAAAAAAAGGTTGCTGCCTTACGGACACAGAGTCACAGGTTTGATTCCCAACAATTAATGAAGGACTATTTTTCCCACAGAGGTTGGAGGTGTGTCTTCCCAGATAAACAGGGAAAATGAATTGCTGTGTCGTTCTGCTTCTGTAACTTATTTTTTTATCCTTCATCAGTTCTGTTGTGGTCCTTTCCATATTGACAGTTTTTTTTGTCCTTATTTACTCCTCTTGGGTACACAGTCATTCACTGCATATTTCATTATCCCCTTGAAAGACGTTTTCTTCACTCCCGTCTTCAAAAACATTTTAACTCAGTCCTTCTTAGCCAAGCTCCTCAATTTATCAAAGTCTGCTCTCTTCAAGTTCAGAGTTTTTGTTTTTATTTTAGATGCCACCCTACCCTTTATTATTTTAAATGCTGCCATATAATGGTAGGTGGGTCCCAGCTGTTCACCCACCCCACAAAAGAAATTGAGAGTCCCTTTTACACAGAACTAGAGCCAATATTTATTGCTCCTTTAGTGCCCTCTTTCACGTACTGTCATATGAAGCAGCACAAAATTACATTTAATGGAAAGCTGTCCAAAACTTGGGCTCCCGCCCCCGGACAGTTTACCCTCCAGTTTAGATTTTAACAGTAAGAGCGCCATTTTTCTGCGCTGCAACTTGCTGTATTTTAATTTTTAAAGCTCCAGAACCCGGAAGTATGGAGGAAGTAGGGAATGCTCCATTTGCTGAAAAGGTGTGGCAAAGAAAAATGATGCTCTTGCTGTTGAAATCTAAACTGGAGGGTAAGCTCCCCGGGGGGCGGAAGCCCACATTTTGGACAGCTTTCCTTTAATAGGAACATCAACCCTGTTGTTTACATTTTTTAATAAAATTGTTAATTTGGATGTGTGAATTCTGTTTAATAATGCCAGCATATTATTTTGCATGTTTGTTGTGAACTATCTCTAGTTTCCTTACTTGTGGTCCCTTGTTGGTTCTGCCATTTTCCCCACCCAATAGTAATTGTTTAGTGACTTAGTAGAGTATGAGTTCCGAAACACACTGACATCGGTTGAGTTGAAGTCTACAATGAAATAAAACCTTGAAATATCAGTTGAGCTGTAGCCAGCAATGAAGCTTTCCATGGCGGGCGTCCACCTAACTGATGTCACAGGGTTTTGGAACTGCTAAGTTATTAAAAATGAATATTGGGCAGGAGAAAGCTGCATTAAAAAAAGACACCATAAAAGGAAAATGTGGACTATGCAAGCAATGATACCTGACAGGGTGGGCAGTAATGGGCTATACTGGACCACCTCAGGGGTGTAATGAAGCATGACGCCACAGATGGTGGGCCTTACAGCCCTTGGAAGGTTCAATATAGCCCATACCACTCACCCTGAAGGGTATTATTGTGCTTAAAAAAGGGTTATATGTGGAATGTTTATGCATTATTTAAAAAATAACAAACACAACAAAACAATGACTAGAAATCTTTTGAAACTGATTTTAATGGTATAGTAGGCCCTCTACAAGTATACTTGCTAGTAGAGGGCACGGTAATGTTTAATTTGGCCATGTGTTTTCTTTACTGCTCATTTCTTATTTCTGGAGCTGTCACCCCACCACCACCACCACCATGCTCGCAGGTGGTTTGTTTTATTGATTTATTGATTTAGTTAGTTAGTTATGTATTTATTTTTTAATTAAATTAAGCCAGTTGTAATAGTAGAGCAGGCTCCTATAAATGAAGCCCACTGTTTTATCAGGAAGCAAAGTGTGCATGGCATCAGAGGGGATGTGTCGATGCTTTGTTTATTTCTTTTTTTAATTCAATTAAGGTCAGTGGAAATAGTAGAGTGGACTGCTGTAAATGAAGCCCATTGTCTTCTGCGGAACCAGGTGTGCATGGTGTCGAAGAGGATGTGTACCACTCATCTCACCACTGAGTCATGAGACCTGCGGTACTTTCTTTCTTTGTGTGCTCTCAGATGGAGGTGCACTGCTGGCTTATGGCAGAACAGAGAGTCGGCAGGTAGTGTGGAAGTCCAGGATAAAAGGAGAGTGGACAGGTAGCCGTAGGACAGAGTTGTTGTGGTGTGGCATTCTGGACTTGGGTGAGCACTAAATCCCATAAATTAGGTAAAGGATGTTCTTTTGTTTGCTTATTTTATTGTTTAGAAGAATAACATGGCAGGTCCAGTGGGGATATAGTGCTGAACCTTACTTCACACCTTACCGATCTGGCTTTAGGAAGTCACACTCCACCATCACCTCCCTCCTACGGCTCACCAACACTGTACTTACGGGAATGAACCATGGGCACATCACCTCAGTGATTTTTATCGACCTTGCCAAGGCATTCGACACGGTCTCCCACACCCTACTGCTATCCAGCTCACACAGGTAGGTCTATCTGTACCCAGCTCCAATTGATTCCAATCCTATTTACCTGGAAGGTCGCAAGCTGTAAAAGTTGGTCAACATACTTCTGCCCCCCTCCCAGTTAATACAGGAGTCCCCCAAGGCTCGGTCCTCAGCCCCATCCTGTTCTCCATATTCCTAAATGACCTGCCCTCGGTATGTAAACACGCATCTTTACGTATGTACGCAGACGACACAGCTCTTTATGTGTCAGGTCCCTCCCACTCTGAGGTGGCCCCCAGACTTCAGGAAGATTTCACTGCTGTCCAGAAATGGCTTCGCTCTAACCAGCTTTTCCTAAACCCCCCCAAAAAAACATCTCCATTACCTTCGGTACCAGGCAGCAACTCGCCGTCTCCCCACCACTCCTCTTTCCACACCTTAGATGGTATACCATTGGAGGCCCTCTCCTCCTTCCAGTACCCTGGGGTCTGGCTCGACCAGCACCTTGACTTCTTGGGGCACATTAACTCAGTCCACAAGAAACTGTACCCCAAGCTTGGTGCCTTATATCGTAACAGGGGCTGTATCCCTCTGGAAACCTGCAAAGCTATTCTACAGAGAATGATCCTCCCGATACTGGACTACAGTGACATAGTATACACAGCCACCCCCAATTCCATTCTTGCCAAACTCAACCCCCTCTTCCATTCCTTTTGCCATTTCACCTTAGACTGCCCCCCTCCTCTATGCACCACTGCGAACTCTACATGTCGCTTAACCTACTAACTCTACAGGATTGGAGACAACTCCACGGTGCAAGACTTAGTGCTAAATTCTGGTCCCAGACCCTCCCCCCCACTTGGGTCCACACTCCAAGCTCAACCACCCACAGTGTACTCCCTCAGAAACACTGACTCCCGGCTCCTCTATGTCCCATATATGGCTACTGCCAAAGGGCAGGCCGCCTTCAAGTATCGCATACCTAAATTCTGGAACTCCCTGCCTGTGGCCATCAGGCACACAGACAACTCACAGCAGTGCAACCTGTTACTCAAAATGCATTTCCCACCCACCTGCTCCTGCTGACAGTCCCCCCGAGACTCCTAATGCTCCGCATCTCGCTCCTGTCCCCCTAACTGCTCTCCCAGACCTTAGTGCATTTCCCTGGTTCACGTAGGCCTACCTCACCACACTGCCACTGATTTTCCTCCCTGTAGTAAAAGGCTTCAACAATATATGTGTTAAGTAGGCTCTCTTACAGCATAGCTGAGTTGCTGACTTGTGTAGTTAGACCTGCTTGTTAGCTAGCCTCCCCTCATACTCTATTGTATTAGTTTGTTTCCTCATACATGTTTATCATTGATCAAGAGGTAACCTATTTGATATACTTCGTTGGTACTGTGTGCTATCTGCTTTTATATGTTTTTCATCCTCTCCCGGTCGCATCTGGAATCGAGTAGTAATCTGCTCAGTATGCCTTCCTGGTGAAACTCTTAAATAAATAAATACAAAATAAGTAAAATTAAAAAAAACAAATTGATGGCTCTGACATTTAAAATTGGCATGTGTCCATTGATATCTTTCCTGGAAGGGTAGGCTAGTACCAGTACTAGTTATTTCCCAGTCCCTGTTGGCACATAAAAGTACCTCTTGCTAGAGGTCTTAGCTAATCAGAGGCTGGGAAGACTCCCTACACATTTTCTAATTCAAAGCAATACACCAGAGTTATTAAATAAAACACACCCACATTTATAATTATATTTAGCTTTGTAAAGAACAAAGTTTATCTAAGCAATAAGCCAAGACAGTAAAGGATTTTAATGCATGCCCCCAGGTGAGTGAGGCATGAGTCAGAAAGCCGAGTGTAATGTATAGCCTGGAGTGACTCATTGTGCTTGTAAAATGATTTGCTGTTCATATGTATTATATGTTAATGTAAACATTTTTAGTATAACTTTTTTTTAATAAAATCTTTAAATGCATGCAAGCCCCCCTTAAAGGAGGGGATTTCCCCCTCCTACCCCCCCCCAGAGCTAGGGAATTCATTAGTGCTTTGGGGGTTAACGTCTGCTGGAGACCTCAAAGTGGCAGCAGAGAGCAGGTTTAGGGAGGTATATAAGGCAGGAAACAGGAAGTTTGGGGTCATTTCCAGGCCGGGCAGTAGGCCTGGGGCTGGCGGGAGGAGCAGAGTAGGCAGTCAGGAAAGAGAGCTCAGCAGTCCAGGTGGGCCAGTGGGGGCCCCCCCTTCAAGTGCAGATAGGGATGGCTTTTGCAGTACCGTGGCATTGAGGAGCCAGGAAGGAACTCCGTGGGGGAGAATGGTCAGCCAGGTCCTGCGTCATTGGGGTAAGGGATGTGCAGGTGGCAGTAGGAGGCCAGGATAGGCAGGAGGCCTTAGAGATTCGGGGAGGGTTTTGCTCAGGTTGCCAGGGCTGTGGGGACTGTGGCAGGGACTCTACAGGGGGAAGGCTGGTGGCAGTGGCTCTTCCCCATACTCAGTGTGGCAGGGTGACCTGAAGGCAGTTGGAGCCAGGGGCCCTTCACCCACTAAAGGGGCCTGTTTGGAAGGGCACATTCTGGGCCACTGGCATTAAAGGGCCAGGCAGGTTCCAGGTCATAGGACAGGCCTTGGAGGGTGGCCTCTGGTTAGAGCTTACCGTAAGCCCAGGATGTGTTTGATAGGGATGTGGGCCTGGGCATGGATCCCTTAAAAGTGTCAGCTGAGAGTGGACAGAGAACTTTCGTGCTATTTGTAGAGATGGGCTGCTCGGAGGGGCCTGGGTGGTGGCAGGGCCCAGGGGCTCTCCCATGGCAGGGTAGCCTGTAACAGGGAGCTCGGGTACTGAAGCAAGGCCGGGTTTTAGGGCCACTGCACCAGTGGAGGGAAGTACAGAGGAAAGGCTGAGCTGTAAGGAGGGAATGGGTGCCAGAGGTTTGGGAGCACTCACAGGTGAAGATTCCCTGGTTAAGTCAAGAATGAGGGGTTACAGGGCCTGTGTCAAAGGAAAAAATCCTGGTACCCCTTTAGATTTGGGCCAAGGCCAAGGGGCCAGGTGGGGGAATCAGCACGCTTTCCCACACCAGAGATAGGGCAGCAACCAGTGCCATAGTGTACAGAGAATGTGTAACTCAGAGTAGAAGAGAGGCAAACAAAGATTTGGCTTACCAGAGCCAGGGAGTCAGAAGCCTGTGGGTTTCTAAATAGAGTGGTGCCTTAGGTAAATCATCCAAGTAGGTGAAATTGGAGAAGCCTTACTTGCACTGCGTATAGACCATTATTGCTGCTCTGAATGTCCAGCCTGTATGTCTTGTAAAAAGTTCAGATAGCCCCATGGAGCTGCTTTATTTATTCTAATGAAGGATGTTTATTAGGTTTACTAGGTTTTATAGACAAAAAGAAGGCTGAGGCCCATCTAGATTTTCCCCCACACAATGTGGGCAAATTATATTATATGGTTCTGCTTTTGCCAATAGTTCAGGCCCTTTTTAAATGCATCAGTACTACCAGAAATGACCAATTCCTGTGGTAATTTATTCCAGAGTCTAGGTGCCCTCACTGAAAAGAAGTTAAGTCTAAGGTTGGTTCTGGCCTGGGGGACAATGAGTTGCTTAGCATGGCGTCTAGGGGCAATTGCCTGGCGGTAGAAGTAAGTCCACACTTGTTCATAAGATCTGTATTTTTCAATAACTTATATACTAAGAGTAGGTCTCCTCTAATTCTTCTATTTTACAGAGAGTTTAAACCTGTAGTCTGGAGTTTGGCATGATAGGGGCTATTTGCTAGTCTCGGGACCATCCTGGTTGCCCGTCTTTGGATCCTTTCTAGTCAGTCAATATCTCCCCTAAGATAAGGGCTCCAGAATGGAGACCCATTGTCGATGAGAGGTCTGACACATGCCCTGTAAAGAGGAATCAGACATTGTTCAATTCTTGTAACGAAGGAGTGCTGAATTTGCCTAAGTAGCCCATTAGTCATATTTGCCACTTTTAAACAGTGAACAGTGGATGTAAGTCTGGAATTAACCAATATGCCCAAGTCCCTTTCCTTGTTGGTAGCTTTAAGCAAACTATTATTTATATTGTAATTGTTTTTGGAGTTATGTGTCCCAAAATGAAAAACCACACATTGTCAATATTAAATTCCATTTTGTTGTTAAGGGCCCATTTTTCAATTCTTTATAAATCTAATTTGAGTGAGTCAGAATCTTGTCTGTTATCCACTGGATAAGCAAGCTTTGAGTCGTCTGCAAATCTGGATAGACAATTTGTGGTGCTTATTTGCATGTCACTAATGTAGATGTTGAACAAGATGGGGCCAAGCCCTGTGGAATCCCACTAGTGACTGCACCAAGATTTGAAAAGCAGTTATTCAAGGCGACTCTCTGGGTTCTATTGGTCAGCCATGCGTTTACCCAATTAACTAAGCGATAGGATGTGACCCCTGCGTTCCTGGAATCAATTGAGGTGCAGGAGCTAAGTAAAGAGACTAGTTTGTGAACAAATGGGTAGTGGATGTTGCCATATTTAAGCTAGAAGGAGGGGGACTAAATTAAACAGAGACGCCCCCCTCCTTGTGTCTAATTTATCTAACAAGTTTTAATTCCAGGGGAGTTTTTCCTGCATGCTGCATTCAGGATCGAGGGGCTCTGGGGCTGGAAGAGTCAGGAGGTTGCAGCATGGGGATACTGGTCCTCTGTCAGCATTTGGGGAGACCCCAGATTTTCAGCGGAGCGATCGAGGGTGCACTTGTTGAATAAAGTTCCCAGAAGGGAGGACCACATTTTCCTATATTGTGCGATCTGAATCTGTAAGCCATTACATCATGGCCAAGTTCACAGCACTGTACATTCCATTCTGCCTAATGTTTCTATTTATTGCTGACTATTTCATAGCTGCATCCCTAACTCACCCTCCACTGCACAGTGAGGAGGTCCCACCACACAATCTCGATATTGAACCCCGGTCTATGTATCTCTCTCCTACTTGCTTACCAAAATGTGGAGTTGTATACCTTGGTAACTGGCTCACCAGAAGGCTGCAAATGTTCTCTCTTTTTGCTAAAAATGTAAAGCAGCTACTTACTTCCTCTATCCGACCATTCCTACCACTTCTCCTGCTAATAACCCTTGCGGGTGATGTTGAGTTAAATCCCGGACCCACCATACCTTCATCTGCCACTAACCCCCCAATGTAAGCAATAAGACATGATGGGATGTGCATTAGACAGTTCTAATGCACGGCTAGGGGGATGTAGTAATGCACATCACCGGAGTGGCTTATTGCACTTATAAAATGGGCCTGTGTATTCTAAATGAGGGTTCTAGTTTTAGCTGTGCATTAGACACATCTAATGCAGGGCTAACAACCAATCAGAATGCTTCATCACCCTGATGAAGACTCATTAACGAGTCGAAGCGCTGGGGCACGTTAAGCGTTTTGTCTTTGTTTGCCTGTAGGTCCTTTTTGTTCTTTGGAACACATTAAATCTTGTCTATTTACCTTTTTCACATTTGGACCTGGATTTATCTTGCCACAGGCTTAAAAGTGCTGAATAATTTTTGGTTGGTTCGTTATCTTGTTTGGGCTGGCTGCCCTTTGTTTCAGCACCACCTCATTCAGCCTCAGCTCGCAGCACGTCTTTGTTTGGTTTGACTCTATGGACCGTCCTGCCTTTCATCTAAAGCTTGCAACCCTTGCAGATGTTCGCTGTCTCCTCATGAATCTAAAGGCTGACAGCTCACCTGGCCAAGACACTCTAGAGCCTAAATTCCTTAAGTTGGGAGCTGATGCCCTAGTCTGCCCTGTGTGAGATTTATTTAATTGATTCTTCCTTGCATGCACTGTCCCTGAAAAATGAAAAGTGTAAGTGGTCATCCCCATCCACAAGGAAGGTCCCAACTCGACAGTGGACAATTTCCAAACTATTTCAATACTTTGCCCTCTAGCTAAAATACAAGTGCGGATAATCTATGACTACCTACAGGATTATCTTGCCCTCCACCATCTGCTCTCAACCTCTCAGCATGGGTTTAGGAACAATCACAGTACACTTACAGATCTGATTAAAGTCGCCTCTGACATGTTCCGTGAGATGGACCATGGCTGAGCCACTGAAGCAATTATCATAGACTTGAACATGGCTTTTGACTTGGTTAACCATGGCCTTCTATTACGACAACTGCATGGCCTTGGCCTTGATGCCACTGCCCTGTCCAGACCCAAAGTTACCTTTACAGCCGTACCCAAAGAGTAAAATGGGCTGGCTCCCTATCTGACCTGAGGCCCATTACCCATGGTGTCTCCAGGGCTCCATACTGGGCCCATTACTTTTTTCTCTGTATATTAATGACCTCCCTAATAATTGTGATGGGGCCTCTGTTCACCTATATGCAGATGATACTATCATATACCATTCTTCTCCTCCTGATATGGGGTGGCTCAATTCAATGCTAGCCTCCAACTTCCACACTCTTGAGGACTGGTTCCTTCAGAAGCAGCTTATCCTTAATACTAAAAAAAAAAAAAAGCATGTTATTCTCCAACTCATCCGCACCAACCCTCCCCCCCTCTGGATAGCCTCTTACGTATGGGGGATACACTCAAATCGGTCAAGTCCTTCAAATACTTAGGAGTTATCTTAGAGCTCTCACTTACCCTGGATGCACATGTTACAGCCATCACTAAAACTATAAACCAAAAAAATTGGTGTCCTCTTCCGCATCCGTCCATTCCTTACATTGACCTCATGCTGCAAGACTGTGGATGCCACACTCCTGCCCCTCCTTATGTATGGTGCTCCATTACTACTCTCTGCTTCCACATCTGTACTATCATGCCTATCACAGGCTTACCATAGAGTGGGCAGGTTTGCTCTCGGGGCCAGTGCTCAGCACCATCACTGCAATGTCCTGTTTGCCCTAGAATGGCTACCCTATGAACTTAAATTATGCTATGCCACACTAAACTTTATACATAAGCTTGTACATTGCTTCACACCTCCTTGCCTTGCTGATATTGTTCAACATCATCTCCCTCAATGTACCCTCAGATCTACCTCTTTGCTTCGTCTCTCAGTGCCAAACTTAAGACTCTCCATGGCTCGGAGATCATTTGCATTTTCTGCTGTGTCCCGCTGGAACTCTCTACCTCCTTCTATACTGGTCTGCACCTCCCTCTCTCAGTTTCAAAGGTCACTGTTAACTCATGTAACCGCTCCACCTTGCTCCTGCTTCTGCCGACTCCTAACCCCGGTTCACTTCTTGCACGTTTCTCCTAGCAAAACTTCCCACTCTCTCTCTATCTCTTGCTCTCCAAGACAAAAAAATGTAAATGATGTCTGAATGTATGTAAGGTTTTGTTGTCTGTGCTTTAAATTGCTCATTTTTGCATAACTGGATGTAATTGATGTACACTCTTACTGCATGACTACTCCTTGTCTAATTTCTTGTGTCAATGAATGCGCTATCAGTGTACTGCACTTCCCAGGTCGCCCCTGAAAAAGGGACTGTCTTGTCTCAGAGGGCTACATGGTTACCAAAATTCAATAAATAAATAAAATAAAAAGATATCGTTTAGGGGTGCACTGGCTTGGGTGTTGGCGCTTGATGTAGCCCTTCTCTAGTGCTCTCTGGAACAACTGCGACAAAGATTTTTGCCCCTAGACGAGGGGGCCAATGGGGGGGTCGCATGCATTTTAAATAAAAATATGTAGTTGCAATAGTCCTTGATTTTTCAGGTAATTACGCTTTTTCTGCATTAAGAATCAGATCTGGCACTTGACCATGCAACACTAGCTTTTAAATGTATGGTCAGGTAATGTCTCCCAGTCAATGAATTTTCAGTACTTTTCCTTGCCATTTTATAAGTTCCTTTTAAGAATTCCTGCCCTATATTCCCTCTGACAGAAACAGTTTTCCAATTTATATCTTGTAAATTAAAATCTC
The DNA here is from genome assembly GCA_016271365.2 of Neoceratodus forsteri. Lineage (NCBI taxonomy): Eukaryota > Metazoa > Chordata > Ceratodontiformes > Ceratodontidae > Neoceratodus > Neoceratodus forsteri. The sequence goes on from CM057456.1 coordinate 656,905,774, forward strand.
CAATAATTACTAACAGACCCTCAGAGACAGCCATTCTTATTTAACCAATAATTTCTGACTACACTCCACGGCCTGGTCAGGGAGTTCTATAGCAAACTCCTTCCCTGTAATGCTTTACTTTTGTTCCCATTACATAACATCTGGATAAACTCAAGCAACCTTTTTGTAACCCCTAACATTTTTAACACACCTCCTCAAGCCATAACAACTCCAGTGTGTTTTTCTTTCTTCTGATCAAAACAGTGAAATTGATTAGTAAAAGTACAGCCAGGCTATGGCTTACTCATAAATAGGTTAACTAACTAAAAAATACATTCCAAACTACCAAGTGTTCTGTATCAGCTCTGTATCTTGACATTTAAGAATGGTTCTATTAATAGACTCACATATACTCTCATGTATTATACGTACTGTATGACATCCTACCTGACCTGCTCAAATTATATATCTGTTTAAATATTTAACATGTTTTGCTGAATGCTTTCCATCATACCTATGTATATTTTTCAAAAGCTTGGGGCCAAATGAATTAATATTCAGCATTTTCCTTGGAAAGCATCCTCCCAGCTTTTTTCTGAGCATCTTTTTTATGTCAGAAAAACAACTGCTCACGAACTGAGGGTGATGTGAACATGTTTTAAATACCAGACCGTAATCTCAATAACCCACTGTATGAGTAATTGCCCCATGCTGTTGCTGTGGACTGTCACATTCTGTATAAGTAACCTGCATTTGTGCATCCATTTGGAATTAGCATTGTCTTTCTATCGTATGGCACTGCAATATAAAGTAATAATCACCTTTTTATAATTTCAGGTTTACAGAAAACACATGCAAATATGTGAACATTTATTTTGCACAAGCAGCAAGGCCACATACAGGAGTTCTTTGAAACAGCAGTCACATTGCCTATAACATTGTACAATTTGCATGATACAGGATGTAAATATTTCTGTCACTTAAAATACCATCTAGATACATCAATAAAACTTAAAAATGATTATTGGTGAATTAATTTAACTGCCACAACAGAGAATGTATGGTTCCACTGTTTATTTCTGCCTGCTGTCTGAGGACATCTATATTCCTCACCACTCTTCCAAGAAGTTCATACATGCTGTCTGTGGCCATTTGGAAATGTTTTTTTTTTTATCTATGTGAGGCCTTAGGAAAGCTATGATATATTGAATACGTTGGATGGATTTACAAATGGCAATCCACTCCTGGACTGTGGGAGAGTGGTTCATTAACAAGTTTTATAACATAAATTGCTGAACTTTGATAAAAACTTCGGCTCCCATTGGTTGAGTGTCAGTGTTGCCGCTCATTAATCCCCAATAGACGCACAGTTGCTGTGAAGGGGTGGCAAGCAGTTATCAGTGGGCAGAGCAGATCTAGTTATGTTCCTCAGTTCCCCAAAGTGAATGGCAGCCATCTGTAATTGGGGAAGCGAGAGATCCCTATTGGCTGCTGTTGTCCGTAATAGCACAAGAGCTCTACCCATCCACCTGCCCCATGGACCTCTGTGCCCTGAGAAAACAGTGACGCAAGAGTGCACAGGAGTGAAGTGCTGTGTGATAGTGTCACATAGCAGACAGGAATGGCAGGCAATGCAAGTGGGTATTGGCAAAAGGGAAAAGGTAGGAAGTCCCCCACCCATGAGTTTGCTGCCCTCTGTTCATGTGTACGGTCTCCAGTCCCATTCCATGTCCAGTGTTTCTGTGTGGGCATGGGTCAGTGGGAGACTGACAGATCCCCCCAGATGACGGTATCTACTGGTCACATACGGAATGTATGGTTTCACCCTCGTCTGTCTTCTGTGTGGGTGACATGTGGCGGGCTCATATGCAGGTGCAGGAGAAAGTGTCAGACAGAGTGCCCCCCAGGTGTCCGCTGACTGTGCTCTGCACAATGAGAGTGGAAGTGTTGTGTCCCTCTCCATAAGCTCCTTGTCTCCTTGGAAGCTGTGTATGGGCAATTGTGCAAACTGCAGTATGACAGCGATGTGCCCCAGTGACAGCAGTAGCCCAAAGTGTACAGTGTAGTAACTTAAACAGACATTTTGCTAGCTGTTGTTCGGGAACTGTGTCTGTCTCTCCCTCTCTCTATCCCTGTGTTGACTTGGAACCCAGTTATGTGTGCTGCTGCCCCCTGTGACCCCATTCCCATCCTCCATACATTTCAGCTCTGAGAGGGAGAGAGAGAGAGAGAGTGTGACAGTGTGATAGGGAAAGAGAGAGAGAGAGAGACCGACAGTGGACAGCAAGCAGAGACAGAGGGAGTGGTGATTGAGTGTGACAGATTGATTTGGTAAGCACTGTTATCTTTATGAAGAGACTCCTGTTGTTTATGGTGTTAGTTTGTCATGGCTTAGAGGGATACACACACTGTAGACCACCAATGCTGCAAACTGTGGTCTCTCTCTCTCTCTCTCTCTCTGTGTTGTGTCTCTCACTCTCTCACTAGGTAATTCAGCAGTGTGTGAGGGCTCAGTTCATGAAAATCAATCAAACAATTTAAATTAGATGACATACTTTGATTAGAAGTTAGTTGCAGGGAGCTACCCTGTGATTTACTCACGATACCCAGACCAGGTTGCTGGTTGGATGAAATGGAGACCTCAGGATGAAGTGCTGGTTTGCCAGGAGAAGCAGGGCCCACATTATTCACCATGGTGTCATTCCTGTTCATTGTTGTTGAGCAGGGAGCTGAATCCCCAGGCAGGTCTCTCGTCGGGTGGTTCTCTGCAGCATAAATGGCAATCAGGGCCCTGGTGTTGAGGCCCAGATAGGTTGAGGGAAATGGATTCAGTCTAATCAGAGTTATTGGATACTGCTTCCAGCAAGCACAACACATTCAAGCCGTGGGAAACCAAATCATGACCCACTATTCTCATTCAGCACACTTATGGTAAAGGCAAAGGAATACCACAGTTCAGATGTTAGTCCGGTTGTAATACATAGGATTTTCTGCTCAAACTGTACACTCTGCAGTCATGGTGGAAGTTCTGACAGGCCGATCGCACAACAGCAAGTCTTCAGTCCTCTTCAGGTGAAATTAGTCACAATTCAGGCCGAAAGTCACAGGTTTGGATAAAGTCCAATTTAGGCTTAAGGTCTCTTCACTTAGGAAGATGGTAGCAGAGCCACCCATCAGCACAGCGGTTGGATTTTCACTTGTGATGCCAGCAACCCGGGTTCAGGAATGGACCTGGGTCACTGGAGGGCCAGCCGGGGGGAGAAGGATCGAGCATCCCTTGGACTGCTCTCCTTCTCCGGGAGGAAGGGGATCTGTGCGTGCGGTGCAATAGCAGCACCCAGCAGAAGCTGGATTCACCACAAGGCACCAACACCGTAATAATTCTGGTGCGGGTTGGATGCTGGTCATCATTGCACATCCCTGCCCCTGCTTACAGGGGGAAAAACACATCCTGGGCATCTCTATGAAGCCCTCCCCCTGGGCTTCGATCAGCCTCATGTCCTGGCTCTCCTGACCAGATACAGTAGTGTGGCACTGGTAGAGGAACAGTGCCACAACCCCACCTTCAGGGGGGTAAGCCAGGAGTGACAGAGGAGAGGAGAGTACTGGCAATTGACAGAGGTGGGAGCCCAGGGGAGCTGTGACCAGGGCTGAAAACTGATGACCGTAGATGTCAAAAAGTATAAATAAAAAAAAAGAATAAAAAAAAAGAAAGATGGTAGCAGGCAGGCCAGACACAGCCTTCCCTCAAATTTCCCCTGTGCACTACACAGGAGCAGCTACTCGAATCTTTCAAGCTCCTCTCACTCTCAACTCCAACTCTACACTGACTCACTGCTGCAGGCAGTACTGGAACTTCCTAGAGATCCAAAAGGTTTGGCTGGTTGATCCATCTGTTTGTCACAGCAAGGGCTCCTCCTCCAGGTCCATTTAGGCACCAAACTGTAAAAGCTACAATTCCTACAGAAATTCACTCCCACAAGACCCCTGGGAACAGACTTCATTTTAGGGTCCCCAAAGGTACTGATTGGCCCAAACTGGCAGTCCAGAACCAAGATGGTGGTGCAAAACAGAAATGTCCATGCTGCAAAGGAAGGCAGGTTAGACAAACTACATTATCATTGTTATTAAAACAGCTAATCAGCAAACAATCACAGAGTCTAGCAGGGCTCCCTCTGCACAATTAGAGATGGCAGAATGGAGCAGCTGTACTGCAGCCCGGGTGGGACACGAGCCTAGAAACACTCGTCCCCCACCCAGATTAATTATAAACTACAAAATAGGCAGCTCTTAAAGAGACAGGCACGGAGGCTAACTGGGCACTCACATGCAAACACTTTTAAGCCCGTAAAGACACAGAATGCCAGCTTGGCAGTGGGCATTAAGGCACACCCAAGGAGGACTTCTGTGACCGCAATTTATGGGAGGAATACACATAGAAATGTGAGCAGGTTTGACTTGCTGCCTGAATTCCTCATGGTGTTAGTGCCATCCAGAATGGAATATGTTTGGGACAGGTCCAAAACCTGTGAGCATGTGTGCTTCATTGCCAGAATTCCCTCCAACTGGTAACAGTAAAGGATTATTTATTTATTTATTCATCATGTTTGACCAGTAAAGAAATTCTGAGCTACAATAGCTAAAAAACAGGGGCATACTGGAGGGGGAGGGTTACAGAAAAATTGACTTTCAATACAGTTACAGAGATAAACTGAGAGAAATGTACAATTGTTATTTTTTATTTAGTTTTTGTTGACTGGGAAAGAAGGGCAAGACAATTCTGTCTGTTTTCAGCCCTGTGCTGGGGGCAGAGGGGATATACAGATGGAAACCAACCGAACTTGAATCAGATTCAGCTGTTGGTGGTATTTTTAGTGAATGGGGGCAAGTTGACCAGGACACCAGGGAAATTCCCCTGCTCGCCTGTAGGGGAATTGCTGGCCAGGAGCTATGGCCACTCTGAGTGATATGCTGGAGGAGATGGAAGTCACAGATGGTGGAGGGCTGGCCTCCACCTCTACCTTTAAACTACCTTTGGATGCTAAACCCGGAATGGAGGAACCCACGTTAACAGCAAGAACCGAGGTAAATGAGACGGATATTTTTGTATCTACCGAGGATCTAAGCATAGTGGAAAAATCAAACAAAACAGTGATTCCTGACCTTCCTGATATGACACCCATTAAGAAAGCAATCTGGTTAAAAAGTCCAAGCAGAAAATTGCAGGCATTTGCAAGAGAAGGACTGTTTAGCTGCTCAACTTGCTTCTCTGCAGGCTGGAAATCCGACCATCAATGTTCTCAGCCTACCTGTCAAGCCAACACATTTTTGAGTGATGCAGTAGCATCAAAGGGCACTGAGAAGGTGGGTGAGTCAGCAAATGTTGCATCTGTACATTCTGTGAGAAATCCTTCTAATTCTGACACGCAACAGGCTGGCAGTAAAAACGCAGAGGGAGGCATGTGCGTAAAGTCTCTGATAGACTTTACTACTGAAATAAAACAAACTTCTGTATCCTCCGATGTGGTGGAGTTGCTAAATAATAACATGACTGTTGACATTGGGGAGGTCAGGGCTAAAGATACAGATACTATTACTGGGGAGAAATGTCAATCTTCCACCACTCTCTCTAAAACTGCAGGGTTTGTTCTTCATAAAACGACAGTGAATGACCCTATTCATACTGACAAAGGCATAGTCTACCAAATATCTAACAAATTGCAGGAAGATATAACCACCTTTTCCTTTTCTGCACAAAGGTTTTCTACTAAACTGGGGGCTAGGTAAGAACATAAGACCAAACAAGCATTTGTCAATGCCGAACATTCGCTTGCAGGTATTTGCAGTGGTGTTTGGCACGTATGGTGCTTTACCCTAATGCCCTGTGCGATTGCTGGTATTTGCACAATAAATTTTAAGCATGACCTTTTTGTTACTCCCACCTCATCAAAGCATTTGAGACCTCTGCAGATGAACAGTCCCACTGTTATTTTGTTAATCTGTCCTGAGAGTTGATTTCCCACAGCGACCACACCGTTGTGCTCCACATGTGCAAAAACACAGTTCGGGCAGGATGTGAAAAATGACAGCTGTAGCATTCATAGGGAGATGTGAAGGGATGACAATGTTGAACATCTGGAGTGAAAATACAACAATTTCTCGAACTTAGGAGCGTACATGGAAACTGCGCAATGAACGCTCATGACACAGTCATTTTGTGGACTTTTGTCACCAAATTTTCAACATAGGCATTGTGGGACCTCTGCTCATGAACAGTGTCACTGTGATTTTCATAATCTGTCCTTAGCATTGATTTCTCACTGTGACCACACCATTGTTCGCTGGATGTGCAAAAACACATTTCAGCCAGGATGTGAAAAATGTCAGCTGTACTGTTTATGAGGAGGTGTGAAAAAATGCCAGTGTTGAAAATCTGGAGTGAAAATATTTCAAATTCTGGAAGTTATGAGTGTGCATGGAAACTGCACAACACACGCTCGTAACACAGTCATTTTTTGACATTTTTCACCAAATTTGCAACATAGGATTTTGAAGCCCACCTCATTAACAGTGACACTGTTGTTTAGTTAATCAATCCCAAAGGTGATTTTGTGCAGTGACCATGAAATCACCTTTGGGGACCGAATAACTCACATGACAGTAACTGAATTCATGAGGTGGTGTCCCAAGAACCCCATGTTGAAAATGTGGTGCCAAAATTTGCAAAAATGCCCGAGATAGCCACCTAAGTTGGAAAAAAAAACATTTATGCCATTATACAGCTTACCGTAATTTCTTCAGTTTGCGTTCTGCTTTCAAGAGTGCAGACGTGTTCCCACTCCACTGAAGATCATTGCGCCAGGCTCCAGAGGTAAGTATGGGGCGAGGGGGATATGGGGTATGCAGAGGATGGGTGTGGGATCAGGAAGGGGGCACAAGACACAGCGAGGGACGGTTTTCTGTTTTCACAAGTTTTAAAAAAACAAAAGATGTTTCGGGACAGTTTTCCTATTTACAGGGACAATGGGCATGCTGGGGTGGACTCCCAGCATGTCACCTGGGTGTTTGTTGGGGGGGGGGCCTGGAGGCAATGGGGACTGTGACTCCATCTGCACATACAATGTGTTTGGTGGGGGCAATAACAAGGGAGCAGGGTAGATGGCAGCAGAGGGAGGAAGTGGGAGGGATTTTATTAGCAGCCTGAGGGAAAAGGGTGACGTCAATATGCTAAATACACACACGTTACCACCGCTAATTGCAGTGGTGCTTTTCTTTTAACTGAAGACCACTGCAGCCAAACTGCTGTCATAGACAGCTCATGCATCCATTGATGCAGTAGGGTTGCACATGTTACACTGAGCACTGCATTGGACAGAAGGGTCACAAACCTTCAAAAAGTCGTACTGTCCCAAAACGTTCCTTGCACATGCATGCAAGCGAATGCAGAAATAAACAAGCATTTGTCAATGCTGAATATTGCAAGCTTCTATGTGCTGTTTAGGTATTTGGAAGTCATTGGAGTGCAAATATTGAAAATTCAGCGAACTTACACAGTGCGTAGGAACTGCAGCGCATCAGCGCTCGTAAAACAGTAATTTTTAGGAATTTTTTCACCAAATTTTCAACATAGCCATTTTAAGACCTCTGCTCATGAACAGTGTCACTGTGATTTTGTTAATGTGTCCCATACATTGAGTTCGCACACAAACTGTGCCATTGTGCGCTACATGGGTGGAAACACGTTTTGGGCAGGATGTGAAAAATGACAGCTGTACTGCTCATAAGGAGGTGTGGTAAAATGGCAATATTGAAAATCTGAAGTGGAAATATTGAAAATTCGCAAACCTATGAGCGTGAGTGGGAACTGTGCAACGCACGCTCGTAAAACAGTCATTTTTAGAAATTTTTTCACCAAACTTTCAACACAGTCATTTTAAGACTTCTGCTCATGAACAGTGTCACTGTGATTTTCTTAATGTGTCCCATACACTGAGTTCGCACACCGACTGCGCCATTGTGCGCTACAAGGGCGGAAACACGTTTTGGGCAGCATGTGAAAAATGACAGCTGTACTGCTCATGAGGAGGTGTGGTAAAATGCCAATGTTGAAAATCTGGAGTGTAAATATTGAAAATTCGCAAACCTATGAGCGTGCGTGGGAACTGAGCAACACACGCTCGTAAAACAGTCATTTTTAGGAATTTTTTCACCAAATTTTCAACATAGCCATTTTAAGATCTCTGCTCATGAACAGTAACTGTGATTTTCTTAATGCGTCCCATACACTGAGTTCGCACACCAACTGTGCCATTGTGCGCTACATGGGCCGAAACACATTTTGGGCAAGATGTGAAAAATGACAGCAGCACTGCTCAATAGGAGGTGTGGTAAAATGGTAATGTTGAAAATCTGGAGTGAAAATATTGAAAATTCGCGAACTTACGAGCCTGCTTAGGAACTGCGCAACACGCACTCGTAAAACAGTCATTTTTAGGAATTTTTGCACCAAACTTTCAACATTGGGGTTTTGGGACCCCTTCTCATGAATGATGTCACTGTCATGGTGTTATTCAGGCCTGAAGGGTGATTTCGCGTAGTGACTGCACAGTGACTGTGAAATCACCCTTCGCCCGAATAATGCCATGACAGTGACATCATTCGGCGAGAAGGTCCCAAAACTCTATGTTGAAAATTTGCGCAAAATTACAAAATGCCTGAGATATGCACAAGTTGAAACCCCTATCTAGCCCATTATACAGCTTACGGCATTTCCTCAGTTCGCGGTCGGCTTTGAAGAGTGCAGGCGTGTTCCCAGTCCACCAAAGATCGTTGCCGAGCTCCGGAGGTAAGTATGGGATGAGGGGTTTGGGGAGAGCAGAGTCGCGCAGTGGGTGGGTGTGGGTTATGGTGGGGGCTGGGAGAAGCGCGGTGGAACGTTTTATTTTCAGGTTAAAAAAAAAAAGACGACGTTGGGACATTTGCCACACTGGGGTGGGGCTCCCAGCATGGCACCAAAGCTTAAGGGTGGCATTTGGGGGACGTGGAGCCGACGGGGATTGGGCACCCCCGTCGGCAGATGATGCAGGACATTTGCCACGCTGGGGTGGGCTCCCAGCATGGCACCAAAGCTTTGGGGGGGCCTTTGGGGGGACATGGAGCCAACGGGAGATTGGGCACCCCCGTCGGCACAGGATGCAGGATGTTTGCCACGCTGGTGTGGGCTCCCATCATGGCACCAAAGCTTTGGGGGGGGCATGAGGCCTACCAGCGCTGTGTATGACAGCGGTGTTTTTCTTTGAAGTGAAGACCACCGCTGTCATACACAGCTCCTGCACCCATTGGTGCAGGACCGCCACGCCTGCTCAATGGAGCAGTGCATTGAACAGGAGAGGCATGCCTCCAAAGTGTGCTACTCTCCCAAAACGTTCCTTGCGCATACGCACAAGTGAATGTAACAAATAGCAGTAACCCTGGCAAATAGAAACATTGCTGAAACCCCCACAATTTTATCAGTACCCTCCATTTCCAGCCACCTTCCTGAGACAATGGGGCCTAGGGATTTAACTACCATAGCAGTTATTTCTAAAGCCTTTACTTTACCTACTGATTCGGATTTTTCATGCAAACATTGGTCTCTCCAGAGAGTGCTGAGTGAAGCAGGGTTGAAGCAGTTCTTTGATGGATCATGGCATCCGGACCCAAATTGGGATCCTAAGCTCAACTTCTCACAGGACACTCCTGAGTAGTGCCCCTCCACCAATTTGTAAACCCCAATGTTGTTGCCTGATGACAACTCTAAAAAAGAGGTTCCACAACCCTACCAGACCATAAAGAAACAAAAAGCTCTTGAGATCCCTTCTTTGGGGGGTTGATCAGAAGCATAAGAACCGGCACAAGGACTCTGAAATATCGTAACGTACAGAAAACAGTCAAGGACCAAGTGCTCAGCAGAGATCACTCTTATCAGAACTTCTCTCAAAAATGAAAAAGAAGCTGTACCATGAAGAAACGTGGTGAGAATTCAGCACAAAGGTGGACTGGAGAACCAACCTGATAGACATTACATTGGGAAACCATTGTTGAAAGACTCTTTACACTTCTCCCCCAGACAAGTGTTTGCTTTCATTAACATTTCAGGGGAGGATCATTTTGATGTCAGCTTTCTATCTGCACATACTTTTAATTTATTTTGAGAGTGTTATAGTCAAGTTAAATTTTCCCCTTTATGGTCTCCCTTTCCGGCAATTCCCCTGTCTAAACCCCTCATTAAATTTGTTACTGTCATGTTCAGAAATGAGGGGGTCAATGTTGACGATATTATATACTGGCTTTCACAGAAATGTGAAGTCCTCAGCAGCCCAGAGGTTATTTTGGATGCTGAGATGTTTTGGGGGGGGAGGTGGAGGTACAAAGTGAAGCTGTGGTAATCAGACTCAGGAATAGACCATATTCCAAATTCTTTTATGTTGGGAAGGCACAGGGGCGTATGTTTTAACGCAGGCCAGCCCCACGCTTGCTACAAGCATGGGTCACGAACCCATCTGTCCAGTCTCTGTGACAAACCCAGGTGTGCAAACTGTGGGGAGATGGACCATTCCATCTTTCAATGTGCAAACCATACTAGGTGTGACCTCTGTGAGGAGACTGGCCACACCTTTTCTGAATGTTCTTGGTCTGCCAAGAACAAAGCCAGCTGCAATAGCCCTGATCTTCTAATCCAGCAAGCTCAAGATTCCCATAACCCTCTATCTGGACACACAAATACAACAGAGGACCCAGCTCCTGCTAACCCCCCCAACCTGTTTCTGTTATTAAATCTGAACCTAGGACTGACCCCCTCCATCATTCTAATCCCTGTTTGCTATTCAGATCCACAAGGGAAGCCTGACACACTTCCTCCAGAACCTCCACAGACCTCTTTGCCAGTGTGAAGATCTTCTAAGAACATGAAACCCCCGCCCCCCTGCCAATATCGAGACTGAGAACTCCTTTGCAGTCCTTGCCACAAAGTGGAGAGACTCGGAAATGGAAGTAGGTGACTCTGATGTCCAGTCAACAGTATCTGACCATATCCCAACTACCCAGACTACAGCTAGCTATAAGGGGAAAAAGAAAAAGAGACGGCAAAAAGATCAGTAGGATTGTAGTGTAAAGATTTGAACCCTGGCTTTCTTACGTATAGGTTCTTTAAATATACACAGTATATTGAACACAGATAAATGTTTTACTAACATACTAAAATGCCAGCAGAATAGGCCTAACGGTCTTTCGTGTCTGCTCGTTTGGTCAGCCCCCACCCTGGGTGCTGACCTTGCTGTCCCCCTCGCCTTCTCTGGCTTCTCCCTTCCCAGTTCCGGATATTCTTGCTGCATTGGATTTTGCTTCCAGAACCCTTCCCCTGTACCTGTCCCACCCCCTCTTGAACCCCTCCACTGTCTCTGCCTCCACCAGCCCCCTAGGCAGTGCATTCCATGGCTCCACCACCCTCTCAGTGAAGTAGCACCTCCTCCTTTCTCCCCTGAATCTTCCTCCCTCCAGCTTCCACCCATGCCCTCTAGTGGCCCCCTCCTCCTTCCTTCGAAGCACCCTGACTGTTTCTTCCCTATTTACCCTCTTCATGTACCTGAAGACCTCTATCATGTCCCCCCGGTCCCTTCTCTCTTCCAATGTGTACATATTTAGCTCTTCGAGCCTCTCCTTATAGGTCCTGTCCCCCAAGCCCCAAATCATTTTGGTTGCCCTCCTCTGGACCCTCTCCAGGAGGTTAATGTCCCTCTTTAAGTGTGGCCTCCAAAACTGCACGCAGTACTCAAGGTGCAGCCTCACCAAGCAGTTATACAGAGGGAGTATCACTTCCCTCCTTCTGGAGGTGATCTCCCTAGCGATGCATCCCAGCATCCTGTTGGCCTTGGCTGCTGCCCTCCTACAAGTCTCAGAGTTGTTCATCTTGACATCCACCACCACCCCCAGGTCCCTCTCGGCCATCGAGACTTGTAGCATTTCCCCAGGGTGTACACTTGGCCTGGGTTTCTGGCCCCCAGGTGGAGTACCTTGCATTTCCCTGCATTGAACCTCAGCTTCCACTTTCTAGACCATCTTTCCAGAGCCTCCAGGTCCCCTGTGGGCCACCTCCCTCCTCCCCATCCACCACCACCCCCAGTTTCGAGTCATCCGCAAAGAGACTCATCTCACTCCTGATTCCTGTCCTTATGTCAGAGACGTAGGTGTTGAACAGAGGGGCCCAAGGACTGATCCCTGTGGGACCCCACTAATGACCCTCCTTGGGGATGAGACTATCCCGCCAACTATGACCCTCTGGGTCAGGTCCTGGAGCCAATTGCCTATCCATCTGATCATCTGGTTCCCCACCCCCATTTCTCCCAGCTTATCCAACAGGCCCACGTGAGGAACAGAGTCAAATGCCTTGCTGAAGTCTAGAAAGAGGATGTCCACTGGTTTACCCAGGTCCAAGACACTAGTCACCCAGTCATAGAACTCCACCAGGTTTGTCTGACACGATTTCCCCGGGATGAATCCATGCTGTCTATCGTCCAGGCACCTTGACTTATCCAGGTCCCCCCCAGCCTCTCCTTGACAATGCCCTCCATCACCTTGCCCACCACCGATGTCAGGCTGACAGGCCTGTAGTTCCCTGCCACCTCCCTTGATCCCCCCTTGTGGATAGGCACTATATGTGCCACCTTCCAGTCTTGGGGCACCCACCCTGTCCTCAGAGAGATGGTGAAAAGCTCCGCCAGGGGTTTCGCCAGGACATCCACAAGTTCCTTCAGCACTCTGGGATGTAATTTATCCGGCCCCGGTGCTTTCTCCGTCTTAAGGGCTGGGGACTTCCCTCCTCTCTCTCTGCTGTGATTTCCACTTCGGTACCTCTTCTCCCGCTTAGCCCTCCCCACCTGACAGTGATGCCTCCCTCGCCCCAGACCCGCCGATCGGTAAGGGTCCCCCCCTCCTCAGTATCTCAGTCTCCTCCCATGTATGATGCAGCACCCCCATTTTCCTTGGTGAAAACTGAGGTGAAGTACTCATTTAGTACCTCAGCCTGCTCCCCCGGGTCTTGTGCCCATCTCTCCCCTGATTTAATCCTGCTAATCTGCCCCTTCACCCTTCGTTTTTTCCCAATGTATCTAAAGAACCCCAATTTCCCTGGCCAGGTTCTGCTCCTTCCTTGCCTTAGCCACCCTCACCACCCTAGTGGCCCTTCTAGCCATCAGCTCGTACTCTCCTCGATCTCTTTCACTCCTTGAGCACTTGAATTGCTTATCGGCTGCCTTCTTTCCCGCACCACCTCCTTGACCTCCCTGGTCCACCAGCAGGGTTTTTGGGCCCTACCGCATTTTCGTCTTACTCTTGCACAGGTGCTGGTAGCATCTGCACCCCTCTCCTGATGATTTCCCACCTATTATCAGTGTCCATGTCTGACCCAATCCCATCCAAATGCTCCTTAAGGATCCTTCCCATTTCCTTAAAATCCGCCCCCTGAAGTCGGTTACTTCCGTCTTTGTGCAGCCTTCTACCCTCCTAGGTCCAGGCAGAACCAGACCATGGCATGGTCACTCCCCGCCAATGGGTCCCTTACCTCCAGGCCCCCAATCTGGTCACTGTCTGCCAAGACCACATCCAGTACCCGCGCCTCCCTGGTCGGTTCCCTCACCTGCTGAGTTAGGAACGCGTCTTGAAAGACATCCAACAACCTCTGTTCCCTGGTCACAGAGGCTGTCATAGTCTCCCAGTCTGTTCCTGGCATGTTTAAGTCCCCCAACGCCACCACCATTCCTCTGCCCAGTCTGCAGTGTCTCCCAACATCTACCACCAGACTGTCCTCCAGCTCCTCTGCCAGGGCAGGGGGTCTATACACCACTCCTATTTTTACTCTCTTGCCCCCACTTGTTATCAAGGTGACCCAAATCGCCTCCACGGTTCCCTCCGCCTCCTCTACTCCCCCTATGCCAATGCAGTTTTTGACTATCATTGCTACCCCCCCTCCCCTTCCCTCCCCCTGTCCTTCCTGAACATAATGTAACCCTCCAGGTTCAGGTCCCAGTCATGTCCTGCAGTGGCCCAAGTCTCAGTGACCGCTGCCACATCCACTGCTCCCTCAGTTAGCATCGCCTGGAGCTCAGGCATTTTATTGCCCAAGCTCCTGGCATTCAGCAGGACTACCTTCCACCCTTTCCCTATAGTTCCATTTCCCCTGCTCGTGTTCCCATGGGATTCTGTTTTCTCCAGGTCTGCACTTTGCCAGTCGGCCTTTTCTTGCAATCCTCCTGGTCCCCAGGGGGGTGGAGACAGAGTCCCTCCTTTATCGGCACCCCCTTGACAGCCTTTTCTCCCATCCCGCCCCCCTTCACAAGTTTTGCCATTCATAATTATGTAAGATTTGCTTTCTTTGACTTCTTTTTCCTGCAGGAAACATGGATGTTCACAGGAGACCAAGGTAGGTTTTTTCAGAGAGAATGGCAATGGGGACCATCTTATTGGTCCTTTGGTATGGACAGTGCGGACAGGATGGGTTTACTATTTGACTCTCATGATTTTTCCATCTTAAAATTGATTTACTTAATTCCCATCAGGGTGTTGATTCTGGATGGTGTGTAGAAAGGGATGACTTCTCTTCTCATAAATGTGTATAGCCCACAAACGAAAGCAGACAGGGTTTCTCTACTATCTGCTCTGCAACCTTTTTTAATCACCACCAATACTATTTTTCTTTGTGGAGATTTTAATTGTGACATCTCACTACAAAAAAAGAAAGCCATACAAGATTCTGGAAAAAAATTCTGTTGTGACTCAAATGCGCGACGTCTTTTAGTTGAGACAGCTGATCTACATAACTGTAGTTTAAATCAAACAGCAGGGCCAATATTTACATACCATAGAAACAAATACAAATCCACCATAGATTATATATTCACATCGAGAAATGTGCAAAGCTATTCCTTTAAAACAGTCCCCACAGAATTCTCGGACCACTTTTTGCTCCAATGTATATTCCAGGAGGCTCCTAGTCTGCCACAGACAAGGCCTCGTTGGAAATTGAACTCCTCTGTCCTAACTGACACACAAGTAAGGACCAAACTGTTGGAGTTGATAAACGCTAGACTATAGGTTAAGTTTCTATATACTGATGTGGGTGAATGGTGGGCAGATTCAAAAGCCGACTTTAAGTCCTTGTTTTTGAAATATGGAAAGAATAAAGAAAACCAGACATTTCTTAAATATCTGTAACTCCGGCAACGGCTCCAATATTTATATTCAATTTCAAACACTTTCAACAAGATTACACGGCTCAAATCCACAAACTTAAAGAGGACATGAAAATGTACCAGTATGACTGGGCTCACACCATCAAAGCAATACTGCAAAATGGAACCCAGAAATCCCCATATGGAGATCCCTTCGAAGCCTGTAAAAGGTTTAAAAATTCAGTCTCAGTGGTAACTCTACAGGATGCTGATGGGGACATTAAAACCTCCACAGCAGACATCCATAACGTTATTAAAGAATTCTTACACTCCCATGCTCCATCAGATCCCCCCACTAAAATATTAGTAAAACACATTTGAAGTCACATACAACCCCACCCACGATGTAAGAAATACTATGACCCAGCCCATTACAGCTCCCAAAATTGAACATGCGATTAAAGCTTTGAAAAATGGAACAGCCCCAGGATCAGATGGGCTTCCAAATGAGTTCTACAAGACCTTTGCTAAGGATTTAGCTGTGTATTTAGAACCAGTCTTTTCCTATGTATTGTCCTTACACAGTATCCCAGAATGGTTCACTGAGGGACTAGAGCAGTGCAGAAGGACTTTGTAGAGTTGGGGAGGGGCTTAAGACAAGTAGCACACACAGTATCCTTCTCAGAGATGCTGCCTGTCAGTGGCATGGGTGAGGCGAGGGTAATTGGCACCATGCAGTTTAATGAATGGTTGAAAAAATGGTGTGGAGTACAGGGGTTTGGCTTCATTGGGGACTGGATTTCCACCTGGAGGGACACCAGCCTATACTGGCAGGATGGTCTGCATCTGTCCAGGAAGGGAACAAGTCTTTTGGGCAATAGGTTTAAATGTTTCATTGGCAAGCTTTTAAACTAGTCAAGGGGGGAGGCACTGATAAGCAGCAATAAAATCCCAGCCTCCCCCTACAAAACAGGGTACTACATGAGAAAAAGACCAAGGTAGAAAGGTCAGTGGGGGATGCTGCTACGGAAGGTAAAGCCATCAAAAAATGGAGAGCAATGAGTACCAATGCCCATAGTCTGGGTAACAAGCTTCCTGAATTAGTGGCCTTGATGGAGGAGGAACATCTGGATATCATGGCAGTCACAGAAACATGGTACACACAGAACCATAACTGGGATGTAAACATACCAGGATACATTATCTACAGGAGGGACAGGGAAGGTAAAAGAGGAGGAGGAGTAGCTCTCTACATAAGAGAAGGAATCAAAGCAACAGAACAAAAGGGGTAAACAGGGAGGAGAAGAAGCACTGTAGGTCAGTTTTGGAGGCTGGCAATGCTTTCCCCAATCTGCACAGGGGTTGTATACAGACCCCCGGGGAGGAAATGGACAAGAAAATGATAGAAAGTATACTTAGAATGGCAGATAAAGGGGAGATATTGCTGATGGGTGATCTGAATATACCAGATGTTAACTGGAATGCAGTTGCAGCAGCCACTTCTAAGAGTGGGGTTATTCTAGATGCCCTACAGGGGGCATGCCTTAGACAACTAGTTTTGGAACCTACTTGAGAGGGAGTAATCTTAGACCTGGTCCTTCTCAAATGGAGATGAGAGAGGATCACAGATGTAGAAGTGGGTAGCCTTCTGGGAACTAGTGACCATCGAACAGTATAGTTCACAATAAACACGGCAATAGATTGAAGCCATACAAAGGCAAAAGTACTGGACTTCAGGAGGGCTGACTTTGCCAAAATGGGTGAGTGCCTAAGGAATGCACTAGCAAATGGGTAGGAAGGAGGGGGTGGAAGAACAATGGGGAATAATAAAAACTGCCATCACAGAGGTGACAAGCCTTTCTGTGAAGCAAATAAACAAAACAAAATGATGTAAGAAACCACTGGGGTTCTCAAAGGAGGTGGCAGTGAAGGTTCAAGAGAAAAGAAAGCATTCAGAAAGTACAAAGAATCACAGAAGGAGCAGGACAGAGAAATGTATCAGTTAAAGCAAAAGGAAGCTGGGAAGACAGTCAGAACAGCAAAGGCCATAACTGAGGAAAAGATAGCCAACTCAGTTAAGAAGGGGGCTAAAACCTTTTTTAGGTACATCAGGGAGCGAAGGAAGACTAAGGGAGGGATAGTGAGGCTTAATAAAGGGGAGAGGGGGTGGACAGATGGTGACTGTGAAAAGACAAAGATACTAAACAAATGTTTTTGCTCAGTATTTACAAATGAAGAGGGGGGAGGTACCTTAAACTAACAATAGAAACACTCTGGATACAGAAGTTGATACCAGCCCATTTACAGAAGAAAGGGTTCTGAAAGAACTCTTAAAACTGAAGGTGGACAAAGCAATGGGGCCCGATGGGATTCAGCCCAGAATTCTAAAAGAACTAAGGGTAGAACTAGTAACACCACTGACTACCCTCTTTAACAAATCATGGGTGGATGGGGTGGTATCTGAGGACTGGAGAAGGGCAGATGTGATTCCCCTTCACAAAAGTGGGAGCAGGGCAGAAGCGGGAAACTACAGAGCAGTTAGTTTAACCTCAGTGATAGGGAAAATGATGGAATCACTTCTGAAGGGAAGAATTGTCGAGTACCTAGAGGTCAGAGGGGCACAGGACCCAAGGCAGCATGGATTCATACATAGATACATACATAGATACATAGACAGTGTCGGCAGATAAGGGCCTATGGCCCACCCAGTCTGCCCATTTAAGTCTGTAAGTTCAGTTTATGTTTTCCAAGAAGTCTGTTGCCAGTTACCCCTGACCTCCAGAATTCCTTTATGTCTATCCCATGCATTCTTAAATCCCGTGATTGATTCAGCCCCCACCACTTCCTCTGGCAGGGTGTTCCACTTGTCCACCACCCGTTCTGTGAAGAAATTCTTCCTCACGTTTCCTCTGAATCGTCCTCCTCCAACTTCATCCCATGCCCTCTAGTCCTGGAACATCTTTTCGCTTAAAATAGTGCATTCCTGCACCCTGTTCCTCCCTGTAAGAAACTTGTATGTCTCTATCATATCCCTCTCCTCCCTCCCTCCCTCCTCTCCTCCAGGAGTACATGTTCAGTGCCTTCAACCTATCCTCATAGGACTTGTGATGCAATCCATGCACCATCTTTTTGCCCTCCTCTGAACCTTCTCTACCCTGTCTATGTCCTTACGTAGGTAAGGTCTCCAGAACTGCACAGTGTACTCCAGGTGTGGCCTCACTAGTGTCTTGTATAGTGGAATTATGACCTCCTTTTCCTGCTGGTGATGCCACTGCCTATGCATCCCAGCATCCTATTTGCTTTACCTGCTGCCTTGTCACACTGTTTCCCTGCCTTGAGGTCATCAGAGATGATAACCCCAAGATCCCTTTCCTGCTTGGTGCATGCTATATCCTCACTCCCCAACTGATATATTGTGCCAGGGTTTTTGTGCCCCATATGCATTATCTTGCACGTCCTTGCATTGAATTTCAACTGCCAAACCCCTGACCATTCTTCAAGTTTCTGCAGGTCCCTTCTCATTCTGTCTACACCCTCTGGTGTGTCTACTCTGTTACAGAGCTTTGTTTCATCAGCGAACAGTGAAATTCTGCCTTCTAGGTCCTGCGCAATGTCACTGATGAAGATATTGAATAGTACCGGTCCCAGCACTGATCCCTGTGGTACTGTGGTACCCCACTGGTCACTCTTCCCTCTGTGGAGTGACAGCCATTTACCACCACCCTCTGTGTCCTGCTGTCCAGCCAGTTACCTACCCACCCCACTACTGTCCTGCCCACACCCATATTCCCCAGTTTGTGCAATAGTCTTCTATGTGGCACAGTGTCAAAAGCCTTGCTGAAGTCCAGATAGGCCATGTCATCCCTCCCCTGATCCACCTCCCTTGTCACCCAGTCAAAAATTCAATGAGGTTGATCTGACATGACCTTCCCTGGTGAAACCATGCTGCCTTGGGTCCTGTAGTCCACTGACAACCAGATGTTCCACCAATCTCTCCTTCAGTAGTGCTTCCATGATTTTCCCACTACCGAGGTGAGGCTGACTGGTCTGTAGTGCCCTCTCCTCTTTGTTCCCACTTTTGTATAAGGGGACTACATCTGCTATCCTCCAGTCTTTGGGTACCTCCCTGTTTCTAGTGATCGGCTAAACAGGATAGCAAGAGAGTTCAGCCACCACCTCTCTTAGTTCTTTAAGGACCCTGGGTGCACCCCATCTGGCCCCATTGCTTTATCAACTCTTATTACTTCCAGTTCCTTCAGGACCCTTTCTCGTGTAAAGGGACTTGTGTCCATTTCTGCACCATTCTCACCCCTTGTACTCAGTTCAGACCCATTACCCTCCTCCTCCTCCTCAGCAAAGACTGAGCAGAAATACCTGTTCAATATGTCAGCTTTACTGTTGTCATCCTCCACACAGCCCCCATCCTCCCCCTTCAGTCTCACTATCCCTCCCTTTGCCTTTCTTTTTTCACTTACGTACCTGTAAAAGGTTTTGTCCCCTCTACCCACTGATTTTGCAATGTGTTCTTCTGTCTGAGCTTTGGCTTCCTTCACTGACCTCCCTGCCTCCTTTGCTTCTCCTGGTACTTTTCCTATCCCCTTCTGCCTGTGTCTTTTTGTATTTCCTGAATGCAATTGTAACCCCTAGATGGCGCTATCCCAGGGGCTACTACCCCTGCCTGATTTGCCACTAACAGGTTGAGGGGCCTGGATCCAATGGCGGGTGCCTCCACCCAGAGGTCAGGGTTTGCAATAGTTAAACTAACTCGGTCACAGCCCTCTGGGACACTGCAACCCCCCTTTCTTCCCACTAGTGGCCCACACAATATATCAGAATTACCTTCACAGTATACACTTACCCCCAGGTCTGGTTCCGGCACTGGGACCTCCTGTGAAATGAGATACAGTGCAACAATCACAGTACAGTACTTAACATAGACAAATACCTCAGGCAGTATAACTTTGCTGAAACAAGCAGCTCTGATTTATTTAGGGGATATAACAAGGACAGGGAAATCAGGTTAATTAGCTTATCACTCTAATAATCTACCTATGGCTCTGTGCACAGGCTACCCTATCAGTTACTGTCCCTGGGTACCCAAGCCCTAGTGGCTAGTCCAAACCGTGGCAGCTGGTAGGGCCCTTTCACTAGAGAAAAGGAAAATTAAACAGTCAGCAGTACAGTAATTCCATTTGGATTTAATGTGGCAATTCAACAGGAGCGACCCTGAATTAGTACTCACGACCTCCAAATAAGATAGGGTCCTTCAATGTCAGCAGGGCTCACTTGAGGTACACAAACCTCTTCACACATTTATATAAAAGAAAGCACTATACCAGGCAGGCTGCATCTGTATCCCGATCGAATTACTGCACAATACCCGAGAACACACAGCAGATTCAGTTCCTGACAGACTGAGTGCAATTTTCACAATTCCTCCAGTCTTCTACAGGGTGAGCCTGGTTTCTACTCTTCAGAGATCCTTTGATTCTTTTCTACGGACGGATTCAGTCCTAACAAGCAGTTACACAAGCTGCAGACCGGAACTCTGGGCCTTACACACGTTTTTTGACTAAACTGCACACTGAAAAAGCACAGGGCTCCTTCCTTCTTCACGCCAAAGCTCAACTGAAGCTCAACCGACAAAACCGGGCACTTCCTTTGAGTTCCTCCCAGTTCTTGACTGGATTGGCTGTCACTCACAATAGACTGCTGCTGTTGGTCCAAAAAGGCACTGAAGTCTAAACTACATCTCCCAGAGTCACTGCCCATACAATCCTCTTGTGGCTGGCTCAGATTATGAGTCAAGTTCTGATTCGTCAAGGCACCATTTTAGAGCTAGCTTACCCCACACTGATTGGTCCAGTTCAGCAGTTCAAAACTAGAATGGGGAACTAGCAGACACAGTTCTGACTGCAAAGAAAGCAGGTTAGACAAACTGTAATTTCATTATTACTCTAAATAATTTCTGGCAAACAGTTACATCTTTCAGATAGGTTCCTTTGCACTCCTAGTGACTGCAAAATGAAGTGAATTGGCAGCAGCTAGGTGGTACTCAGAGAAGCACACAGTCCCCCATACAAACTAATTATGTCTGCAAGCAGACAGCTCTTAAAGAGACAGTACCAGAGGCTCTAAAAACACTCACTGATAAATGGCTTAAATGCCAAACACCATTCAGGCTTGGAGCATTCAAGCAAGCTCCTGGAAGTCTTTTGGGAACCCCCATTTGCAGGGGGGTTACACAATCTTTTTGGCTTTCACTTTCTTTGCTACCTCTTTAGAAAACCATAATGGTCTCCTCTTCCTTTTCTTCTTGCTGACCTGCTTAATACATAATTATGTTGCTCTTGTAATCCCCATTTTAAATACTTCCCACTGTTCCTCAACCCCTGATTCCTACCCCATTCCCCTTAATGCCTCTTTCAAGTATCTCCCCATTTTCCCAAAGTTTGCCCCCCTAAAATCCAAGATACGTGTTTTTGTGTGGTTTGGTTCTGCTCTTTCTGTGATTTCAAACCACAGTGACTGGTGGTCACTGTTCCCCAGGTGCTCCCCACTCACCCCATCACACTGTCCCTGTTTGTGAGCACAAGGTCCAGTATTGCCTTATGCCGAGTTGGTTCCATGACCAGTTGCTTGAGGAAGGCACCCTGAAGGAGTCAGGATAAATCTGCTCCTAGTTGATGCTGCTGCTGGGATGCTCCAGTCCACGTCTGGAATATTGAAGTCTCCAACCAGTACTACCTCACCCTTGTCTGCCATCCTCTGGATGGCTAGCATCAGCTCCCTATCTGTTTCTTCCTCCTGGGCTGGTGGTCTATAGACCACACCTGTGTGGATGGCTGTCCCCATTTTCCTTTCCAGCTTAACCCACAGTATCTCTCCCCCATTTTGTTCCTCCTGGATCTCTGTGGCCCTTATGTCATTTTTCACATACAGTGCCACTCCTCCTCCCTTCCTGCCTGCCCTGTCTCTTCTGAATATGTTGTAGCCAGGTATGGCCAACTCCCAGTCGTGGTTATCATTACACCAGGTTTCAGTGATGGCCACAATGTCCAGGTCTGACTGCACCATGACAGCCTCCAGATCTTCCATCTTGTTGCTAAGGCTCCTGGCATTTGCACACATGGCTTTCCATGATTTGACCTCCCTAGACTGTTTCGCTGTTCTACTCCAGCCCCTTCCTTGTTTGTCCTTTATCCCTGGTTCACCTTGCTGTCTGCCCTTCTGCTGAATTTTGCCCTATTCTGCCTATCCACCTCCTGGGTGCTAATCTCCATCTTTTGCACACTGCTTTGTAGAGACAGCAACTCCTCTGGTTCACTGGTTCCACTGCTAGCTGTGGGGGGTGAGCAAGAAGGTGCCCTCCTTGCTGGCCTGCCACCCCCCTTTGCTAGTTTAAATGCTTGTCAATGTAGCATTTAAACTTATCATTGAGTGTGATGATGGAAATGTGTGGTGCTCTAGAAGATGATGTTATGATGAAGAGAGCGCTCTACTCTAAGGTGGTGAAAAGAGATGAGCGAGGCACCAGAGGTCCGAATTATTTTTCGGATAGGATAACTGCTATCTGGACAAGGAGAGGCAGAAGTCTACTTAGTAATTTTAAATGCCCGCAGGACGGGCGTTTTATTTGGAACAAAGGGGGTAGACAGACACAGTCACAAGAAGGAGTAGGGGATGCCCGATTAACAATAGGGCAGATTATAACAAGGATACTGAAACACTTTCGATCTACCACTTTTATGGTTACCTCTACAAATATGAACTGCAGGCCTAATGCCACTCTTATTCTAGTACTAGTTTATACTGTACTCTATACTCTACACAAGGACCCAGTCTTAGGCTACTCAGCACTACATTAGGGTGATCTGCATCATACATCTACAAAGAGTCCAGAATTTTACAAAGGTCCAGAGATCCGGCATCTTCATGTACACAGTCATTCTCCGTTGGTAGCTACAAGGGAAATAAAACAGAACTGTGGAACCCTAATCTCAATTCCCAGCAAGGACCTAGATAAGGCCACTGGGGTAGTGAGAGGTTTGGTAAACAGACCATATATCTTCGGCAAAAGCCCACTCTCCCCGAGGCTGCCGGAATGTAGAACCAAAGCAACTGGTTCCTGGAATAACACACACTGAAGCAAGAGGTTCCTCTGCCAGAACCCACTTCTAGGGTTGCCAAGGATGAAGAAAGACCAAGATCTGCTGGCGATGATTCCAATGGAGGACTACCATGATCCGACTGATGCTGCAGCACTCCAAGGGCCAGCTGGACTCAGAAGGAACTCTGACAGGACCAGGAACCATAGGAATCTGAAGAGATGATGGTTGAATCTGCAATCCTCAGGTCAGGAACTAACACAAAACAAAGAAACGGCGGACGTGTCCCGGACTGGGCTTCGACGGACTCGACTCTCAGCGAACGACCAGGTGGGGGCGCAGAACAGGTTCTCCAAGATGAGCTCTCTCTCTTCTGTAGAGGGCGACCAACCTCGGGACATCTGGAACAGGAACCAAATGGACGGCACTGGCACGGCTGTCGTGATGCGTTTCGGCGGACGTACTTTCAAGCTGTGAAAATAAAGCAAAGCGATACGACTGGTACAACTGATGACGGACTTCGACTTCGGCGGACGACACGAACAGACCGTATGAGATGATGGAGGATCTTCCTGGAGTGAAGAATGCTGGAAGGATGTCTTCTTCTGAGTAGAAACTGATTCTGAGCACGTGGTGTAACAGACCACACTAGGAGACTGCAGTGTGGTAGAAGACTGAGACTGTCTTCGTACAGTAGTAAACATATAACTGAAGAATGCCCAAAGAACTGTGGAATAGTACAATAATTTGCTGGGGAGGGCAAATTATAACTTCAGGGTAATTGTTACTGATAAGGGCCAATGTCCAGGTGCTTAGAGCAATAGTTCAGGTACCTGGACCAATAGTTCAGGTACTTAGGACAATAGTTCAGGTACTTAGGGCAATAGTTCAGGTACTTCGGACAATAGTTCAGGTACTTAGGGCAATAGTTCAGGTACCTAGGGCAATAGTTCAGGTACTTCGGACAATAGTTCAGGTACTTAAGGCAATAGTTCAGGTACTTCGGACAATAGTTCAGGTACTTAGGGCAATAGTTCAGGTACTTCGGACAATAGTTCAGGTACTTAGGACAATAGTTCAGGTACCTAGGGCAATAGTTCAGGTACTTCGGACAATAGTTCAGGTACTTAGGGCAATAGTTCAGCATAAGCAGTACAGTAATCACAGTAGTTTCACAGTATAGGCAATTAGAACACTCTCAAATGAACCCCTGTTTCTATAGGTAGGGTACTTCTGGGATAGGATCCCTTACTTCTGGGATAGGATCCCTTACTGTCCGTTGTGGCTGGGGCCTCCCTTTAGACCAGGCTTTACCTTGGGCCTAATGCCCTACCATTACCTCGGGCCTGAAGCCCTACGTTAGCTTGAGCCTGTCTTATTCCACTAAGCTGGGGCCTCCCCTTAGTACCACTAGGCTGGCTTGCCCTATTCCGCTAGGCCGGGGCCTCCCTTTAGTACCACTAGGCTGGCTTGCCCTATTCCGCTAGACCAGGGCCTCCCTTTAGTACTGCTAGGCTGGCTTGCCCTATTCCGCTAGGCTGGGGCCTCCCTGTAGTACCACTAGGCTGGCTTGCCCTATTCCGCTAGGCCGGGGCCTTCCTATAGTACCACTAGGCTGGCTTGCCCTATTCCACTAGGCCGGGGCCTCCCTTTAGTACCACTAGGCTGGCTTGCCCTATTCCGCTAGGCCGGGGCCTCCCTTTAGTACCACTAGGCTGGCTTGCCCTATTCCGCTAGACCAGGGCCTCCCTTTAGTACTGCTAGGCTGGCTTGCCCTATTCCGCTAGGCTGGGGCCTCCCTGTAGTACCACTAGGCTGGCTTGCCCTATTCCGCTGGCTGGGCCTTCCTATAGTCACCACTAGGCTGGCTTGCCCTATTCCACTAGGCAGGGCCTCCTTTAGTACCACTAGGCTGGCTTGCCCTATTCCGTGGGCAGGGGCCTCCTATAGTACCACTAGGCTGGCTTGCCCTATTCCGCTAGGCTGGGGCCTCCCTTTAGTACCACTAGGCTGGCTTGCCCTGGCTGCCAGGCGGGGCCTCCTGTGTACCAGGCTTACCCGGGCCTAATGCCCTACCTTTTACCTCGGCCTGAAGCCCTACGTCAGCTTGAGCCTGGTGCCCCACTTTATACTGGGCCTGGAGCCCCTCATTGCATTGGGCCTGGTGCCCCACTTTGTACTGGGCCTGGTGCCCCAATTTACTATGGGCCTGATGCCCCTCAACACTTTGGGCCGAATGCCCCACTTCCCAATGGGCCTAGTGCCCTACTTTAAACTTTGGGCCAGAATTGCCCTTTTAAAAGGCATTGCCCCTTTAAATTCTGCAGGCTCCCAATGCCTGCTGTCATTTAGTGCAGCAAATCTCCGCCTCCGCACCGCCCCCTAATGAATATTTATAGGCCGCGATAAAGGCCTTGCTTGCTGGCCCCTCCCTGAGGGCGTCACTAGACCCGCCTCCCTAATGAATATTAATTCACGGGTCCTAGTGACCCGATGCTCCCCACGGCGCTCAGCCGCCTTTCGAAAGCACCTAATGCGCTATTTCCACAAATTCAGTCCCCCTACAACAAACTGGCGGTCAGCACGACGTGTGCTGCCGCCGACTCACCGCTCTGCAGTCTGCAGGGAGTTCTTGGCTGCTCTGGGAGGCGGGAGGTGAGCTGCAGTGGGAGGGAATCTCGCAGGCAGAGAAAGGGACTACTCCGGAGGGCCTCTGATGGCCAAGGAAGATGCAGCTTGCTTGCTGCCGATGTGGGACCAAATTAAAACTTTTAAAATGCCTCGGGGCTTAAATAAACAACCGGAGGGGGCAAAACAAATAACCGGAGGGCTTTTAAGCCCTAGAAACACAGGGAAAATGGGCGTTTTTTTCTTCTTGGTGCCCCGATGGCACCACCGACTACAGAGTACAGCAGCAGGAGGGAGTCTTCAGGCAGTGGAGGCAGAGCAGGCACACAGCTAAGTACTCAGGGATGGCTTCAACCCCCAGGTAAGCCCTTTCATTATCCCTTCAACTTACTGTGTCCTCTCTCCTCAACAGCTGCCCAGGAACTGACTAACTGAACTGTTTTAGAATTAAATTTAAAGTTAAACTTATTGGTTCTAGAATGGCTGGATTGGAATGCTGTGCATGAGCCACTCAGCACAGCATTCCATCCAGACCATTATGACATGGAATGCTTACAAAATCTATCTTTGACCAGCTGTAAGTGCACAAGTGCACCTTTTCTGTGTTTACAGTGTTTTGTGTGTGCAGGGAGGTGACTTTTTATGTCTAGGGGCCCTTCGTACAATACCCTGCCTACTCCTGCAGCAGGTACCCAAGCACCTGTGTATTCTGTATTTATTTAATTTAATTTTAATTTTCTGTAATGACCACCTTTGGGGCATTACAGATTCGAGCCCGCCTAACAATACATGTCCCCATGTATTCCCTTAACATTTTATAAAATCTATCATCTTATCAACCCCTAAGATCTTACTTAATACTCTATGAAGATCTTACTTAATACTCTATGAAGATCTTACTTTAATAAAACACTCTTAAAATCTCTAAAATATTCTTAAAACATCTACTGTACTATAAATGTTTGTTTTAAAGATTTTACCCTAAAGTGACTGTGTCTGGGAAATTACTTGAATTAGATCTACTTGTTGTACCAAGGTACGAGTTGAGAGAAACTTCGGTGATATACCTTCTAGGAGGGATACCTGCATTCGATCTTTGAGATCTGCAGGGTTGGAAATCAATAGGTTCTGGAACAAGACATTCTCCTTCCAGGAAATCCGGTATTTCTGGAGCTAATATTGGTACATAGTTCGAACGGTCAAGGGAATGCATATGCGAAGTACGAATCCAGGGTTCTGTACACCAATTTGTTGGTGATTCTGGTTTCCATATTTTGTCTTTGGTGGACTCCTGCCTCTCTTTCGGCATAGGACTGTCCTGTTCTTTAATGATCACAGTGTCTCTGAAAGTGCACACTTTTAGTAGGTTGCGATGGACAATTTTGGTGCCATGTCCAAATTCTTGTTTGATCTTGTAGACCGGCAGTTCAGGGTAAGGTATCTCGATGATGTAATAAGGTTCTGATTCCCACTTTGAAGAAAGTTTACTACATTTCTGGGTCTTCTTCAACATTACCCTTTCTCCAATAAGTAAAGGTGCAGCTTTGGCCTTGGTATCGTAGTTGGTTTTCTGCTTCTGCCGTGCTTGTTCCATGTGTTTTCCAACTATTCTTCCGGCTTCTTGTAATCGTTCATTATGTTCTTGGACCCAATTTGTCACTGGCTTCTTTCCTTTAACTTCTTCTGGTGGCACTTCCAATACTAAGTCCATTGGAAGTCTTCCGTGTCTTCCAAACATCAAGTAGTGTGGGTTATAACCTGTGGAGCAATGAATCGTATTGTTGTACAGATACGTGAGTTCCGGGAGTAAAGCAGGCCAGAAAGGACGTTTATATTCTGGTAGAGCTCGCAACATTTCTAAGAGAATTTGGTTTGTTCTTTCACAAAGTCCGTTTCCTTGGGATGGATGCATAGTCTTTAACTTACGAGTCCCATATAGAGCACATAGTTAGTGAAAGAGTTGAGATTCAAACGATGTTCCTTAATCTGTTAGGATTTTAGTGGGTATCCATAAGGTCGTACAAAACATCTCATAAAGGTTTCAAGCGGTGGTTCGAGCAGATAGATCCTTCACTGCACTTGCAACTACTGAACTTGGAAAAGTGATCCACCATAGTGAGGATGTAAACGTGTCCATTTGAACTAGGATCCAGTTCCAAGTGATCAAGAGCAACTAGTTCCAACGGTGCGCTACTGACTATTGGATGAGAGGAGCTCTGATTCCCCTTTCATGCTTTTGTTGCATGTTGACATTCTCACACCATTTTGCTATATCACTGTGCATTCCTACCCAATAGAATCGCTTCTGATGATAGCTTCCGCTTTCTTGTGACCAAATGTCCTGAGTTGTCATGGTATGCTTCCAACACTACTGAAGCACTGGTCTTTGGAACGACGATTTGAGTTATCCCACTGTGGGTGGGATCTACTCTTTTTCACCAGGCATCATCCTCTATTGTCAAGCGGGTCCTGTGCCTCCACAGTTTCGTCATCTCTGTGGTCAATTTCCTTCTTTCATTTCTGTTCATGCGCTTCTGTTGCGCAACAAGATCCTTTACTTGACGCACTATGGGGTCTTGGCTTTGTAGTTTCGCCCATAGGTTCTTTTGATTAGCAATCACATCATTTACTTCTGGTTGGTCTTCCTCTCCAACCTCAGGAGCAAGTAGACAGCATGCCTGCACAATCTCAGCGGGTACCTGTAAGAAAGGTGGCATTTCAATATTTTCCAGCTGGCTGTCGTCTATTTTTGCTTCTACGAGTTTAGGCATCCGGGACAAGGCATCGTCATTTACATTTAATTTACCTGAGCGATACTTGATGGAGAATCTGTAATTTGCGAGTTGAGAAGCCCACCTTTGCTCAAGGGCTCCTAGCTTTGCAGTATTTAGGTGTGCTAACGGGTTATTGTCTGTGAAGACTGTGAAAGGGGTGGCGGTCAAATATTGTCTAAATTTTTCAGTGATGGCCTAGACTAGCGCCAAGAATTCCAATTTAAAAGAGCTATAGCGCTCGTCGTTCCGCTCAGAGCCTCTTAATCCTCTGCTGGCATATGCGATCATCCTTTCTACACCATTTTGTTCTTGCAAGTACCGCACCCAATCCTCTGTTACTGGCGTCTGTATACAATAGAAATGGTTTCGCATAGTCTGGATATGCTAAGATGGGAGCTTCAGTAAGTATGGTATTTAGTTGATCGAAGGCCTCTTGTTGCTTGGTACCCCATGTAACCAGGTGATTCTTCGGGACTCTACCTTCTGCTGATCCTCTCAGG
Source organism: Neoceratodus forsteri (assembly GCA_016271365.2). Lineage (NCBI taxonomy): Eukaryota > Metazoa > Chordata > Ceratodontiformes > Ceratodontidae > Neoceratodus > Neoceratodus forsteri. Next base: position 656,934,966 of record CM057456.1, read on the forward strand.
AGTTTGTGCAAAGGCACGGCAATCTTTGTGAAATTCTTAATAAACCTTCGGTAGTACCCAACAAATCCCAAGAATTTCCAGACCTCTCTGATGGTGGTAGGAACAGGCCATTTCTTAACAGCTTGATCTTCTCTGGTCTGGCATCACTCCATCGCGGAGACGAATGTCCCAGGTAACTTACTTTGGTCTGCAGCAGGTGACATTTGGATGGTTTAATTTTCAACCCATACTGGATCAGCTTTTGAATACTTCGTCCAGGTGGCGCAGATGATCTTCATGCGTTTTGGAATATACGATAATATTGTCCAAATACAACAGCAGGGTGTCGAAATTCGCTCCCAAGACAATGTTCCACTAGCCTTTGAAAGTTCCAGTGCATTAACACAAACCAAAAGGCATCCTAGTGAATTCAAATAATCCCATGGGAGTAATGAAGCTGTTTTCTCTGATCCTGAGGTGCCATAGGAACCTGCCAGTATCCGCTGGTCAGATCAAGCGTGGAGAATACGGCTGCTGACTGAAGAGCCGTGAGGGAATCCTCAATCCTAGGCAGAGGGAATGCATCTTTATGAGTGATGGCATTCAACTTGTGGTAGTCCACACAGAATCGGATCTTACCATCCTTCTTTTTGACCAGAACAATTGGCGCTGCCCAAGAGCTGTGACTTTCTCTTATCACCTTGCCTCTTTCATCTCCTTGATCATCTCTTTGACCTGCTGGTACATAGCTGGTGGAATCGGCCTAAATCTCTCTCGGATAGGTTGATGTCCATGGGTACTGATGTGATGTTGTACCCCACGAGCTGACCCAAAATCCAAGGGGTGTTGGCTGAAAGCTTCTTTCTGGTGCAAAACCACCTCCAAAGCACTGGCTTTTTGCTTCATGCTGGTCGTTGCATTGCCAACTTTGATCTCCTTGCTCCACTCTGGTCTTTGGTCTCCTTCCATCCCATATTCCGGCACCTTCTTCATTTCTTCCCCAGCTTCAACAATATCCTGCAAACATACTGTGTGGATCTGTGCAAGCGTCTGGTTCCGGTATAGCTGTATGTCATGAGTCTCGTAATTGAGCACCGGGACTGGTATCCTCCCTTGGCTCACCGTGGCTATGCTTCTAGCCACTATTATGGGCTCTTCCTTATTCATAGGGTAGGGTTCTACTAGGGCGTCGTAGTCTTGACCCCTCAGGCCCACCTTTGCTTTGCACCACAAAGTTGTTTCGGTGCCCGGCTTTAAGGTTACAGGTCTAGCATCCGTCACCCGTACCTTACCGATTTCACCCTCGGCATTGGCGAATCTTTGATGGCATTGCAAATTGCGTATGGTCTGTTGAAGGGCATGCTTCTCCATTCAAGGCACATGGTTGGCTTGCTGCTGGAGGATGCCAATTAGTTCGCCGAAACAATTCTGCAAAACGTACATCCCGAGAATGAGTGGTGGTAGCTGATCACTCTCAATGTCGTTCACAATGATGCCCGTGCTATGTTGAACGTTAGCCCCGAGCTGTACATCAGCTTCCAGGTAACCTAGGTATGGGACTTCAACCCCATTGCTTGCAATCAACTTTACCCAAGATCTAGGAGGTGACTTCAGATCATTGGGCGTCCAGTACCTTGGAAACTCTCTTCCTTTCAGGGTGGTGACTTGCGATCCGGTGTCCAATAGCGCCATTAGCTTGATGCCATCGACCCTAACTGGAATCATCGGGCTGTCGCCAACAAAACGACTGTTCTAGCGGGACTGCTGGACCTGCTTGTCTGTTCTTCGGGGGTCGGTCCTCATCTCCGAAGAATTCTTGTTTAAACCTAAGGTGTTGTTGACTGGCTGACCACATCTCCGTTCGACATGACCACTCACATCGCACCGGTGACATATGGGCCTACCTTGGCCATCAAATCGATCTGTGGAGTGTCTCCCTTCGCTCCTCCTAGAGTAGTTCATTCGGTCGGGCTTTCTCTCTTTCTCCGATGGACCGTAGCTTTTCTCGTTCTTCCATCCAGCCTTCCAGCTTTGCATCTCTTTATGCATTTCTGCCATCTGGTTGGTCAGCATGGCAATCTGTTCCATCAGCTCTGAATGATGTTGAGCGCCCGTCTGTACAGAGCATATCGGGGTCCGTGACCTTGGGTCATGTATATGATCATGTTCGGAATGCCGGCTCGGGTATGCAACAGCTTCTCTTCCTGGCTCTCGTCTTCGTAAGGACACTTCTGGTTGGAGGCCTAGTTGCCAGGACTGATCTTCTTTCCAACCCTTGTCAGTATAGGTCGGCCATTGAGTTCCCATAGAGATTTGGGGATATGCTGGAGCTTCCTCTCTAGGATGCCCTGAACCAAATGTACAGATGGCTTTCTCTTTAAAATCCAGAAAGTCCACTTCAGGGTTCTGCAAATGCAGCATCCGTAGTTCTCTTTTCAAGGCCTCACTTTGTACTCCCTCCACAAATTTCTCAACTAGGACTCTGTCTGCATCCCGGACCTCTGCCGCGTCTACACTCTCTATTGCTTGTAACAGCTCTTGTAGACTTAATGCAAATTCTCTCAGGGTCTCTTGAGACTTTTGGGTACGTGAGAAGAACTTCATCTTGAGGTCGGATACAGTCCTAGCATCGAAAATCTGTTGCAACCTCTGGAGTATCTGGTCTGCTGTGGCTTTTGCTCCACTTGGCCATGATTGGACTTCACGGTGGGCAGCTCTTCAATTGCCCGATCAAAATTTCAACTTTTGTGGCTCTGGGATTTGATACAACGAACACGGCTTGCATTTTGAGCATAATTCTCCCAGATTGCTGGTTCGTCTCCATCTTTCTCTCCAGAAAACTGCGGAAGCCATGGCGCTCCAAAGTAGTATGGCATGGTTAGGGGAGATGGTGGGATACTCCCTCTAAGTCCATCTCGGTCTCCTCCGGACAATCCACTACTTTCCCCCAGCTCCATTGGTGCTTCCTACTAAGCCACACCAACTTTGGACTCCTCGGATAAATTATCTCTATCCTGCCGACTACACCAAAAATTTTGTGATGATGGAAATGTGTGGTGCTCTAGAAGATGATGTTATGATGAAGAGAGCGCTCTACTCTAAGGTGGTGAAAAGAGATGAGCGAGGCACCAGAGGTCCGAATTATTTTTCGGATAGGATAACTGCTATCCGGACAAGGAGAGGCAGGAGTCGACTTAGTAATTTTAAATGTCCGCAGGACAGGCGTTTAATTTGGAACCAAGGGGGTAGACAGACACAGTCACAAGAAGGAGTAGGGGATGCCCGATTAATAATAGGGCAGATTATAACAAGGATACTGAAACACTTTTGATCTACCACTTTTATGGTTACCTCTACAAATATAAACTGCAGGCCTAATGCCACTCTTATTCTAGTACTAGTTTATACTGTACTCTATACTCTACACAAGGACCCAGTCTTAGGCTACTCAGCACTACATTAGAGTGATCAGCATCATACATCTACAAAGAGTCCAGAATTTTACAAAGGTCCAGAGATCCAGCGTCTTTGTGTACACTGTCGTTCTCCGTTGGTAGCTACAAGGGAAATAAAACAGAACTGTGGTACCCTAATCTCAATTCCCCCAAATTAAAACTAAATACACACTTTGGGGGGGCTAAAAATAATAAACGGAGGGCTTTTAAGCCCTAGAAACACAGGGAAAATGGGCGTTTTTTTCTTCTTGGTGCCCCGATGGCACCACTGACTACAGAGTACAGCAGCAGGAGGGAGTCTTCAGGCAGTGGAGGCAGAGCAGGCACACAGCTAAGTCCTCAGGGATGGCTTCAACCTCCAGGTAAGCCCTTTCCTTATCCCTTCAACTTACTGTGTCCTCTCTCCTCAACAGCTGCCCAGGAACTGACTAACTGAACTGTTTTAGAATTAAATTTAAAGTTAAACTTACTGAGTTCTAGAATGGCTGGATTGGAATGCTGTGCATGAGCCACTCAGCACAGCATTCCATCCAGACCATTATGACATGGAATGCTTACAAAATCTATCTTTTGACCAGCTGTAAGTGCACAAGTGCACCTTTTCTATTATTTACAGTGTTTTGTGTGTGCAGGGAGGTGACTTTTATGTCTAGGGGCCCCTTCGTACAGTACCCTGCTGCCTACTCCTGCAGCAGGTACTCCAAGCACCTGTGTATTCTGTATTTATTTAATTTAATTTTAATTTTCTGTAATGACCACCTTTGGGGCATTACATTGAGTGCTTGGATTCCCCTCCAGGATGAATGCAGGCCGTCAGGCTTGAACAAACCTCCATCCCTCCAGGTGGGTCCCCAGTCACCAATGAATCCAAACCCTTCCTCACAGCACCAGTTCTTCAACCATGAGTTAAAATTCCTGGTGTATGCACCCCTATGCTCTCCCTTGCCTCTCACAGGTAGTACTTCTGAGAAAGTGACAGAAGTAGCTACTTGCTTGAGACCCTTCCCCAATTTCCTAAACTCTTCCTGAACTTCCTTTGGCTCCCCATTTGCCAGGTCATTAGTACCTAGGTGGATAATGACATCCAGCAAAGCACATTTGCTGGAGCTGGAAGGATACTGCTTTCTTCAACTGCGAGCTGTGTGAGAAATTCTATATTGCACTTGATATCTGCAACAAACGTGCACTTTTGCTTAATTCTGTGGGAGGTGAAACTAACTACCCTTGGTAATTGCTTTTTATTCACATATTTATTTAGGGTTTAACCAAGAAGGGGCTTGTAAACTCTGTTTATCTTGTTAGTAACTTGTGAAGGATTTAAATACTGCATTTGGGTAGGTCCTTGAGGTAGCTAGATTGTCTACTAGGATTTGCTGACAGTTAAACTATTTTTAAATTTCAGGTGGCTGAGCAGTTGAAAAGAAACTTGCAAACTCTGCTTATCTTGGAAGTAACCTCATAAGTGTTTAAATACTTCATTCTGGTTGTCCCTTGGGGTAGCTGGACTGACTACTAGGCTTTTGGGACTGAAACTATTTTTAAATAATTTACTGGTGCGTAGGAGTTTGTGATAGTTAAACTCTTTTAAACAGAGTTACTGGGGTTAAGGAGTGGTCACAGAAAATCCTGCAGTGTGAACTGAAACACAGACAGCCTTAGGGGCAGGACATTGTTTTCAGACCAAACAGGTTGTATTGGAACAGGAAGGGCTACATATAACCATTGGCAACAAATTGCCCTGGGTGGAGATATCCAGACTAGATCAGATTACTATAAGTCACTACAGGCTGTAATTTCAAAACACAAAGCACATTTGCTGGAGCTGGAGGATACTGCTTTCTTCAACTGCGAGCTGTGTGAGAAATTTATATTGCACTTGATATCTGCAACAAACGCACTTTGCTTAATTCAGTGGGAGGTGAAACTACACTCTTGGTAATTGCTTTTATTCACATATTTATTTAGGGTTTAACCAAGAAGGGGCTTGTAAACTCTGTTTATCTTGTTAGTAACTTCAGAAGGATTTAAATACGGCATTTGGGTAGGTCCTTGGAGGTAGCTAGATTGTCTACTAGGATTTGCTGACAGTTAAACTATTTTTAAATTTCAGGTGGCTGAGCAGTTGAAAAAGAAACTTGCAAACTCTGCTTATCTTGAAAGTAACCTCATAAGTGTTTAAATGCTTCATTCTGGTTGTCCCTTGGGGTAGCTGGATTGACTACTAGGCTTTTGGGACTGAAACTATTTTTAAATAATTTACTGGTGCGTAGGAGTTTGTGATAGTTAAACTCTTTTTAAACAGAGTTACTGGGGTTAAGGAGTGGTCACAGAAAAACCTGCAGTGTGGAAACAGGAAAAGCGGTCTTTCAAGCGACAGAGTTGGTGGATTAAGGTTTACGTTTTTGTTACAATTCTTAAGATTTTCAGTGCAGGAATTTAAAGCACAGCTGACTTATTTTGGGGCGGACAGCTCTCAGAGCACAAAACCACCAGGCCTGTTTTGGGGCTGGGAAGTTTACCTGTGTCTGACTTGGATGTGTGGATTTTTCTCTGATTGATTAGCAGGGTATTTCTCTATCAAATTGTTGTGTAGGGCATCTTCCTGACAGGAAGGCACTCATTGCAGCAGTGGGTCAGAGCTTCTAGCTGATTGTTTTGCGAGGGCACAGTTTAGGCCCAGCCTTCCCACCCCTCACCCCACCCACCCTGGAAATAGTTCCTTTTATACCTGGGGTTCTGACATCATTTCCTCAAGAGTGCAGGTGATCACTGTCATATCCTCTCTAGCACACTGCACTGACAACATACATAAACATTGTATAAAATAAATATATATTTCTACTTTACAAACCAATCACACAAAAAAAAAACATGTGGGGAGTAGTGCAATGTAATGGCTGTGGGGCAGCAGTCTTACGGGAGTCTTTCTGGAGGCTGAGATGCTGCCCTATTTGCAGACAACTGTCTGCCCTGAGGGAGGAAGTTGCCGTCCTCAGGCCACACTGGACAGTAGTACGGGACCTTCCCCAGGCCACAATGGACAGTAGGAAGGGACCTCCCCATCCAGGGAGCACCAGAACCACCACCACTACCTCAGAGGTTGCAGAAAGCACAGCAGTTGGACCACAGGGCTCAGGAAGGATGAGGATGGTGAAACAGAGGCACACCCAGTCACATGTTACACACCACAATCCATACGCCATTCTGGGGACATAGCTCCCCAGATAACACCCACAGAGGAGACTAAGGAGGCTGAGGACAACTGTCACAAGGAGGCCCACAGGAAGGAGGCAGAGGACACCACAAGGAAAGGAAGCAGCTCCTGTTGGGGGACTCAATTATTAGGGGGATAGAACTGGGAGGAGCTGGGAAATCTGAAGTAAGGTGCCTGCCTAGTGCCATGGCTTGGAGGAACAGGAAGCGCATCCTCAGGATCACAGCAACAGCTGCAAGGGATTCTGAGCTGGACATAATTGTCCACCTAGGGACAAATGACTTGGCTCATCATGAGGTTAGAGCAGTGCAGGAGGACATTGCAGAGTTGGGAGGGCCTAAGACAAGTAGCAAACACAGTATCCTTCTCAGAGGTGCTGCCTGTCAAAGGCATGGGGAGGCGAGGTAATTGGCACCATGCAGTTTAATGAATGGTTGAAAAATGGTGCGTATGGCAGGGTTTGCTTCATTGGGGACTGGGGTTCCACTGGAGGGACACCAGCCCATACTGGCAGGATGGTCTGCATCTGTCCAGGAAGGGAACAAGTCTTTTGAGCAATCGGTTTAAATGCTTCATTGGCAAGCTTTTAAACTAGTCAATGGGAGGCACTGACAAGCAGCAGAAAATCCCAGCCTCTCCTACAAAACAGGGTACTAAATGAGAAAAAGACCAAGGTAGAACGGTCAGTGGGGGATGCTGCAACAGAAGGTAAGGCTATCAAAAAATGGAGAGCAATGAGTACCAATGCCCGTAGTCTAGGTAACAAGCTTCCTGAATTAGTGGCCTTGATGGAGGAGGAACATCTGGATATCGTGGCAGTCACAGAAACATGGTACACACAAAACCATGACTGGGACGTAAACATACCAGGATACACTATCTACAGGAGGGACAGGGAGGGTAAAAGAGGGGAGGAGTAGTTTTACATAAGGGAAGGAATAAAAGCAACAGAACAAAAGGGTAAACAGGGAGGAGAAGAAGCACTGTGGGTAAATTTGGACAGGCAATGGCACCACAATCAGCACAGGGTTAGAGCACAGACCTCTTCTCAGGGAGGAAATGGACAAGGAAATAATAGAAAGTATAAGTGGCGTGAGTATTTGCCTCTTCCTGATTTTCTTTTTCTATTACGATATTTGTCACACTGGATGTTTTCAGGTCTTTAGACAAAATATACTATTAGATAAAGGAACCTGAGTGAACAAAAACACTTTTTTTTACTTATTTCATTTATTTAATGAAAAAGTTAACCAACACCAACTGGCACTGTGTGAAAAGTAATTGCCCCCTAGTTAAATCAACCCAATTAAAAGGATAATTAGAGTCAGCTGATTGAACACAGCCAGGGCTTGATTACAGCCAGCCCTGCTCAATATAAACCTCACTTATTTTGGCCCTTACCATCAGAGTCACGTTGCCAGCACAAAGTTTCAACAAGCACATTATGCCATGATCAAGGAAGTTCCTGAAAAGATCAGAAAAAAATTGTTGCCCTCTATCAGTCTGGAAAGGGTTAGAGCATTTAAGGCTCTGGGACTCCATCGAACCACAGTGAGAGCCATAATCTCCAAATGGAGAACACTTGGAACAGTAGTGAACCTTCCCAGGAGTGGCGGCCTGCCAAAATTACTCCAAGGGCACAGTGTAAAATCATCCAAGAAGTCTCAAAGGATCCTAAAACAACATCCAAAGAACTGCAGGCTTCTCTTGCCTCAGCTAAGGTCAGTGTTCATGACTCCACAATCAGAAAGAGACTGGGCAAAATGGGCTTCATGTGAGAGCAGCAAGGCGGAAACCACTCACAACTAAGAAGAAACATAAATGCTCTCCTCATTTGCCAAGAAGCACCTGGATGATCCACAAGCCTTTTGGGAAAATGTTCTATGGACAGATGAGTCCAAAGTGGAACTTTTGGACAACATGGATCCCATAATGTCTCCAAGAAGCAAACACAGCATTCCACAGTAAGAACACCATACCAACAGTCAAACATGGTGGTGGTAGTGTGATGGTGTGGGGATGCTTTGCTGCCTAAGGACCTGAATGACTTGCCATAATTAAAGGAACCATGAATTCTGCTCTGTACCAGAAAATTCTTCAGGAGAATGTCCAGTCATCCTTCCATCAGCTGAAGCTAAAGCGTAGTTGGGTCATGCAGAAAGATAATGATCCAAAACACAAAAGCAAGTCCACATCAGAATGGCTAAAAAGAAGTAAAATTAGAGTTTTGGAGAGGCCTAGTCAAAGTCCAGACTTAAACCCAATAGAGATGCTGTGGCAGGACCTGAAACGAGCAGTTCATGCTCGAAACCTACCAAATGTTACTGAATTAAAGCAGTTCTGCAAGGAAGAGTGGTTAAAATTCCTCCACAGCGATGTGAAAGACTGATATTGAATTATAGGAAGTGTTTGGTTGCAGTCATTGCAGCTAAATGTGGTATAACCAGTTATTAAGGTAAGGGGTAATTACTTTTTCACAGTGCCAGTTGGTGTTGGTTAACTTTTTTCATTAAATAAGTGAAATTAAAAAAAAAACAAGTGTTATTTGTTCACTCAGGTTCCCTTTATCTAATATTACATTTTCTCTAAAGACCTGAAAACATCCAGTGTGACAAATATGCAATAATAGAGAAAATCAGGAAGGGGGCAAATACTTTTTCACGCCATTGTACTTAGAATGGCAGAAAAAGGGGAGATATTGCTGATGGGTGATCTGAATATGCCAGATGTTAACTGGAGCGCAGTTGCAGCTGCCACTTCGAAGAGTGCAGTTATTCTAGATGCCCTACAGGGGGCATGCCTTAGACAACTAGTACTGGAGCCCACTCGAGAGGGAGCAATATTAGACTTGATACTCTCAAATGGTGATGGAGAGAGGATCACAGATGTAGAAGTGGCTAGCCATCTGGGAACTAGCGACCATCGAACAGTATGGTTCACAATAAACACAGCAATAGAGCTCAAGCTACACAAAGACAAAAGTACTGGACTTTAGGAGGCTGACTTTGCTAAATGGGTGAGTGCCTAAGGAATGCACTAGCAAATGGGTGGGAAGGAGGGTGGAAGAACAATGGGGAATAATAAAACTGCCATCACAGAGGTAACGAGCCTTGTGTGAAGCAACTAACAAAACAAGACGATGTAAGAAACCACTATGGTTCTCAAAGGAAGTGGCAGTGAAGGTTCAAGAGAAAAAGAAAGCATTCAGGAAGTACAAGGAATCGCAGCAGTAGCAGGACAGAGAACTGTATCAGTTAAAGCAAAAGGAGGCTGGGAAGGCAGTCAGAACAGCAAAGGCCCAAACTGAGGAAAAGATAGCCAACTCAGTTAAGAAGGGGAATAAAACCTTTTATAGGTACATCAGGGAGCAAAGGAAGACCAAGGGAGGGATAGTGAGGCTTAATAAAGGGGAGGGAGGTGGCAGAGGGAGAATGTGAAAAGGCAGAGATACTAAACAAATATTTTTGCTCAGTATTTACAAAGGAAGAGGGGAGGTACATAAAACAAACAGTAGTAACACTCTGGATACAGAAGTTGATACCAGCCCATTTACAGAAGAAAGGGTTCTGAAAGAACTCTTAAAACTGAAGGTGGACAAAGCAATGGGGCCTGATGGGATTCATCCCAGAATTCAAAAGAACTAAGGGTAGAACTAGTGACACCACTGACTACCCTCTTTAACAAATCATGGGAGGATGGGGTGGTACACTGAGGACTGGAGGAGGGCAGATGTGATTCCCTCTCACAAAAGTGGGAGCAAGGCAGAAGCAGGAAACTATAGACCTGTTAGTTTAACCTCAGTGATAGGGAAAATGATGGAATCACTTCTAAAGGAAAGAACTGTCGAGTATCTAGAGGCCAGAGGGCACAAGACCCTAGGCAGCATGGATTCACAGCAGGAAGGTCATGCCAGACAGATCTGATAGATTTTTTGACTGGGTGACCAAAGTAGTAGATCAGGAGGGCTGTGGACATGGCCTACCTAGACTTTAAGGCATTTGACACAGTCCCACACAAAGATTAATATATAAGTTAGCCAGCCTGGGAGTGGGTCCCAAGATGACAGCCTGGGTAAAGAATTGGCTGGAGAATAGGACACGAGAGTAATAGTAAATGGAGTCCACTCAGAAGAAAGGAGGGTTACTAGCGGGTACCGGTGAGGGTTCAGATAGACCAGTCCTCTTCAATGTCTTTATAGTTACATTGCAGAAGGACTGAAGAAAAGTATGTCTCTTTGCAGATGACACTAAGATCTGCAACAGAGTTGATGCACAGGGTGGGGTGGAAAGGATGAGAAGGGACTTAGCAAGGTTAGAGGAATGGTCAAATGTATGGCAGCTTAGATTCAATGCTAAGAAGTGCAAGGTAATGCACCTGGGAACAAAACCCATGGAAGAGTACACAATGGGGGTGAGATACTAACAACAACAAAAATGGAAAGGGACCTGGGGTAGTCATATCAGATGACCTAAAGGTGGCAAGCAATGTGAGAAGGCAGCAAGGAGGGTTGGGGATACTGGGATGCATAGGAGAGGCATCACCAGTAGAAAACAGGAAGTTATTATCCTCTGTACAGACAGCTGGTGAGACCCCATCTGGAGTACTGTGTGCAGTTCTGGAGACCCAATCTCCTAAAGACATAGACAGGATGGAAGTTGTCCAGAGGAGGGCACTAAAATGGTGCAGGGTCTGCACCGGAGGACATATGAAGAGAGACTTAAGGAGCTTAATATGTATAGCCTCGAGGAAAGGAGGGAGAGGGGGGACATGATAGAAACTTTCAAGTACCTCAAGGGAATCAACAAAGTCCAAGAGGGTAGCATCTTTCAAAAAAAGAGGTGTGCAAGAACAAGAGGGCACAATTTGAAGATAGAGGGGGGGCAGCTCAGAGGTAATTTAAGGAAGTATTTTTTCACAGAGAGGGTTGTGGATGCATGGAATGGCCTTCCGGAGGAGGTTGTGGAGTCAAAATCAGTGGTGGAATTCAAGCATGCATGGGATAGTCATAAGGCAATTCTGGGGGGTGGGGGTAGAAAGAAGTAGGCTGCTGGTTAACTAGGATCTGCAGCTTATCCAGTAGGTAGGGAAATGGGCAGACTGGGTGGGCCAAGCGGTCCTTATCTGCCGTCAAATTCTATGTTTCTATGTTTCTATGTTTCTAGCTCACCCTCCCATCTTGCCTTCCCAGTGATCCCCAGGATCTTCCTTCCATCCCTCCATGCCGTGGCACCTGGTAAGCACCTCACCTCCCTGTCCTCCCCCTCCTGTGTTCCTAGCTGGATCCCTCTTATGATGGAGTCCCCCACCAGGATTCTCTTCCTTCTCCTCTGGGGTCCACTGCTTCCCTGCTGAGGTCACCTCCTTGGCTAACCTCCACATCCTTTCCTTCCATTTCTCTGGGTACCTCTATTTGGTTGTCCCCTGTTTGGCAGTGTGGCATATGAGTTCTTGAGTGGAATAGGATCTGGGATGTGCCTCTGCCTGACTGCTCTAACCCTCCCTGAGCCCACTGTCATCCAAGTACTCCTCGTTCTCTGCATCCTTTGAGGCAGCTGCATTGGACTGAGTGGTCTCTGGATAGGGGTGATGGTACTCCTGACCCAGTTTACTTCCACTCTGAGTCTGGCTACCTCATCCCACAGTCCAGAGAGATGCATGCAGATAGGGCAGCACCTCAGTGTCCAGAAGATCTGCCTGAATATGGCTGCCCCACAGCCACTGCATTGCACCACTCCCCACATTATACTGCAATTATACTGCTATTCCACTACTTGTCTGCTACTGAAGCTCTCCTAGTTCTCTTTTTATTAATTTACTGTCCTAAAATCCTGCCACTGTTCCTCTATAATATTTGAAAATACATACACTTCTATCTCACCTCTTTATCCTTACCATCAAAAGGTAACTACAATCACAATAATCTACCTTCTACTAATACAGATTCTATCACAGAATCAGAGCACAATGCAAAAACATCTGCTACTTAGCAACAACAAACAGGTGACAACATACCAAGATGATGTAGCTTTTTTTAAAATAGAAAAGAAAAATGTAATTGTTTAAACCAATAGAAATCAACAGTTCCAAAAGCACCTTAAACTACAAGAAAGAACACAGTACCACACCTCTGCCACAATAACTAAACAGTTCTAAAACATTGGAGAAAGAAGAGAAAAATCAGAGACTGAACAAAAAGATACGATGTACTATAAAGTATTAGGCAATAGGTATACTCAGCTGTTTAACAAAGAAAATAAAGTACCTACCAAAACAGCCAGGATACCCACAAATTACACTTAGGTTCTCAATATCAGACACCACCAAAGGCACATACAGAAAGGGTTTAAACTATAGTATTAAAATAGTATTAAAATTAACCACATCAGAGTAGAAAGATCACACTAAATAAGTGTGTTGATCCTTCTGACTTCCAACGAATATCTATCACACAAATTTTATATCTTCCTGGACCCTACAGGGTTGTCTTTCACAATCACCTAAATTTACATAAAACAAAACAATTTTTAAACTGAAAATTATATCAAAAAGCACTTAGCTTTGGGAGCTATTCTCAAACACAGCCACTCAGTTCAGAGTTCTAGAATCAGAACAGCAGGAAGGTCATGCCAGATGAACCTAATAGATTTCTTTGACTGGGTGACCAAAGTAGTAGATCAGGGAGGGGCTGTGGACATGGCCTACCTAGACTTTAGCAAGGCATTTAACTCAGTCCCACACAAAAGATTAATATACAAGTTAGCCAGCCTGGGAGTGGGTCCCAAGATGATAGCCTGGGTAAACAATTGGCTGGAGAATAGGACACAGAGAGTAATAGTAAATAGAGTCCACTCTGAAGAAAGGTGGGTTACTAGTGGGGTGCCGCAGGGTCCAGTATTAGGACCGGTCCTCTTCAATGTCTTTGTAAGTGACATTGCAGAAGGACTGGAAGGAAAAGTATGTCTCTTTGCAGATGACACAAAGATCTGCAACAGAGTTGATGCACAAGGTGGGGTGGAAAGGATGAGAAGGGACTTGGCAAGGTTAGAGGAATCATCAAATGTATGGCAGCTTAGATTTAATGCTAAGAAGTGCAAGGTAATGCACCTGGGAACAAAAACCCATGGGAAGAGTACACAATGGGGGTGAGATACTAACAACAACAAAAATGGAAAGGGACCTGGGGGTAGTCATATCAGATGACTTAAAGGTGGGCAAGCAAAGTGAGAGGGCAGTAAGGAGAGCTGGGGGGATACTGGGATGCATAAGGAGAGGCATCACCAGTAGAAAACAGGAAGTTGTTATCCCTCTGTACAGATAGCTGGTGAGATCCCATCTGGAGTACTGCGTGCAGTTCTGGAGACCCAATCTCCCCAAGGACATAGACAAGATGGAAGCTGTCCAGAGGAGGGCAGCTAAAATGGTGCAGGGTCTGCACCGGAAGACATATGAAGAGAGACTAAAGAAGCTTAATATGTATAGCCTCGAGGAAAGTAGGGAGAGGGGACATGATAGAAACGTTCAAGTACCTCAAGAGAATCAACAAAATCCAAGAGGGTAGCATCTTTCAAAAAAAGAGGTGTGCAAGAACAAGGGGGCACAATTTGAAGATAGAGGGGCGTCTCAGAGGTAATGTAAGGAAGTATTTTTTCACAGAGAGGATTGTGGATGCATGGAACGGCCTTCCAGAGGAGGTTGTGGAGTCAAAAACAGTGGTTGAATTCAAGCATGCATGGGACAGCCATAAGGCAATTCTATGGGGTGGGGGTAGAAAGAAGTAGGCTGCTGGTTAACTAGGATCTGCAGCTTATCCATTAGGTAGGAAAATGGGCAGACTTGGTGGGCCAATCGGTCCTTATCTGCCATCAAATTCTATGTTTCTATGTTGTTGATTTTGTTATTTAAAAAAGGCGATAAGACATCCATAAATAATTGGAGACCAATAACCATATTAAATACTGATTACAAAATCCTGACGTATAGTTTAAATACCAGACTAAGAATTTATGCAGCTACAGTACTCTCCCCTTTTCAATTTTGTGGTATCCCTGATAGCAATATATAGCATGCACTAATGGTCATAAGAGATATTATTGATTATCTATCCCTACGTGGCAGGATAGGCTGTGTTATCTCTCTTGATCAATATAAAGCATTCAATCGGGTCTACCATCCATTTTTATTTTTTACATTAGAAGCACATAGGGCGCCACAGAAGGTCATCAGTTGGGTTAAACTGTTGTATACCTCAGCATTAGTACACCCGATTATAAATCATCAAGTAACAGAGGGCTTTAAAATAGAGGCTGGGGTTAGACAAGGCTGCCCACTTAGCCCTTTATTATATATCTTTACTTTAGACCCCCTACTTAGACTCTTCACTAATCAACCCCTATGGGAGGGCATTTCTGAGACCCAGAGCCATACAACCATGCACCTCCAGGCATACGAAGACAACATATGCCTGTTTTTTTCTGACCCTTCTCAGTTTATACATTTTTTAACTTTGATGGATCTTTATTCTCAGTTTTCTAACGCGAGGCTCAATATGCAAAAAGTAGAGATCTCTTTATAGGTTCCGGCCAATTTGATTCGATACAAATAGAAGGGATCACTATCTCCCCCACACCTCTAAAAATATTGGCCATCACTTTCAGACCCTAAAATACGCCAATGGAAAATTGGGATACTGTTCTCCAAAATATGGACCTTAAAGTACAACGATGGAAGCTGTGGAAAATGTCAAAACTCAAAAGAATTCAAATTATAAAGCAATTTATTGTTCCTGTGATCTTGTACATAGCTATGATTCCCCCCCTCCAATAACAATCAAAACAAAATTATATAGTCTTTTTTTTTCAAATGCTATGGGACAGTAGGCTCAACTCTATAAAGAGACAATACACCTATTTACAGTACATAAAGAAAATGAGGCCTGGGGATGACTGACCCCGTGTTTTTTTTTTCATACTCCCTTTTTCTCCTAAACCATAAAATGCGTCTAAACACCTCTAATTCTCTGCAACACAAATGGGTAGCTCTGAATCTGTGCAGATGCTTCATGGCATGGACAAATATTTCACCAAATGTATCTCCCCATCTCCACATACCCGAGTATTTTCAATCAGCAGCCCAAAAACTTTATAAATGGGGTATAACAAAACAGCAAATAGTGCAAGAAACAAGGCTTCAGTTATATCAGAATGTAATGGCTCACATTTACCCTGAGGTCCCTAGCCTCAAAAACTGCCCCACCACACTCATTCCTCAGGTTCTTAAACATTTGAACAATAAAAGGATTTCCACTCATGTGTGGGAATTTTCATGGATATCTACTGTATGTATGGAAGGCTTACTGTCCGGGGGAATCTGAAGCACAAAGCTAAGGAGGAGCGAAATTGTCCATATCTTGCTTGCATAAATATGGAAGAAACAATGGAGCATTTTTTCTTCCATTGTACCTACGCTAAGTCTCTCTGGAATTACCTAGCAGACAACTGGAAGATGGGATGGCTGACTACACTGTCATATGGTACCCTAATTCTGGGACAGTTCTCTCAACAGGGAATTCAATATTATCTGGACACTTTGTATTTTGTTGTACTCTAAAATACTATTTATGGCATGCTAGATACCAGTGGTCCTTATATCAGCAAGTGATGCCTTTTGAAACTTGTATTTTGATAAAGCAAGCAATGCAACAAGTCTGTGTTTCAGATATGGCGGTACATACCTCAAGAAAGGTATATAAATGGTGGAAGGGGTTTTCCATGTTTATTAAATTCAAATAGAATCCTATTGGAAAGAATTCTAAGGAAATGATGCTCCTTTCAGTATATGTATTATTTACAGCAATATGACATAATAGTTTTTTTCCCCATGTTTCTTGAAGTTACATTAATTGTACAAAGGTTCTCCTTATTGCTGCTATCGATTACTTTTGACTTTTTCAGTTAATTTATTATTTACAAAAATATGATGTCACATTTTTTGTGTTTCTTTTGAGTTTCATTAATTGTGCAAAAAGTTTCTTTTGATGTTATTGATTTCTTTTTTGATGTTATTGTAATAAAAAAATTCCCCTACTTTTTGATAGGGGGAGCTGTTGCTCATTTCTCTGGTGGTAGGCCATAATGGCCAATGCTGCTGATGATGAGGAGGAGGAGGAGGATGGAGGAGCATTGCCATTTTCACCACTTGAGAGTTCGAGTCTGCTGACTGACTCTGATGCCGACACAAATGTAATGGAAGTTGCATATAAAGTGGACATTTCTGCATCACTGGAGCCAGTCACAAAATCAACTGAGGGGGTTATAACTAAAAATAGATGACTTGGATCTTCGGAAGTTGTAACATGCTGACAGCATATCTACTTCAGCCAACTCAGATACTCCTCACCCTATTAATACTGATACTACACAGAATACTGGGGTCCCAGATACATTACATGAAGACACCTCAAAACAAAATCTGTCAACATTACCTACAGCTTTCAGTTGTCATGAGGTTACAACCCCGCTAGTGGGGCTGGGGGAATCAGTGTTGCAAGACCCTGCCAAAAGGGCTTTTATGAAACCATTATTGCATATGTTGTATGTATTTAAAAAAAACATGGTAAACCTGCCCCTAGGAAAATAACATCCATTTGTTGTATAAAGGCGAGGCTGGATTTTCAAAGGTCAGATGCAAGCTGTGACAGTGGCAGCTTGCGCCGACTGGCCCTGCATCAGGGATCCTGTACACGATTCAGTATAGGGCATGGTTTCATAGGTAAATCTGAGCTTTGTAGAGACCAGGAAGTCCATATGCTCGCCTTAATTTATGTGTACCCCGAGATCTTTTTTTGGATCTGGTAATGATCTAACTTGGCTTTAAACTCATCCATTGTTCTGCTCACTACAATTTCTAATGGTAGCATGTTCCAGATTTTGGCTGCTCTTACTGTCAACCGCTGCTTTCTTTTGGCAGTTTTATACCTTTCCCCTCTTAATTGTAGGGGATGGGCTCTTTTATTGTATGACTGTTTCTTTAAGGCTAAATTTAACTGTTCCAAGGTGATGGGCTACATAATGCCCTATATAACATGCACATGTCCTCTCAAAGTCTACAAAACTCTAGGGAGTACAAACCCAGGGATTGTAACCTCTGATCATAGTCCAAACCCTGAACCTCTAAAATCCTCTGAGTTGCCCACCTTTGAACTCTCTCCAAGGAGTTAATATCACCTCTGCATCCAGGTGACCAGAACTGTGCACAGTATTCCATATGAGGGTGTACCAGTGAGGTATAAAGTGGGATGAGGACCTCCTTATTCCTACATTTTATATGTTTATTTATACAGAATTGTATACTGCTAGCTTTTTTGATAATATGGCTATAATGAGGCTTAAAACCTAGATCGTTACTAATTTTGATACCTAGGTCTCTTTCTTCAGTTATCACCTTTAAGGGTTTGTTTCCCAGTCTATACTGATACTGTTTATTATTCTTACCCATATACATCACATTGCACTTATTGATATTAAAAGATGACCCTTGCTTATGAGCCCAGTCTTCCAATTCTGCTAGGGCAGTTTGTAAAGAGTCTGCATCCTCTTTTGCTCTTACCACCTTTCCAATGCGGGTGCCATCTGCAAATTTTGAGAGCCATATATCAGGTGTAGTACTCATTAACCCTATGTATATATTAAAAAGACAAGGACCCAGTACCGAGCCCTGTGGCACCCCACTAGTCACCCCAGTCCAATTGGAATAGTCACCTTTTATACAGACCCTCTGTTGTCTATCTGTCAACTGTGACTGAATCCAGAAAACAATATTATGATGAATACCCATTTTGGCTAAGGCATCAATCAATTTATCATGTGGGACTTTATCGAAAGCCTTAGCGATGTCCAAAAAAATGACGTCCACTGCATTCCCCTCATCCAAGGCTTTATTTACCTTCCCGTAAAATTCCAGGAGGTTAGTTTGACATGACCTCCCCTTCATGAAACCATGTTGTGTATAATCAGTGTTATCCAATTTATACTGATACTCAATGATGTTTTCCTTTATAATGCCCTCCAACACTTTCCCCAGGATCAAGGTCAGGCTTACAGGTCTGTAGTTACTGACCTCCTGCTTAGATCCTTTTTTGTACATAGGGACAACCACTGCCTGCTTCCACATCTCTGGCACCACACCTTCATCTAGAGATTTTTGGAAAACGCAAGTTACAGGGCCTGCAAGTTGTTCAGCCAATTCTTTGATCACCCTTGGATGAAGATCATCTTGGCCCTGTGCTTTATTCTGATCTAGTAATTTAAATTTTCTTCCCACTTCAAGACTATCTAGGGTAATGCTAAGTCTACTATGGTTTTGCTATACTGGGACCTAGTTTTTACTGACCCGTTGTTGAACACTGTTGAAAAATACTTGTTACAAATTTCTGCCATTTTCTGGTTATCAGTTATAACTGCTCCTTCCTAGGTCAATAACAGACCAATCTTTTTTGTTGCACCCTTTTTGTTATTGATAAAAGAGTAAAAGGACTTGTAATTATCCTTAACTTTTATTGCTAGGTTAAATTCATACTTTCTTTTTGCCCGTTGAATACTTTTTTTGGTAGTTCTTAAGCATATTTTATAATTTGCCCAACTAGTTTCATCCCCACTTAATTTAGCCATCCGAAATATTCTATTTTTTTCTTGACAGCCTTCCTAATTGAAGTTTTCATCCGGGGTGGTTAACTGTACTGTATTTATTTATAGTAGGCACATAAGTCTGTAACAGGCCCTTCATTTTGGAATGCAGTTTGTTCCACATACATGGCAGAGTAGTGTCTTCAAACTCGTTTTCCCAATTCCAGTTGGCCAAGTCTTTTCTCATGCCATCAAAATTTGCTCTGTCATACCTATAGATTGTTGTTTTACCGGTATTGTCTCCTATTTGACCCATTTAGCTAAATTTAACAATCAAATGGTCACTTGAGCCCAGTGGTGGCAAAACAGAACACTTCTGGATCATATCCCCCAAATTGCTTAGAACCAAGTCCAAAATATGATTGCCCCTAGTGTTGCAAGACACATACTGCTCCAAACCAGCCAGGTTAAACAATTCTAAATATTCTGACTTGGTTTTAGTATTTACTTGTAGGGTTTTCCAATTTATTCCAGGGAGATTAAAATTCCCTAGCAATATAACATTTTTTAAGCTTGCCAAATATGCCATAAAGTCAGCTAACAGAGAATCTTCTAGTGGAGTGATTGAAGGTCGTCTATAAATTAATCCTAAACTGATCTTTGTATTATGTGTAGGGGACGTTTTAACCCACAATACTTCACAACTTCCCCACTTGGAAGTATCCATGCGTTCAGCTATTATACCATCAGCTATATATAAAGCCACTCCCCTGCCCCTGGTTATCATCCTATCCTTATTATAAAGGGTGTAGCCCGGAATAGTTTTATCCCAGTTATCTTCAGGTTTCCACCAAGTTTCTGTTATGGCACAAATGTGTATATCCAAATTATGCAGGATGAATTGAAGTGCATCTATTTTGTTATTTAAACTTCTAGCATTTAACGAAATGAAGTTAATTTTGGGCTGTTTGGGTATTCTCTTTTGCTGCTCCCTAATATTGTCGATGCCCTGTACCCCCCCCCCCATTTAATATTTTAAATGATTATCCATTATACGTTTCAGTTTGTAGGAAAAGATGTGTTTACCCTGCCTGTTAAGGTGTAATCCATCACGTGCAAACAAGTGATGTCCTTGGAAGTCATGCCAATTGTCCACATATTTAAAACCTTACCTCTGACACCAGTGTTTCAACCGTTCATTTAATCTGCATATTTCCTTATTCAGGTCTAAATGTGCCCTAGGTACTGGTAGGATTCCTGAGAGAACAAGGTCACATCCCTGAGATTTTAGTGCCTGCCCTTCTTGTTCAAAGTATCTCTGAAAATTTGTGATGTTTATCTTACCTACATCATTAACCCCAATGTGTAGGAGTGTGACTGGTTTTATATTATTTTCTAATAAGCCAGGGAGTAAATGCTTTATATCACCTTTTCCAGTCCCTGGAAGGGCACTAACTGTAGTATGTTCTTTCCTGTTGTTACAAAGCACATGGTCAGTATATTTTAACACTGAATCCTCAATACACAGTACATCCTGTGGAATCTGTGTGATAGGCCTTATAGTATTGTGTGTACTAAGGGAATCTTGGTCAGCTAAGGAGCATTGATTAACTCCTGTCTGATTTAGGCCTGCTGATGTAATGGATGTTTCCAGATTGTTTTCATATGCATCTGGTGAGAGGGCACTAAATCTATTTGGCGTCAGTATATTTGATGATCCACCTATGTTCCTCCTGCCTTTTTTGTTAGCTGTCTTATGTACAAGGCACCAGTCATCTGTATTTACAACACCCTCATCCTCCTTATGAGCTGGGTAAAGAGGGTCTAGCAATTCTGCTTGTGTTACCTCAGAAACATTATCCACCATGGTATCAATATACTGCTCCAGTACTGATATATCTGCATGCACCTTTAATCTTTGCCTTAATTGGGCTAATTCATCTTGCAGGATTTTTATCACACTACCTTTGCAACATTCAAACCCCATCTATGCTTCCCCCTCTGCATACATGTTACAACTCATACATAATTTCATGTTTGCAAAATACCTCACTCGCATGCTGACAACACTTGTCCCAGCTGACATAGCTGACACACGCTGATGCGCATGTCTCTGTGCGTGGCGATGTGCACCCTGCTCATGCTCACCCAGCTCACAGCAGGGCCGAGTTATAAAGGCCCAGTGACACGGAAGTGCCTGTGGGGGTCACGGGAGTACTCGCAACCAAAGCTGCGCTATAAAATTATTTTTATCTGCACAAGAACCCCAAAGCTGTTAGAAAGGCTAAATAGACTCACTGCAGCTCAAAATTAAAATAAAAGTGCTGCCAAGCACTGCAGTAGTTCAGCCCCATGACAGTGAGACTACCCTACTCCTTTCCTACTTCCTGTTGTAGGAATATAGGGCTCCAAACATAAAACAAGCAAAAAGTATATTTAAAAGGTATATTATAGTTCCCCACACTCTCCCACAGTATCAGAACACTTTGTCACTGTTTAGTATGTTTTATCACACTGCCTGCTCACAGCAGGGCCAATTTATAAAGGCCCAGTGGCCCGGAAGTGCCTGTGGGAGTCACGGCAGTACTTGCAACCAAAGTTGCGATATGAAAGTCATTTTTAGCTGCACAAGAACCCCAAAGCTGTTGGAAGGGCTCAATAGTCTAACTGCAGCTCAAAATTAGAATAAAAGCGGTGCCAAGTGCTACAGTAGTTTAGCCCCACGACAGTGAGACCACCCTACTCCTTTCCTACTTCCTGTTGTAGGAATATAGGCCTTCAAACATAAAACAAGCAAAAAGTATATTTAAAAGGTATATTATAGCTCCCCACGCTCTCCCACAGTATCAGCACACTTTGTCACTGTTTAGTAAGTTTTATCATGCTCCCTGAGCCTGTGTCCTGTGACTTGCTGCATCAGTGGCAGTTCACCAAATAGCGCATCCACCAGGTGTGCCACAAGCTGATAGAGGTTGGGCGGCAGCTGCATCCATGCAAGGAAGCAAGGTAGTGCCTCCCCCCCTCCAGCCCCATGCCACCTGTTTGGTGTACTAGGCACCTCATTGACAGCCCTGGTGATCTAGTGATCCCTATCAGCCCCAATATGCCAGCAATATATCGACTAAATAAGACATTTAAAAAATTGAACAAGTTCTCACCCCGCAGCCCCGAACATCCCACAATGTTATAATATTATAATAAAATAACATCCCTGGTGTTCTAGTAGTCCCACCACCCCCCCAACCCAAAAGCCTTGATCAGTCTCTAATGCGTTAATATCATAATGAAATAACATCTGTGGAGATCTAGTGGTCCCCTCACACACACCCAGCCCCGATCAGTCCATAATGTGTTAATAACATAATGACATAACGTCCCTGGTGATCTAGTGGCCCCCCACCACCACTCCCACTTCAGATTGGCCTGTAACATGTTAATATTATAAAAAAAAGTCCTTGCTGGACTAGTGGCCCCCCATCTTCCAACCCTGGCAGATAGTGCCCACCACCCTCCCCATCCCAAACACTGATCCGGTGACCAGCACATCCCTCCTCACCACTGTCACAGCGGCCTGCCGAATGAACTGTCAGAGCACCTTTACAGAGAACCTGCTGTATACAGTAGGTGCTTTGACAGTTCAGTTAGCAGGCCGGCCATGGTGGTGTGAGGAGGGCTGTGCCGGTTGCCGGATCGGGGTTCGGGATGGAGGGAAGCTGGGTGGTGAGCAATATCTGCCAGGGTGGGGGCCACTAGACTTGCAGTGATGTGTTTTTGATAGTATTAACATATTATGGGCCAACCATGGCTGGGGGCCACTAGATCACTAGGAATATTATTTTAATATGATATTAACACATTGCAGATCAATAGGGGCTAGGGGGTTGTGGGACCATTAGATCACCAGGGATGTTAATTCATTATAATAATAAAACATTAGAGATCAATTGGAGCTGGGGGTGTGGGGGACCACTATATCACCAGGGATGTTTTACTATACATATTACACATTTTTGGGGTGAATGGGGGGGTCGTCACAGTGGCGCACAGTTGCCAACCCTCCAGAGGGTGTCTAAATACTGTTAGACCAGCTTTTGGATGGTCTAATGGTACTTAGACCATTGACCTCTGGAAGGCTTCTCTGAATACCAGTTAAGGGGATAAGGCAGTTTGCAGCTGCCATGAGTCCCCTAGCACCATGCCATAGCCCTTTGTGTGGCGCAAGGCTGTCACAAACCTCCTTTGCGGCAGTAAGCAGCCTAAGTTTGATGTTGGCTGCTTTTCTGAATAGCTCTCTGCCACATCTTTTGACTCAAGGTGCCAGCTGCATCGGAAATGTTTGACGCAGGCACCTTGTGTCCATCTAAGAGCTTTGAAAATCTGACCTGTGGTTTGGACACCCCGACAGAGTGTATATTGCCAGGTCCCTAGTGAAAAATTATTTAAAATTCTATGCATCAGAAGTTTTTGCTCTCATACATGATAATAACCTTAACTATGACATTAGTTTTAAAACCGTGGAAGCTTTGGATAAGTTCTGGACAAAATACAATGCTTTAAAAGACACTCTGCTATGGACACCTTTCTTGACAATCCCCATTACAAAACCAGCTGTCTCAATTATTACAATTTTATTCAAAAATTAGGGCATGAATATTTCAGATATTCTGTTTTGGCTGAAAAAGAGGTGCAAAGTTTTGGAGCACCCAACACTGATTATTGACTCTGAACAGATTTGGACTTGGGGCTGGAGGGTGACACTGAAATTAATCATGTCCAGCAATGGTGTAATGTATTCACCTGGTTATTTTTAACCAAGGGAGAGATAGGGGTTCATTGTTTTATCCAACACACCTGAAATCATGTCACAAATGTGGTTCTAGATTGCATTTAAGCAATGCTTGTGACACCCCTAGGTGCATACACTGTCTAGAGTTAGGCCATCTAGCCTCAACTTGTGATAATTTGCTTTGATGCAACCTGTGTGAGGAGAGAGGCCATTCCTATGCAAGGTGCCCCTGGGCTTCACATAATACTGAAGAAGGTGTCTCCCATGAACCCCTAATTACCCAATCCCAGAAAAAGGGGTGTGTTCAGGTTTCGGAACGCAGACTGGCTGCGATATATAAGGAAAGGGAGCATGGTTTGTGGGCAGAAACTGTATCTACATCTTTAGCAGTATCTATGACTATGGACACACTTGTAGAACCTAAGCCACCTCTTTTAGATTCCAGCCCCCTACACCAGGACCCACCTATTAATTTATTGGATAAAGCAGAGGTGCCCCCAGTCATTGCATCAAAGCCTGAAACCACCCAGCTAGAACAGGATAATATGCCTCCCCTACCCCCACCCCTATGCCTCTACCCCAAGAAGATATTGCATTGAAACCAGTGGAACAGAGAAAGAGGCTTCAAAATAAGTTAGGAAAGGGGGGAAAACCAAAGGGGAAGGAGAGGAAAAAGAATGTATTTCCATCAAACAACAGATTTGCAGTCTTGCAATCAAAAATACTGTGGGGGAACATGGATGGAGAAGATGAGTATTCAGATTCCTCCTCTGTAGCTTTTGCCACATAGGACCAATCTTCAAGGCTAGAGAATACCAGCGGAGGAGACAAGGTGAAGAAAAATGGAACACAAGATCTAAAGCCTCTTGAGGCAGTGTTTCTTACTCTTTTCCTTTTTCTCCTTCTTATGACATCTTTAACTATTCCCACTCTCAATGTAAACAGTATTAAGAATGGTAAACGGAGAGTAACGGTGCTGTCTGAATTACCTCAATATAAAGCAGACATAGTGTGCCTTCAGGACACCAGACTCAAAACTCTACAAGAAATTTCACAGGCATCTAAATTATGGGGCTACGATGCCACCTTTTGGTCCATGGGAGACAACACATGTGATGGTTTGGGGCTTCTTTTTTCAAATAATAAGTTGAAAGCGTCTAGAGTAATAGACCTGGACCCAGGCAGAGCCCTAATTTTAGACATTTAATATGGTTCAACAAGGCTCAGACTATTGAATAGATATGTCCCACAAGTTAAAACTCCAAAAATGGGACTATTAAAGAAAATTCAGCCTTTCTTGCATACATCTAGGCTGGTCTTATTTATTTATTAGCTTTTGATTACTGCGTTAGTGCACTAGGCAATATCCCTGCCTATTTTCAGGCACGACACAGGAGAGTACAGAGTACAAAAATAAAATGAATGTACAGTAGGGTACAGAAATACAATGATACAGTTGGGACAAAAATATAGCAGCTGACACATCAAGGTAACAAAGCCAATCAGTAATCCATGCAGGGATTGCAAGTAGCAAAAACAGTCTGTATAATGGTGCAAGCAGTCAGAGAGAGACACGAAAACATAGGACAGGGCTGAGATGGAAGAGGAGAAACAGTCAAGAGGTACCCAACAAGTAAAGAGTACTGAGATATTACAATAAACAAACTGGTGGGAGGGCAGAGAGATAAAGCATAAATATCAAGTGCAATTGCAGCTACCAAGTGCATATAGGTAAGAGAATAGAGCATGCTTGAAGGTAAAGTGAGATGAAGAATTCTTAATGTGAAGGGGGAAGGAATTCCAGAACTTGGGAGCGGAATAGGTGAAGACTTGTTCACCCATTTTAGAGGAGCAAGAAAGGACTTTAAGAGAGAGAGAAGATATGTAATATCCCACTTTTGAAGTACGCCAGCGTTAGAATGGGAGAGCACAGGGAGGCATACCTTTCAAGTGTCCCTCATTAGCAGGGACATCCCTCATTTTGCCCTTTAAAATTGCTTTGTCCCTCATCCGTCCTTCATGGAAAAGGTGCTGCCCACACAGCAAATGTGCTGTAAATTCAGACTTTAAAGCGGAAAATCTTAACATTCTAAAATACTAAATCCAAAAAAAAAACTTTGTACAAGTAACTGCTATGGTTTTCACAGTGTTTTCAGCTTGTATCTCCATGTTTGAGGATATGCCCCTCATTCTGAGGGTGTGTTTCCCTCATTGACTCTCATTTTGAGTTTCCAAAAATGTCCATGTCCCTCATTTCAGTGACAAAAGGTTGAGCGGTATGCAGGAAGGGCGTATAATTGCCTTGGGAGCAGGACACCTCTAGCAACTGAGATCCTGGCAGCAGGTGTGAGTGAGTGACACACGCTATAGACAGCACCTATTTTTGAGTTGACTGAATAGCAAACCTCATTAATGTCCTCAGAGAAGTCAAGAACGGGGTCCAACGTGACACCAAGGTATTTAAAAGAGATGGTATTCAAGACAGGCAATCCGTCACAACAGAGGATCTGTAGCTTAGAATACTCAGCATGGACTATTCTAGAGGACCCAAAGAGCATGGCCTGAGTCTCAGATAAGTTCAGTATTTGATAACTGGAGGAGAGCCGGGTCTGAAGTTTCTGAAATGTGGCTGATATGTGTAGATTGAGATCATCTACAGTCTTGGAGGCAGGGTAGAGTGCCAGGTTGTCAGCATACATAATGGTACTGCAGGGGGAGAAGGGTTGGGAATATCAATAAAGAGGGAGAAAGGCAGGTGGCTAAGAATGAACCCTGTGGGACACCACAGGAGATCGGAACAGGGGATGAAAGAACTTTTAAGAAGGAGACAGCTTGAAAGCGATTGTCAAGGTAGCTGCCAGACCAGGATAAAGTAGAGTCAGAGGCACCAAGGGATTGTAGTTTACTCAATATTAAAGGGTGATAGACCAAGTCAAACGCATTGGAGAGGTCAATGAACACAGCCCCAGTAAGTAAGCCTTTATCTATGTTGCAATTGACGTCACTGGTAAGTTGGGATAGAGCTGAGGTTGTGCTATGTCCAGCATGGCAGCCATGTTGGACTGGGGAGTGGAGGTTAAAGTTAAGTAAGTAGGTAGAGACCTGGCAATTAATTAGTTTTTCCAGCAACTTACTGAGTGTAGGCAGAAGTGATATGGGTCAGTAGTTTAAGAGGACTTTGGGATCCCTTTTCTTAAACACAGGTACGGTCCTTGCTGTCTTCCAAGCCAAAAGAGCCATGGAGGAGCAGAAAGACAAGTTAAAAAACCTAGTGACTAGTGTAGCAAGGATGGAGGTGAACAGTTTAAGAATTTTCGGCTCTAGCCCATCAGGTCCAGCACTGCCATGTGCAGGAATGGACTTCAGAAGCTTGAAGACCTCCAGACGCGTAACCGGGGCAAGTTCTAGAGAGGGGGAAGCTACACCCAATGACAGAGGGAGAGCCAGAGAATTGCAGGATGGAGTGGAAGGGGTGTTGGGAAGCTTAGTAAAGAGGGAGTTAAAGGCATTAAATATGGTATGAGGGTTATTAGAGTGGATGTCATTTACAAGCATTTCATTAGGAGTCTGGGCCAGTATCTCTTCAGGTTGTATGTAGAGGAGCTGAGCAGATCCTGGCAGTATTTGCTCCTGGCAGAGCAAATTTCCTTCTTACAGGTGTTGCGCAAGGATCGGTAGGCCTCGAAGTCAGTATGAAGAGAGGAGGATTTCTATTTTAGACAACATTTATCACTATGCTCGAATAACTGTAGAAGGGGTCACTTGAGCCATTTCGTGGCTAACCCTTTTACCCTTCGTGTAGTGACAGGAATGTGTCTGTTCTGAAGAGCAAGTACTGTAGGGTTGCATTGAAGTAGTCGGTCGCAATGTTGATATCGCTAATTATGGCAGGTGACTTTAATTGCAGCCTACATTAATTGGATGGGGGCTTAAAGACTAATAAATTAGTTTGTGATTGTAAAACTTTAAAAAAATATAATCACCACCACAAAGCTGAAGGACACATATAGAACTGCGCACTACATGGGAGGAAACACTTATATTAGAGGCATATATGCAACCCAGATAGCTTTTGTATTAATTTCACAGGCCTTAGAAGTTTATAAGGCCCAGACAAAAGATGTGGCCTTTTCAGACCACAGGGTGGTATTTCTTTGACATAGCCTGGGGGGAAACATCCTTGGTACCTGAACACTGAGCTGCCGGAAAATAAGGAAATTCAACTAGAATGGCATAAATTATGGATAGCCCGCAACTCTGTGTTATGTATGCATGATTCAGTATCCAAATGGTGGGAGGATTCCAAAATGAACTTCCAGACTTTAGTTCAAAAACAAACTGGAAGGAAAGCACTAATAAACTATTTTGAATATTTGGGTTTACAAAAGCAACTGCACTTGTTACTTTCTAAAGCAGAAACACTCAAGTTAAATTATAATTCACAGATTAGTACAATAAAAAAGAAATGTTCAAACAACAGTATAACAGGGCAAAATCTTTGCAGCAAGAAATGAAGTTTGCCATCCAGAGTAAAAAACATACCTTTGACCCCTATAAGGAATGTAAACAAAGACGGAACATAGAATTGTGACTGCCCTAGAGGACAAGTTTGAAAAGACACATAGTACCAGGCAGGAGATTATGGGAATTGTAAACCATTATGTCATAAACTCTTTTGGTACAGCACCTAAAATAAAAGGAGATGTCCTTTATTATAAGGATTTTCCTATCCCAGTACTTTATGAGACACAGAAAAAGGATTTAGTTCAACCCATAACAGAAGAGGAAGTTATGACAGCAATACAGGACTTGGGAAATAATACGGCCCCAGGGACTGATGGTTTGACAACTGAATTTTATAAACACTTTAAGGATGTCCTTGTACCAACTTTGGTGTTAATATATAATGATATTTTAGATACCAGCACTTTACCCACCTCAATGACAATGGCACATTTAAATTTTCTGTTTAAGAAAGGGAATCAGCACAATCTGGCCAATTGGAGACCTATTAGTCTGCTTAATACAGACTATAACATTTTTAGTAAAATATTGGCTGGACGATTAGCGGCAGTCTCTCACATGTTAACCAGTGAGGTACAAACACGTTCTGTCCCAACTAGGTGCATACAAAACAACTTGATTACATTAAGGGGACTTTTTCAGAAATGCCAACAAGGCACAGATGAAGGCATTTTACTAAGCTTAGATCAGGAAAAAGCATTTGATGTGGTGTCTCATGAGTATTTATTTTCCATATTACATAATTTTGGCTTACCTACTGAGTTCATAGTTTCGATCTAAAGCATTGTACACTGCAACTAAACTAACACCAGTGGTGAAAAGATGGAAGGGGCATACAATTGAAATCCACAAAGGAGTAAGACAGGGTTGCCCCATCAGCCCTCTGCTCTATGTTTACTGCATTGATCCCCTACTAAGGAATACCCAAAGGGCTGAACATATTGAAAGCGTAACATTGACACAGTCAGGTCCCCCAATAAAAACGTTGGCTTACGGGGATGACATGGTAGTGATTGTCAAGAAAGGGAACGAGGAGAAAAAAATAATAGAACAACTAGCAGGTTTTGCATCTGAATCAGGATCAAGAATAAATTTTGATAAAAGCAGAGGAGTACACTTTGGAACAAGTATCCTCCCCACTAAACCCACATTTACAAATATAAAAATCACAAATGAACCAATATCTGTCTTAGTGATACAGTTTGGTAACGGAAATCTAGCTAGATTAAATTGGGAGGTACGCATTCAGAAAGCAGAATAATTTTGGTTGAATATCAAAGATGTCACTGGTAAAGATCCAAAGGTGTCATCCTCTATGCTAAACTTTGATGGTGCCCCTGCTCTGGACCCTCTTAAAATTGCAAATACTTTTAATGATGCCTTCACTATCCTGAGCAGTGTCCTTCCACAGGACTTCTTTGATGATACCTCTGCAAAGACAGCTAGTCACTACGAGGACAAGATCCCTGGTTGTCGTCCTTTCTACTTTAAGAAGGTCTCATTGACTCAGGTTAGAAAACTCCTGAATAAAGTGTTGGGAAAATCTAGGCACAGTGGCGTCTCACTAGACCTCAAACTTATTGTGCTCACCTTAGAGGAAGTACTTTTACCCATAACAAAGATCCTTAGCCTCTCATTAACCCTGGCACAATTCCCACATGTATGGACAATGACCCTGGTGACCCCAGTACATAAATCTGGTGATCGCGCCCTGCATAACAACTATAGGCCAATATCAATTCTCCATCTTCTATCTAAAGTGTTGGAATGTATTGTTGCTAATCAGCTTGAGGATTACCTTGAAAAATATTCCATCCAATGCCTACAATAGCATGGCTTTAGAAAAGGGCATAGCACCATCGCAGCACTACTTGAATTCACCAGCTTCATTCAGCAATCATTTGACCAAGGCAGTCTTGTAGGGGCAGCCTTTATAGATTTAACGAAGGCCTTTGACACTGTTAATCACCCACTTCTCCTCCATTAACTAACTAAAATTGGTCTTTCACGCGAAACACTGCACTGGTTCAGCAGCTATCTCGAAGATAGATATCAGCGCGTGAAAATATCTAATGTCACTTTCAAACAGCTGGTCATTAGATCTGGAGTACCACAATGATCAATCCTGGGTCCACTCCTTTTTAGCATTTTTCTGAACAACTTATCATCCTCCTGTCACCTACGCATTCTCCTATTTGCAGACGACGCTGTCATTTTTACAAGCCACCCTGGTCCTAACCTACTTGAAAGCAATCTACAACTCGGCTTCAAGAAAATTGAGGAATGGTTTAATGCACACAAACTGGTACTAAACTATAAGAAAACAAAAGTTATGTTGTTCACCTTCTCTCGCAATAAGTACAAAATTCATGCTTTTACGATTAGAAATAACCTGGGAGTTCCACTAGAACAAATCCAGCACTTTGAGTACCTAGGAGAAACCTAGGATAGTCATCTCTCCTATGTGCTTCACATCGAGAATGTTGCCGTGGCCGTTAATATTAGGATTGCGCTTCTCTATACAGACAGGCAGAGTCTGACACCAGAAGCTCTCAAGCTCACAATTTACAGCTCAGTGTGTTGTCAATCATCAATTATGGTTTGGTCATATATGGAGCTGCTACCGCTACTGCACTCAAAAGACTAACTGTCGCTCTGAACAAGGTGTGTAGACTACTCATAGGTGCTGCACGTCTCACTCACACTTGTGAACGATATGCTCAAACTGGATGGCTTTAACTAATTGATAGGATCAAATACCAAATGTGCCTACTAAGTAAAAAGGGGCTCCTTGGGCTCTTGCCACCGGGAGTGGGAAGTCTTCTGAACAAATCGCATAGGACCCAGCACACTCGCACCTCAACCACCAAACTCCTTCTTGTCCCTAGGTGCTGGACAGCTCAATGTCAGAGATCCTTTTCATATAGCGCTCCACTTTGGTTCAATGGATTGCACAGTGAATTAACTAATCTACCCAACCTTGGCCAGTTTAAGCATACGCTCCGTCAGCATCTCATATCCGAAAGCTCCTGTGATTGTACCACCTAATCTAAGGTATGCCTGTCCTCATCCCTGACACTCTCTGAGTGCTTCCATGTTCACCCCCCCACTCTGATTATACCATTAGATAACCTGACAAGGCCCCTGACTGCTACCCCTTTCCCTTGCCCTTTCTCCCTCTCTTCTTCCCTTATTTCTTCCTCCCTACACCTTGCTTACCCCAATAGCAACATTGACTAAGCCCCTGGCTGCTACCCATTTCCCTAGGTCTCAAAATCATACTACCCTCTCATTGTCCATGTATTTACTTCCACTCCATTCTCTTTTGTTTTGAATAGTGCTGATTATCTATGATGTATTATACACTGTCACTGGGTGTTAGAAACTCAATTGTTAGTTCCTCCTATGTCTGCTTGTAACGCTCCCCACTGATGTGGAACCTTTGTAAAGGAGCTGCATTGCACTCAAAGGTACTTTGTAATCCGAGATTGAATAAATAAAATAAAAAAATAAACAATTAATAATACAGTGGAAAAACAGACAAATCTCCAAATTAAAGAGAGTTCTATAAATAAAAACCTTATTACTTCTGATTTTTTATCCATGAGCTATTTGTCCCCCCACCCCCAGCCCCACAATTGGAAACTAGGATCTATAGTGTATTCTTTCAGGCTCTGGGGGGGTAGGCGACTGAACCCCATAAACTGGGAAACTATTTATAGACCTATTCCCAAAGGTGGCTTGGGGATGATGATACACCCCATAGCCTTTCTTTACAGTACCTTTTTATTCCATAACATCATCCTGCTTGGTAACCCCGGGAGCAAGCCATGGGCAGCTGTGGTATTAGAATGGGAAAGTGTATGTAAACAAGTATGGTCCCAAAGCAAACAAGCATTTGTCAATGCTGAATGTTGATTGCATTGGTCCGTTGAGCTCGCTCACTGGACCTCTGTCACTCGCTCGTTCTGTTTCTCCTGGTGCTGCAGACTGCCCTTTTGTAGTGGGCTCCTGCCTGCATTGGCACCCTTTTCTGTCCACTAAGAAATCCGCAGCTGGCCTGACAGCTCCGTTGAGGTTGCTGGTCACCCCCCCTGTCTGACTCACTCATTCTGTTTCTTCTGGAGCTGCAGGCTGGCCTTTTGTACTGGGCTCCTGCCTCTGTTGGTGGCTTTTTTCTGCCCACAAAGAAATCTGCATTAGTCCCCACATGGATCCGTTGAGCTTGCTCACTCCCCCTCTGTCACTCGCTCATTCTGTTTCTGCCGGCACTGCAGGCTGGCCTTTTGCTTTTGTACTGGCTCCTGGCTGTGTTGCCACCTTTTTCTGCCCACAAAGAAATCCACAGCTGTCACGATAGAGCTCCGCTGAGCTCGCTCACTCCCCCTCTCTCACTTGCTCATTCTGTTTCTCTCACCGCTGAAGGCTGCCCCTTTTGTACTGGGCCCTGGGTGCATTGCTGCCTTTTTCTGCCCACAAAGAAATCCGCAGCAGTCCCAACAGAGCTCTGTTGAGCTCACTCACTCCCAATCCCTCACTCGCTCGTTCTGTGTCTCCTGCTGATGCAGGCTGTTCTTTTGTACTGGGCTCCTGCCTGTGTTGGTAGCTTATTCGGCCCACAAAGAAATCTGCAGCAGTCATGACACAGCTCTGTTGAGCTCGCTCACTCCCCCTCTCTCACTCGCTCATTCCATTTCTACTGGTGCTGTTGGCTGGCCTTTTGTACTGGGCGCCTACCAGCGTTGCCTCCTTTTTCTGCCCACAAAGAAATCCACAGCAGTCATGATTGTGGTCGCTTACTCCCCCTGTCTCACTTGTTCATTCTATTTCTCCTGGCGCTGCAGGCTGCTGTTTTGTAGTTGGCTCCTGCCTGCGTTGCTGCCTTTTTCTACCGACAAAGAAATCTGCAGCAGTCCTGACAGAGCTCCATTGAGCTCACTCACTCCCCCTCTCTCACTCACTTGTTCTGTTTCTGCTGGTGTTGCAGGCTGCCCTTTTGTACTGGGCTTCTGCCTGCATCGCCGCCTTCTTCTGCCTACAAAAAAATCTGCAGCAGTCATGATAGAGATCCGTTGAGCTCGCTCACTCTTCCTCTCTCACTTGCTCGTTCCATTTCTGCCGACACTGTTGGCTGGCCTTTTATACTTGGCACCTGCGTGCATTGCTGCCTTTTTCTGCCCACAAAGAAATCCAAAGCAGTCCCGACAGAGCTCTGTTGAGCTCATTCACTCCCCCTCCCTCACTCACTCGTTCTGTGTTTCACGCTACTGCAGGCTGCCATTTCGTACTGGGCTCCTGCCTGCGCTGGTGCCTTTTCCTGCACCCAAAGAAATCCACAGCAGTCCTGACAGAGCTCAGTTGAGCTCAGTCACTCCCCCCCCACTTGCTCGATCCTAATCTGTCCCAAGCACTGCTTTCCAACAGCGACTGCGGTATTCTGCACCAGAAGCGTGAAAACGAATTTCGGCCAGGATATGAAAAATGACAGCTGTACTGTTCATAAGGCGGTGTAGAAAAATGTCAGTGTTGAAAATGTGGTGTGAAAATATTACTAATTTGTTAAGTTACAAGGGTGCGTGGAAACTGTACAACACACGCTCGTAACACAGTCATTTTATGGAGTTTCATCACAAAATTTTCAACATAGGCATTTTAGCACCTCATCTCATGAACAGTATCAGTGTGATTTTCTTAATGTGTCCCAAACACTGATTTCCCACAGCAACCGCACTATTGTGCGTCGGGAGAGCGAAAACACATTTCGGCCAGGATGTGAAAAATGACAGCAGTTGTGGAAAAATGGCAATGTTGAAAATCTGGAGTGAAAATATTGCAAAGTTGTAAAGGTACGAAAGGCGTGGAAACTGCACAATGCACGCCAGAGCACACCTCATTTTTGTGGACTGGGCACAAATTTTCAACATAGGCATTTTAGGACCTCTGCTACAGTTTCACTGTCATTTTCATACCCTCCCTCCTGATACCTCATCTGAGCTCAGAATTGGACCTTTCAAGTCATCCTTGTGTAGCCACCTTCTAAGCTCCAGTCATTGCAATTGTAAATAACTGCTCCACTACTGGTCCTCAGCCAGCTACCTAATCCTGCACATTTCCATGATTGCTGAGCTACAATCACATATAAACCTCACCTGCAGTCTTGAGCTCAGCACCACACTCTGGCCGTCTATCACTACTATCCTCAAAGTATATATGCCCAATGATCGCTCCTTCTTGCTTAGATACCATCGTGTATAGGCCTGTCTCCAGCAAGAAGGGGCCTTTTCTCTTGCTGTTATGGACCTTCCACCTGTTCTCAACTGTACAAAGTGTAATTGTATATATTTCTGCCTTGCTACTGTTCCTACACTACTGTCTGTTCCCCACACAATGTATGTTTTTCGCTTCCCTGCCCTATTCTTTGTATTACTATGAGCCTTTGCAAATGAGTCTCTGACTCAAAGGGTTGTAATGCTGATACTGTAATAAGTAAAAATAAATAAATATTCTGCACCGGAAGTGTGAAAACACATTTTGGCCATGATCTGAAAAATGACAGCTGTACTGTTCATAAGGAGGTGCAGAACAATGGCAGTGTTGAAAATCTGGAGTGAAAATATTATACATTCATGAACTTAAGAGCGTACGTGCAAACTGCGCAATGCACGCTCATAAGACAGTCATTTTATGGAGTATTGGCACCAAATTTTCAACATAGGCATTTTAGGACCTCTGCTCATGAACAGTGTCACTGTCATTTTCGTAATCTGTCCTGTACACTGATTTCCCACAGCAACCATGCTATTCTGCGCCAGAAGTGCGAAAACACATTTCGGCCAGCATGTGAAAAATGACAGCTGTACTGTTCACAAGGAGGTGTGGAAAATGCCAATGTTGAAAATCTGGCATTGAAATATTACAAGTGTAAAGATACGGCGTGCGTAACAACTGCATAGCGCGACTTTCGTAAAACAATGTCATTTTTGGTTTTTCCACCAAATTTGCAGCATAGGCTTTTTGAGAGCCCACCTCACGAACACTGGCACTGTCATTTCATTAATCAGTCCCGAAAGGTGATTTCGCACAGTGACTGCAAAATCACCTTTTGGGGCCAACTAACGCCATGACAGTGGCAGAATTCATAAGGAGGGTTCCCAAAAAGCCCATGTGAAAAATTTGGTGCCAAAATTCCCAAAAATGACTAAGATATGCATCAAAGTTGAAAACCCCCTATTTATTCCATTATACAGGTTACCAGCATTTCCTCAGTTCACGGTTGGCTTTTAAGAATGCAGACGTGTTCCCGGTCCACCGAAGATCATCGCACCAGACTCCAGAGGTAAGTATGGGGTGGGGATGGGAGGCAGGTGCACAGTGGATGGGTGCAGGTTGTGGGAGGGGGCAGGAGACCAGCGAGGGACCGCTTCCTTTTTTCACAGGGGAAAAAAATAAAAAACATTGTGGGACCGTTTTATTTTTTAGGGGATGTGGCATGCTGGGGTGGGTTCCCAGCATGCCAACAGACTCTTTTTTTGGGGGGGCCAGCTGTAGCCGATGGTGTATTGGGCACTCCCATTGGCACAAAACAAAATGGGGGGGCTACATCATGCTGACGAGGATTGGGCACCCCCGTCAGCACACAACAAAAGCAGGGTGGCGTTATGCCAACAGGATTAGGGTACCCCGCCGCACATACTGCATGGGGAGGTCTCAGCTGAGGGGGATTGGGCACCCCCTTGGCACACAAGAACTTGCGGGGGGGATACATGCTGACGGGGACTGGGCACTCCCATCGGCAAAAATACTGGGGAGGGGACATGATGCTGAGGGGGATTGGGCACCCCCTCAGCAAACAGGCAGGGAATGCAAGGGAGCCCTGCAATGAGGGGTTGCTCCCTCATTGCAACGGATGACACTGCAAAGACAAGGTGGCCCCTGATTGCAGCGGCTAAAACTTCTCAAGGTTGTGGCACACTATCTGAACTAGTGTCAGCAGCAGCATGCCATGGCATTGGGGAAAGTGGGTCAAGCCTTTAAAGGCTGTGGGGGCATTGGCCACAACAGTGCCGAGCCTCCACAACCTGCTTCTGGCAACTTGCTGCAATATGTTTCTTGCGCATGCGCGCAATCAACATAAAAATGACTTTTGACTGTGGCCTAAATAATTCTGAATTACATTAGGCCACTGTTTCAGAATCATATTAAATGGAAAGTACCATATGTAACTACAACAGTAAAATCCAGAAAGGGGATTTATGATGCAATATTAGGAGCTAGTTGTACTAATGAACTAAGTATTCCACAATGTCCAGCAGTGCACAACAAACTGGAACTCTCACAGTTGCACAATATTAGAATGATCACGTATGCATAGGATTTGTTATGGTTTAGCACTCTTGGCTGATTAAGTGTTAAAAATAACATTGCTGGCCTGGTGGCGCTGAGGATTGAGGTGTTGGACACCACATCTCGCGATACACTGGCGGCCTGGGTTCAAGAACGAGCCTGGGCTGTTGGGGGTCGGCTGGGAAGGGAGGGGATTGAGCATCAGATGACTGTTCTCCTCTCCCTGGGAAGGGTTCAGGGCTCGCACTGCACCCCAGTGGTCCCCGATGGAGATTGGGGGTTCCACAGTCATGGTGCATCTAGAGGGAGGAGTATGGTGGACATCGGCATTTGTACCCAGACATCATTGTACGTCCGTACTTCAGTCATGGCTGCTTGATGGCCGTACCTCTGCACACCCTTGGACCCATATGGAATCACACCTGGGTATTAGATCTGGGCCCGACAGCCAGGATTAGAGGGTCCCCTCTGCAGGCACTGTGCGTGCTAGTCCTGTGCGAGTGAGCTTCCGGGGATTGCATGGGTGCAGGGGATGGTTGCTGGACAATGGCAGACTGAGCCACAGGGAGTAGAAATAATTTTGTGATAAAAGAAAGTGTTAAAAATAACAACAAGTGGCAGATAAGTACTGCCTCAGGCCAGATGCAACCATATCCTAGAAACACAAGGACATTTATTTTTATGTTTGCTTTTATGCCTGTGCAAGAAACATAGTGCCATCATCCGAGTTTGCAGAGGTGTGGCACCCTGTCTTCCAATTCAGTCAGTGTGTTTGCAGGCATGACCACAGTTCACCAATGAATGCTGTAGCTGTCTATGACAGCATTTGAAAATGCAGTGCCGTGCAGTTCAACGGGAGAGCTATGCTTCAGTGAGCAGTGATAAGATATCGCAGGCTCATGCACTCCTCCCACACACACACACGCATATTGCATGCTCATGCTCCCCTCCCCATGCACACACTGTATGGCCGACGGGGGTACCCAATTCCCTGTCAGCCCTGCTGCGCCCCCCCCCAACAGAGTTCCAGGTGTCATGCTGGGAGCCCACCCCAGCATGGCAACAGTCTGTATGGCCGACGGGGGTGCCCAATCCCTGTCGGCTCCACTGTCCCCCCCCCAAGAGACTACTGGTTGCCACGCTGGGAGCCCACCCCAGCGTGGTAACAGTCTGCATGGCTGTTGGGGGTGCCCAATCCCCCGTCGGCTCCACTGCCCCCCCAAACAGCCTTCCAGCTGCCACGCTGGGGGCCCACCCAGCGTGGCACAAGTCCCGAGTCATATAAGAAAAAAAAAAAACTGAAAGAAAAAACCTTCCATCGCTGACTGTCCTGACCCCCACCCTTTCCCACCCTCTGCCCACCCTGCCTTCCCACACCTCCACCTCACCCCATACTTACCTCCGGAGTCCGGCGCGATGATCTTTGGTGGACCGGGAAAATGTCTGCACTCTTCAAAGCTGACCGCAAACCGAAGAAATGCCAGTAAGCTGTATAATGGAATACATAGGGTTTTTTCAACTTTGATGCATATCTCAGGCATCTGGGGGAATTTTTTCACAAAATTTTCAACATGGGGTTTTTTGGACCTCACCTCATGAATTCTGTCAGTTATTTTGTTAATCGGGCTCGAAAGGTGATTTCGCAGTCACTGAACGGAACCACCTTTCAGGACCGATTTATGAAACAACAGTGTCACAGTTCATGAGGTAGGCCCCCAAAAACCCTATGCTGAAAATTTGGTGAAAAAATTCCCAAAAATGACTGTTTTACAAGCACGCTGTGCGCTGTTCCTACGCACGCTCGTAAGTTCTCGAATTTTCAATATGCTCACTCCAGATTTTCAACTTTGCCATTTTACTACACTTTCTTATGAGCAGTACAGCTGTCATTTCTCACATCTCGCCCAAAATGTGTTTCCGCGCATGTAGCGCACAATGGCACAGTCGGTGTGCAAAATCAATGTTCAGGACAGATTAAGATAATCACAGTGACACTGTTCGTGAGCAGAGGTGTTAAAATGGCTATGTTAAAAATTTGGTGAAAACATTCCCAAAACCGACTGTTTTATGAGCATGAGTTGCGCTGTTCCTAAGCACGCTCATAAGTTTGCAAATTTTCATTATTTTCACTCTAGATTTTCAACATTGTCATTTTACCACACCTCCTTATGAGCAGTTCAGCTGTCATTTTTCACATCTCGCCCAAAACATGTTTCCGCCCATGTAGCGCACAATGGCGCAGTCTGTGTGCGAACTCAATGTTCAGCACAGAGTAAGAAAATCACAGTGACACTGTTCGTGAGCAGAGGTGTTAAAATGGCTATGTTAAAAATTTGGTGAAAAAGTCTATAAAATGACTGTGTTACGAGCGGCCATTGCACAGTTTCCATGCCCCCTCGTAAGTTCATGGATTTCTAATATTTTCAGTCCAGACTTTCACCACTGGCATTTTTCCACACTTCCTTATGAACAGTACAGCTGTCATTTTTCACACCATGGCCGAAATGTGTTTTCGCACTTCCAGCACAGAAATGCGTGGTCACTGTGGGAAATCAATGTTCGGGACAGATTAAGAAAATCACAGTGATACTGTTCATGAGCAGAGGTTCCAAAAGCCCTGTGTTGACAATCTGCTATAAAAATTCCCCAAACTAATTGCACTATGGCTGTACGTTGTGCATTTTCTATGCATGCTCATGACTTCACCATTTTTTTTAATATTTTCACTGCAGATTTTCAACATTGCCATTTTTTGCACCTCCCCATGAACAATACAGCTGTCATTTTTCACATGCTGTTCGAAATGCGTTTTCGCACCTGTGGTGCCAAATGGGGTAGTCACTGTGCGAAATCATCTTTCGGCTAATGAACTAATATTGCCACTGTTCATCAGGTGGGGGACACAAAAAAAAATATTGAAAATTTGGAGTGAAAATGCCAATGAACGCCTGAGGCGTTAGGGTTTCCAATCATGATGCCCCACCCTGTAGAGATTAACAGGCATTGGGGTGTGACTTGGGATTCTCGCCTGTAATGCTCATACCATTCCACATCCAGCAACCAGTGAGAGGCATTGCGGTGTGCCCTGGACTCTTCGGCCCCAAAGTTCACCCCATTCTCCTATACAGGACCCATCTCACTGTATTTCCTGATGGAATGGCTTGAGCATAAGGGACAATGACCCCAAGGCACACCGTGACACTTGTCGGTGTCTGCAGGGTAGGGTGTGGTGAAATGGCGTGGCCATTGTGCCTGACGACCCAAAGGCACACCCCAATGCCTGTCACTCTCTGCAGGGTGGTGGTGGGGTTGGTTTCAGTTCAATACTTCACTGCCATTCCTATTATGCAGCTCTCTAACTCCTACACTACCAATGCCAGTGCCAGCAAGAAAACATTCGGCATTGACAAACGCTTGTTAGAATGTGCATATGTTAAGGTTTTTGGGGCCTTTGTGACCTCCCAGTGGCATATGACCTTATTTTCTAACTTAGAGTATGAAACAATCATTCTTGGTATCTATCACGGAAATGGAGAGGCTTCCATCAGGGTACCATACAGATTATTTTCCTTGTTATCAAATCCTGTATATGGCGGGGCTTGCTGCAAATGGGTATTGCTGCACAATGCCTTTCTCCAGAGGGAATCCTAAGAAACATTACTTTTTCTTTATGTACAATATATGAAGAGGATGCAAAGAAAGTGTCAAAACCACCATTGCAGGTATTATGGAAATCCTGTTATAATATATCGCACTCTTGAGAATTGTATACCTTTTGAGGACATCAATAGGAGGTTTTCTATGTAAGACTTTGGTAATTGTTTTTACTATACAAATCTATGTCTAGACTTGGAATGATGGGAATTACTTCTGATGTTGTGTGTATAGTTTTATATATATACCGTGTGTGTGTATAAATATATATATATATATATATATATATATATATACACACACACCATGTATGTATGTATGTGTGCGTGTGTGTGTGTGTGTGTGTGTGTGTGTGTGTGTGTGTATATTCTATGCAAAAAACTTCATTAACGCATCATTTGGGGTTAAAAAACAAAAAGTAAGGAAATGAGACCTTTAGGGTTGCCCCCTCTCCCCCATGTACCCCCTCCCATCCTCCCAAGATTGACAGACACCGGGGTGTGTCATTGGGGTTGTGAGGCCTAAATGTCACCCCATTCCATGTGTAATCATATTCACAAGCCACAGTAAAGAAGAATGGGATGCCATTAAGGCCTCACAACCCCAATGCCACACAACATTATCTGTCAATCTCGGGAGCATGGAGGGTACATGAAGGGGGGGGAAGGGGCCACCCTAAAGGTCTCATGTCCTTACTTTTTGTGTTTTAACCCTAAATTATGCATTAACAAAGTTTTTTTGCATAGACTTTCCTTACTTTTTGAGAAAGAATAGAAAAGTAGAAAGTCACACAACTTGCAAATTTCTGCCTAACATAACAGTACAAGTACTGAATATCATAGGTTTTGGTGGGAGAGCAGATGATTGGGAGCATGGGGCCCTTCGAACCCCACGCTCCCACCAGCTTGAAACAAAACAGAGTTTCATTCATCAAAGTGGCATAATTCCACGCCTGTTTACATGTCAGACACCTAACCTATGAAAATTACGTCCATGGCAGTAAGGCTAGGTACCCTATAAATGTGAAGCCACTACCACAATGCAAAACACTATACTCAAAATGTAAAGTGTGTCATGCAATATCTCCACAGCAAATTAATTTTCCAACATCTAAATACCATAATTCGCATGTACAGAACATCCCCTCAACACCCTCCAAATTTCAATTTAAAAGACCAAACCATGTCCGAGATAAAAAATCTTAAAGTTTGAGATTTTCATTCATTGGAGTTGCAGAATTCTGCACCTGTTTACATTTTTCACACCTAACAACTGAAAAGTATGTCCACTGCAGTGAGGCTAGCAACCAAATAAATTTCAAGCCACTACCAAAATGCAAAATGCTGTCTGCTAAACATAAACTGCACCACGCAGTATCTCCGTAAAGACTCCTAAACACCATAATTCACATCTACAGGACATCCCGTCTACACCCTCTAAATATCACGTTAAAAGACCAAACCATTTCCGAGATATTTGATTTTAAAAGTTGTTAGAATTGGGCTGTCTGGTTTCTCCAAATCTGGCCATCTAGTTCCTCTCTCGCGAACAAAGATTGCGATCAAAGAATCTCGCAATCAAAGAATTTGTGAGCTCATGACCAAAGAATTTGCAGGCTCAGGATCAAAGAATAAAAAATGTTAAAACTCTATTTTTACAGAGAAATACATTGAACCACAACCATGACTCAATAGAATGGAGCCCCCTGAGCAAAACTCATCCTAGTTTGACTTTGTAAGTCACCTCTAGGCTGAGAGATTTGACTTTTTAATCTGGCCATCTAGTCGCGCCCTCACAATCAAAGATCGCGGTCAAAGAATCTCGCAATCAAAGAATTTGCAGGCTCACGATCAAACAATTTGCAGGCTTGTGATCAAACAATAAAAAAATGTTAAAACTCAATTTTTACACATAAATACATGAAATCACAGCCATGACTCGATAGAACAAAGCCCCTTGAGCAAAGCCCATTCTAGTTTGTCTTTGTAAGTCACCTCTAGGCTGATAAATTTGATTTTTTAATCTGGCCATCTAGTCACACCCTTGTGATCAAAGTTTGCGGTGAAAGAATCTCGCCATCAAAGAATTTGCAGGCTCACAATCAAAGATTGTTAGCGAGCCGCGATCAGAGAATTAAAAACTTTAAAACTCTGTTTTCTGACATTTTAACAAGAAACCACAGGTGTGGCTCAATAGAGGGAAGACCCCTGAGCAAAACCTAACATAGTTTTACTTCAGAAGTCACCCCTGAGCTGAGATATTTGTTTTTTTTTCGACTGCAAAATGAAAACAAGATGGTGGCCATCGCAATCAAAGAATTCCTCTTGATCAAAGATTCTTTGATCTTGTGCCTGCAAATTCTTTGATCGTGAAGAGGGACCAGATGGCCAGAACCCCATTCTTCTTTCGCAAAATAACCATTTGAGCTCAGAGCTCTTTACATAGGTTCCATGTTAGCACATTTAGAACAAGTAGGTGATTATACAGAGGACTGAGACAAACAAAGCAATAGAATTAGAATAAGAACATTTAAGTACATTTGTTCCTTAAACAAAGGAATGCAAAAAATACAGTGAAAACTAAAACTGGAATAAGTAAACACAGACAGATACATACAGGAGCAGACTAAACAACTGTGCCCAACAGGGAGCCTGTTAGTTGTCAGCAACATGAGGGGGTTAGTGCATAGAAGTGCTGGAGAGATGGGGTGGGGGGTTGAGCCCCAAGTGCAGGGTGTCCAAGAGAGAAAGAGAGCGAGAGATCTGTTTGGCAGACGGGCAGATGGTAGGAGATGCCTTTGCTAGGTGCTAGCGATGGCAGACACAATGAGATTCCTGTATTAAATGGTTATTTAGGTTCTTTTTGAAGGTCCACAGACTGGGCAGGCT
The DNA here is from genome assembly GCA_016271365.2 of Neoceratodus forsteri. Lineage (NCBI taxonomy): Eukaryota > Metazoa > Chordata > Ceratodontiformes > Ceratodontidae > Neoceratodus > Neoceratodus forsteri. Next base: position 656,978,429 of record CM057456.1, read on the forward strand.
AATAATGTTCTCATGGAGGGAGCGGAACCACAACGGTGCCCAATAGACAAAGGACCTTTGTCCTTGAGATGTCTGACATTTTGGAGTCAGGAAGGACTGCAGTTCTGAATTTTGGGTGCGCCTGGGATTAGTGTTGGGAACTGGGAGTTGTTGGACCCCAGTCGGGAGCTGACCAAGGCAGATCTTTTTGGCCAGGAGGCAGGATTTATATTTTAAGCGACCAAAGAGTGTTAGCCAGTGAGCATTTGCACAGAGATCACAGGTGTTGGTTAGTCAGTGTGCCCGTAAGGTGAGCCTGCAGGCATTGTTAAGGGCATTTTTTATACATCGGAGGTCAGTATCTGTGGCAGAGCCGTATATTGGTAGTCCATAGTCCACTAGGAAACCCACTGAACTGTGGACCACTAAGCTGAGGGCTTCAGAGGTCAGGCTCTGCCTATGGCGATAGAGTAGCCCTAAGCATTTGTTGATTGCTTTGGCTGTGATGTCTACTTGGAGGGTGTAGGAGAGTGAGCTGTCAAGAGTGATTCTGAGATATTTGAAGTGATAAACACGTTCAAGAGGAATACCACCCGTATCACATATTGATAGTGGGTAGTTTTTGTGCTTGTTCTTAAGGCTAGTGAACAACATGTTTTTGGTTTTTTTGTAGTTTATTATCAATTTATGATTTTTGAACCACAACTCAATGCTGATGAAGACACGTTGTAGCTGTTGCTTAAGAGCAGTGGGGTCAGAGTCATTGGAAAAGATAACCGCATCATCCGCGTAGAGGAGGCTATGGCACTGACTGGCTAGGGGGAGGCAATTCAGAAATAGGCTAAAGAGAAGAGGGCCCAGTATTGACCCCTGTGGAACACCTGAGCACACAGGATTGGTGCCAGAGAGGAAGGTATCTATCCTGACTTGCTGTGAACGGCAGTGTAGGTAGCTGCAGAACCATGCAGCCACCTCAGGGGCAAGACCTATGGCAGTGGGTTGTTCAACTAGGAGGGCATGGTTGACTGTGACAAAGGCCTTTGTTAGGTCAATATAAATAGCCCTGACTAGCTGGCAAAGATCGAGAGATTTGTGGATGAAGCCTGTGTATTCCAGGAGGGCTGCAGTGGTGCTATGCCCAGCCCTAAAGCCATGTTACTCTGCGCATAGAAACATATGCTTGTCCAGATAATCGACAAGTTGGTCGGCAATGATTCGTTCAAGGGCCTTCAAGAGTGGTGGTAGTATAGAGATGGGACTATAGTTCCTGGGGAGGGCACAATCCCCACACTTGTACACATGGGTGACTACTGCAGCTTTCCATTTTGGGGGGAATACTATGAGACGGAGCAAGAGGTTAAGGATATGGGTGAGAGGGGACAGGATTTCTTTGAGTGAGAGTAAGATTAGTTTCTGGTTGAGGTTATCCCCACTGAATCTCCCCTTCCCAAGCACTTTGCACAGATATTCCCTGGTTTCTTCTAAGGTAATAGTTTTGAAGCGAAAGGAGGAATGTGATGGGGATTGCGTGGGTGCAGCAGGGATGGTGGGGGAGAAGAAGTCAGTGGGGAGAACATGCTGCAAGTCAGTGAAGGCATTGTTAAAGGTGTTGTGATAGATTTAGGGTCAAGGATGGGGAAGCCATCAACGCAAAGCATGGTAGGGGCTGTTTTGGGTTCTCACCTGGTGACCTCATTTAAGTTAGCCCAGAATTTGCATCCATCATTCCAGTTCTTGGTTAGGGCATCTTTATAGTATATGTTTTTGGCTAATTGGATGGTCCTGGTACAGGTGTTCCTCGCACGTTTGTAGTTCAGTATATCAGACTGCTTGCCAGTGGCCCTAGCGATATGCCAGAGGTGGTCTCTATTTTTCATTAGTTCAAGGGTATCAGCGCTCATCCAGGGGTTAAAGTAGCCTTTGATCTTCCACTTTTTTGTGGGAGCATGGGTGTCACAGATTGTATTGAAGAGGAGGATGAAATGGTCGAGCGCATCGTCAATGTCAGAAGCCTCAAAAACCGAGGACCAGTCAGCATTGAGGAGATCCATTTTGAAGCGGTCAGCGTGACCAGGTTTGAGAACCCTGCTGGTGATTGTTCTAGGAGGCAGTTTGGAGAAATTATTAGCCCAACTGAACATGATATCAATGGTTCTCCTCACCTGACAGCGGACTCATCGTGCAGCCGAAGGATCCTTTTATTATTTTTCCACGTGGTCACCATTTAAAGTTCTCAACCGATAACCATATCTCCACATTTCGGTATGAAATTGAAACTGTGGCCTGCAGCAGTGAGTCGTGTGGATCTTATCAGCCTTTCACAGTGTCACATAATTTTCAGCAGCCTCAAAGTTTTCTTCAGCCACTTCGAGATGGCTCGATCCTCACATCATGCACCAACAGCCCCAAATGACATGGCATATACATCCGTGGTGCTAACACAGATATTAAAGGATACAGCGGAACTGAAAACAACTACCATGTAGATGAATCACAACCTCATAGCTCTTGGGAGGGCATGGTGATCTCTGTTTGCTGTATCTTATGCTCTACAGCCACCACTGCACAATAAAATCAAAGCTGTTTGTGGAAACATGACCACCACATCAAATACCTGCTACACAAAGTGGATAACCTTGAAAACCATGCCAGGAGGAACAGAATAAGGTTGCTGGACTTCCCTGAGAGGGCTGAGGGATGGGACATTATTTCATTTTCACAGTATTATTTATTTATTTATTGAAGCGTTTTACCACGAAAGGCATACTGAGCAGTTTACTGCTCAATTTCAGATGAGTCCTGGGCGAGGGGGGAACATAGGAAGACAGTTGAAGACAGTATAAACAAGTGAATACATAGAGGGAGAACACTAACATTTGGTTCTAATTACTAGACAGTAGTGGGTTGAGAGAATCAGTAGATAACCACAGTTAATACAGAATGAGAACAATGCCATACCCATGTTATTAAATGCATCAAACTGACCACCTCTGGAGATGGAAAGGGCACGCTGCTTCCTTGCCCCCAAACCTCAACTTGGTGAGAGACCCCAGCCAATACTGTGTAACTTTTCCCATTGCCCAGTAAAAGAAAATGTCCTTCAGATGGCAAGAGAATGTGAGTCACTAAAATGTGATGGCAACACTATTCAAATTTCCCAGGATGTCTCCCCCAATCTCTCCAAATGTCGGAGAGACTACGCAACACTCCAACGTAAATGTACTCAGCTCTCAGTGCCACACTCCTTACGATACCCTGCACTTCTCCAAATACAAACAAATACTTTACCTTCCAGTCACCAGGGGAGGCTGAGCAGTTCATGCAACACCACTGGCCAAATATCAGCTTTAGAGTATCTTCCTCTGGCTTGCAAAACAACTACTTTGCCCAGTTAATGGAGGTGGTGCATGCAAAACAACCCCAAGGATCTGCCTCTCTGAATGCTGCCACAACTGAGTCTGCATTCTAGTAGCAGGTTAACAGAGTTAGGAACAGGAAGAAAGCCCAAACACAACAAGGCCAAAAGCTGTCCCACCAAGGAATCTCTCTAGGATCAGAAAAAGAAGCCCCCTTCTCAGCCTCAAATAGCAGCTCACCAGCATATCCACCTGTGAAGACTCAAAACCAATTTGCAGCTCTGTGATCCTCCTCTCTGGATGACCCAAACATCATGACTGAGCAGACCCCAGAACTGCAGCCTGCAATTATTGATGACCCTGTCTGGCTGGACCAAGCACTAGGACAACCCTCCTGGGCAGGCATAGTGACTGCATCCACTGGATAACCAGATCAGCTGCCAACTCCTGTGACCCCACTGTAGCCACCAACCATTTCACAACCTCTTGCAACCTTAACTACCTGGTATGTGACTCAGTGAGTAATTTCCCCCTTTTTTTATCGTACTATTGTTTCTCCTCAGCAGAGTGGCCCCACATGATCTCTGACCGCCGGCCCTGCACCCCCAGACCCAGTCGTACGTGCAGGCCACACGAACCCAATCCCCCAGTGGGCCGGCCATTATCGCTCTCGCACCCACTGGGTACACGCCCCTCTCAGGTCTCTCCAGGGGCGCAATGCGCGGCCATCAGCCACGAAGATCACCCTCTGCATTTTCCACAATTTCTTCCCAGTGGAGAGACGGATGTGTAATGGTGTCCAAGCATGTAGTGCTGATGCCCGCCGCACTCTCCCCCCCCCCGCTGTTGCATGCCCCTTATAGTGCAGCTGGCCTCCACCAGTCACCGCTACAGGGTGATGCAAGCCCCACTACCCACCCCAGAGAGAGGAGAGCAGTTGTCAGACACTCAATCCTCCCTCTTCCCTGCCATCCTCTGGTGGCCCGAGTCTGTTCCCGAACCTGGGTCACCAGCATGGCGCGAGGTGTAGCGTCCAGTGCCTCAACCCTCAGCTCCACCGGGCCAGGTGTAATTTATCCTTTTTAATTCACTAAGAGCCTGGTCTTAGCTTGGTGACCAGATGGCATTGGTGGCTGCCCAATTTGCCTTATTGCTTATAATATTGTTACCATCTACATCATGGCAGGGGCCTGAACGAGGTTTACGCTTCCTTTTGCAGGCTGTTTTACTGATCAATCCTACTGAAGCTCAGGACATAACCTCTCTGAACATTTAAACACTGACTCAGAAAGTTACTTTAACCACCTATATTAGTAAAGGTTAGAATGAACTGTTTTTCATACTACTGGTGAGAAATGTTACCATTACATGTTAGATGCAAGTCAGCTACCTATATCGCAAGTTCTGGTTGTTCTGCTTAGCTAACCATAGTTAACCCCGGCTGCTCATAACTGCCCCCACATACCTGTCTCTAAGGTACTCTGCTCAATCTTACAACCCAGCTCTTGCTCACTTTCTTTGAATGTTGCCATGAAATATTCACATCCATAAGGCATCCAAGTTTCAGAATAAGGGGATGACCCTTAGAAAACCAGACTAGGCAAATACGCATGCATAGTGCATTATTCCCCATGTGCTCATCAGTGACTGATTGAACTCCTGTGTTTTCAGGACCCTGGAATCTCAGAGTAACTGTTTCACTAAATGCAGACACAAAGAGCTACAACTGGTCTGACCCTGAGCCACAGGGCTGTGCAGAAACACTGTTTCTCTAGATGCCTGAGAAGAGAGATAAAGGTCAACACTAAAAAAATGGTGTCTGTGACCTTTGGTACCAGCCAAAAATTGGCCAGGCTCTCAAGACTCCCAGTCTTCACCTTGTCGGATCACTCCCTTCTTGAAGCGGTGCCATCCTTCCAGTACCTTGGCATGTGGCTTGACAGTAAGCTTGAATTCTCAGGCCACATCAATGCTATCTATGTAAAACCCCACCCTAAGCCTGGTGCTTTGTACCATAACAAAGATGGTCTGTTCTGTCCCTGTCCGTTTTCCGTGAGCTGGTCACCAAAATGACTCCCGGTCTTTGACTATGTTGACTTGGTCTATAGTGCAGCCCCCTCCACTTCCTTATCCAAAGCGGACACCCTCTGTAATGCCTTTTGTCGCTTTGTAAATAACTCCGTTCCACATATGCACCACTGCTCACTCTTCCCTGTCCATCTTCCACCTACCTTCACGTCATCTATTACACAGCACCTTCCTCATCTCCAAGTACTGGTTTAGCTCTCTGACATCCCACTGTATCTCACCTCACTCCTCTCTCCAGTCCCCCCTGCTCCAAGCTCCCTCCATTCAAGGGACCAGTAAACCTTCTCCACTCCTTACCCCTGTTCCTCTGCTGGACAATCTCCTTCTCCTAGCACATACCATTACCCTGGAACCAGCTCCCTCAGTCCAATCATAGGTCATAGGGCAATATGAGCTTGAGGGACTAGCCCATTATGAACTCTCCACCCACTAGCCTAGGTGGAAATCATATTTAAAATTCCCAATATATAAATCAAGATTCTTTTTGAAGAGCTGGAGAGTAGAACTATGTACCACTTCCAGAGGTAGGGAATTCCAAATTGGCGCTATTCTTTGTGTAAAAAAGTGATTTCTTCTGGTTGTCTTATTGATTCTTGATTTGAGCTTAAATTTATGAGACCTAGTATTAGTTACAAAATGTTGCTATTCCATACAGATAGATTCAAATAAAGTCGTATCCCTAGTAGCTTTATAAATTAAGCATAAGTCACCTCTTAAGGAACAATATTTAATGGAATAAAGATTCAGCTCTTTTAGTCTATTCTCATAAGTTAATGTTTTCATATTGGAAACATATCTAATAAATCTCTATTGATTTTTTTCTACAGACATCTTGTCCTGAACCGGAGTAGGAGCACAAAAGGATGAGCAATAGTCAAGATGACATCTGATATACTACAATATATAGGAATTAGCACTTCAGACTCTCTAGATTTAATATTTTTCATAACACAATTGATTAATCTTTGACATTTTTGTACTGTTTTGTTTGTGTGCTCAGTGAATTTCAAGTTATTAGTTATGTAAACCGCCAGATCCTTCTCAGATGTTACCATACTTAGCTGAATATTGTTCATAAAGTAGTCGTCATTCTACCTCCTTAGGGTCCCTCAGCCAACAACAGAAATTCCTTCATCCACCCACCTGCACCTGTTTCCTGTAGATCCTCTCATCGATTTTGGTAATTTTAGGTTTTGATTCCCTTCTACCCAGCTGTTTCCTTGTGCATTGTTTTGACTGACATTGTATTGCTTTGATGCCAGTCTCCGTTTTCAACGTGTACTTGTGCTTGAACAACATATTCGCACTTTATCCTGTTCCACATTTGTACCAGTTAAGTATTCTTGCTGGTAAGTGTCTGCACTTATCTGCAACATTTAATGTACTGTGCTGTTACACTGTTAACTCCTGTACCACCCGGTCACACCTGGAAATGAGCCTCTGCTCAGTGTGCATTTACCAGTTTTCAAATAATAATAATAAAGATAATCTCAGATCAGATGTTGGACACCAGCTGTATTAAACCCTGCCCTTGCATACAGGCTGCGGCACTTCTGTTTGGGAGATGGGTGCACTCATGAAAACCTTGTGCCAATAGCATGGACATTTGTTCAACAAAATGTAACATAAGCCAAAATTATATATGTTTACAATGCTGTTGTAAGCACTGATGTGTGTATATACCTGTAATGACTGTTGTCCTCAGCTGCTATTAACTTTATTTTTTCATTTTGTCCACCCTCCAGTTTGTAGCAATCTTCTGCTGCCACACAGTAACATAGAATGCCACAGGTTGCAGCAATGTGTGTAAAAAGCAGTCTATGATACATTTTGTTTCAATAAAAGTTTCTTTGCATTATTCTGTTGTTATTGTGTGTTTTTTACATCCTTATGCTTTTTCCACCCATCTCTTTTTCAGACTTAACACACCTCAATGACTTGTACTGAATGTAACCACAGATGTCTGGTGATGGTACATTTAGAACTTGGACCCTTATTCGTGCGTTTTTGTGCATTCATGCTTTTCTGGTATGCTTCCCTTTTTGCCACCTGTACCCTGGGTATAATGCTGTTTGTTAACCTTTGGCTGGCATTACAGTGAAGCAGTTTTGTTAACTCTTTGATCCCAACCTCCAGAGGCATCCGTGATTCTTGCATGTGGACTCAGAGTGTCCCCCCCCCCCCCACTTTAGTTGGTTAAATTTCCCCTTGAGATTCCTGGAGTGAGAGAGGTGTTTTCAGTCCAGGTGGGAGTATATATTACGGGATTTCCATGGCAGGCCCCTTTTCTTTGGCTAGCCACAAGGAAGAAAGTGTTCTGTGTCCTGTGTCCACCCTGTTCACTGTCTCATCAGAATGAAGGACTTGCTAACTTGCCCTTTGTTGCAATCCGAACACACATCACAGGTAAGCGGATAGTTTTTATGTGGTGGGGAATGGGGACATTGGGAATGGTAAACAGTGCAGCAACACTAGAATGGTTATTTTCTGTGCACAAGGGATATCTTTTCTCCTAAACGAGGTATATTTTTCTCCGACACAGATGCCACACCAGGCCATGCCTTTGAACAGTCAAAGCCAGGTATGTCTGGCATCCGTTTTATATTACTGTCCTCCCTGGCCTTTCTGGTCTGGCTGCTTAGAGAAATGTACTTATTATGCCCCTTCCTTAAAACAATTTGCTCAGTATGCAGCACCATTCTGCAGGGAGGCATATTATTGGGCTGTGTGTCCCGGGGAGAGGGGAGTTGGGGAAACCATTGGATTTGTGGAGGGGGCTGACTGCAAAAAGCTTTTTTTAACATTGTTAGATGGAGGGAGTTTGGGGAACTATAGGATTTGTGTGGAGGGTGCTGTACATATTGTGAAGTGTGTTTTTTGTTTTATTTTTGTTTGCTTGCACGTATGTGCAAGAAACATAGTGTCACCATACGAGTTTTCGTAGGTGTGCCACCCCTGCTTCCAATGCCCTGCTCCTTTTTTGCAGATGCAGCCACACCGCACCAATGAATGTCCAAGCTGTCTATGAAAGCCATTCAGATGCAGTGCTGTAGAGTTCTGAGAAAACCACCACTACAATCAGTGGTGGTAACGTATAGGCAATTTGCATACTGCCAACAATGGCAGTATGCAAATTACCTACACATTACCACTGCTGATTGTAGCAGCCGTCAATGCATATTTCTCTCTTCCCCTTCGTTCCAGTTGATTTTAATGGGGGACCTACGAAGCTTAACCACCTCTACAAAACACGTTAGATAGACCCTCCAGCATATTATCTATGGATGTGAGAAGTCCAGTGGGGATTGCCTTGTGTCTACAGCTCTTGCTCAGCACTGAAGACTTAAGAAGAAGAAACTGGTATCAACTCTGTCATCACAATTAACCAGTCCCCTGGCTTTAATTAGCCTGACTGGGCTATCTCTCCCCATCACCAGAGTTAAAGAGAAAAGAGACCATTAAAGGACAGCCCGAGAGTGATAGCAACTTAATTGAACACTTCAAGTCTCAGCCCTTTAAATCAGCCCCTATCCAGCACAACGCCAGCTCCAAAATGAACTCTGCAACTGCACAGCAACTCGGGAAGAAGGAGAAGGAGGAGGAGGGAAAAGTTCAGGGGATCGAATTACAGATGTGACCTTCAGCAGTAATGAGAGGTGAGCATTTAAGGAAAGCACAGATGAGATCCAGTGACTCAGCAATGATTTCAACAAATGTATTAATTAAACAAGTATATAAAATCAACTCAGTGTCACACAGCAGGGGTGAGCCCATAGTTTCTGTGACTTCTGAGCTGTATGTTATTTATAGCATTTAGAATTTGCATTAAAAGAGAAGCCCCCCCAAAAAAGCAAAGACTGGTGGGATTTGCAAAAACACAGTTGTGTTATTTTATTTGTCTTGTGAGAATTTACACTGAAAGAGAAGCTGCCCCTCTCGAGGGATTGACCCCAGTTACTGTCTCCCTGGGGTTTTGGAGCCGGCTTTCTTTCTTTCTTTTTTTTTTCTTTTGTAATCCAGCTGCAATATTCAACCACACTGCAGCCATGGTTGGACTATGACAAGCCAGCGACTGACAGGACCTTCAGTAAGTCGTCTTACTAGTATTGGGCACTACTTTCTCTTATTTTAGTTCGAAATGAAAGAACTGCGCTCATACTGGTGAATCTCCTCTCCTGTAACTAGTCTGCTCTGTAGCTAGTCAGTTTGTAACATTTGAATTGCGCTGCGATCCTTTGCAAGAAGACTAGCATGTTTTCTCCTAATCGGTGTGGCTGTCACATTCTCTGTGCTGAAGTTTTTGTGCAGGCTGGAGATGGATATTCATTGTTATCGGGTGAAGGATTAGATCATAGTGTAGTACAATGAGTTCTAAAGTTTTTCATTTCGACAATCTGTCTTAAACATTTGTTCCAAGAAACTTTTGGGGAACTGCATTTTGGCCAGGAAGTGCTGTTGTCATGACATGTAGCTACCTCCATAAATTGGCAGTGCAGATTGCCGTATGGATTTGGCTTGGTGCTGGGGTGTGGAGCATGATTGCACATAACTTTTCAATAGCCACTTATTAAAATGCATGCCAAGTACATGGTTACTGTACGGCAGTGCATTGCAGAAAATAATCTTTAATGCAGTACTGCATTCAAGTAAACCACTCAAACTGGCAGCCTAAGCTTGTATCCCATGAAAAAGAACAGATCTTGCAAAAGCAGAGCTCCCAAAATGCGTTTAGTTCCACCAGAAAAGAACAAGACGTCTTCTGGTGTGTAAAACAGCCTTCCACTTAATCCTGCATTCGTTACACACACCACACATCACACACACACTTTACTTGAGTAGGCAGATTAAGGCTAGGATAATCGTAATTAAAATTATGCAAATTGCAGACAGTATGACTTCAACTGTTTCATCTACATTAACTCTTCAGCCAGAGTGGGGCTGCCAGAATATTAAGCAATATTAAATGGAATATTTTATGGAGCACTGTCAATCCTGCATTAAACTCTTGAGGTTGATTTGTGAAAACAGTATTTTCTGTGGCCTTTACTTTGTCATACCAGCATGTGGCAAAATACACTGTACGGGGTAGTGAGTGGATGGTCAGGTAGTACTCCTTACTTTGTCAGGGTTTATATTATTTCTCCTTTCTCCCAGTTCTTTTAAATGTAGTATTTCTGGTACACTGTGTGGTTTACAAAACAAGATTGTTGACTTGCATATTTATTTCTTTTTTTAACACATAATACCCCAACTGAGATGCAGCATCTCATTTCTTGCTGGGTCCTGCTCCTGTGTCTTTGTCTTCTACTTCTGTCATGAGTCAGGAGTCTACATTGTTTTGTAATCACCAGCCAGCAGGGATATTAGATCTGAAAATCATTTGGCCCCCATAGTCATTTAATTGAAAAACAAAAAGGTAAACAAGGCGCCCAGAATAGCTTGAACAATTAAAAGACTTCAAAATCAAAAACACAACTGTCAAGTGCACAAACACAGAGCCACAAGGGCAAATGCTGCAGAGGGTGTTTGTTGTGACGAGGACTGCATTATTACTGTGGCACTTTAAACCTATGCAGGTTCTTTGTCAACGGCCAAACCAACCAATGTACTTGTCAATGCAAGTCAGCATGGCCAGTGAAAGAATCATTTTGCTGGCTGAATGTAGACTCTGCTGTCATTTATTTAAATGTGTTGTCCATGAAAGGCACACCGATTCGGAACTCTGTTCTAGGTGGAACCTCTCAAGAAGGAGGTTACAAGGGGGAAGTACCACAAAAAAGAACAATACAATGTGCTAAAAGTGTAAATATACACAACGTAATACTAAAACAAAACAGTGATAGACATCGAGGTGTGCCTTGGACTCTTAGGCCCCAAAGTTCATCCCGTTCTCCTATGCTAGACCCATTTCAGTGTATTTCCTTATGGAATGGGTGAGTGTAAGGCCCGAACACCCCAAGGCACACCTCAACACTTGTCGGTGTCTGCAGGGTAGAGTGAAGTGAAGTGAAATGGCATGAGCATAATGGGCGATTGACCCACAGGCACACCCCAATGCCTGTCCATCTCTGCAAGGTGGGGGTGGTGTTGGCGTCAGTGCAATACTTCACTGCCATTCCTATTCTGCAGCTGTCTAACTACTGCACTTTCAATGTTAATGCCAGCAAGCAAACATTCGGTACTGACAAATGCTTGTTCAACATGTGTAGCACCAAACCTTGAATCCATGATTTGTCTCTTTTGCTAGGCTATGTCAGTGACCTTAAAACCAGCACTGCATGGTTTCAACATGGCTGGGTGCTGAGCAACCTTTTCTGTAGTGCTCGACATTCAGCCATGTTGAGACCATACATTGTGTGGTGGGAGGGGGGGCTCTGAATTACTGCTTGACTTGCACTAGAAATGTTTATTTTGTGGCTTTCCTAGTTATCAAGGTTAAGGACTGCTATTTGCTCCTCTATTTTGTTTTCACCACCACAATTGTGCTTTGTCCTCCCTTACCTGTGCTACTGCTTACATTTGTCCACTCCTTCCATTGTGTTTCAGCCCCCTTCATTTTGTTTCCAACCCTCCATTTTGTTTCCACTTCTTCCATTTTGTTTTCACCCCTCCATTTTGTTTCCTCCCCCTCCAGTTTTTTCACCCCTCTAGTTTGTTTTTGGTTTTTTTTTTAGCCACGGTGACTGCCATTATTTTATAGTGTTTTATTTTGCAAGATTGTTAAGACATATTATTATTTAGACATACTGTTTTAAGACTTTTATTAAGATCGACAGGAATGTTGTGTTTCATGTGATACAGCAGGAGATTGATTTAGTTGCTGTTATAATGTACCACTCTCCTTCATCCCATTGTAAAGTCTCCTTTTTCTGTCGTATGTTGTGAAGCAATTGATGTGCACTCTCGTTTGTTCTGCCACTTCATTTGTTAAATGACTGATGTGCACTCTCATTTGTTCCACCACTTCATTTGTTAAACGACTGATGTGCACTCTCTGTAATTTTTTTATTTTAATTTTATTTTATTTAAACATTTGGTAACTGGGAAAGGCACAGTGAGCCGAGGCTCATTTCCAGGTGTGACCTGCGGACAGGGGCAACAAACTGTGTACACATGAGATACTGTAAATAAATATAGCCATGTGGATTCATATAAGAGCCATAATTAGTTTGGCAATATACAGTGAAGCCCACCAGAATGAAGCATAGCACTGCAGAATTCTGCAGTAGAGTTACTGCAGCAAACAATGCAATTTCAATTGGAGTTAATCCCTTTTTGTCATGTAGTAAACCTGTGACACTGCATATCATCCTGGTGGGTGTCATTGTAGTTGGTAAAATACTTGTACAGAATTTATACAGCAGCAACATTTTACATGGTGTGTACAGTGGCAACATTTGACATAGTGTATACTGATATGACATACATAAACACAGTAAATAATAGATTAGCTGCTTCCGAGAAGAAATAGCCAGGAATTTTGCATATTTTTACTTTTTGCAGTGAGATTTGGATGACCTGGAGGTGAGGACAGGGAGATGAGAAGCAGGAGCAGGTGGGGGATGGTAGCAAGCGAAGTTGCTGTCTGACAGAGTTATGCAAGAGAGAGTTTCTTAGGAGAGGAGATAGTTGGTTCCATAAGAAGGGGAGCCTGTAGGAGAAGGCGGATTTGCCAGTAGATGAAGATGGTTTGGGCAGTGAGAAAGAGCAGGCGTCCCTTGATTGTAGGATGTAAGGGGATGGGTTCACTGGGGATAGCCTCTCTGAGAGATAAGGAGGTAGCCGGGTGAACCAGAATTCGGATATTAGGGAGACTGAATGGATGTAGTAGCAGTGGGATAGGGGTGCAATACCAAGAGTGGAGTAAAGAGAGCAGCGGTGGGTTCTGAGGGGGGAATTTGTGGCAAATCGACAGAAGGCATTTAGAAGGTTGTCAGGCCTGGATAAAGATGAAGCAGGGGCTGTGCAGCACAACTGAAAATTGGTGTGAACATTTTTGTGAGTATTTCACACCTCACTGGCAGTGGGAGGGAGTCTTTGTTGCGGTAAAGCATATCAAGCTTGGAGCAGAGTTTCAAGGTGATGGCTTCTACGCGGGTCAAGAAGTTTAAGTGGAGGTCCAGCCATACGACTAGATATTTGTAAGATGTGACAGAGTCTAGTGGGGTCCCATCTAAGGAGGTGATGGCAGGGGTAGAGGAACTCTGGCTAGTTTTTGCACAGTTCAAAAATCATTGATGCAGTTTTGGAGGTGTCGATTTTGAGCTGATTTGCCTGGAACCAGGACTTGCATATTAGGGAAGTCCTTTTGTAGCTGGGATTGGATATCATCTAAAACTGGCCCGGAGGCAAAGAGAATGGTGTCATCTGCATACATGTGTATTCAGGACCTTGAGTAAACAGTGGGGAGGTCATTTATGAATAATGAGAATAGGATAGGACCGAGTATTGATCCTTGGGGTACACCTGTAAGTATGGGGGTGGAAGGAGGAGTTTGCCACCATGACAGATTATAGCCTGTTGCTGAGGTTGGAGATCCGGCGGTCATGAGGGCTGCAGAACAAGCTCTCACCCCCCCCCCCCGATTTGGAACCAGAGCCCTTATACAGTCTGCCCAGCAGTTAGCGTCATGAGGGCTGCACGAACAAAGCTCTCCCTCCGATTTGGAACCGGAGCCCTTATACAGTCTGCCCAGCAGTCCGGGTTGTGAGGGCTGCACGAAAGTCTCTCCCCGATTTGGAACCGGAGCCCTTATACAGTCTGCCCAGCAGTCCGGCGGTTGTGAGGGCTGCACGAATAAGCTCTCCCTCCCAATTTGGAACCAGAGCCCTTATACAGTCTGCCCAGGTACTACAGAAACTAAATCGCGACCGTTGCTGGAGCGGAGCGCTGGCTGGCTTTGTTTAAAAATGAACTCTTGGTGCCTTTTTACAGAAATACATCGTCCCAGCTGTGGAGATATTTTTTTTTTAATGTTAACCTCAGCACTGCTGTATCTACCGCTGCTTTCCCGACTACTGCTTTAATTATAATGAAATTTCCCTTTAAGGCTTACTATTTACTTTAAAGTCTTGGTATTTCATAAAGTACTTTAAGTTGATTACTATAGCCTACCTGATGTACCTACCCTTTACTGCTGCTACCGAAATTTATACTGGTGCCTCAGATTTCACTGTTGGCATGCTGTAATCAGATAAAGGATCTCCCGATATAGTCTCTGTGCCCCAACCCCCACTGTGAGCCCCCTGTGCTGTACCTATTTTAACTGCTGTGTTTTTTCTCCCTCTTCCACAGCAGTCCGGCGGTCGTGAGGGCTGCACGAACTAGCTCTCCCACCCAATTTGGAACTGGAGGCCTTATACAGTCTGCCCAGGTACTACAGAAACTAAATCGCGACCGTTGCTGGAGTGGAGCGCTGGCTGGCTTTGCCCCGCTGAACGCTACGCGTTCAGATCCCCACCGCCCCCACCACCACCCTTGGTCGGCACTCGAATATATAGGTTGATTTCTGATCACATGATCACGAAATAACCTAGCACTCCACTTTTCCATCGGCAGCTTATCTTTCTCCACCACTAGAGGTCCCCTTACTTTTTCTCTCTGTTTATCTCCAGTACTGTCACTTACCTCCATAATCTTTTTCCTCCACTAGAGGTCCCCTTACTCTTTCTCTCTTTCTTTCTCTCCAATACTGTCACTTAGTCCAAACTCTCCCCTACCATGCTCCCACTTACCCTCATCACTCTCCTTCTGCAATTTCATCAGGCACTCTCACCTACCACCCATAATGACATATTGAGGTGCAAGAAGGAAGCCCTCTGTCAACATGCAGCCTGGCACCCCCAGCCTTGCCCCCCCACAATATACACTGACACTCCCACCCCAGGATACCATCCACCGAGGCAAGGAACCCACTGGTGCCCCACCCTCTCTGGCCAACCTACTCACTACACAACCACCACCCGGCAAATCCCCTGTTATCAGAACTTACTCCCCCTGTCTGCCCCCCTTACTCTGAAACTCCCAATACCCACCATCGGTCACAAGAAACATAAATGCCAAAGACCTACTACTCAAACCAACAGCAACCGCCTCAGATTACTCATCCTTATCCTTCTTCTTCTGACTGGCAATGTCCACCCCAACCCAGGTCCACAAAAAAACACACCATCCCACCCAACTCCAGGTAAAGGCCTGCGCATTGCCTCTCTAAACATTTGCAGCATTCAAAAAAAATGGGACTCCTTTCAATGTTGGGTATTCCAGAATCACCCCGACATCATTTCCCTAAGTGAAACCTGGCTCTCCCCCTCTGTCCCCGACTCGGCTGTATACCTCTCTGGATACCACCTTTACCACTCCGACCAACCAGGAAAACGAGGGGGTGGCTGTGCTGTCTACCTCAAGGACTCACTCTCTGGCCACCTCCTCCCTCTGCCCACACTAGCATCCAGGGCTCAGGCCCTCACCCTCAAAATTACTCTACGTAGGTCTACATCCCCTCTCCTCCTCACTACGACATGTCCCCACCAGGGACCAGAAGATAGCCTTCAATCCATCATGTCCTACCTAGCAACCCTACCCCCAAAGCATGAAAAATGCTACTGGGGGATTTCAACATAAATTGGCTGGCCAAAACAGCCACCCCTTACATCAATGAGGCTGCTGCCCTCGATCTCACTCAGGTCGTCAGAACCCCCACCCGACTGCACGCCCACACGGGGTCATCCTCCCTCCTAGACCTAGTCTTCACAAACCGCCCACACAAAATAACCAGCACCCTAGTCCTCCCCGACACCCTAAGTGACCACTCTCCAGTACTCTGCGACTGGTCTGGTGCCCCCCTCAAATCCGTTCCCAAAATTACTGCTCAACATAAACTAGGGCCTGGTAAACTAGCCCTACTTAAGGCCCACCTTAGAGACTGGGACTGGCCTCCCCTAACAAACACCCTCGACCCAGACCATGCCCTCGAACTATTCATCAGCACCTTTAACGCTGCCTGCAAAAAATACGCCCCCCCCTCATCAAAATGATGACCAAAGGGAATCAAGCCCCTTGGTTCTCGGACCACCTCCAAGGCCTACTACATCATCGTGACACCCTTTGGCACCTTGCTAATGAGACCCAAAAGCCTCTGGGCAGGAAAAGGTATCGGGAGTCCCGAAACAAGTGCACCTGGGCCATACGCACCGCCAAAGCAAACTATTATAAAGCCTCCTTAACCTCCACCTGGGGCACTGGACGCAAGTTCTGGGAGAACATCAAGGAACTCTGTGGCAAGGCCCCAAATACGCCACCAGACCAAATTCTAATAAATGGTAAACTCTCCTTCGACCCTGTCAGTATAGTCACGGCCCTTAGCACCGCTTTCACTGATCTCTCCCATGTGCTGCCCCCTAATTTCTTTGATCCCCCACCTGCCCGTACCACCCCACACCCTCCCCTTGCTCCACCTTTCCACCTGCTAGTCCTTACCCCTGAGTCTGCCAAACCCTACCTAACCAAAGCTATTGGCCAAAATTGCTATAGTCACGACTCCCTGGACCTCAGACTTCTCCGCCTCACCCTCCAGGAAGTCCTAGCACCACTCACCCACATTCTAAACCGCTCCCTCGCCAAGGGAAGCTCACCACCCTCTGAAAATCGGCCTACATCACTCCCATACATAAAAGTAGTGACCGCTCTTCCACAAACAACTACGGCCCCATCTCTCTATAGTACCCCCCCGTCTAAGGCCCTAGAACGCATAGTCGGTGACCAACTCATTGACCACCTTAATAAATACCACCTTCTATCCAGACAGCAAAATGGTTTCCGTGAGGGCCACAGCACCACCACCACCCCCTTCCTCGAATTTACCTCCCATGTCCACATAGCCCTGGACCACGGCCACCTCACTGGTGCCATCTTCGTGGACCTATCTAAGGCCTTCGACACCGTAAACCATGACCTCCTACTGAACACCCTAGCCTACATGGGGCTCTCCAATGATGCCCTAAACTGGTTCACCAGTTATCTCTCCGATAGAACGCAGTTAGTCAAGGTAGGCCCTGTCCTGTCCCCCCCCCCGCCTCCCTATCCGTTCTGGTGTCCCTCAGGGCTCCATACTCGGCCCCCTCCTCTTCAGCCTATACCTCAACTCCCTCCTATCGTCATGCACCGGAAATTTGCTCCTATATGTGGATGATGCGTCCTGTTCGCCTCTGACCAGACCCCCCTCAAACTTCACCAAACCCTCCAACACTCTTTCCATGAAATCAAAGACTGGCTCACCGCCCAGCGTCTTATTTTTAACTACAATAAGACAAAAGTCATGATATTTGCCCACCCCCAGAACCTGCTCAAGAACCTCTGCCCCCAACTTCTCACTGCCAACCAGACCCCGCTAGAACAAGTTAGCCATTTTAAATACCTAGGGATCACATTAGACCCTGCCATAAGCATTCACAAACATATCCTTCACCTCTCTATAGCCCTTAGCTCAAGGCTGGGTGTACTATACCATTTCAAACACTGTCTCACCCCTGAAGCCTTAAAACTTACCATAAACTCCTCAGTCCTCTCCCTACTAGACTATGGCATCCTAATCTGTAGTGCTGCACCATCCACAGCCCTAAACAGACTTCACCTCATGCTTAACAAAGCCTGTCACCTCATCCTTGGATGTGATTGTCTTACTCACTCCTGCTCCCTATACAGCAGCACAAACTGGCTAAACCTTGATAACCGAATTAGGTACCACACCTGCCTTATGACCAAAAAGGCCTTACTTGGCCTCACCCCTCCTACCCTTGACCAAATTATCCACCCAGCACCTCCAGGCAAAACAACCTGTAGCTCGAACAAATGGCTGCTATGGGTCCCCAATGGCCGGACCTCCCAATTCCGGCGTGCTTTCAACTACAGAGCCCCCACCTGGACTAACGCCCTCCCAAGTCATATAACTAACGAATTAAGGCTTGGCCCCTATAAATCCAAGCTAAGGACTCACCTTCAGGCCTCTAACCAATGTGACTGCCCTTGACCCCAGAATGTCCTATCCCTCCTTCCCTCAAATAACTTTCATATTTCCCCCTTACCAACTAACCCTCATGAATCTGTATGACTATCAGCCTCTACAGAGCCCTCTGTATCCTTCTGGCTGTGCTATAGGAATGCAAAGCAAAACTACTGTTAGCCAATCTGTTGAACTACTATGTAACTGTTTAATTTGTTGTAATGTTTCTGTAACCCGTATCGTCAAGTTCTCTCCATGTACCTGTATGTATGACGTGGAACCTTTGTAAATGAGTCCCTGACTCAAAGGGCTTTCTGAAAATCACAATAAATAAATAAATAAAAACCACTGAATTGAGGTGGGGGCCAAGCCAGCTGCCTCAAGTTTTTCAAGAAGTAGGGAGTGGGAGACTAAATCAAAAGCCGTGGCCAGACCTACAAAACCTGCTTCAGTTAGGTGGCCTTGATCTGAGGCAGAGTGGATGTGTCCGGTGACTTGCAGCAGAGAAGAGATTATGGAATGGTGCTTTCTGAAGCCTGACTGGTGAGGAGAAAGGAACTCTGAAGCCATGAGTAATTCAGTCAGCTTGGATTGAACTAGTGCTTCCTGTACTTTGGCAAGGACTGGGAGGAGGGAGATTGGCCGGTAGTTATCTGGCACAGAGGGGTCACCACCCTCACGTGGGGGGGATTATGCATGCCAATTTCCAGGCTTGAGGAACAGTTCCTTAGGAGAAGGACAGGTTTAGCAGGTACGCTAGTGGTGAAGCTATTTCAAGGCTTATATGCATAGCAGTTATGGGTGAATCCCATCAGGACTGGATTTAGTGACATTAAGGGAGCAGAGAGCATCCAGGACTTCCTGTGTGGAGATGGTAGTGAACAGGAAGGTGTTGTGATGTGAGTTTTGGGGGTCCCTTGGGACAATGGTAAAAGATGGTCGAGGAGTGCACAGGTGGTGAAGAATTTATTTAGGGTATCAACTATACTGAAAAGGTCTGTGATTGCCGGGCCATTTTGCTTTAGGGCTGGTGTGTTGGTTTGAGTAGAGGGATCAATTAGGAGTGTACCACCTTCCAGAAGGAGGAAAGCTGTGCATTTTGCAGGTGTGATCTAAAGTACTCTGCTTTAGCTTGCCTTATTGCTTTGTTGTAAGCATTCTTGAGGGTGTTGTACACTCATTCTGTACTGTCATGTATTGTGAAGTAATTGTGTGCGCTGCTTCATTCCAGTGTTTCATCTGTTAAGCAATTAATGTTTGCTCTCCTTTGTGCCAGCATTTCATTTGTTAAGCAATTGATGTGTGCTCTCCTTCATTCTGTTGCTTAATGTGTCTGAAGTAATTAGTGTGCACTCTCCTTTGTTCTGGTATTTCATTTGTTAAGCAATTGATGTGCGCTCTCCTTCATTCTGTCACTTATTGTGTCTGAGGCAATTGTACGGTTTCCTTCATTCTGGCATTTCATTTGTTAAGCAACTGATGTATGCTCTCCTTCGTTCCATCATTTCACATGTTGTGAAACAACTAATGTACACTCGCCTTCATTCCATCATTTCATGTGTTGTTAAGCAAGTGAGTGTACTCTCCTTCATTCTGTTGTTTCATGTGTTGTGAAACAATTGATGTGCACTCTCCTTCATTCCATCATTAGCAATTGATGTGCATTCTCCTTCATTACATCATTAGCGATTGATGTGCATTCTCCTTCATTCCATTATTTTATGTGTTGTTGAGTGATTGAAGTGTGCTCTCCTTTGCTCCGGAGTTTCATGTGTTGTGAAGTAATTGATGTGCACTCCCCTTTGTTCCATCATTAGTGACTGATATGCACTCTCCTGCATTCCATCATTTTGTGTGTTGTTAAGCAACTGATGTGGCATCCACTTCGCTCTGGCATTTCATGTATTTTTGAAGCAATTCATGTGCTCTCTCCTTTGTTCCATTATTTCATGTGTTGTGAAGCAATTGATTTGCACTCTCCCGCATTCCGTCATTTCATGTGTTGTGAAGCAACTGATGTGCACTCTCCTTCATGCTGTCTTATCTCTGTATTGAGGAAATGGTGCCCTCTATCATGCAGGACATATTAACTCAGGAAGAGGAAATTACTGTGTGAGTGCAGGACTAACACCTGAAATTATAATGTTTTTAAAGATTTTCGGAATTATAGAATATCAACATAAACAAAGATCATGCATGCCTGCTGCATCCTTAATCACTGATTGACTGAGGATCTCTTCCTCTTCATTGTCTGCAAAGGAGAGAAGTAAATGCTTCAGAGTTAGGGTGAAAAATTACCCGAACGTAATGAAGCATATGGCAAGCTACAAAGCTCAATCACAAGCTTACCATGATAACCTGGATGAGGAGATGTGCTATAACTACAGCGAGAAGTCTAGGCTGTGAATGCAGAAGTACAGAGAACAACAGAAACAGAAAACATTAGAGCATGCAGAGAGTGCCAAGTACTGTGACCGCCAGAAGAGATGAACATAAAAAGCAGCAGAAAAGAGAAATATGGAAGAAAAAAAAAAAAAAACACGTGGCAACATCAGCACAGCAGAAGAGAATTAACAAAAAAAGATGCCAAAAATACAAGGAGTCCCATCAACAATGAAAAGCACAGATGACCGCCACAGCAGCAATGCAAGTTAATTTAACTGATAACCCCAATACAGCTCCAATGCCTCATTAAAACTACGAGCATTAAATTGCATGGCTGACCTTCGCAACATGATGGTATGAGTGGGAAAGCATCACTGTGACAAAAACAATAGAGGCCATCAAAACAAAAACATCCCAAAAAGTGCTGAACAGCAAGAAGACAACCCTACAACAACTGGTTGAGGTGCTTAAGGAAGATCTCCAATTTCTGGGTCAACACCTGCATGTGGTTGCATGGCAACAGCCACAGTGCAGCTCTCATGAGGAGATTATACCACCAGGATGGGTTCTTATGGTGCTGGACTTTGTAGAAAACTATGGCTGAAATACCAAGATGAGATCCAATCCTGCTACCAGCATCATGAACAGGCTACAGTGCACCCAAAAGTGACATACTACAGATTTGCTCATTTGTGAACATACCATTACAAAATTGCTTATATTCATTTCAATGAACCTTACACAAGACTACCATGTGATTCAGCATTTTCTGAACATGGCCAATGCACATGTCACAAAGGCCTGGCACCTAAACATATAGACGGAGGTACATTTTACAGATGGCTGTGGGAGCCAATATAAATGCAAGTTTTCTTATAATGCAATTTCAATGCCTCCAACAGAATTTGGATTTTCAGTCTAAAGGGCCTATTTTCAATTAAGACATGGGAAAGTCCCCTCAGAAGGAGAGAGGGTGATGTGGTTAAATCAATGGCAAAGAGGGCTGTGCAGTCCTGTCTTGCAATCATTTCCACAGTGGAAGACCTTTTCATGTACTGTTAGGATAACTTTACACGAAAGTCGCCGAGTGAGCTGTGCAGTCATTTCCAAAGAACATTTTTCTTGGTACCTGACAAATGCATAGGAAGGCCAAAAGGAACTGATGTTGAAACTGGTCCTGGAGCTCAACTCATCCAAAGTGTGAAGTCTGTGGTGGGCAGTGTGGTTGCTACCAGAGATCTGAGTTGCTTTTGCAACCATTGAAACATAGAAACATAGAATTTGACGGCAGATAAGGACCGCTTGACCCACTCAGTCTGCCCATTACCCTACCTACTGGATAAGCTGCAGATCCTAGTTAACCAGCAGCCTACTTCTTCCTACCCCCACCCCCTAGAATTTCCTTATGACTGTCCCATGCATGCTTGAATTCCACCACTGATTTTGACTCCACAACCTCCTCTGGAAGGCTGTTCCATGCATCCACAACCCTCTCTGTGAAAAAATACTTCCTGCCTAGAGTCCTGTGCCCCTCTGGCCTCTAGATACTTAACAATTCTTTCCTTCAGAAGTGATTCCATCATTTTCCCTATCACTGAGGTTAAACTAACAGGTCTGTAGTTTCCTGCTTCTGCCTTGCTCCCACTTTTGTGAAGGGGAATCACATCTGCCTTCCTCCAATCCTCGGGTACCACCCCATCCTCCCATGATTTGAAAAAGGGTAGTCAGTGGTGTCACTAGTTCTACCCTTAGTTCTTTAGAATTCTGGGATGAATCCCATCAGGCCCCATTGCTTTGTCCACCTTCAGTTTTAAGAGTTCTTTCAGAACCCTTTCTTCTGTAAATGGGCTGGTATCAACTTCTGTATCCAGAGTGTTTCTACTGTTTGTTTTATGCACCTCCCTCTTCATTTGTAAATACTGAGAAAATATTTGTTTAGTATCTCTGCCTTTTCACAGTCTCCTCTGCCCACCCTCCCTCCCTTTATTAAGCCTCACTATCCCTCCCTTGGTCTTCCTTCACTCCCTGATGTACCTATAAAAGGTTTTATCCCCTTCTTAACTGAGTTGGCTATCTTTCCTCGGTTTGGGCCTTTACTGTTCTGACTGCCTTCCCAGCCTCCTTTTGCTTTAACTGATACAGTTCTCTGTCCTGTTCCTTCTAGATTCCTTGTACTTCCTGAATGCTTTCTTTTTCTCTTGAACCTTCACTGCCACTTCCTTTGAGAACCATAGTGGTTTCTTATATCGTTTTGTTTTGTTTATTTGCTTCCCACAAAAAAAGAGGTGTGCAAGAACAAGAGGGCACAATTTGAAGATAGAGGGGGGGCGGCGCAGAGGTAGCTACAAAGCTCAATCACAAGCTTACCATGATAACCTGGATGAGGAGATGTGCTATAACTACAACGAGAAGTCTAGGCTGTGAATGCAGAAGTACAGAGAACAACAGAAACAGAAAACATTAGAGCATGCAGAGAGTGCCAAGTACTGTGACCGCCAGAAGAGATGAACATAAACAGCAGCAGAAAAGAGAAATATGGAAGAAACAAAAAAAAAACATGTTTAGCAAGGCATTTGACACAGTCCCACACAAAAGATTAATATACAAGTTAGCCAGCCTGGGAGTGGGTCCCAAGATGACAGCCTGGGTAAAGAATTGGCTGGAGAATAGGACACATATAGTAATAGTAAATGGAGTCCACTCAGAAGAAAGGCAGGTTACTAGTGGGGTACCGCAGGGTTCAGTATTAGGACCGGTCCTCTTCAATGTCTTTATAAGCGACATTGCAGAAGGACTGGAAGGAAAATATGTCTCTTTGCAGATGACACAAAGATCTGCAACAGAGTTGATGCACAGGGTGGGGTGGAAAGGATGAGAAGGGACTTGGCAAGGTTAGAGGAATGGTCAAATGTATGGCAGCTTAGATTCAATGCTAAGAAGTGCAAGTAATGCACCTGGGAAACAAAACCCAGGGAAGAGTACACAAAGGGGGGTGAGATACTAACAACAACAAAAATGGAAAGGGACCTGGGGGTAGTCATATCAGATGACCTAAAGGTGGGCAAGCAATGTGAGAGGGCAGCAAGGAGGGCTGGGGGATACTGGGATGCATAAGGAGAGGCATCACCAGTAGAAAACAGGAAGTTATTATCCCTCTGTACAGACAGCTGGTGAGCATTGCCAAAAAGATAATGGCCCATGTGTGACCTTTGAACATGTGGAACCATGGACTGTAAAGAGGCTCACGGTTTCACATAACCATATGAGAAGCGCACCATAAAGTGAACTCTGATAATGTTCCCAGCACAACAGTGACTCACTGCTTCACTGCTCCTGGCATTCCAGAAATGGACACCTCTGGTGTTCCCAGCACTTCAGTGATGGACCCCTCTACTGCATCCAGCCTTCCAGTGATGGATCCCTCCACTGCTCCCAGCACTTCAGCGATGGACTCCTCCACGGCTCTGAGCACTTCAGCGATGGACCCCTCTGCTGCTCCCAGCACTCCAGTGATGGACCCCTCTTCTGCTGCTTGCATTGAAGAGACAGACCCCTATGCTGCTCCCGGCACTCCAGTGACTGACCCCTTCACTGTTCCCAGCACTTCTTGGACAGACCCCTCTGTCACTTCTGTTCCTAATAAGCATACAGTAGATCCAGCAACTCAAGAAAAAAAGTTGAACTTAGACAACGTACAACTGGAGAAATTCTATGCTGCGTATTATTCCAAAACATTTTATATCGGACAAGTGCTTGAATTCAACAAAGCGGAACATGCTTTTACCATCAAATTCCTACACCAGTGTGAGAATGGGTGTTTTACATGGTCACAATAGCAGGACGCCAATGTGCTCAAGTAACAGAGAATTTTTCATGGGCCAGTACATCTTTTTGGACAAGGCATTTTTGACATTGCACCTGACGTACTGCAGTTTATCACAAGGAGTTTTGAAAAGCTTCAGAAGCACCGGCATTGAAGACTTTTTGCTTTTGGACATCACCACAATTTGTTAATAAAGCACAATTTTCAAATATGTATTACTTTGTCCCCAATTGGCATAGTGTTTAGTAAATATTTACAACATACATTTAATTAGCAAACTTTTCTGAACTGAAGTAGTTGCTTGTCATCTTTTTCACATTAAAAACACAAGTTTGGTACCCACTGTTACATTGAGAATATGTGTTTGGTGTCTGCCATTACCTTAACAACTCTGAAGATTATTTTTCAAAGTCAGTTATCTCACAACAAAGTCCACTGTTCACTGTTGGATCACAGCATCTTGAAATGCTTGAAAAAACTGATCTGCTCTGGATTTGAAAATTGAACCTTCTTCATGTCACACCTTGGTGCAGCATTTTCATGAACATTCCCAGATACCTTCCTGCTACCCTCCTCCCACCTAGCATACCTTATCTACTATCCCTCTCTCCCTACCCCGCCATGGAGACAGTTCATGTACCAAAGCTACTGTACATCACCGTAGAGGTAGACATACTACTCTTGTTTCCCCTTGGTACTTTCTCCCCCTGGTGGGCCAGCATTAAAGATGCAATACTTGAAGCAACATCCCATTGTGTTAGTGAGAAAAGGAAGTGCAAAAGAAGAAGAAGGAAATCACTTTGGTTCTCAAACACAGTAGCAGAAAAGGTCAGAGCCAAAAGGCTGGCCTTCAGGAAATATAAGGGAATGCAGCAGGATGAAGATAGGGAGGCATACCAAACTTCCCTAAGGGAAGCAGGGAAGGCAGTAAGGCAGGCAAAGGCCCAAACCGAGGAAACACTAGCACGAACAGTAAAAGAAGGTGACAAGACTTTCTGTAGATACATTAGTGAAAGGAGAAAGTCCAGAGGGGGTATTGCTAAGATCAAAGGGGATAAGGGCATGTGAGGAGGAGGAGGACCATGTAAAACCATCTATCCTAAATAGATACTTCTACTCAGTATTTACTGAAGAAAAGGTAGGGCAGGGCCCACAGTTCAGCACCATGGACACAGGGGGGGAGGGAGGTGTGCACTAGTCCCATCACAAAAGAAAGAGTCCTACAAGAGCTCGATAAGCTCAGGGTGGACAAGGCAATGGAACCTGATGGCATACATCCCAGGGTACTAAAGGAGCTAAGGGTGGAACTAGCAGAGCCATTATCAGAACTGTTTAGTGAGTCTCTGAGCACAGAAGAGGTCCCAGAAGACTGGAGAAGGGCTCATGTGATCCCTCGCCACAAGAGTGGTAACAGGGAGGAGGCAGGGAATTACAGACCAGTCAGTCTTACCTCAGTAGTGGGCAAGATTATGGAGACACTCCTTAAGGAAAGGATAGTGCAACACCTGGAATCCATAGGAGCACAGGATCCAAGACAGCATGGGTTTACAAAAGGAAGGTCCTGTCAAACTACTCTCATAGATTTCTTTGACTGGGTAACCAGAGTGGTGGACCAAGGGGGAGCAGTTGATGCTGCCTACCTTGACTTCAGCAAAGCTTTCGATACTGTTCCACATAGAAGATTGATTAATAAGCTGGGTAGGCTCGGGGTGGGTCAGACATTGGTCAACTGGGTGGCAAACTGGTTGATAGGCAGAAAACAGAGAATGGTGGTAAACGGTATACAGTCAGAAGAGATGCAAGTCACAAGTGGGGTACCTCAGGGATCAGTCCTGGGGCCAGTCCTCTTCAATATCTTCATCAGTGACATTGCAGATGAACTGGAGGGTAAGGTTTGTCTGTTTGCAGATGACACCAAGATCTGCAACAGAGTAGATGATCCAGATGGGGTGGGCAGAATGAGAAGAGATCTGGATAAACTAGCAAAATGGTCAGAGAGTGGCAACTGGAGTTTAATGCAAAGAAGTGCAAGATCATGCACATAGGGAAGAGAAACCCTGAAGCCACCTATAGGATGGGAGGGGAGTTGCTGGCAGTCACAAGGGAACAAAGAGACTTGGGCGTCATCATCACCAATGACCTGAAATCATCCAAGCAGATCACTAAAGCAGTAGGTAAGGCTAGAGGGATGTTGGGGAGTATTAGTAGGGGTATTACAAGTCAGAAGAGGGAGGTAATAATCCCTCTTTACAAGACACTGGTTAGGCCCCATCTGGAGTACTGTGTGCAGTACTGGAGGCCACACCTTCACAAGGACATTAACCAAATTGAGGCAGTCCAGTGAAGGGCAACCAAAATGGTGCAGGGACTGCATCAGAAACATATGAGAACAGATTAACTGAGCTCAATATGTATACCCTAGAGCAAAGGAGGGAGAGAGGTGATATGATTGAAACATTCAAACACCTTAAGGGCATTAACAAGGTGAAAGAGATTAACATGTTTCAATATAAGAAAAATAGCAGGACAAGAGGACGCAGCATGTGATTAGAGGGAGGCTGATCAAGGGGTAATGTAAGGAAGTTCTTTTTCACAGAAAGGATGGTGGATGCATGGAACGGCCTACCTCAGGAAGTGGTGGATATGAATACAGTGCAGGGTTTCAAACAGGCATGGGATAGGCATAAGGGAGCAATACATATGAGTATGACTAGATAGGCCATTGACAAAGCAAAGGCCAATGGCACATTCATAAGGTAGAAAAATAAATAGGCAGACTGGATGGGCCTTGCGGTCCTTATCTGCCGTCAGCTTCTATGTTTCTATGGTTTTTATATGGTTTCTGAAAAATCAAATGGTTACACTGTATTCATATGTTTTATTGTTGGCAAAATCCAATCAAACTGACGTGGTTTATAGATAGTCAAATTTCTAATTGGCATACACCGCCTCACCCACACCTGTGACCTCTACTCCAAATCAGGGTGGCTGCAACTAAACAATTGAATCAAATACCAAATTCGCATAACAGCCAAGAAAATCATGTTGGGAAAATCCCCGTCAGGAATCAGCGCCCTCCTAAATCTCAAAATCAATAACCGCATCACCAGGAGTTCTAAGCCCCATATCCTGCAAATCCCACACTGCTGCACGTCCCAAGGGCAACGGTCTTTTGCTTATAGGGCCCCGAGCTGGCTAAACGAACTTCCAAGTGACATCTCCTCCACCGGATCTCTTGGAGCTTTCAAAACAAAGCTCCACCACTCCCTAACTGACAAAAACACCTGTGTTTGCAACACTTAATCATCTCTGTCACCCAGGGCCGTTTTTGTGCATAGGCTAACTAGGCTGCAGCCTAGGGGCACCAGCCATTTAGAGGCACCAGCAAAATTAGGCAACCCAAAAAAAACAAAAAAAAATGTTTCTGGGCTGGCTGCTTGTGTTGTCTGCCAGGATGTCTTGCTAAAAACAAAACGAAAAAAAAGACTCAAAAGTCTAAAGACGTTCCAGTTCAGACTCCTACTAAGGGACCCCCTGCCAGCGTCATTTAAACAAATGGCTCCCGGCCCTCTCCTTTGTTATGACAGACGTAAATGTTTATTGCTCCTGCTGTTGTGCTGATGACAAGCCCCCCTCCCTCCAGGCAATGGATGACGTGACATCGTGATATCAATGTACATGACTGCTGGCGCCCCCACCCCCCGCTTAAGCAATGGCTGACCTGACCCTGACTGACGCCGACATCAATGTACTTACTCCGACTGTTGGTGCCCTACCCGCTCGCTCTAGCGCCCCGTGGATCTTGTGATTTAGGATTTCAATCAGGTCTGCAGTGGGCGTATACTGTGCTGTGCATCCTCCGATTGGCTGCCGTTTCAAGTAAGAGGGGCGGCAAGTCTAAATGGCCCCAGTACAAGTACAGCAAAGTACTTGGAAGATAGTAAGAGAACTGTATCAACCCCCACTCTGCCAGCCGAGAGAGAGAGAGAGAGAGAGAGAGAGAGAGAGAAAACGCTGTGTCTTCAAGTCCACTGGGTCTCTGTCTGGGAGAGTCACCATCGCAGAGACAAGACAAGTGTGACTGTGTAGGAGATTCGGGGGTCGGAAGCAAGCAGCAGATGCGGAGTACTACTAGTCTGGAGCAGCTAGACCAGCCAGCTGCAGCTACTTAATTTTAGTCCACCTAACTGTATTGTGGACTGAAGTGAAAGAAATTCAAATCCTCTGTCCTCTCCTGACTGAGAGAGCATGGAGGAGTCAGGTAGGCTGGAGAGCAAAGACTGAGAGGGACCTTCCTTGCCAGACAATGAGTGCAGACAGTGCCGCCAGCCCAGTAGTCATGGCCGGTCTGGTCGGGGAGAAGTTTGAAAGCAAGTCAAGAGGTCACTGAGACTCGCACAGTCAGCACCAGACCCACTTTACTTTAGTAAGTAAACAGAACTGTTCTTCATCTTTTTGAGTGAGCAGTGCCAGCCAGTGTGTGTGTGAGGTGAGTTATAGACTAGGTGTGTATCAAATCAACACAGATGCATCATTCATCACAACTAGTCGGATGGACTGGGTCGTCATGTCCTGTCGGTCGGCTTCTCTGGATAAATAACTGCTGCCTGCAACTTCTGCCAGACTATTTACCTTCCCACAGAATCATTCAAGGCATATCAGGTACCATTTTTGCTTTGCTGCACACAACGTCGTCTGACAGTTTGTTTGAAGCTTATCTTATTTTATTGTCTGTGTTATGTAGTAACAAAAATAATTGCTGCTCCTGGTTGATCTGTAGTGTATCCTTTTTTTCAGTAAGTTCAGGATGCATGCTAGCTCCCCAACCCCATGATCTGCAGTGAATTTGAAGGTTTTTTTTTCCTCCTGTAAATTAAATTGATAGCAGCAGCTTCAGAGTTCAGACTGTTTACCCACAGGTTCTGTATTATCAGACAGTGACACTGACTGGCACTGCAGTAGCTTTTATTCTTAAATAATGTTATTACCACACTTAGTAACAAAAATGCTGCCCCCTGACCTTCGGACCACTTGGATAAAAAAAAGTTTAACCACTAGCCTCCATTTTAAAATGCTGTTCCCCCCCCCACCATGACTTGCAGATTTTTGTTCTCTCTAACTCCTAAAGAAGTTAAACCGGGGAGTTTTGGGCAGTGCATTTATTCTTGCAGCTTGTCTGTTATGACACTAACTTTAGTTTAGCCTTAAAATGCTACCCCTGAATGACTTGCAGTGATTAAACTAATACCATTTAGGTAAAAGTGACTGTTGTTCTGTTCAGTGCATTACTTTTTTTCTAACTAGGGAGACTGAATAAGAATGCACACTGTTTGGCCTTGTTCAGATCAAATGCATAAATAAGTGAGTGTTTGTGCTTGCTTGTGTGCTAATAGACTGTTTTTTCCCCCACCTCTAAATAAGTGTAAACAGTTTATTAAAAAGAATTTTAACATTTTGACTGTAAAAATGTTCATATTCTGGAAAAGTTTTATACAAGTTTAGCTTTCAAAATGGTATGAGTGGGACCAGGCAGGGACTCTGTGGTGTGGATGTAACTCAGCAGGACATGGCAGGGAGGGGTGTGTGTATATGTGTGTGTGTGTGTGTGTCGGGGTATGTGTGTGTGTTGGTGGGGACATGCCTGGTGCACACTGGGCGCACGGGTCAGTGGTGGAGGGGCACCTGAAGTTTCAAGCCTATGGGCGCTATCTATGTAAACACAGCCCTGCTGTCACCTACTCTGTTACAGACCCCACAGGTGTCTGGCTGTCTTTCTCCCACTCTTCTAGCACTTACTTCTCCACTACAACCACTCAAGCACTAGGGCTGTGTCTGTCCTGACAAGGCCACTTGGCTGTACCACACTGCCCCTCCACTGCTACACCCACCCTCTAGTCCCAGCCCTTTTTTCCCCTCCTGCCTCTTCCTGCCTACTGTTCCCTGTGCATCGCATCTCTCTTGTAGGAATTTGTCACAAAACATTTAATTTTGTCAGCTAAATGTTATTGTCTTATACCATGTATTGTGTTAACATTAATATGATCCTGATCTGTCTCTCTGTAACCTGCCTATTGATGACTGTCTGTACTGTTGACATGGAACCTTTGTAAAAGAGCCTTGGCTCAAAGGTATTTGTAATCCTAGATTCAAATAAACAAACATAAACAAACAAACAAACTAATCAAACATATAATCAAGTGGTAGGACAATCTGGTGGAACAGTATCCCTTCTCTACTTCTGGGTAGCCCATAATCTCAGGACTGGGAAACAAGACTTGGTTCCTCTTCAATTATGTATATGGCCAATATAATGCCTCTCAAATTTGCTACCTGGAATGTTAGAAGCCCCATCTTTAGATCCTGGATCCAGAGCTTATATACTCAGCCAACTGCATGCCAATTGACAAACTCTTACTTATCTCCCCCCTTTCAGTTGGGCAGAGGCACCCATCAAGGATGCCCTCTCTCACCTCTGCTATTTGCTACCTGCTATCTGGGCTGGTAGTATAGCCTAGAGGTTAGAGTAACAAGCTGTGAATGAGCTTGGTACATCCAGCAGACAGCCTAGAGGTTAGAGTAATGAGCTGTGAATGAGCTTGGTACATCCAGCAGACAGCCTAGAGGTTAGAGTAATGAGCTGTGAATGAGCTTGGTACATCCAGCAGACAGACCTGGGTTTAATTCTCACAGTCTCCACTTGTATACTGTGTGACTCTGAGCAAGTCACTTAACCTCCTTAGTGCTCGCAGGTCACCCCTAAAAACAGGTACTTGTGCCTAATGGGTCTTGCCTGGTTACAAAAGACTAAAATAAAAAATAAATAAAATAAATTTATCATGGCTGTAGAGCCACTGGTGGAAGCTATCCAAGCCCACCCCCAACTGACTGGTAGCCAGATAGGTACCACAGAGTATAATACTAAAGTGTATGCAAATGATGGAATGCAAATGATTGCTTAGTTCTGACAAGTGATGCTCTACACAAGTGTATTTCCTCCTTACTTACACTACTAAAACAACTTGAAGCCCTATCTGCCCTGCAGATCAACAAATCAAAATCCGAAATTCTGCCTCTAAATAATCGGTGCAAGGAATCCCACATCTAGGCCTCTGGCCTGGCACGGGCACCTAATGCAATATAATATCTAGGAGTCAAAATAACTTAATACACTTCAAAACTGTGTACAGCTAACCTCCAACCCCCCTCAATAAACTACAGGAAGAACTATCCAGATGGTGTCCTCTCAGCCTCTCAGTAGTGGGGAAAATATCTGCCATTAAGATGGTCTCCATTCCCAAAATACTTCACATTCTTGCACCACTTCTCATAACTATTCCTCCCAAATGGTACCTGAAAATAGATACCTTGATAGGTAATTTTTTATGGGATGGAGCACCCCCAAAATATAGTTGGACCTCATTAAGAGTCCACTAGACAAGGGGAGGCTGGGGGCTCCCTCATATCCTTGCATACACATATGCATTCAAGGTAATCCAAACCAGTCCTCAATTTAAACCCCTTGCTAATCTATTCCTGCCCTGGAGACTGTTTGAATGAGCACTGTTAGGAGACGACTTCCCCACTGCCTACTTGGGACACCCGTTACCTAAACCTCACCAAAATGGCTTAGCATACAAGCATCACACAATGCTTGGGCCATGACAGGCAAACTTACTAAACTTTGTAGATCTTTATGGTCCTGGATCTGACTATGGAATAACCCATTTTTCTATATTTGTAAATGGCCACTTTACTGGAAGGAGTGGGCAGACAAGGCCATTAACTGTACAGGAGATGTTCTGTCTCCTGAAATGTTACAGTTGGACTCTTTTTTCCAATTTACAATAGCTATACAGACTCCCTTGGTCTAATCTTTGAAAATTCCTACAACTACATGATCTGATAATGACAGGAAAAAGGAGGAGGTGTGCCTGTTCCACAAGTTGCAAAGTCTTTTTTATACCACTTAATTCTCTTCCTATATCTTCCTGGTGTAAGGGGAAAGAGGTCTTGCAGGTAGTATTTACAGGGCAATAAGAGATGCTGTCCCTAATCCTACAAACAAGGCAAAGCAAAAATGGCAAAGCTCCCTATAAACATCTCAGGCCTGACGGTCCCAGTGCTGGACTCTTGCTCATAAATCCTGTCTGGACTCTAGAAGTCTGTTAGTCCAGAACAAGAAAAACAATCAGTGGTATAGAACACCTGCCCAACTAAAAGCATTGGGGCCTTCATCCCATGACAATTGTTGGAGATGTCAAGCCCCAGGGTGGTCCTGCTTCTATGGGCATGCCTGGAAATTCAATAATTCTGGTCCCAAATTCAAGACAAATATTCTCAGATTCTAACCATACCCATAACATATCCACTAGGATTATTCCTATTATGAATACCAGACAAAGGAACTAACTTATCCAGATGCCAGCAGCACTGGCTCCTTGCTGCAGGTGTAGAGGCCAGATTATTTCTGCTTCGTCTCTCTGATGTACCACAAAATTATCAACTTTGGCAGAATGGCTTGCCACCTTGAATGACCTGACTCTTTCAGCTAGGATGTCCAGCTATGCTAAACATACATTCTGAAAATATGACAGGATCTGGGGCCCCTACATAGACCACATCACTAGCTTTGCCCTTCCTAGACCAAGGGATATGTTGTCACCTCCATGAACTGTGTCTACAATTATTTCCTTTCCCAGATTACTACTTTGTACATCCTGGATTGTCCCCTCCTTCCCCCCTTTTTGTTGTAGGGGGATATGTCCCATCTCTGGAAGCAGGGTAGGACCAGCCACAAGGGACTACCCTGCCTCAATGGCATCGGGGTGGTCAGTTCCAGATAGGCCCTTTGCCCCACCAACCATCAATACCTCCCCCTCTTCTTCTGGATTAGTTAGTAAACAGGAAATATGGTCTTCTGGTTCATTTATTCCTCTTATAACATGCTCACATACTTGAACTATCTGTAAATCAACACTGTTATTAATGACCTTTAAATATTTTTTTATTTTATTTTAGTCTTTTGGTAACCGGGTAAGACCCACTAGGCACAAGTGCCTGTTTTCAGGAGTGACCTGGGAGCACTGGGTGGTTAAGTGACTTGTTCAGAGTCACACAGTATGCAAGTGGAGGTTGTGAGAATCAGACCCAGGTCAGATCTGCTGGATGTACCAAGCTCATTCACAGCTCATTACTCTAACCTCTAGGCTATACTGCCAGCCCCATAAATATGCTCATTAGCTTGTCATAATGGAACTGCTTGTGATGCCACATATTGTTGATGAATCTGAGCACTAAAACAATTCACAAAATCTTAACAAAAAAAGTGCGGTAGCTGGGAGGAGGCTAGCAATTATAGGAGAGCCAGCCTAACTTCAGTGGTGGGAAAATTAATGGAAACCCTACTGAAAGAAAGGGTGGCTGAGTATCTAGGATCAAATAAATATTGTCCAAAGCATGCACAGCAGTAACTCCATACATCAAATTGATATTCAATTCAATTTTATTTTTACCAGGATAACACCATTGAGACAGCTCATTTGTGAGGCAGTCCTGGAAGGACTAACATACATGGGAGGTACATAGAATTAATAATCTCAATGGCAGAGTCAACAACAGTGGTAACAAAGCAGTGGTACAAAATAAGTAATGTGCAAGTACAGCTTACTTACATTCCATAAATGGAAGTCAGGGGGGAAGATACAAAACAATGCTAACTGTACAAGGGATATGAGAGAGATAATGTGCAGGTACAACTCAAAATAATTACAGAAAGGAAACTAACACTAAAAAGAGTGAAAGAACAGGAAGAGTTGCTGGATTGAGGTGTAAGAGTATGGGGAAGGGGCAACGAAAGAGCAAGAGACAAATAGGGGAAAGGGGAAGGAAGAAAATAGTGGAATGGTAAAGGGATAAGCAAAATTTGGAAAATGAAGGTGCAGAGAATAGGGAGTAAGTAGGACGGTATTTAGGATTAGTGTAAGACGCAGGTTAGGAAAAGAGGAATATATTACAGGATCCCTCCACCAGAGAAGAAAAGAGGAACAGGTAGAGTGTGGTACACAAGCCACCAAGGAAGCAATAAGTGCAGGACAGCCTCTTTAGGAGATGGGCCCGTTATTTTGCGAAGCACGTGCACGTGTCCTTTGTCTGCAAAGTGAGTTTCAGCAGAGACTTAAAGGTACGTACCCCAACAGTATGTGTAAGTTTGTGTTTTTTTAAGGATATGTTAGTTTTTTCACTGTTTATTGATGTAAGGAAGGAAGCTTGGGTAAACCTAAGCAAAATGTCAGTTCTCGGTGGCGTTGCTGTGATGTCATAGGTATGCACCAGCAGGTTTGGTCTGCTCACCGTTAGTGTTGGATAGTGTACTGCACTTTTTATGTCAATAAACGGTAAGCAATGTAACATATCCATTTGATATGTGGACTTACTGCTGTGGGTGCTTTGGACAATATTTCTTTGAGCTTGCTATTTTTTCTGATAGCACCTCAGCATTATCCTGGTGCTGACACTCCTTTGCCTCTTTATTTGATCATCTAGGATCCAGAGAACTGCAGGACCACAGCCAGTATGGATTCATGGGGAAGGTCATGCCAAATGAATCTGACAGATTTCTGTGATCAGGTGACCAGGGAACTAGACCAGGTGAGGACAATGGAGGTAGCCTATTTGGACTTCAGCAAGGCCTTCTATACTGTGCTGCACTGAAGACTAATTAGGAAATTGGCCAGCTTTGGAGGAAGGTTCAAATTGTTAAATTGGGACTTGGATTTGGAACTGGTTAACAGATAGAAGACAGAGGGTGGTGGTTAATGGCACCCACTCTAAGAATGGGAGAGTGACCAGTGATGTAACCACAGGGTTTGGTATTGGGACCAGTCTTTTTCAACATCTTCATAAGGGACATTGCAGAAGAGTTGGAGGGAAAGGCATGCCTTTTCTGTAGACTATACCAAGATCTGCGATGAAGTGAACACTCAGGAGGTGGTGAAAGAAATATGTAAGGATCTAGAGGAATCTGGGGAGTGGTCAAAGACATGATTATTGGGGTTCAATGCCAGAAAGTGCAAAA
The DNA here is from genome assembly GCA_016271365.2 of Neoceratodus forsteri. Taxonomy (NCBI): domain Eukaryota; kingdom Metazoa; phylum Chordata; order Ceratodontiformes; family Ceratodontidae; genus Neoceratodus; species Neoceratodus forsteri. Next base: position 657,014,134 of record CM057456.1, read on the forward strand.
TCATGCACCTAGGACATAGGAACCTCGGTGCTGAGTATAGGATGGGGGGAGGTACTAACAGTCACAAGACAGGAAAGGGACCAAAGGGTTATTGTGGCAAAGGATCTCAAGGTGGAAGCACAGTGTGAAAAGCCTATGGGCAAAGCCAGTGGGATGCTGGGGTGCATAGGGAGGGGTATCTCCAGCAGAAGGAGGGAGGTGGTGTTGCCACTGTATTGCTCCCTGATACGAGAGTACTGTGTCCAGTTTTGGAGCCCACACTACAGAAAGGACATAGACAGGGTGGAGACAATCCCGAAGAAGAAGAAGAAGAAGAAGAAGAAGAATCAGCATTTATATAGCGCTTTTCATACATCCAAAGCGCTTTACAAGCAATGCTAGACTGGTAGTGAAGTGACTGAAGAAGGCAACTAAAATGATGCAGGGTTCACAGAGGAAGTCCTACAAGGAGATACTGAGGGATCTCAACATGTACATCCTAAAAGGAAGGAGAAGGATAAGTGACAAGATTGAGACCTACAAGTACCTCACAAGGGTGAATAGGGTGCAGGAGGGGAGCCTCCTCTATAGGAAGACAAGCACCAGAATCAGCAGGCATGCAATGAAGCTGAAGAAGGGGAAGTTCAGGAGAGCTGTGAGGAAATATTTCTTCATTGAAAGGGTGGTAGATGTCTGTAAAGAACTGCCAGGTGAAGTAGTGGAGGCTAAAATGGTGGAGGGCTTCAAGCATGCATCAGATAAACACAGGGGTATATTAGAGCAGAGGAAGGTAGGCATGAGGGTTGTCAGAGACCAGACAGGGTCTGCAGATGTAGAACAGGCAGGGAACATTTGGGCAGACTGGATGGGCCAAGCGGTCTTTTTCTGCTGACAAATTCTATGTTTCTAAAAGTACACTTTGTTTAGAATATAACTATTGTCCATTATGTGTTTCACCTATTATGGCTCAAACTTGTTAAATACCTGATTGTAAATATATTTTATGTGAGCAAATAAAAAATACAATGAAGAGAAACGTGTCTGTCATATTACATCTGATTCTGTTTGTAGATGTTTACTGCCCAATCTGTCTGTCCGAGATGTATTATATTTTGTATGTCAATTTGTCATTGTTATTTGTTTCAAACTAGAAATTACTTTACATGGATCGTTGGTCCTGTTCACTATCTGGATAAGCAAAAAAATAAAAAAATAAACTGTTTTTACATAATAATAATAATAAATAATAATGTAACTGTGATATATTGCCAGTACTGTAAGTCTTGACATGATATACAGTTACAACTAGACTGAGTCACTTCATGTAGTTACCTTCTGAGAATTGGCTTAGAGGTGTAAGAATTTGGGTTGCTAGATTAGGTTATTCCAGAGAGAAGGAATCCTCAGGAGAAAGTGGCCTGGCCAAGTGCTATTCTACATCTAGGAGCAAGAAATGTACAAAGACTGGTATGTCTTAGAGAGCAAGAGGGGCAAAGTAAGTGTAGTAGAGTGGATGGATAGTCAGGAAGAGTTATCAGAACAGTATTGATAATGAGTCCGTCACCATGCACGGGCCTCCTCCCCTCTAAAGATGGCCACCCTAGGTAGCATTAGTGTATATATCATAGTGATGGGTATGGGCTGAAAAGTAGAGAGTGACTCTGCAGAGGGCATTAAAGAGAGCGTCCAGTCCAGGTAGCTGGGTTTTAAAGACATCACCATATACCACATCACCATAGTCAACGGCTGGAAAGACCATTTTAGTTATAATCTTATGTCTAATAATAGGGGTGAGACACACCTTATTATTATGGCGGAGGGCCGTAACTTTGGGTAGGAGTTTGGTTACAATGGAGTCAATGTGTGTGGTGAAGTCTAGGTGCTGATCAACCCAAACTCCTTAGTATTTAAAGAATGTGACCTGTTCCAAAATAGAACTATCCAAAGTTCTCCGAGTGAAAACGTAAACGCGGGGTAATCAGTTTAGGTTTCATACCAAAAATCAAAGCAATGGAGTATGTCTACATTTAGTGTATGTTGTTTAGAGATAAATAATTTCTAAACATTTTCAAAATCCATTTGAATTTGGGATGTAAGCAATAAGACGTGATGGGGAGGTGGCTGTCATGGAGCTAATATATGCCCCAGTGGTGTTTTGAGACATGAGACGCTTGCGCCAAGTGCCTTCTGCTCCTGGGGCATGCATTAATCCATGAAAACCATCACCCTGGAGAGTCTTATTACACTTATAAAATGGGTATTAATGTAACGAACAATAAAAGCACATGAAAATAGGCTTTGAAAATTTGAATAACATTCAGTTTATTTAACTTTGGTCTGGCAATATAGCCCAGAGGTTAGAGTACTGAGCTGTGAATCAGCTTGGTGCATCCAGCAGACCCGGGTTTCATACCCATAATCTCCACTTGCATACTGTATGACTCTGAGTAAGTCACTTAATCACCCCAGTGCTCCCGGGTCACCCTGAAAGCAGGCATTTGTGCCTAGTGGACCTTACCCCATTTCCAAAGAACAAAAAAAAAATGTTTAAGTCAGTAGAGGAAAAATAGTTCAAAAATTACAAGTTTATGAAGGAGAAATATTCCCTTTAAGTTGGGAGGGTGGGAAATATAATAAAATGGCAGTTAGACACATGCTGCACTAAGACAGGGAAGGGCAAAATAATAAATGTATGCCTACCCATGTCGATCACTTGTTGAAATTGATGTGCCCGTAGTTTTGTAGTATGAATGGCTGGTTCCCTGCAGATCCTGGAGTACAGAGAAGCTACTGTAGTGCTGATTGTTGGTTTGTTCCTATGGTTCCTTTTTTCTTTGACAGTAGATGGTGATGTTGTACTATGAATGTGTAGCCTTTCTTCACTGATCTTACTGGTAGATAGGCTAGTGCTCCATTTCTGCTCGTCAGTGGTGGAAGCCTGCCAGTAACTCTGGAGATTGGCCTCCGACTTACAGCCAGTTAAAGCCCTCAACTCTCTTGCTTGGAGACCAGCCTGAGATAGCAGCTGTATAACGGTCACTCGTATTCTATGATTGGTATACCTATGCAGAAGCCCTGTCTCTTTGCTCAATTTTGGGATCATTCCAGAGAGGAAATTAACTGCACCTGACTCTCTGGAGTTCATCACTTCCAGTGTGTGTCTAGTTGCAGCCAAGTAAATCTCTTCAGTTGCATATAGACGGCAGGTGGATTTTCTGGGAGCTTGCTGATACAGTATATGTTAAATGATGCCACAGGGCATTGAGGATCACCAGGTTATGCAGGTATGAAACTACAATAGTTCATCTTGTCTGCATCTGTAATACCTTATGTTTTTCTGAACTCGAGTATAATATATTCTTCACCATTTTCTTCTGCTTTTGTTTTAAAATCTTCAGGCTTCATTTGATGGGGTCCATCCCGACCCTGATGAGCCATCGCAAGTTTGACGTCCACCCCCACTTTCATAGAAAGCTAGCTGCTTTTAGCAGTGCCAGTGCTGAGGGATTCCAGAGTTTGAGGAGATCTGCTAGACTGATAGGAGATTGATGGCTGGCGGCATCCTTTTTTTCTTGTCTGCATGTTTTTACAGATGGCTATTAACAAATTATTAGATAGTTTCATCTCTGGATCAGATATAATGTTCAAAGCTCTTCTGACAGAAGGGTTGCTGATGTAATGGTTTAGCCCATCTCTTAGGCCCAAAAAACTTGAAAGGCTATAATGTTCCCCATCAGATTGCCCTACTTCACCGTAGAAATGCCTCAGAGTGCCACTCATTTCTGACATTACAGCATTTTTAAAATCTGCAAAACACAGAGAAGCAGCTCCTCACTAAATCTTGTGCACAGGATAAAATCAAAACTACCAAACAAAAAATCTGGCACCAGGCACCACATGAATGATTCAGAAGCCTTTATTTAACACATACCACAGCCTACAGAATCCTCTCTAGTCCACTAATGTTTCACACCAGAAGGTGGTGCTTTCTCAAGGTGCTAAAGCCAGTTTTCTCACCCTCACACTTAAAGAGAAAGATCCTCAAAGTGACAGTGCTATACAATAGTTTTACAGCCTAAGATATTACAAACATGCTAGAAGTGATAGTAAAATATACAAAAAAAGTTTAACTAGTTAAAAAAACAAGTAAAAAGACCACATAACTAAACAAATGGCTGAAGCCACAGACTATAAACACCCAAAATATAACCCAGCAACCACATATAAACAATATTTAAAAACATGCTATGGGTTCAACTTTCACATTTAATTTTTTCTGGTACTCATTAAAGATACTAAAATCAATATAGGAGTTAAACACACACAAAAAAAACTCTCCAGTGCTAGGGGCAATGTTCTAGCACATACATATGTTTTTAATAGTTTTTTTTTTTAAGTTAAACCACTCGATACTTTAAAAAAAACATATGTATTCAATACTTTAAAAAGCTTATGTATATACAGTAAGTTCCCAACATAAGGAGTTTATAAACATATACATATTCTACAGGTAAAAGTTAAAAAGTCAGGGAGACAGAAACTCATCCAAAATCTCAAAAAAGGGGTAAAAATACAGAAGTCATCAATGACTTAATTAAAGGATACCTAAACAACATTTTGACAACACACTATTCAAAAATCTGACTCCATAGGTGACTAAAGGAAAGGCTGCTCTATTCATTAATGCTAAAACTACACTTATATAATTTACCTAAATGTGGTTCCAGAGCATTTGAAAATTGTAAAATCAGCCTTCCAATTTAGAAAAAACGGTCTTACCTGCTTCCTAAAATGGCTGCCAAATGTGTTATGTGATGACATCATCTGAGCCAAAGTCAGAGAGATGTATGGCTCTCTAAAGTGTTAACTGTGACATGGGCAGTCAGCTCTGAGTGCTGTATCATTTTTTTAAATATAAAATGTATTACTGACAGTCACTGCTGAAAATCTGGTGCTTTAGGAGTGACCTCGCTCCCCCCAGGTTTCAGCTGAAAGATGAAAGCCATGAGAAAATGCTGAAACAGCATGTGAGATCACACACACACACACACACACACACACCGGTTTTAGATACCAGGTGTTACAGGGCAGGCCAGAAGCTATTTACAGACTTTTCTAAGTTAATTATAGATGTTGTTGTTAAGAGGAAAATCATAAAAAAAAAGGTTTATGGCATTAGAAGGGGAAACCAGGTTTAGCAAACTGGCACGAAGTTGTAAATGTTCCTCTGATGCCTGTGTGAGAGAGGATACTGATTAATATCAAAGAGATGTCATTTGAAGAACATATGAATATGCTGAGGTTACACAATTTAATTCTTGAAAAAGACATCCTGTTTTTTATTAAATATATATTTTTTTATATATTTTGACAGAGGAGGAGCTAGGTGACCTCATCCATAAAGGGGTTGGCAAATACAGTTTGGTTTAAGGAATATTCTGTTTTATTTCACTAAGACACTTTTATCTAGACTCTGACAACAAAACATCTGTGAGCACTTTAAACAGGTATTTAGAAAGAGAGATAAATCTAAATATTGTTGTAGGAATTTTCACTGTTTAAACCTTGTTCTTTTAAAAGATTTGTATGTCTTGTGATATAAGAGTTCTGTATTTTGTGTTTTACATATTTTTATCTATTTTAGTAAAATTCTTTTTAGAGCATACTTGGTCTGTCTTTGATTTCTTTTCATTTGTAAGAAAAGTATATATGGTTATAGCAAACACTAAGCATAAGTTTGAAGGGTGATACCAAACTGGAAAGAGAAGCATTTTAAATCTGAAGTCTTTATTAAAGTTTTAAGGGTTCATCTCTGTATATCTGGTTAGGTGCCCATAGGCAAAGATATCTGGCCCCCCAAAGACAGAAATATCTAAGCCTGTACATTGGGTATGCTAGCAAGAGGTTAACAGCTTGAATTCCTCCAAGACTTGAGACCAAAGGTTGATCCGAACTCACAAAACAGACAAGAGGGTTACCTTGTTCTGTTAAACTGCTCACAAGACTGTGCTCGGAGGTTGGCACTTTGGGAGTAGAGGGCCTGACCTGCTGAGTGGGTTTGTGACACTAACTAGTTCTTTGTTCCCTTTGTATAGAATTGTTTCACCCAAATGGTCAAAATTATGTGCATTATTTTGTATAATGCACATGCTATACTATGGTTCTATTCATTTTGTTTTCTTTAACATGCTGAAAATGTGTTTTAATCCAACCGACTTTCTCTGTGGCAAACCACAGTGCAGTACAAATCTTGAATAACCTGGTGGTCTAGTGGTTATGGTGGATCCAGGATGCTACAATGGGGGTGCTGGAGTGGTGAGCATGCTTAATATGCACTTTTTAACATTTTTATTAAACCTTTATATTTTCTGCTATTATTCTTTTCTAGTATGTTTTTAACAGAACCTACAAATGTAATCCATAGTCTGAATGTAAACATTCGTACAATCAATAAATCAGACTTCTTCAACAAAGTGAAATACAGCAGCAGCAGCAGCAAGCAAGTACGTTACTATGTGGGGGGGGGGGGGTTGCAGCCACACCCTTCACAACCCCCTAGATCCACCACTTTTTTGTAGCAAATTTCTTGTGCAGTCCAATGTTAGAGTTCATACTTTCTCAAAACTCAAATATATACTTGTCTTGTCTTCTTTTTCCATGGGAAATAATATAACAAGAAGAAGAATCAGCATTTATATAGTGGTTTTCATACACATTGTATCTCAACGTGCTTTGCAAGCAATACTAGACTGATAGTGAAGTGACTGAACATGTAGTGGCAGCTGTTTCATACAGTAATATCCACACGCACAGCCTTGGACAACTGCACAAACTGGTATTATGGGAAGAGGAATGTTGGCCAGGACAACGGGGTCAGGTAGTGATCAAGGTGCTGGCAGCCCCACATTTTATTTCTCACAGTAATCTGCTCATATTTCTCTCCTTCTGTCTTCCGCTTCCCTGAATATAGCAGTACCTTGCAAGAGTGGCCTTCTCAGTCCCCCTCTGGTATTCATTCTTCACTATTCCTCCTCACACCAAAAACTGGTGAGCTCATCACCCTTCTGCATCATGAATGCAAGTAGTACAGTCCCGGTTTTATTTTGACATATCAAATATAAACATATCTTTCCAGTAAGTCAGGCTCATAGCAGCAGGGAACAAGGGGAATGATGGGCTTTCCTATCCTTAAAAGATCTAGGCTACCTTTCATTAGGCACTATTAAATGATGGGTGTGCACATCATTATGCACGTCATTTAATAGTGCCTAATCATAGGTGGTTAACTCTTATATGGGTAGGAAAGCCTATTTTCCACTTGTGCCATGCTACTATCAGCCTGGCACCAGAAGATCATGTTTATTATTAATATGTAAATATAACATGGGAGACTGTACTAACCACATTCATGATGCAGAAGGCTAGTGAACTCACCAGTTTTTGGTGTGGGGAACAGGTGAGAAGAATGAATGCCAGAGAGGGACTGAAGAGGTCATTCCAGCAGGGTACAGCTATATTCAGGTTAGTTGAAGACATGAAGGAGGACGCTGAGCAGATCACTATGAGATCTGAAATGTGGGGCAGCCAGCATTGTGATCGCTACCTGACTGTGGGTGAGAGTAGCCAACAATGACAAATACTCAGAGTGGCAGGGCTGCACCTAAACTGTTACTTGAATTCAGTGTAGGGAGATTACCCTTGGATGTGTGTGTGTGGGGGGGATGTTGACATTTGTTAGGACAGTATTGAGGGAGTTGTGTATAGCTCATTCAAGATTTGGAAGGGTGCTAGCCAGCCAACTCGCATTGTGGAGTAGAGCACAGAAAAGTACTGGAGAAGAATTGCTGGGAACTGTCCTGTGGGGTTCTGCAGATTACTGGTAAAGGAGTAGGCTGACACTGGAAGTCAGGTTGATTCGCTCAAGGTATTATTATGCCTCTCCTGCTAATAATATCGTTACCCATTCTAAGTGCAGCCCTTATGAGGGCATGAACAGCAGTTTTTCTGATGGGTCGTGATGCTTATTGCTTGGCCCTCCAGGAAGACCTAGTTGTCGGTTAATGAGGTGGGAAAAAAACACAACAGGGAACTGTACATACTACCATCACTGTGCATCACTGTGGGGTGTTCAACAGAAGGCAACCTAGGTGCAGGGGGTTCACATAGAAAAAGAAAGGGTTAGAATTGCTTGTGTATTTTGTGTTTTGTATTTTCTTTAAACCAATCTGTGTTTATCCTAACCAGTCTAGCTAATAGAATGTCTATTGTATTTTGTTTTTGACCTTTGCTTCAACAAATCTGTATATATCCTAACCAATCTGTATAAACTGCCAATTGTATGTTGTAATTGTTTGGAATATCTACTCTATGAGGATGTGCTGTTGTGTACTCCAGTGTTATTCTGTCTCATATGTAATTATTACGAGCTCCATCTTGTAAATGAGTTCTTCTCAACAATGTTTCACCTGGCTAAATAAAGATTGATTGACTGATTATGCAGAAGGGTGGTGATCCACTCAATGTTTTCTGTGGCAGCAGAAGTCAGACATTGAGAATGTGAATTGGAGAGTGATTTGGGAGGCATTTTTTAACAGTGCCAGCTGATGATGCGTATCAGTATAGGTCTGCACAACCCTCTGAGGTACAAGATTACAATCTGAGGTGTGATAATTCTCTTCATGAGACCACAAGCTCATAAACAGCCCCAGGCAGTACTAAGGACAGGGTATGGATGGTGGGGTGTTCAACAGAAGGCAGGCTAGGTGCAGGGGGTTCACATGAAAAAAGGAAGCCTTATTTGTGGATTAACAAGAGACCATGAGCTTTAGAACTGAACAAGACCGGTTACTTTGCTGTGTGACCCTGAGCAAGTCACTAAACTTCCTTGTGCTCCCAGGCCACACCTGTAAACAAACTTTCAGATTAGTGTGTCTCTCCTGGTTAACAAAAAACAAAATTCAGTGCATCATATAACCACTAGATCATCAGGCATTTGAAGTGTTGTAGTGTAATGCAGTTTGCCAAAGAAAAAGTCAGCTGGATTGCAATACGTTTTCTGCAAGTTAAAGTAAACAAAATGAACAAAATCATAGCCTAACGTGTACTGATCAAAATAATCCATGAGGTAATACATGCTGTTGATCATTCTGGTACAGCAATTCAAAATAAAGAGGGAAAGAAGAACTAGTTAGCACTATAGGAATATATGTGGATCTCTGGCTCTGGCTCTGATGATGTCATCATGACTCATCACTTAACACACTTGGCAGACATCTTAGGGAGAAACCAAGGCTGTTTTTTGAAAGTGAAAGGCTGGTGTTTACATTTTTCAAAAGCTATGAAACTGCATTTATGTTATTTACCTAAATGTAGTTTTAGCATACATGTAAACAGCAGCCTTTACTTTACCTTGCAATGAAGCCAGATTTTGGAGTTTGCAGTTTTAAAAAACTGCTTGTTTAGGTACCCTTTAAGGAAGGGTGTTAAACCTATCATTAAGGCCTGGGGATTCTGTAGTGTGAAGATTAAAAATCCACCATGCCTCTCTCCTCAGTAATAGATTGTCAAAATCCCACTCTAGGATCTACTGTAGGTTTTTCTATGCCTTAAAAAGAAAAGCAATGTCTCTCATTACGTTGTACCCTGATATGGTTCCCTAAAACATTATTCACATTCAGTTTCTCAATTGCCCTATCCTAGCATGTTCCCCTACTTAGGGTTTCAGATTTCTTTTTGTTTTCCCTACGTACTAAGCATTACAGGTAGCCAAGTAAACAATACCAATGGAGTCATAATTAACACATTCCTTTGTCTCAAACATCCTAGTATCATTACCAACTTGAAATTTATCAGACTTAATAAGCATAGGGCAATATTGACATCCATGGCACCTACTGTAAAAATGCCTGCAGGTAGGTCTGGCAACCATGTACTCCTAATTAATGGATTTTGGTAACTATTAGTCACCCAGTCAGATGTGTTACTTCCGCTTTTGTGCACCATCCTAGGTACATTACTTGAAATCTCCTCTAGGGCTCATTCAGATCTGATAATTACTCAGTTCTTCTCTAAAATTTTCTTAATACAGTGGAACCCTCTTATAGCAGACACCCCATAGCAGACACCCATTTATAATGGACAGATCTGCCTTACCAAAAGCCAAAAGCTATGCCTATAATGTTAAAAATGCAATTTATACCATACTCAGCAACTCCTATATAGCAGACACTGCAAGCTCCCCAGTGCCCCTGTTACATGATGCAAACTGTTTGCTAATTGTCACTCATGCAGCAAGTTTGCCTGGCATTATAACATCTTCATTTACCTTATCTGATGCCTTAATACCTGACACTTTAATCCAGAAGATTACTCCTGATTCCTCAATCAGCACAGGTACTGTATGACAAAATCTTACCAATCAAGTTTGCTGCTCAGACCCCTGATCCCCCAATCAATGTAGGTATTGTACAGTACAACAAGATCTGTCCAACCTTGTTTGCTGATCAAATCCCAACCAGCTCCAAATAGCAGTTCCCTGTACCCCTGGTTGGCAGAGGAGGGGGTATGTTCTGATTTTAACTCCTGTGTGAGAGCTGTGGTAGAGGAGATTCACATTTTAAGACTTTAGGATATAGTGGACACCCCTTACAATGAACAAAATCTGCTTGTACAAATGTGTCCATTATAAGAGTGTTTTACTATATTAAATGCATCCCTAGAATATGTCATAACAAAATTAATTATTTTACTCTGGTTAAAAATAGCATTCCTCTCATCTGTAGTTACTGGTCTAGTAAGCATTTCTGCTCCAGGTCCTTGTGTCATATCATTCTGAAACTCTTAACTATTTAAACTTTTTTGTATGGTTTACCATCACTTCCACCATGTGTATGTCTTAGGCTGTAAAACTATTAAATAGCACTGTCACTTTATGGCTCTTTCTCTTTAAATGTGAGGGGGAAGCAATTGGCTGCAGCACCTTGAGAAAGCGTTGAGTTCTGGTGTGAAACATTGGTGGACTATAAAGTATTCTGTAAGCTGTGACATGTTAAATAAAGGCTTCTGAATCATTCATGTGCTGCTTGGTACTGGATTTTTTTTGTTTGCCATTTTTAAAATCTACCAGAACATTTCTGGCATTTTCCTTTATACTTTTATAAACAGACAGTGTCCAGTGCTTGCTTTTTTGTGTATTCACCTCATCGTTTTGGTTTTCAAGCAATGTAAGCTCTTTGGGTGTTAAATTGATGAGTACTCACCCTTTGTTCTCTTCATTTTTCTTTTTCCAGAAACAGCAGGAATTTCAGGTGTCCCTTCTGTGGGAATCAAGTCATGGAGAATCATCAGCAGGTCCAAATTTACAGCAGCTGTGTGTGACATGTTTGGTGTGGAAAGGGTGGATGTGGGCTTCAAGTTGTTGGAGAAAGGGAAAAAATGGTGCTGGTTTTGAGAGTGGGGGGAGTGAGAGTGACTGATTGCTTTGACAACCGGAGAGAGAGAGAGAGATGTGATGGAGCTGTTCTGGTAGGCTTCTTGGTTCTTCACTCTGAGATGTGGATGTAACTGTCTTACTACCAGCACCAGTGTCACTCTGCAGCAGGTGTTGTGGCAGGACGACACTATAGGTTCCTAGGTGGGTGGATGGAGGCACCCGACAAGGAGAGACAGGAGTCATACACAGAGGTATGATGTAACAAAGATGTTTATTTGACAGGAGGGGAAGGAGGACACAGTCATACAGGAAAACACCAGTGGTAACAATGACATGGAGTATGGACAGCATCATTATCTAAACAGTAAAATTGTAAGCAGATAAGCAAAACAACAACAGAGAGAGAAAGAAATGATTCCCCCCCCCCACACACACACACACACAGACAAATGTCATTGCATTGCTGTACCATTACATTTATTTTCATGGTTTTGTTTTATGCATTTTTTGTACTTGTGAACAAGTGAGAGAGCAAAGTCACTAAGTAACAAGAAAGAGAGATGCAAGGCTAGGGGAACAGAGACAGTGCAGCTAAGACAGACAGGGACTGAAAGCGAGCATGCTCTGTATGCTGCTGTGTAGCATCGAAAATGATCTGTCTCCCTCTAGATACAGGCTTTCTTTATAGTTTTATGTTGCTGGGTTTTTTTTTCTGTTTATGTAACAGTGAGTGTGACAGCAGAGGTGCTATGTTAGTCCAGAGACACACCAGGGAGTACGAGAGCACAGAAGCTGTGTAAGGCCAAGAGACACATGGCATTTAACAACAGAAAGGGATGAAGACTGACACCAAGCATGCTCTACATGCTGCTAGTGTGGCAACAAAAATAATCGTAATCACCACTGATCAGTAGTTTCCTTCTACTTTTTTAAAAGAAACGTGTTTGAATAATGCTCTGGTGGAGCAAGCAAGCCAATAAGTTTGGGAAGGAGTGGAGCGGGGTTGGGCCTGTTGTGAGCCATGGAGACTTTGTGGCTGTTTCACAGTGAAGTGACCAATCCGGTCACATCAGGCCAGTGGGGCCAGCACAAGCAGTGTAGCTTCTGGGGGATGAAAAAAATTAGATTAAAATAAACACACAGTGAGAGATGCAGTTATTGTTTGTATCTATTTAAAGATAACTGGTGTGTCGGGGGGATAGTGAAAAGTTGGGTGCTACAAAATGTATAAAAATTAGTTTTTAAAGTTTTGGCAAGTCGAGGGGTCCACTTTTTTTGCTTTATAAATTTTATGTTAGCCATGCATGCATGCACAGTGAACATTTTGTTGGGAGAGTTTCTTTTGCGGGGTGTGTCATTGTCAGTCCAATGCAGAGTGGTCTGCAAGGGGCTCATCAGTGTCACACCAATCATCAGCCAGGCTGATCATGACACTGTTCTGGCTTGCTAGACAGAAACTTTGTGTCTTTCAAAGGAGAGAGCCAACCGTATTATAGGCAGGCTCGTTTCTTTGATCTGTGCTGTCCAGCAAGCACAGCTGATCTGTTATGATCAGCCTGCTGAGGCTGAATTACACCCTATAACAAAGAAAACTGTCAACCAAAGTCTGTTGCTGCCTCCGCTGTTACTGTTTACTGTTTCCTCACCCAACCCTCCCACTCAGCACCCACCAACCCACACACACCCCACAAACATAACACCGACACTGGGGGTGCCTAAGTGTGTGTGTGTGTGTGTGTATAAATATAGTCTGTAAAAAGGAAAAACATCTATTGATGTCTGTTGCTGCCTCCATTACTGTTCCCCCACCAAACCCTCCTACTCAGCACCCACCACCCCCACAAACATAACACCGACAATGGGAGCGCTCAATCCCCCAGTGTCACCACCTGAAATAAAGAAAACGGTCCTTAGTAGTTTTTTTCTTGTAAATATACATTGTAAAGAAAGAAAAACATCCATCGATGTCTGTTGCTGAGTCCGTTATTGTCCCCTCACCCTAACCCTCCAACTCAGCACCCACTATCCCACACCCACAAACATAACACCAACCCTGGGGGTGCCCAATCCCCAGTGTAGCCACCTGAAATAAAGAAAACTGCCCCTCATAGTTTTTTCCTGTTCGTGTTATATACCATGTAAAACCAAAAACCGTCCATCAATGTTCGATGCTGCCTCCATTACTATCCTCCCCACCCAACCTTCCCACTCAGCACCCACCGCCCGCACAAACATAACACCGACACTGAGGGTGCCCAATCCCCCAGTGTCACCACCTGAAATAAAGAAAACCGTCCCTCATTTTTTTTTCATATTCTATACCTTGTAAAAAAGAAAACTGTCCATTGATGTCTGTTACTGTCATGCCGTTAGTCCCACCACCCGACCCTTCCACTTAGCACCCACCACCCTGAACCCCTGGAGCCCTTTCTTACCTACCAGGGGTCCAATGCCATAATCCTCTCTGAACTGCAGATACGGCTTCACTCTTCAACACTAGACCGCAAACTGAAGAAATCAGGTATGCGGTTCAATGTATTTCAATGGGGTTTTGAACTTAGTCACATAACTTGGCCATTTTTAAATATTTTTGCCCCAGATTTTCAACATGTCTTTTTTGGGACACCATCTCATGAACAATGGCAGTCAAATTAGGCAAATCTGTTTCAAAAGGTGATTTTGCAGTAACTGCATGAAATCACATTTCGGGCAGGAGTTGAAAATGTTCTCCACCCTTGTTCATGAGGTAGAGTCATAAGAAGGCTATGTTGAAAATGTGGGATAAAAATATTTAAAAAAAAAAAAATTAGGAGCCTACTTTGAAATTTGCTAACGCAGGATAGTAACTTTGGTAATTTTCAATATTTTGATCCCAAATTTTCAGCATAGCCATTTCATCACAATACCTCATGAATGTGACAGCTGTCACTTTTCAAGTCCTGGCCAAAATGTGTTTTTGTGTCCTGAAAGGTGATTTTGTGGTCACTGTATGAAATCACCTGTTGAGCAGGAGCTGTACATTTTCTCTGCCCTTGTTCATGAGGTGTGGTCATAAGAATGCTTTGTTGAAAATTTGGTTAAAAATATTAAAAAACAACAAAGTTATCAGCCCAGTTCAGGCTCAACCTTGGGGCACTGAGGGTTGGCCGGGGGGAGGGCTAGGAGCCAATTGAGCTGCCAGCTGGTAGCTCTCCTCCCTCAGGGGGGATACGAGGGTCTTCTCGGCACTTGGCCACCTCCTGGTGGAGTCTGGGCATCAGTGCCATGCATGAGGAACCCTGGTACTAGGCCGGGGGAGTGCAGAAGGTGCCGTCACCAGAGCCGCAGTACGCATGTGCTCCTCCATGCGCATGCACTACCATGTTCTGGAGCTTTGTGGTAGTGAGGAGAAAATCTGGGAACATGGGAGACACAGTAGGATGAAGCCTCCAGACCAGCTCTTGGGGGTCCGATGGGACACGTAGAGTGTTACAAGATTCCGAACAACCCCTGGAGTCCGGTAGGTTGTCCGACGCAAGGCAGCAGTCCACCGAGGAGGATAAAAATCAAGACAAAAAAAAAAACAACAAAGTTATGAGCCTATGTTGACATTTACAAACACAGGATCATAACTTTGGTAATGTTTAATATTCTGACCCAAAATTTTCAAGCATAGCCATTTTTTCACACCACCTAATAAATGTGACAGCTGTCATTTCTCAAATCCTACCCAAAGTGTGCTTTAACACTTGTGGCACAAAATGACATTTCAGCCATTGTTTTATAAATGACACATGTCATGCTCAGAAGGAGTGATCATAAAAAGATTATGTTGAAAAGTTGAGGTAAAAATGTGAAAAAACAACTAAGTTATGAGAAAATGAAATGTTCCCACATTTACTCATAACTTTATTTTTTGCAGATGTTGGCCCCTAACGTTCAATCTATCCTTTGTGTTACCCCTCCTCCTGAACATGACAGGTGTCATTTTTCAAATCCCCTCCAAAACTTGTTTCCACAGTTGCATGGCGAAATCAGCTTTCGGATGGGATTTTTACATTTTCCCCTGTTTTGATCATAATGTCATATCATAAAAAGACTGTTGGACATTTAGGATCGAAATGTGTGAGCCAACTTAAAAGTAGATATTGCCTCTCAGCTGCCTTTACTAGGTTCAGTAGGTTTAGACAAACAAAAGTAGGCAGGGGCGCTATGGAGCTCCAACATGGCGGCAGCTTGGAAACGGAGTTTGCTTGGCTACGGAATCAAAACAACATAAATAACCTTTAAAACCCATTGGAGCTGTTAATTTTTTGCATCTAAAAGACTCAGAAGCACTAAGTAATAGCATTAGCCCAAAAAAGGATCTAAAAAACAGCCTCACTGCCTGGACGTCTACTTGTTGGCTGCCACCCCTACTCTTGCCTCGGGGCCTGGTACTTCTAAAGATCCGGTGATGCCTGAACTTCCTACATCACAAATCTTAGTGATGTTAAAAAAAATTCAAGAGACAGGAGACAAGACAAATAAATGTTTGGCAGCAGTGGAATCTAAGGTCCGCTGCAATCTGAGCAAAGCTAGTCATACGCAGCAGTCCTTTTCTTGCCATGCTCACCACCATTATGTGCATGGTCGGCGATCGGGTGGCCACCTAACTACTGCCGAGTGCCGACTTCAGGGCGTCCAATCCCCCTGTCAGTTAACCCGCCCCGCTTTCTTTTGTGTACCGACAAGGAGCCCACCACTGGGCATAAACTCCCCTGTCTGTTGAATGCCGAGGTGCCCAATCCCCCGGCCTCGGCACCCCTGCTTTGTGTGCTGATGGGGGCGCCCAACCCCTGTCGGCTACAACACCCCTCAACAGGTGGCATGCTGGAGCCCACCCCAGCATGACAAATCCCCTGCAAAAACAAAAACTGTCCTGCGCTGTTTTGTTTTTTATTTCTAATAAAATGAAAGCGGTCCCTGTAGGTAGCGATACCTCCTCCCCACCGCACTCCACCCACTGCGCCACCTGCCTCTCCTCATCCCTTCTCCCCATACTTACCTGCAGAGTCTGGCGTAACGATCTTCTGTGGACTGGGAACGACGCCTGCACTCTTCAAAGCCGACCCCAAACTGAAGAAATGCCGGTAAGCTGTATAACGGAATGAGTAGGGGGTTTTCAACTTTAATGCATATCTCAGGGATTTTTGTGAATTTTGGCCCCAAATTTTCAACATGGGGTTTTTGGGACCCCTTCTCATGAATTCTTGCACTGTCATGGCGTTGTTCAGTCCCAAAAGGTGATTTCGCAGTCACTGTGTGGAATCACCTTTTGGGACCAAGTAACAAAATGACAGTGCCACTGTTTATGAGAGGGGCTCTCAGAAAGCCTATGTTGCAAGTTTGGTGGGAAAAATCAAAAAAGTGACTGTTTTACAAGCGTGCGTAACAACTGCGCAACGCACACTCGTAAGTTAGCGCATTTGCACTATTTTCATGCCAGATTCTCAACATTGGCATTTTAATACACCTTCTTGGGAACTGTACAGCTGTCATTTTTCACATCCTGCCCAAACTGTTTTGCACTTCCGCGCAGAATAGCGTGGTCACCGCGCCGAATTACTGTTCGGGACATCGTTATGAAAATGACAGTGATGCTGTTCATGAGCAGAGGTCCTAAAATGTCTGTGTTGAAAATTTGGTGACGATATCCATAAAATGACTGTAAACATGAAGCGAAACCGCAAACTTACATTTTACCCACATTTTCAACAGTGCCATTGTTCTACACCTCCTAATGAACAGTACAGCTGTCATTTTTCACATCCTGACCAACATCTGTTTTCACAGTTCCGGCGCACAATAGTGCGGTCATTGTGGAAAGCCTGTGTTCGAGACACATTATGAAAATGGCAGTGACACTGTTCACTAGCAGATGTCCTAAAATGCCTGTGTTGAAAATTTAGGGACGAATGTCAATGCAATGAGTGTTTTATGAGCGCACGTTCTGCAGTTTGCACATACGCTCATGACTTTGTGAATTTGTAATACTTTCACTCCAGCTGTTCATCATTGCCATTTTTCCATACCTCCTTATGAATAGTATAGCTGGCTGAAATGTGTTTTCACACGTCCGGTGCAGAATTGCACGCTCACTGCGAAATCACTTTTCGGGACACTTTCAGGAAATGACGGTGACACTATTCATCAGCAGAGGTCCTAAAATGCCTATGTTGACAATTTGAGGGTGAAAGTCCAGACAATGACTGTGCTGCAAGCGTGCATTGCGCAGTTTCCATGCACCCTTGTAACTTTGTCAATCTGCAATATTCTCATGCCACATTTTCACCACTGGCATTTGTGCACACCTCATTATCAACAGTCCAGCTGCCATTTTCGACAGCCTGCCCAAAACGCATTTCCGCAGCTCTGCCGCTCAGTGGCGTACTCGCTGTGCAAAATCACCTTTTGGGACACATTAACAAACTCACAGCACTATGCCTCTCCACCTCCGCCACTGCCAATGCCAGTGCAACAACATTCGGCATGGACAAATGCTTGTTTTTTATGTGAAACAGTATGCTGTATCACCATAAAATCCAAAATAAAAATTAAAAAAAAAAAAAGTAGGCAATTGTGCCTATCAAGATTGTTTCTGACACAACGTGGGTGAATTATACCATATTATGTTTGCTGCAATAAAGCTCATCAAGGCCATTCTCAAAACTGTTTATGGTTTGTAGGTTGACTAGTTCTTGGGACAGTCTATTCCAGGCCTTCACCGATCGAACTGTGAAGTAGTAGTCCCTTTTCATTGTGTTTTCCCATGGCGCCACAGATTGCCTATTACGAGACCTCAGGCAATTGATTCTGGCACAGAATTTCAGATCACATTGATACATCAGCTCTGGTGAGTGTAGGGTTTTGTAAACAAGTAACAAGTCCTCCCTCTGCCTTCTACCCCGCAAGGTAAACAAGACAGTTTCCTTAAGTCTATCCTCATATGTTAGATTTCTTAGTCTAGCCTTATCCTGGGTAATTACAGTCTAACAATGTGTCAAAACAGGAAACTCCTGAAAATGAGATATTGCATCTCATCGGTTCTATCCTGGGTAAATATATACTAAAAATTTGCAGAAGCAAAACCCAGTATAACAGCAATACCAGCAGTAAACATTTGGTATTGACAAATGCTTGTTTCAAAAAGTGTATGAGAGCTATGGATATCTAAGTGTGTTGCATCCTGGTTGCCAAAAGGGTTTCCAACCCAGTGGTTGTCACCCTTAAGACACTGGGCTCTGAACCTTCACAGCCAATCAGGATGCAGCAAATTCTTTACTCATTTTATAATCAGATATAGAGATGTCATGACCACTGGCTAAAAGCATTGTAAATTCTTTTTACAAATGCACGACGGAGGAAATACTGGCTGAGGAAAGATCATGTAGGAAGATCAGAAATTGAATATGCCCAAGGACAGAGCCTTGTGGTATACCTTTCTCAATGCAAAATGAAGTAAATCACCCAATCAATGGGAAGGAGCAGAGGAGGGTACCAACATTCAAACTGCGATTGGGTATTTAAGGCAGGGCTCAGCCACAGTGGAACTGAACTTTGCATTTGTCGCATTGGCAGCTGGAGTTCTGGGTGGCATAGCCATGGGTACATTGGTGCCTGGAGTCTGGGGCAGCTGGAGCCATGTGAAAGTGGCATGCTACATCAGCGGCTGGAGTTCAGAATGGCTGTAGCTGCAATCAAATTGCCCAATCAGCAGAAAGGAGCAGAGGAGGGCACCAACATTCAAACTTCGGCAGGGTATTTAAGGCAGGGCCCAGCCGCAGTGGAACTAAACTTTGCACTTTAAGAATTTCTCACCCACCCGCCCCGCACCGCCTCTGTATTAAATAGCCTACCTGACCACTCCCAGAGGTGGTCTCACCAATCGAGGAAGAGCAGGAGGAGTAAGAGTACCAGAAGGAGGCGTCAAGAGCAAGCAACAGAATGAGCGTTGGAGAAAAGGCTTTTCGGCTGAGGAAGTCGGCTGGAGGGGCTAGGTAGCTGAAACCAGAGGAAGTGGGGACACTGCTAAAAATACGAAGGAGCTGTGGCACTTTGATCACTGCAATCATAATCTGAGGTTTAGAAATGTTAATCTGTCAAGACTGAATGAGTGACTGGAATTTCCTCAAGAAACTTTATTTATATAAACGTTTAAGCTAGTAGCTTATTTGAGGGGTTGGAAATTGAGTGCGAATGTTAAGAGTTGGTTCTATGCTGATTAAGTGCTGGGAAGGGATGGGGGTACAATGTGCTGATTACAGCTTGGAGTTCAACATACGGAAGGTGCTCTCTGACTTGAACCAGGACAAAGTGGGGCTATGCACATGGGATTCTAATTTTAAAGATATTGTTTGGGGTAGGGCAACCAGTTCTAGTTGCTGTTTGTATTTGGGGTGCCTTGGGTACACAACTGTATCTACATTGTCAGCAAGATTTCTGTTAGGCAGGAGCAGAGCTGACAAGGGCACCATTCAGTCACCTTCAGGCTTTCTCAATGTTACTGGAAATATTTAGTGTTAAGTGGCAACTAGAGCAGTATAACGTAATTACAAGGGTCAGCATGAATGCATTAAGATGGGGTGAGGTGAGGGAAGGGGGCATGTGTCTGTGTGGAATGGGAAGGGACTGCCAAGAAGAGACCTGGACTCAGGCAGAACAAGGAGGTATAACTACTTCTGGATGGGGAGAGGGGTCAAGGTGCATGGGTGTGGGGGGGGCAGAATAGTGGGATGCAACAGATGTGGGACTGCCATGTTCATGAACTCACTGTGGTGGTTGGGATGCTGTCTGATATGTGTCAGACTACAGAAATTAGAAGTTGAGGTGAGTATTCTAAGGAATGAAGTGGCATGGTGGTGAAAGGACATGGGTTTAAGGGAGGGGAGACACACCTACAGTGGTGGCAGGGTGAGGTGGGAATCTGCCAGGGGCTGTGGGAGGGGAAACCCAGGATGGGGGGGGTAAAAGGGCTAAAGGTCCTGAATTAGGAAGGGGATAAGAAAATTGGCTGGCAGGTGTTGGGAGTTACTGGTAAGGGGACTCCACGGACCAGAGAATGGAAGGGCATCTCACCAGCTAAGAGAAGTGGAGTGCATATTGCAGGGGGCCTTACTATTTCCAGTAGGTACTCACCATTAGTAGACATCATGGAGGAACGGGTCCTGGAGGAAGCAAGAGGTGAAGAAGGTAGTGGCTTGAAGGAGGACTTGGATGGCATAGAGGAGGAGGAGGAAAGGTGTAAGAGTACCAGGACTGGCAAAGGCATGGGGGAGAATAGAGGAAGGGAGGTAGACAAGGATGCTAACCCAGTGAGGAAGACAGGAGGGGGGGGAGTGCGGCACAAAAGATCAGGTGATCGAGGAAGAGCTGAGGGGTAGGGAAGGGGAGCTGAGGAAGAAGGAGGGAGAAGAGGGAAGAGAGAGGGAGCTTGGAGGAATGCAGGAGACTCAAGGTAGCACTGGTCTTGGGGAACATACCATGACAGAGACAAATGAGACTACGTGCTCATTGAGGGTATCTGAAGAGAGGGAGGTGACTGAAAAACGGAATAAAGGGGAGAAAACTATATATGGGGGGGCAGGCACGAGATGGGGAAAACACTAGCTGATAGGATGAGACAGGGAGGAGCAGCAAAGGAAAATGGGGTCAGGAGATATGGAGAGGAGTCAGGAAGGGTGGATGAGGGGAGCCGGGAAGTAAAAATGAGACCAGTAACTGGGAGAAGAGGGACGCTATCATTAAACATATCAAGTGAGGGGGGGGAATAGTGCAGTCTGGGTGGAATGCTTGTCGGGTATGCCAGCATTGGAGGTGATACACCATATTTCCTCATGGGGTCAGCAACAGGACCGAAAATCACACTTGTTTTTCACCTGGGGACAAACGACTTGGCAGGGAACAGTCTGATGGAAGTACAGGCAAGATTTAAGGCACTTGCAAGGTTTTGCGGCACCCTGTCCTTCCAATCCCTAGCCTTTTCGGAGGTGTTACCAGTGCCGAGAGCTAGCACAGAAAGGAAGCAGGATCAAAGAGTTTAATACATGGTTAGCCAGATGATGTGGACAGATGGGGTATGGGCTAGTAGGGGGCTGGTGGGCCACATGGGAGGATGAGAACCGCTTCGCCCCAGACAGACTGCACCTAAATAGGGAAGGTGCAGCTGTACTGAAGTGTAGACTGGGGGTGTACATAGAAAAAACACAAAATTTAATCTAAATAAGGTGGGGGTGTTAGAATTGAAGCCACTCCAGACAGCAGAAGCGGAGGCGTTGCCCACCCCCACCCCGGATAAAGGTAACATTTTGGATTCTGACAGACATCTGGGTAGGGGAGCTGGGGGGGGGACTTGGTGGAGGGGTCTGGTAGTGAACACTAGGAACCTAGCAAACAAGATGGTTGACTTAGAAGCTATCATACAGGATGTGGGACTGGACCTAGGTGCAATCACTGAGATGTGGTGGACAGAATATCACACATGGGAGACAACAGTCCCTGGGTGCAGACTTTAGAAAGGACAGGGGAGAAAGGAAGGGGGTAGGGGTGGCTCTATACATCACAGATGATATCAGGCTATGGAGGGCAAGCGGGGATAGGGGCAACTGAACTCCAATGGGTCACCCTGAGTAAAGGGACAGGGGAATCCCTTAGGTTAGGGGTGGTATACAGACCACCTTCACAGGAGAAAGAAGAGGACAGGCAGATGGCACAAGCAATCAAAAGGATGGCTCTCAAAGGAGAAACGCTTCTGGTGGGGGGCCTAAACCTCCCAGACATGGAGTGGTCCATCCCGGAGGCCACCTCGGCAAGCAGCAGGGGATTTCTGGAGATACTACAAGGAGCATTCTGCAGCAATTGGTCAAGGATCCAATGAGGGGCAGCAACCTGCTGGATGTGGTCTTAACAAATGGGGAGAGTGTGGAGGAGGTGGAGGTGGGAGAGGCACTGGGCAACAGCGACCACAAGATGGTTAGGTTTAGGGTTAGAGCAGGGAGGGAGGTAAGGCGTACAACGACAGCAGTTTTGGACTTCAAGAGCGTGAACTATGACAGGATGAGACAGCTAGTGAGGGAGGAAATGGTAGGTATGGAGGGGATAGACGATGTGGAGGAACTATGGGGCTTTATAAAGAACCGGGTGCAGAAAGCGATGGAGATGTGTGTAAGGCCCTCACCCCTGCCTTTTTGCAAAATGACAGGTGGTATGCTGTTGAAGCTGACAGCAGTACCTGGTGGGGACTGGGTTCAGGGAGGACTAGGTTTCTCGGCACAGTGGGGCCTAGGTTTGGCTACTCTGCACAGGGGCACCCAAGTAAATCTGAACACAGGAAGCAATAACTGTAATGTCCAATACCAGGAATGGGATTCTAAAGTGTGGCTTTTATTCACATCCAAACTGAACAAACAAAGCATAGATAGACCCCCACGGGGCTACATTCCTGGTAATGCAGATTAGAGATACAGAACACTTCTTCACTATTCCAGCCCTAAGGCTCTGAACCCACTAGGCACACAGCCCGAACTTGCACACAGCTTTGGGTACACAGCCCGACTTGTATACTACTTGGGTTTTTCCCATGGCCCGGCTCCCCCGCCGGCCACTTGATTGTGGTCCATATGGCAGTGAACCAGTTTTCCTGTTGGTGGCTCCCCAAACCACCTTAGAGCCTTCGACTTCTTAAGGGAAATTCTCCTTCCAATCCTACGTCTGGGTACTGCCCTCATCACTGGCCAAGTGCAAGAGGCAAAGTAGAAATCCGCAGAGCAAATCCATAGAGGTGGACCTGGTTACTAAAGATGGGGGGTCTCCCACCTCCAGATCCCACAATCCATACCCGGCTAGTTCTCTGGACACTAAACAACTCTTTTTGAAAGCTTGGCAATGTAGATTACAGGGTAGCCGTATGTCACATCTCCTGTACATGTCTTGACTTTCCCCTTGTGCTGGACTTGAACATACTTTTACTTTTGGCTAAGCCTATTACTCTAGGTCTCCCACTACTTCAGCAGTCCAATCCCCACTTTAACACAGTTCAGGATGAAACATGGGCCCTTTAGAAAGAGCAGAACTCACCCTTTGGTTGTAGGTGCCCCACAGGCGAATCTCGGAAATCTTCTTGTGCCACAACACATTTCAGAAAAATAAGGCAGCTTGTTCTCTAGCAGTAGCCAGGGAGTTGCCCCTGGAATAGCAGACAAACTTTCCACCCCCATCCCCTCAGGGATGGGGCACAGAGACCCGTATCAGCGGTCTCCACCACTTTAAAGAACAGCTTACTGTGTCCCTCTTTAGGCGGAAACACACACACCTTTCCCTAAAAGTAGCTCTATTTCAGAGCTTAGGCTCCAAGAGCCTGTGCACAGAACTGCTATGCTCCTCTCACAACAATCTCCAACTACTGACTGAACCTGACTGTTCAAAACTCCCAACATTCTAATCTAACTACCTTCTGCAGATTCCAATGTGGCTCATGCAGCTGCGATAGTTCTATGGTGATGTCATCCCTCAGTCTCAGCTGAGACTGAGAACAGAGTGAGACAGTGTGAAATCCATTTAACTGGAGTTTCACAAGCTGCCTTCCCTGCCTACCACTAGGTCTTACTGGGATTCTAGTAACCCCGGGTAACAGAGGGGTTACATGTGCATAAGGTGGGTAAGAAAGGGCACAAGAAGGGGGAGACCACTCTGGTTCACAAGGGAGGTGGCAAGGGTAGGAGGAGACAGGAGAAGGGCCTTCAGGAAATATAAGCAAATACAGAAAGAAGAGGACAGGGAAGCCTATAGGGAGAAGAGGAAGCTAGTAGGGACGGAAATAAGGAGGGCAAAGGCAGAGGCAGAGGAGAGAATAGCGAAACATGCCAAAAGAGAGACAAAATGTTTTTTAGATATGTGGGGGACAGGACGAAGGCTAAGCAGGGGATTGCAAGGCTGCAGGGAGAGGGCGGGACACAAATTGAAGAGGACAGTGAAAAAGCAGAAGAGCTGAACAAGTACTTGTGCTCAGTTTTCATGGTGGAGGGGGAGGGGGAACAGAGGGGTAGACCAAAGTCCTTTCAGTGTTGAGAGGGTTAGGGA
Source organism: Neoceratodus forsteri (assembly GCA_016271365.2). Classification (NCBI taxonomy): domain Eukaryota; kingdom Metazoa; phylum Chordata; order Ceratodontiformes; family Ceratodontidae; genus Neoceratodus; species Neoceratodus forsteri. Next base: position 657,038,639 of record CM057456.1, read on the forward strand.
AGAATCAGGCAGGTTGCAGGTGGATAAGGCCATGGGGCTGGATGGGCTAAATCCAACGATAATCCAGGAGTTGGGGGAAGAGCTGGCAGCCCCGTTGACGAGGCTGTTCAACCTGTCTCTAGTTTCGGGAAGGGTGCTGGAGGACTGGAGAAGGGCAATCATGGTGCCGTTGCATAAGGGGAGCAACAAGGAGATGAAAGAGAACTACCATCCTGTCAGCCTCACCTCAGTGACGGGGAAGGTCATGGAGGCACTCATTAAAGAGAGGGTGATTGATAGACTACCTAGAGGATAATGGGCTCCTAGATGATAGACAGCATGGATTTACTAAGGGGAGGTCATGCCAGACAAACTTAAATATATTCTTTGATTGAGTGACACAGGTGATCGACCGGTGGGGGGGCGTTGGACGTGGCCCATCTGGATTTCAGCAAGGCTTTCAATACCGTTCCCCACAGGAGGCTAGTGAATAAGCTGGAAAGTGTGGGGGTGGGTGATAAAATAACCAGGTGGGTAGAAAACTGATTGGCAGATGGAAGACAGAGATTGGTGGTTGTGACGCTTGTACAGCTTGTTCTGACTACTCTGTTCTTTTTAGTAATATACAAAAAAAATTGTTATTGAGTGTCTCTCATGATACATGCTGAAACAGCCTGTGGGATACCCCCCCCCCCCAGGTATCAGTTCAAAAGACAGGATATATGTTAAACAGCAGATCTCTGAATGCAATTAACTTCTCAGTTTGCTTTGAAAACTAGGAAGTAGAATACCCATTTTATGATGTCCTCAGGAAAACCTAGTTAATTGACTGGTGTCACAAAGAATATTACACCTCAGTGAGATCTGGCAGAGAGTCATAAAAAGTCCTTTGATGTGTTTGAGAAAGGAAACCGCTCATGGATCAAAGGGACTGAGAAATCACGGTCTTTATATATATATATATATATATATATATATATATATATATATATATTATGGTAGCACGGTAGTGCTACCATAGTTAGGGTTGAGGAGCCATTTACATGTTAAACCTAAAATGTTGCACCTTAATAACTTTGCAACCATTAAACAGATTTGCCTGAAATTTGAATACACAATCAAGACCCATACACCTAGGGATCTGCCAAGTTTTGTACCAGTTGGATATGTATGGCTGTGGGTTATTAGCGTGATCTACGCCCTGCATTTCGCGCTTTTTGGAATTCTGCAGTCGTGCCACAGGTCATCACGGTTTGTGTGACCAGTCCAAAATCTTCAGGCATCGTGTGGCTTGGGTCCCTGATGTGCCTTTTGAAGATTTCGAAAAAATATTAAACGGTTCAAAAGTTATTCAAAATACAAGTTCCCATTATAAGTCAATGGGAAAAGTTAACAAAAAGTTTGACAGTGTCGCAAATGCAGTTTTTACTTTGGCAAATGGCCCTTTTACTGTCGCAAATCCGCCATTTTGTTTTCAGTTGGTGATCAGAAAAATGCTTGGCATTTAAATTTGGGACCCTCTAGCAACCTAATTATTTTTGTATTCACCTAGTCGGACCCTGAGGATGCTAGCAATGTCTTTATTTTGGCGTAAAACAGACCAGAAATATGTTTTTCAAATTTCTGGAAAAAGTACTTTCCAAAGTACTTTACCGCTTTGCGACACTAATAGAATGATTTACAAGCTTTCATAAGTGCGACAGTACTTTTCTAGGCTGTGGGAAAATGACAGCAATTCTTTGGCACCCCGCTGCAAAAGAACGGTTTGGTGTTTTGGGCTGAAATTTGGAGGGAATTCAGCCAACATCACATAGATGTGCCTTTCAGTGTTTTGTTGAAAAAATATCACATGGCGGCAAAGTTATGTCACTCCAAAGTTGACACTTTTTCCCATAGGATAACATTACGGTGTCCGACGCATTGCAGCAATCTTTTGGCGCCCTGTTGCAAAATAATGGTTCAGTCTTTTGGGCTGAAATTTGGAGGGAAGATAGCCAACATCCCACAGATGTGCTTTTCAGTGGTTTGGTGAAAACATTTTACAGGGAGGCAAAGTTATGGCACTCTGAACTTCTCTTTTATTCCTATAGGATAACATTACGGCGTTCGCCATGCCTTTCAGGGCCCCATCTCGGAAACGGTGAGAGATACGGACTTTTCATCAGAAAAATGCTTAGCCCCCAGGAGGGGCTAAGTGCAAAACTAGCCAAGAAAGTGATAATTTATATGACTTTTAATTTTTTTTCTATGTCGTACGGTTCCTGAGATATAAGCAATTTACTATTCCAAGTCCTCATTTTCTGTTCCGACAGTCATTATTTTGCATACATTCTTTGTACTCACTGTCTTTCTATATGCAGCTTTTGGGGAAAACTATTATGTGCGTTTCCATAACTCTTACCCTTAATGCTTCTGCTTCTGGTTCTGTACCTGTTTCACTTACTTTTCCTGTCTATGCCACCTTCTGCGTTACCCTTTGCGTTTTCATTTACGCTTCTGTTTCTGTAATTTCAACCATTTGTGTCTACAGTACTGTTTATCTTTGTGTTTCGCTTTGTCGCACTATGCGCATTACCATTTCTGTTTGTGGGCATTGTGTTACTATGCGACAAGAAGACAATATGCGGCGGGCCCCGCGCTCCTGTCGCTGTATTACATTCACTATTTCTCAGTACTGTTTATCTTTGTGTTTCGCTTCGTGTCACCATGCGCATTACCATTTGCGTTTGTGGGCACTGTGTTACTATGTGTGACATCCGCTGCCGCGTACATTCACTATTTCTCATTATCATTCTCAAAAGAGGAAATTAGAGGCAAAACTCTGTTTAATGCATCAGTTAGGGTTGTTCCACCGCGACAAAGTGAGGAATTCAGTGTTAGGGTTGAAAACCCTTGGACCCCAGCCCACCCCAACCATCATTGGGGTGCACATTGGGGTCTTCAGTCCAACTCACACCCCATTCTCCTATACCTCTGCTTCTTTACACATGTGATGGGGTGAGAGTTAGGCCCGGCGACTAATGCGCCCCAATGCCGGTGGGGGTGGGCTGAGGAGGTCCAAGGGGTTTTCAACCCTAACACAGAATTTCCTCACTTTTGTCACTGTGGAACAACCCTAACTGATGCATTAAACAGAGTTTTTTGCTCTAATATATATATATATATATATATATATATATATATATATATATATATATATATATTATATATATATATATATACATATTTATATATCCTGAAAAGGAGGAACTAGATGATGACATCATGGAGTAGGCAGGTTCAAGACAGTGTTTTAATTATGCTGTGACTGATCTTTATACACACATATGTTTGGACTCAGAAGCTACAACAGCTTTCAGCACTGTAAGAATATAAGAATACATTAGCTAGGCAAGGCTAAGTGTATAGTTGGTAGGAAATCACAGTTTTAAACCTGTTTTTTTTAAGTGATTGTAATGTTTTGTGATATATGGTTCTGTGTTTTACATTTTACATTTTTAGCTATTTTTAAGTAAACATTTCATTTTAAGAAACTACTTGATGTGCCTTTGAAATTCTTTCTTCGACAAGTGAAGCATATGATTAAAGTTGACACTGTACAACGTTTACTGGTTTTACCAAACTGGGAAAAGGTAAGAGTTTATTCTGAGGTCTTTCATAGAGGTTTTTAAGGGTCCATTTTGTACACCTGGTTAGGTGCCCATAGTCAAAAGATATCTGGCCCCCCCTGAAGAGCAGAATTATCTGAGCCTGTACATTGGGTACTCTAGCAAGAGGTTCACAGTTTAAATCCCTCCAAGAACTTGAGACCAAAGGTTGATTCAAACCCACAAAACAGACAGGAGGGTTACCCTGTTCTGTTAACTGTTCACAGTACTGCGCTCGGAGGTTGGCACTGTGAGAGCAGAGGGCCTGACCTGCTGAGTAGGGTTGTGACAGTGGTTAATGAGTTTTACTCAGGAACGGGGCAAGTGATGAGTGAGGTACCCCCCCCAGGGGTCAGTACTGGGTCCCCTCCTTTACAACATCTACATTAGTGACATAGCAGAAGGACTGAGAGGACGGGTGGGCCTTTTTGCAGAAGATGCAAAGATCTGCAATCGGGTGGACACCGCAGTGGGAGTGGAGGACATGAGACAAGACTTGAGGACTTTAGAAGGATGGGCGGAGACTTGGCAGCTAAACTTCAATGCCAAAAAGTGCCATGGTGCACCTGGGGCACAAGAATCCGAAAGATGGATACATGCTGGGGGGGGGTATTAGGGTTACAGAGCAGGAGAATGATTTAAGAGTAATAGTATCTAGTAACCTCAAGGTGGGCAACCAATGCAGCACAGCAGTGGGAAAAGCAAATGGGATGCTGGCGTGTCTTGGCAGGGGCATCACTAGCAGACAAAGCGAGGTACTGATTCCCCTTTACAAAGCCATGGTGAGGCCACACCTGGAGCACAGAGTTCAGTTCTGGAGGCCACATCTGCATAAGGACATAGACAAGTTGGAGGGGGTTCAGAGGAGGACTAAGATGGTGCAGGGTGTGCAGGGTAAATCGTATGAGCAGAGATATAGGGAATTGGCGGCTTTACTCCTTGGGAACTAGAAGGGAAAGAGGGGACATGATTGAAATGTTCAAATATGTCAAGGGGATCAACAAGGTAAAGACAGGGAGTCTATTGCACAAGAAAGACAGTGCAGTAACTAGGGGGCATAGTTTGAGGCTACGGGGGGATTCTGAGGCAACGTGAGGGGACAGTTCTTCATGGAGAGGGTGGTGGAGGCATGGAACAGGCTTCCAGAGGCTGTGGTGGGGGAAGGAACAGTTCAAGATTGCATGGGACAGACATAAGGGGCTGTGTGGGAATGGGAAGGGGGAGGATTAAATAAAGGGGTGGAAAGGGCAGACAAGATGGGCCTGAGGGTCTTTTTCTGCCATCAAGATGCTATGATTCTAAGAGAAGATGGTTCTACACATATGTACTGCATGAGAATGGTTAGATAAGTAGGAGCTTAGCCAATCAACTGTACAATTAGACAGCCTTGTATGGGCCATAACATTGCCACCTTTTAAGAAGCCCAAAGTGAAACATTTCTTACTGAAACATGATTTTTCGCAGGACAGTACATAACCTTGACCAATGCACAAAACTGTTTTCTCTATATAATCAGAATTACGGCTAAGTATTGTAGTTTCTTAGTTGCTTCTATTGTTTCTTGTCATTTTAAGGTATTTTAGTTAAGGTATTATAGTTTTTTGAACATTGTGTGGAAAGTTAGAAAATATTTTTTCTACTATAAAATCAGGACATGTAGCATCTTTCATGTTTTTTGCAGGACACAGCTGCCCAGATCAGAACTATCCTGTGAAAATCAGGACAGGTGGTAACCATAATGGGCCAGTTTCTTCAAGAGATGTAGATGAAAAGCTGTTGAAAACATTGGAAAGATTATAACAAGCATTTGTCAATGCCGAATGTTGTCTCGCTGGCATTGACATTGGTAGTGCAGGAGTTAGAGATGCATAATAGGAGTGGCAGTGAAGTATTGAACTGATGTCAACCCCACACCAACCCTGCAGAGACTAACAGGCATTGGAGTGTGCCTTTGGGTCATCAGTTATAACGCTCATGCCATTTACCTCACCCTACGTTGTAGACACTGACAAGTGTCGTGGTGTGCTTTGGGGTCTTTGGGCCTTATACTTACCCCATTCCATAAGAAAATACACTGAGGTGAGTGCAGTATAGGAGAATGGGGTGAACTTTGGGGCACAACAGATCAAGGCAAACATTGATGCCTGTCACTGGCTGCAGGGTGTGAGTGGGGGTGGAACGGCGGGAGCAATACAGCTGATGATCCCAAGTCGCACCCCTGACACCTGTCAGTCTCTACAGGGTGGGGTGTTACAGTTGAAAACCCTAACGCTGCAGGCCTGTGTTGGTATTTTCACTCCAAATTATCAACATGGGCTTTTTGTTACCCCACCTCATGAAAAGCGGCACTATCAGTTTGTTAGCCGAAAGGTGATTTTGCACAGCGAGTGGGCCAGTTGGTACCACAGGTATGTAAACACATTTTGGGCAGGATGTGAAAAATGACAACTGTATTGTTTATGAGGAGGTGTACAAAAAATGACAAGGTTGAAAATCTGGAGGGAAAATATGAAAAACCGGTGAAGTCATGAGCATGCATAGAAACTGCGCAACGTACATCTGCAAGCCAATTATTTTTTGGATTTTTTTAACCACAATTTCAACATTGGCATTTTGGGACCTCCCTTCACGAACAGTGGCACTGTGATTTTGTTAATCTGTCCCAAAAGTTGATTTCCCACAGCGACCATGCCATTGTACGCCACAGGTGCGAAAACACATTTCGGGCAGGATGTGAAAAATGATAGCTATGCTGTTCATAAGGAGGTGTGAAAAAATACCAGTGTTGAAAATCTGGCATGAAAATATTACAAATTTGCGCAGTTACAAGGGTGCATGGAAACTGCGGAACGCTGCTTGTAACACAGTCATTTTATGGACTCTCGTCACCAAATTTTCAACATAGGCATTTTAGGACCTCTGCTCATGAACAGTATCACTGTCATTTTGTCAAACTGTCCCAAAAACTGATTTCGCACAGCGACCACGTTATTCTGCACCGGATGTGTGAAAACACATTTCGGCCAGGATATGTAAAATGACAACTGTACTGTTCATAAGGAGGTGTGGGAAAATGGCAATGTTGAAAATCTGGACTGAAAATATTACAGATTCAGGAAGTTACAAGCATGTGTGGAAACTGCACAACACACACTCGTAAAACAGCCATTTTTTTGATTTTTGTCATCAATTTGCAACATAGGCTGTTTGAGAGCCCCCCTCATGAACAGTGGCACTGTCATTTTGTTAATTGGTTCCGAAAGGTGATTCCGTGCAGTGACCGCAAAAACACCTTTTGGAACTGAATAACACCATGATAGCGACTGAATGCATGAGGAGGGGTGCCAGTAACCTCATGTTAAAAATTTGGTGCCAAAATTCCCAAAAATGGCCGAGATATGCACCAAAGTTGAAAAACCCTATTTATGCCATTATACATCTCACCGGCATTTCTTCAGTTCGTGGTTGGCTTTGAAGAGTGCAGACATGTTCCCAGTCCACCGATCATCGCGCCAGGCTCCAGAGGTAAGTATGGAGTGAGAGTGGGTGTGGGGAGGTGGAGTACACAGAGGGTGGGTGCAGGTTGAGGGAGGGAGCAGGACAGACAGTGAGGGACTGTTTTCTGATTTGCAGGTTTTAAAAAAAAAAACATCACAGGACTTTTTTTCTTACAGGGGCATTTGGCACGCTGGGGTGGGCTCCCAGCATGCCACCTGAGTGTTTTGGGGGGGTGCTGTAGACGATGGGGGATTGGGCACCCCCGTCGGCACATACCAAAGGTGAAGGGGGGACAAGAGCCGAGAGGGATTGGGCACCCCCCTCGGCACACAACAAATGGAGGGCACGCATGATGCCGAGGGGGATTGGGCACCGCCTTGTCACACATGTGAAATGGGAGGGAGGAGGCATTATGCTGACAGGGAAAGGGCTCCCCCATCAGCAAATGAAGTGAGTTGTGGCATGCTGACAGGGGGATTGGGCACCCTTGAAGTCGGCACTCTGCTGCATGGCGGCAGTCAGTGCCGCCATGGTTATTGAAGTGCTTCACCAGGAAAGGCACATTGGGAGGCGTGTTAGTGTGCTGCTGCATGACAAGCTTGCCACTCATTGCAGCTGCACTTTTCTTAGATCTGGTGGCCACTTTACATTCAGCTGGTGTCAGTGACTGCATGCTGGCTTATTGGGGAATGAGGGACGCACCTACTGATGCGTGCCCTGCATTCGCCCACCGCACCTCCAAATCTGCTACTACTGCAATATGTTGGCTGGTGTGCAAGTGCGAGCCAACATAAAAATGGCAAAGGTGAGAAAGCCTGGTCCAGTCGGGGCAGAAGTCAGGCTGTTAAGAGCTATTGAAAGAGGAATCATAATGGAATGGGAAGAACTGACAGTGTACCATGCACTCCTGAATGTTGTCTATAGCAGAAAGGAGGGAGATAAGTCAGTAATAACTCAGTGTAGAGGCATCTCCACCCTTATGTAGTGGGAGTACCTCAGCTAATTTCCATACACTGAGAACATTCCAAGACAGGAAGAAGAGGTCTAGTAGGGCATGTATTGGCACAGCAATGGCTTTGGCAGCAATGTATAGTAGTACAGGGTCTATGTCCTCTGGTCTGATTCTCTTGATGAAGTCTGATGCCTGTGAGGCACTAAGGGTAGTTAAAGGTGAGATTGGAGGGAAAATACAGAGGTGTACAGAGAGGAGACAGGACACAGAGAGGGAGAGAGGGTTATCAGAAGGAGGATAGTGATCAGTGAGAAGGGATTTAGCACAGTTTACAAAACAGCTACTAAAATTGTATCTACTTCCATGGATCTGATTGTAAAGCCAGTTTAGCAGACTGTGAAGGGACCAACATGATTGTGAATTATCTTGCATAATATGACAGGGTCAGTAGTATTTTTGTGAACATCAGTTGGGAAGCAATTATTCTTAGCAGCCCAGGTACTGTTAAGACAGGCATTTTGAACTTGTTTGCACCATAAAAGTCATCAGGTGAGCAAGCAGCCTTCTGAGATGGCCAGACAGTATCACAGCTTTGCTGAGAGCTATGACCTCAACTAAAACTCAAGATAGGTGTCTGCCTTTCAAAACAGATTTCTTGAAGGGAAGCATGAGTAATCCAGGCTTCGAGGAACTTTTCATGAAAAGAACTATGAATAACTATGACCCACTTCAATAATCTGCTGAGAGGTCAATGGGGCCATACCGCTTAATTGTCCCTCATTTCACCCTTCAAAATTACTCTGTCCCTCATCCATGGAAAAGGTGCCTCCAACACAGTAAATGTGCTGTAAATTCAACTTTAAAGAGCTAGTGTAGTGCCTCAAATTAATAGTAACTTTCAGAAGTAGTCACCTATCACTTTTTATACCTGTAGCACCCCCAAACTGTCTAGGGGCATGAAAGGAATTTGCAGGTGATCTGGGAGAAAGGTGTCCACAACAATGTGAAAACATCTCCGCCATAATATCAAAGTAAGAAGTTTTAGCCTACTCTCAATGGCTCCAGCTTTAGTGCACCCTTTTTATATATATATATATATATATATATATATATATATATATATATATATATATATCCCCACCAAGTCCTTTGCTTGATCTGCAGCCTTCAGCTCCCCACTGGACTCCCGAGCCCCTCGGTCCCAGTCCAAACTGCTGGAAAACCTTCTGAAAATACAAACTCATGGCACAAATAAGTATAAGGGACTACAAATTTCATTTACCCCCTTTTTACTTACATAAACTAAATCAATACTCAGTTTCTTCCCAAATGGCTCTTTATTTCCACCTGTGCACCAAACGATTTCAGAGGCACAGGGGTACCATCTTACTCCAAGAAATAAAACAGCTCCATGGGGCTATTAAAACTTTTTTACAAGCTCACCCAGCTGGAAACTCTTGAGCAGACACAAGATGGCATACAGGCAGTACTGTATGTGCAAAGCTGTTTTTCAATTTAGTAAGCTCAGTTGATTTACCTAAGTGGATCCTTTGTCTTAGAAGAATCATCAGGCTCCTTTCCCACTGGCGCTGGTAAGCCAACTTTTATCTGGTTACCTTTCTTCCCCCTGTCTCTTTTTCCTCTGCACTAGTCGGCTTGCCTATCTCTGCTCAGAGAAGCAAGCTGCTTCTCTCACCTGGTCCCTGAACCCTGGCCTGAGTCCTAAATGAGGGTCTCAGGATTTTTTTTCTTCCTGAACTAGGCCCTGTAACCCTTGTTTTTATTCCTCTAATTGAGCCTGAACCCTGGTGAAACAAACAACCCCCACTGGCTCTGCAACTCCTTCATTTCTCTTTCTCCTCTTCCCCCCAGCTGCACCTTCAAGCTGCCCTGCCACAAGAGGGTCCTGGGCCTCACCACCACCCAGGTCCTCTGACCAGCTCACATCCTCTCTGGCACCCATGGCATCCACTCTTTTCTTGTGGTGCCCCAGAAGACCATCCAGGGATGGCCCCAGCCTCCTCTCCACATCCCTGCCAGCACATCATGGGCTTGAACTAAGCTCCCGGCCAGGATATGCCCTCCAATGCCTGTCTGAAGGCCCACAGCCCACCCAGCCCTTACAGTGCTGGTGTCCCAGGACCTGCCCCTATATTCAGGCCCCTTTTTTGAGGGTGAAGGACACTCCAGGCTCCCTACAAACCCTGATCTACCCTGCCACACCGGATACAGAAGAGAGCCTCTGCCACCGGCCCATCCCCTGTGGAAACCCTGCCACAGTTCCCATAGCCCTGGCAGCCCAGGCTACACCTGCATGGGGTACTAGGGGCTCCTATCTACCCTACCGTCTGCCCACTAACCAGACCTCCCCATCCTGACGATGCAGTACCAGCTAGCTGGCCATCCCCCCTTGGAGCTCCCATCCCTGCTCCTTGACACCATGCTGCAGTATAGAAGCCATCCCTGACTACTGAATTCGGGGGGGGGTCCCCCCTCAGGCCCATCCCAGACCGTCGAGCTCCCTCCTTGCCTGCCTTCCCTGCTCTTCCAGCCACTCCCTCCAGCCCCAGGCCTTTTATCCAGGCTGGAAAAGACCAAGAACCTCCTGTTCCATCCCTATTTATACTCTGTCTTGCCTGCCCTCTGCTGCCACCTTCAGGTATCCAGCAGCGATTAGCTCCCCCAGAGCACAACTGAATCCCTAAGCTCTGGGGGGTAGGAGATAGAAGGGGGTCCTTAATTAGGAGCATAAGCCCCTCTGAAGAGAGGGGGCTTACATACCTGAAGTATTTATTTCTATTCAGTTTTGTTTTTCTTTGTAGATATGGGGCTGGATTTTCAAAATGTTTGGGGACTAAGTCTCATGCTGCAGCCACCGCTACTTCATTAAATCGCAGCACTTGAAGAGATTTCTATTTTCAGACTGTGTTCTTCACAGGCAGTGGGTGCAGCTGTGGGAGATGCTATGACTGGTCCCACCAGGTACTGTATATTATGTTGGTGCAGTTGTGCTGTAAAAACAGCTGCAAGCTGCCATAAATTGGGGAGCGAGACAGAAACTGGCTCCCACATTGAAAATATGTTGTGTGCAGGGAAAACCGTGACCTCAAAAGTGAAACCCCACTTGTAGTAGTTTTTCCCCACACCTGTGCCAAATTCAGATGGGCTGAAAACCTAGCCCATGACTTCCAGAAAACTATCACAAAATTCCACAATTTTCACAAAATCTCATGAAATTCAACTTTAATTACTGATGTCATTTTTCAATGTTTTGCTGCTTATAATTTGGCCTTCCTTTAAGGATGACATTAGAAAGTTGACACACACCACTTACTTTTTGGGGTCTATAAACTAACCAAAACTGTTGAAATAGCATTCTCTAATTTTACAGGTACAGGATCTTAAATGTGTGCAGTTTAAATACTTTTGAAATTCCATATAAACATTTCTGAATGTTTATCTGTGTATTACTCAACCACCTTTAATGTTCTGAAACTTGGTGCTCATGTTCGTAAGATACAGGACTTCAAACATACCATATCTGGTACAAAAAACACGAAACTCCACATAGTGGGCTTCGGGTCAGCACCACTTCAAAGAACAGACCATAGCCTGCAGTAATACTAATAAAGTGCAGCAAGTTTCTTTATTAGTGTGTATCCCAAAATTCATTAAAAATAGAAAACACAACCAACAACTCACAAGCAGATGCAGCTACCCTTTTCACAACTCAGCAATTCAATTCTACCAAGAATAATTCCACTTTGTCAGTAGCAGCAAATTCCATTTCAGTGCTCTGAAGATGACGTAATAGTCGATATGTAAGCACATATGTAATCCACCTGGGTGACATGGTGATGAGCATCGGTGCGACCGTTTTTGTTATTTTCTGGCATTTTTGGTTTTCTGATAAAAAAAAACACTGAAATGGAATTTGCTGCTACTGACAAAGTGTAATTATTCTTGATGCAGTTTAACTGCTGAGTTGTGGAAAGGGTTGTTGGATCTGCTCATGAGTTGCTGTCTGTGTTTGTTATTATTAATGAGTTTTGGATACACATTAATAAAGAAACCTGCGGCACTTTATTAGTATTATTGGAGGCTACGGTCCATTTTTAGAAGGAATGCTGACCTGAAAACCAATCCAAAAATACCAGTGCACCCCCCCACACACACACACGCATACAACATAGCATATTTAAACTTTCCATTGCCAAAATGGCTACATTTACTTTGAGCTCCATGTGAGGAGTGGGTCCTCTTGGTTTCAAACTGGAATTCCAGTGTGAGTAAGCTAAATCACCAACGTCAAGGTGGGACCCTTGATTTAGTCCCTAACTTTTTTTCCCAAATTGTTTAACCAGATGAGACACACTAAGCTGAAAGCTTGTTTACAGGTGCAACCTGGGAGCACAGGGAAGTTAAGTGACTTGCTCAGGGTCACACAGTATGCAAGTGGTGGCTGTGGGATTCAAACCCAGGTCTCCAGACTTGCAGCTCAGAGCCTTCAACCACTGCACAATACTGCCTCCAATGCCTCAATGGCTAATGTATCTAATTGGCTCCTTTATACACTGTGCTCCCCTCAGGGATTTTACACAGGTGTTTCAAAGGGAGCATACCAAGAAGGAGCTCCACAAACTCCTAAAATTCAAACAGGTCCAAAATAGCATGCTCAAACCTTTTAAATTGCTTCACACACTAGAATTCACATTTTTGTCTGAGTGGTGCTACCGGGTTGTGGCATACAACAGACAATCCAAAAATATCAGTGCACCCCCCCCCCACACACACACACACAACATAGCATATTTAAACTTTCCATTGCCAAAATGGCTATATTTACTTTGAGCTCCATGTGAGGAGTGGGTCCGCATGGTTTCAAACTGGAATTCCAGTGTGAGTAAGCCAAATCACCAACGTCAAGGTGGGACCCTTGATTTAGTCTTTAACTTTCCAATGCCTCAATGGCTAATGTATCTAATTGGCTCCTTTATACACGGTGCTCCCCTTAGGGATTTTACACAGGTGTTTCAAATGGAGCATACCAAGAAGGAGCACCACAAACTCCTAAAATTCAAACAGGTCCAAAATAGCATGCTCAAACCTTTTAAATTGCGTCACACACTAGAATTCACACCTGAAAACCACTATGTGGAGTTTTGTGTTTTTGTGAGCTATCTACACTCCTGGGTATGTGTACACAAAAAATGATGCATTGAGTAATAAGGTATAAGCCCCCTTTTCTGTGCTTCTGGTGTATCATGTTTGGTACCATTTAGACAAGTAGTTTCAAAACTAGATGGAAATAACTGAGATTTAAAACTTGGCAGCATTTCACAGAATTTTTATAGACATTTCGTAAAATTTCACAAAAGCAGAATAATAATCTCTTCTGAATTTTTGCCAGCAGAAGTTAGAGTTCACCAGCCCTGCTGTATATGAAGTTGTCAGGGAGTGTACCTGCAGAAACAATTTGGTAGGGGTGAGATCATAGCGCCCAATTAATAAGGGTGTCATGTTTCTACTGGGATTAAAAAGAAAACTAAAATTATTTGAAAAACTGAGAAAAAAAAACTGGAGACTGATAACCCCAAAACACAAAAATCTTGTCTTTAGCTATAAAAAATACCAAGTTTGCAGGTGGGAAAACACAACTTGTAAGTTGTTCAACCTTATGATTATCTAGGAATTAGGTACTCTAGCAATATCTCCATGAAAATAAATTTCAGTTGGGTAAAGCATGATTTAACCAAGACAACTGCAGCAATATAAAGATTCAGTTTTAAATATGGAGTAATGGATGTACAGGATGTATCAAGAGTTATAAGAGCTAAGGTGGAAGTTCGTATTCTATATGGTCGTAAAATCTTGGGCACAGAGTGCAGCAAAAGAGTTCTTAACATTGAAACATAGACAGTGATTGCAGAAAAAGGCTGATGGTCCATCCAGTCTGCCCATATTACCCTATCACACCTAGTATCTATTGTCCCCGTGGGATCTTTGCTTAGTCAAATCAGCTTTATTTATATAGTGCAGTTCCAAAATGATCGAAGCGCTGTACAATAAGTTATAAAAAGCAAATAATAAAACCACAAAATGTAATGACATATCTCTAAAATATAAACCATTATAAACTAGACATGGTCTGGGAAAGCAACATCAAAAAGATTTGTTTTTAAAGCAGATTCAAAGCTTTCCACAGTCAGGCACTCTCTGACCCGACGAGGTAGAGAGTTCCCTAGGGTTGGGGCCGCAAAAGTGAAACAGCGAGCACCCAAGGTCTTAAGCCAAACTCTGGGAATCTCTAGCAGTCCCTTGCTGGTGGAGTGGAGAGGATGAGAAGGGTGGGAAGGGCGACAAAGGTCTTGCAGGTAGCCCAGTCCTTGACCATGTAGGGCTTTATAGGTCAGTAGCCCGACCTTGAAGGTGATACACCAGTAGACCGGCAGCCAGTGCAGATCACGGAGCACAGGTGTAATATGGCAAGATCGAGGCGAGCCAGTCAACATCCTGGCTGCTGCATTCTGTACTAGCTGCAGTCAGTGGATATCAACCCCTTGTAGCCCTAGGTAGAGGGTGTTACAATAGTCAAGATGGGAGGTCACAAAGGCATGAACCAAAGTAGGTAGATCGCCAGAAGGGACCATGTGCCTGATCCGGGCGATGATCCTCAGATGGTAGAAAGAGGATTGTATGACAGCAGACACCTGAAATTTCATAGTCAGGCTGCTGTCGAACACAACGCCCAGAGTACACACCAGGTCTGAGACAGGTAACTCGCTCCCACCAAGCCAAAGCCCAGATGATTGACCAGGAACCAAACCTGAATCCCGGTGAACTGGGTCCACAACCAGCACCTCGGTCTTATCAGAGTTCAGTCTCAGCCAGCTGACCTTCATCCAGTCCTGGATCTCAGAGAGACAACTATTAAAGACCAAGACAGCACCCACTTGATCGGGTACAAAGGACATGTAGAGTTGAGTGTCATCTGCATAACAGTGGAAACCCAGCTCATACCACCTTATAATGTTTCCCAATGGCAGCATATACACTGTAAGCAACACAGGTGATAGCATAGAGTCCTGCGGGACCCCACAGAGCAGGGGGATAGGAGCCAAAGAATAAATTCCTGACACCACTCTCTGAGTCCTGCCCACGAGGAAAGATCTAAACCATCTGAGGACTGTTCCAGAGAGTCCACAGAAAAAACGCAGACATTCCAACAACACCTCATGGTCCACAGTGTCAAATGCTGCAGATAGATCAAGGAGGACCAAGATGGTACAGCCTCTTCAATCCCTGGCAGTCAGGAGATCATTAAGGACCTGAACAAGGGTCATCTCAGTACTGTGTCTCTTCCAAAATCCAGACTGGAGAGGATTGTAGACATCGTAGGTGGATAAATGGTCCTCCAGTTGCACCACAACCACCTTCTCAATAACCTTGCCCACAAAGGGCAGGTTAGAAATAGACCTGTAGTTTGCTAAGCAGTCCTGGTCGACAGTGAGTTTTTTAAGGAGGGGTAGTACCACCACCTCCTTCAGGGGTCAGGAAACACCCGTCTCCAGCGAACGCCAGACTGTCTCAGCTAGGACCAGGCCGACACTATTCCCCCTCTCATTATTCAAGTTTCCACTCACCCACTCCCCACTGAGTAACTAATACCTTCTTGAGTTTATCCGAGCTGTGTTTGAAGCCATTTATTATTTTGGCAACCACCACCTGTGCTGGCAGGCCATTCCATTGCTCAACCACTCTTTCTGTAAAAATACTTTCTCACATCCTTTTTAAACTTTCCCCTTGTTAACCTCCACTCGTGACCCCGCATTCTGTCTTCTCTGTTCCTGGTAAATAGCTCCTCACAGTCCACCTTGTATGTTTCTTTCAGGAACTTGAAGGTCTCTATCATAGCCCATCTTTCTCTTCTGGTTTTAAGTGAATACATGTTTAGTGTCTTTAGAAAATCCTCATAGGATCTGACCTGCTGGCCCTGAATTATCTTGGTCATCTTACGTTTTACCTTCTCTAGCCTGTCCCTGTCCTATTTCAGGTGGGGACTCCAGAACTGGACACACTACTCCAGGTGTGGCCTCACCAGTGACCTATAGAGTGGCAATAGTACCTTCTGCCTTCTACTGTCAATCCCCTTCCCAGTGCACCCCAGAATCTGTTAGCCTTGCTGAATGCCTTATTTCATTGACTGGTTTGTTCAAGGGAGTCACTAATGATGACTTCTTGTTCCCTTTCCTCTGATGTTGTGTCCAGCTCAACCCTTCCCCACATCCAGTACACTGTTCTGGGTTTGATTGTTCCATAAGTACATAACTTTGCACTTTTTGGCACTGAATTTGAGCTGCAAGACTTTGAGCCAATTTTCCAGCCTTTGCAGTTCTCTCTGCAACTCCCTTATCCCTGCCATGTTGTTAACCCTACCACAGAGTTTAGTGTCATCTGCAAATAGCTACAACCTGCCCTGATTTCCCTCTCCCATGTCACTGAACCTATTGAAGAGGACTAGGTCCAGAACAGAACCCTGTGGTACTCCACTTGTGACCTCTCTTTCCTCTGATCTGACTCCACTCACCACAACTCTCTGCTGCCTTCCCTCCAACCAACTCCCTACCCACCTTACTATTTATTTAAATTTTGGTAACCGGGTAGGCCCACTGAAACTTTGACAGTCCCTTTTTCAGGGGTGACCCAGGATTAGTTACATGTACCTAGAGGGGAAAAGAAAACCAATGCTTTTGATTGTACTACAGTATATGGCACACTGATCATGTATACATGTCACAGAGATAGACATTACTACAGTTGACATAGGCGAGTTTACGTACAAACAACCTTGTTAGTTACACACATTCATGGGTAGATAGTAGACGTAAGTGCAGTTCAGTACATTATGTCCTTCTTTACTGTTCCTCCCTCTCTTTTTGTCTGTATTTACGTGAGGCATCCCCCTGTAGCAGAGGTGCCTTTATGGGTTGCGGCACCTGCAATGAGACCCACTGTTTAGGTGTATTTCCTTAGCTGTTCCCAGATCAACTATCTTCTGCAGCAGCCTTCGACGTGGCACTGAGCTGAATGCCTTGCTGAAGTCTAGGTAGAGTAAATCTATAGCATGCCCCTTATCAACTATCTTGGTTACCCAGTCAAAGAATACTATTAGGTTGGACTGACAAGACCTCTCTGTCACAAATCCATGCTGCTTACTATCCTGAAGTCCATTGTTCTCCAGGTATTCCACTAGATCTTCTTTGACTAATCTGCATAAGTTTCCCTACCATGGAGGTAAGACTGACAGGCTTTAGTTTCCTGTCTGCTCCTTGTTATCTCCCTTTTGCAGTGGAACCAAGTCTGCCATCCTTCAATCCCTGGGAACAACCCCTTGGTGTATAGAACTATTAAATAGCCACACCAGTGGTTCGGCTAACACTGATGCCAGTTCCCTTAGCATACATGGTTGCCAGCCCCTTTTTGACTATTTCACCAGTAAATTTCTGCAGTTTCATTTTCAGGACCCATCTGTTAGCTGCCTTTATGCCACTCACCAGCAAGGACCCACTAGTCTCCCTAGTGAACACGGAACAGAAGTACTCATTTAGCAAGGCTGCTTTCTGCCTGTCCTCCTCCTCTATTGCTCTGCACCCCCACCCACCCCCATTAGCCTGACAATTCCCCCTTCCATCTTTTTTTTTTGTTTGCTGTATCTAAAGAACTGTTTTTCCCTTCCCTGTCCCCTGCACAGTATGCAGATCTGTGTCTGCCTTTGCCATCCTGACTGCCCTCTTGGCTTTTCTAGCTTTCTCTTGGTACTCTTCTCACTCTTTATCCCCTCGCTTTTCTTTGCACTTTAGAAAGGTCCTCTTTTAGCCCTCACTGCTTCTCTGACCCTTTCAGAGAAACACACTGGTCTCTTATACTTGTTTCTCCTGATAACTGTTCTTGTGCATGTTTTCGTTGCCTCAAGAATGGCCTCTTTTATAACTCCCATCTTTCCTCCACTATAGTGATTCTGTCTACCCCAGCTAACCTGGCCAGCACAATTTCCCTCATATGGTTGAAATCTGCCCTCCTGAGACCAGCACATCAGCCTTAAATGAGGGCTTATAGGTGCCCAGGGCCTCCTCTAACCATTTAGTGTTGTGGTTGCTGGACCCCAGTGATTCCCTGACCCGACCTCCACCTACTCTTTCAAAGTTGGTGAGTACTACATCTAGAATGGCTGACTGTCTGGTGGGATCCCTGACCTGCTGTACCAACATGCAGTCCTGCAAGACATCAAACAGGGCCTGGCTTCTGGTGTTCTTGGTCATTGGGATGTCACAGTCAATGTTTGGCAGGTGGAAATCTCCCACTAATGCAACCTCCCCCTTTGCCACCCCTATTTACTTTAACATCCAGTTCCTTATCTCTCTCTCTCTCTCTCTCTCTCTGTCTCTCTCCTACCTGGCAGCTCTGTGGCCTGAACCCAAAGTGACTTGACCTACCCTTCCCCCCAATGGTAGCATTCTCTACTGTCACAATCCCTTCTCTAATGTAGATGACCGCCCCTCCACTTCTACGCTTCTCTCTCATGCCTGTATAAGGTGTAGGTAAAAAACAAAATAGGTTCTGCACTGCAAGCTGGGCAAGGTGCGAGTAAAGGGCTGCCAGCCCAAAGTCAACACAAAAGAACAAGGAAAATACTCACTCCAGAGCCAGGGCAGTGAATCCCCAGTGAAGGTGGCATTAAATGACAAAAAAAATTACAAACACTCAAGTTTTTGAAGTAAATAGGTATGGTTTAATTCTCAAATGACTGCGGCACAACAAAGAGTGCTGCACTCTTTGTTGTACTGGAGTCATTTGAGAATTAAACTGTAACTATTGACTTTAAAAACTCGAGTGTTTGTAACTTTTTGGCATTTACTGCCACCTTCACTGGGGATGAACTCCTCTGGCTCTGGAGAGTGAGTTTTCCTTGTTCTTCTGTATAAGGTGTAGCCTGGGATTCCTCGCTTTTCACACTGGTTCAGGTTTCTGTAATGGTCACTAGATCCAGCCCAGTGTCTGCCACTAATGTCAGGAGCCCACTAGTCATATTACTCAGACTCCTGTAATTGAGGCATACCACCCTCCAAGACTCACTCACACCTCTGTTGGTTTTCACTTTTCCTCCTCCATCACCCTTCTCTAATAGCCTTGCTGTCTTGTGTTTCACCTTCCTTTCATGTCTATTGTGTCTTTCCTGCCCTGTCCCCTGGACTCGTTTCTCCTATTTATTATTCCCCGCGAACATTATCCCCCCCATACCTGGGGGAGTCCTGTCTAGTTTCCTCACTGTTCCTCCCTCCACAGTAGAATCCCCAGCCCCAGTCTTCCCTGCAGTTAAACTGCCTGCCAATGTAGATATCAAATGTCTGCCCTAATGCACTAGCTCCCTCTCTTGTTAAGTGAATGCCATAATGTTTGAAGAGCCTTCTGTCACAGAAGCCTCCCAATCCCCTATAAAGTGATGCCCCTGTTCCTGACATCATCCCTTTGGCCACCCAGTGAACTCCTTAATCTCTACCTCCCTTACTCTATTCTTCCCATTCTCCTCACCCTAATCAGGAAGAACCTTAGAAAAGGCTAAGGAAGTCAAGTTCTTCTTGAGTCTGTCCCACAGCCTCTGGAAGTCCCACTTCATCATGTCCACAGGCCAATTCAACAAATCATTGGTACCAATGTGTACCAGCACTCTCTGCTCCCCCTCCTCTGCTGTCCTCACTATCTTATTCCACTCTTGGATGGCTGATGCTCTAGGCAGTCATCTGACCACCCCTCCCTTACCCCTTATCTACTACCCTCGCCACCCCTCTAACAATAGAGTCTCCTATCACTAGAATTCTCCATGCTAACATCTGCCCTCTCACATCCAGGTGTCACCACATCTCCGTTCCCATCAGCACCAACTGACCCATCGTCATCCATGCCCATGTCAGGCACCTGTGCCACCTCAGGAGTGCAAAGTGGTTTGTCATTGGTACTTCATGGGAAGAGCTGACTGCTGTGTGACCTTCCCTGCAAAACATCTCCACCTCCCCTTCCCCACCACCCTCCACCCCTCTGGGCCAGGGGGCCTCTGAGTAAGTTGGAGTTGGGGTGGCCGCAACCATAGTTGGAGATGCAGCTAAAATATTTCCTTCTTAGCAGTTGCCAGCAGAGCAAGGAGCTCCCTAAAGATCCTGCAAATAGGACAGTGTCTCCACAGAAAAACCTTGGAGATGAGTACCCCTCTCCTCTCACCCAATGCTCCATTCCAGTCAGTTAAATACCTTTGCTATATACCAAAGATTAAGTTAATCAGAAGTACAGTATGTGATACTAGGCCAAGAGATCTACATGCACTGCAGCATCTTATGTTGATTCCTATGACAAAGAAACAAAAATAAATGCTTCATAATAATTACATAAATACAATCTCCAAAAGAGATACAATAGAAGGAAAGTTTAGATTACTTTAAAAGTCTCCAGATCCACGTTGACCTCATTAGTACTGACAGAACTGGGTGTCTAGAAGTTATAGCTATCAACAGGCAGAAGAATGGTTAAATATTGGATAACGATTCTTTCATTTCAGGAAACCTCCTAGGTGAATCTTGCTGTGGAAGAAATGATTACATTCTGTATCCAAAAAAAGGCTACAAGCCGATACTGAGTACAAGTATCCAAGCAACTTAATGTCATTGATTTTGGATATTTGTTTTTGTTCCCAAAATTAGAACTGAGAAATTATAATGTAGCAAAAAATGTTAGTCAAATAGAAGATAAACAGAGGGAACTTTCTATTATATCAGAACAGAGGGAACAGAAATGGATGGCTGAAGACAAGAAAAGCATTGTTCGTTAAACATGCATAAAAATCATATAAAACCCATAAACATCATATAAAACCCATCAGATAGAGGGTTAATAAGGCAGTTCAGATTTGAAATCTACAACAGCAATTTCTTATTAAAAAGGAATAAAAAAAAGATGTCTCCTTACTATCTTATTTTAATTGTAAAAACATGGCAACTGATGGCCTATACCACGTTATTCTGATTTGTCCACATTATAAAACACAACAAACTATTTATCTTGGAAATGTGCTAGCAAATTGACATAAATCTAAAGAAAACCTCCTAGCCAGACTACTCACTGCAAATAATCATAAAGGTTAAAGTTAACACTGGGTTATATAAAATCTCTTCCACGGAATTTGATCTACAATAAAGTTGGGGGATACTCAGATCACTAATTTCTTAGATCATTTATATGACCCCCAATCCTTAGGGAAATGTGACTACTGACTCTACTGGGAATCTATGTAAGTAACCAGGCCTGAACTACCCAGATATCTAATTTTACGTAGGAATAAGCCCTATATTTGCTAAATTTAAATATCTGAATAACTCCTGCCAACTCATCAGGATATTATTTTTTCTATAACATATACAATGACTGAATCTAGAGAAACTGCAAACTTTTAGAATTGTAACAGTGACTTCTCCATATGTGTTCTTTTGAGTGTCGACTGTCTGCAACAATTATTCATTGTGTTTCTGTCACCCAGGAAAATGAGTTCCTCCAAGAAGGCAAAGGAGGTAGAAAAGGTAATAATCTCCAGTGTGAATCAAGAGGAATTCCTAGACAACATTAAAGCACACTGACAAATACTGGAAATGTGTGTGGGAAGAAAAATGAAGCAATTAGTTGCCCATGAGAGTCAGGGCTAGTGAAGCAATGAACATTCTCAAAATGAAGAGTTTGCTGCACATACAGTGTATTGCAATACCACCCCCTCTTTTACGCTGATGTTGTCTTAAGACAGAGGGCAGGATTTTCTCAAATATGGATGCAGGCACAGTTGTGTGCTGCATCTGTGTCTGTGCAATTGAGTTTGCATCCACTTGCTCTAGTTGTAAATGGATGTCTCTGGTTATGACAATAAGCCACTGCTTGCAATAATCTGCAGCAAAAAAGTATCCGAATTTCAATTTGCATCAAACATGGCTTTTTATAGATTCAAACACATCTGACATTCGGACACTGGTTCACATCTAGTACATGTTCTTCCAGTTCAGATGGATTTCCATTTTTATGTTGATTGCACGCATGCGCAAGAAACATATTGCGGCAGCTTTCCTCCAGAAGCAGGTTGTGGAGGTGCAGCACTGTTGTGGCCAATGCCCCCACAGCTTTTAAAGGCTTGGCCCGCTTCCTCCAATGCTGTAGCATGCTGCTGCTGACACTAGTTCAGCCAACGTGCCACCAACTCATAAAAATTTAGCCACTGCAATCAGGAGCCGCCTTGTCATTGCAGCATCAGCCATTCGCTGCAATGAGGAAGTGATCCGTCATTGCTGGGTGGAACTTTCCAAGTGCAATGTTGTTTGTGAACATGGCGGTGGCTTGCGCCATGTTCCTGGCTATCGACCCCAGTGCCGACCAATCTCTCGGCAGCGTACCCCCCACAACAGGTTGTGTTTGCCGTGGGGCCCCAGTCCCTGTTGGCTTTGATGGCCCTGCCCTTTGATGTTGCCGACAGAGTCCACGGCATTATCTTCCCCCCTTTCATGTGCTGACAGGGAAGTCCACTCCCCATCTGCATAATGCCCCCCCACAAACACCCAGAAAATTTTGTGCTGAGGGAGTGCCCAATCCCCCTCAACTCTTGCACCCCCCCTTTAGTGCTGATGGGGTGCCCAATCCCCGTTGACATGATGTGACCCCCTCCCTTTTGTTGTGTGCTGATGGGGGTGCCCAATCCCCGTTGGCTACAGCTGCCCCCCAAGAATGAGTCCGTTAGCATGCTGGGAGCCCACCCAGCATGCCACATCCCCCTGAAAACAAAAAACAGTCCCATAATGTCTTTTTTTTACCAGTAAAAAGGAAGCGGTCCCTCAGCGGTCTCCTACCCACCTCCCAACGCCAGCCCACCCACTGCGCGTCCTACCTCCCCACACCCCCGCTCACCCCATACTTACCTCTGGAGCCTGGCGCAATGATCTTCGGTGGACTGGGAACACATCTGCGCTCTTCAAAGCTGACTGCGAACTGACGAAATGCCGGTAAGTTGTATAATGGAATAAATAGTTTTTTTCCAACTTTGATACATATCTCAGTCATTTTTTGGAATTTGTCACCAAATTTTCAACATGAGATTTTTGGGACTCCTTCTCATGAATTCTGGCATGGTCATGGCATTAATCGGCCCCAAAAGGTGATTTTTGCAGTCACTGCGCGGAATCACCTTTTGGGGCTGATTAACAAAATGACAGTGCCAGTGTTCATGAGGTGGGATCTCAAAAAGCCGATGTTGCAAATTTGGTGGAAAAAATTCCCAAAATAACTGTTTTACAAGCGTGTGTTGCTCAGTTGCTATGCACACTCATAACTCCATGTATTTGCAATATTTTCATGCCAGATTTTTAACATTGGCATTTTTTCACACCTCCTTGTGAACAGAACAGCTGTCATTGTTCACATCCTGGCCAAAATGTGTTTTCACACTTCCGGCGCAGAACAGCGCAGTTGCTGTGGAAATTAGTGTTTGGGACAGATTAAGAAAATGACAGTAACACTGTTCATGAGTAGAGGTCCTAAAATGCCTATGTTGAAAATTTGGTGACGGTACTCCATAAAATGACTGTGTTACAAGTATGCGTTGCGCAGTTTGCATGCATGCTCGTAACTTCACGAATATATAATATTTTCACTCCAGATTTTCAGCATTATCATTTTCCCACACCTGCTTATGAACAGTACAGCTGTCATTTTTCCCATCCTGGCTGAAATGTGTTTTCGCATTTCCGGCGCAGAATACCATGGCCGCTGTGGAAAATCGCTGTTTGGGACAGATTAAGAAAATTACAGTGATACTGTTCATGAGCAGAGGTCCTAAAATGCATATGTTGAAAATGTGGTGATGATAGCCCATCAAATGACTGTGTTACAAGTGTGCGTTGTGCACTTTCCAAGCACCCTTGTAACTTCGCATATTTGTAATATTGTCACACCAGATTTTCAACAGTGGCATTTTTCACACCTCCTTATGAGCAGTATAGCTGTCATTTTTCACATCCTGACAAAAAAGTGTTTTCGCAGTTCCAGCGCAGAATAACGTGGTTGCTGTGGGAAATCAGTGTTCGGGACAGATTAAGAAAATGGCTGTGGCACTGTTCATGAGCAGATGTCCTAAAATCCCTATGTTAAAAATTTGGTGATGAAACTCCATAACATGACTGTGTTATGAGCTTGCGTTGAACTGTTTCCATGCACCCTTGTAACTTCACAGATTTGTAATATTTTCACGCCACATTTTCAACAGTAGCATTTTTTCACACCTCCTTATGAATAGTACAGCTGTCATTTTTCACATCCTGGCTAAAATATGCTTTTGCACTCCTGCCGGAGAATAGCATGGTCACTGTGATAAATCAGTGTTTGGGACAGATTAAGATCGAACGAGTGAGAGGGGGGAGTGACCGAGCTCAACTGAGCTCTGTTGGGACTGCTGTGGATTTGTTTGTGGGCAGAAAAAGGCCCCAGCACAAAAGCCCAGTACAAAACAGCAGTCTGCTGCACTGGGAGAAACAGAACAAGAGAGCGAGTGAGGTAGGTGGAGTGAGCAAACTCACCAGAGCGCTGTCAGGACTGCTGCAGATTTCTTTGTGGGCAGTAAAAGGTGTCAATGCAGGCAGGGGCCCAGTACAAAAGGCCAGCCTGCAGCGGTGGGAGAAACAGTATGAGCGAGTGAGACTGGGGGACTGAGTGAGCTCAATTGAGCTCTATCAGGACTGCTGCGGATTTCTTTGTGGGCAGAAAAAGGCACCAATGGAGGCAGAAGCCCTGTACTAAAGGGCAGCATGCAGCGCCAGGACAAACAGAATGAGTGTGTGAGAGAGGGAGACTGAGCAACCTCAATGGAGCTCTGTCGGGACAGCTGCAGATTTTTTCGTGGGCAGACAAAGGTGCCAATGCAGCCAGGATCCCTGTACAAAAGTGTAGCCTGCAGCACCAAGAGAAACAGAATGAGCGAGTAACAGAGCGAGCTCAACGGAACTCTATCATGACTGCTGCAGATTTTTTTGTAGGCAGAAAGAGCCACCAACACAGGTAGGAGCCCAGTACAAAAGGCCAGCTTGCAGCGCCGGCAGAAACGGAATGAGCAAGTGAGGGAGAGGGAGTGAGCGAGCTCAACGGAGCTCTGTTGGGACTGCTGCAGATTTGTTTGTGGGCAGAAAAAGGCAGCAATGCATGCAGGGGCCCAGTACAAAAGGGCAGCCTGCAGTGGCGGGAAAATCAGAATGAGCGAATGAGAGAGGGAGAGTGAGCAAGCTCAACGGAGCTCTATTGTAACTGCTGCAAATTTCTTTGTGGGCAGAAGAAGGCAGCAATGCAGGCAGGAGTCCAGTACAAAAGGGCAGCCTGCAGCACTGGCAGAAACAGAATAAGTGAGTGAGAGAGGGGGAGTGAGCGAGCTCAACGGAGCTCTGTCGGGACTGCTGCAGATTTTTTTGTGGGCACAACAAGGCGCCAACAGAGGCAGGAGCCCAGTACAAAAGGGCAGCCTGCAGCGCCAGGAGAAAAAGAATGAGTGAGTGAGTGAGACAGGGGGAGTGAGTGACCTCAATGGAGCTCTGTCAGGACAGCTGCAGATTTCTTTGTGGGCAGAAAAAGGTGCCAACGCAGGCAGGAGCCCAGTACAAAAGGGCAGCCTGCAGTCCTGGGAGAAACACAATGAGCGAGTGAGAGAGGGAGAGGGAGCGAGCTCAATGGAGCTCTATCATGACTGCTGCAGATTTCTTTGTTGCCAGAAAAAGGCGGCAATGCAGGCAGGAGCCCAGTACAAAAGGACAGCCTGCAGCGCTGGCAGAAATGAAACGAGTGAGTGAGAGGGGGGAGTGAGCAGGCTTAACAGACCTGTGTCGGAACTGCTGCAGATTTCTTTGTGGGCAGAAAAAGCCACCAACAGAGGCAGGAGCCCAGTACAAAAGGGCAGCCTGCAGCGCCAGGAGAATCAGAATGAGCGAGTGAGAGCGGGGGAGTGAGCCACCTCAATGGAGCTCTGTCAGGACAGCTGCAGATTTCTTAGTGGGCAGAAAAAGGTGCCAGTGCAGGCAGAAGCCCAGTACAAAAGAGCAGCCTGCAGCACTGGGAGAAACAGACTGATCGAGTGACGGGGGGGCAGTGAGTGAGCTCAACGAACCAACGCAATCAACATTCGGCATTGACAAATGCTTGTTCAAGCTAGAGATGGGCAGATTCTAACTATATCACTTTAAAAAAATCAAGCCTGGAGCATTTTGTATCTACTTAAAGTTATTGACGATGCAAGGTACTTTTATCAAGAGCTCATTTCCAGGTGCAAATGTGTCGGGGGATGCAAAGAGAGTGAATTAACTGTAGGCATAGAAAGTAAAACTATAAAGCAATAACAGTAATAGGCATGCTACTGTACCAGTTATAATTACAGCACAGAATTAAATAATAAGATACTGTAAGTATACGCTGTTGAGAATATGTGCAAGTACAAATAGGGAAACATTTAAAATATCATGACCACTAACTAAATTGGGAAAAGGAAGATTGCAACAATGTTTACAAAGGGATAAACTGCAGGAAAGTGTAGCAGGCTCATAAATGGTAACACTGGAAGGGTAGGGGTCCCTACTTGTTGCAAGGTCCAGAAAGAGGAAGGAAGAAAGAAAGAAAGACAAAAGAGGGGAGTGAGCTCAGAAAACAGAGGGAAGGATGGGGAAGGGGTGCTAGTTGTTGGAGAAGATGTGGGTGAAGAAGCTGCTGTGGACAGTTTTAAATGTGGGAGAGGAAGGTTATTTTAAAGGTAGAGGAAGAGAAGGCTGACTTACCAGCAGAAGCATTACTATGGGGACAGGAAAGCACTGAGAGACTGAGGAATAAAGGGAATAATAGGAAGTGGGAGAAGAGGGAGAAGAAGTAGTAGGGGAGGGAACTGAAGTAAAACTTTGGAAAGAGAAAAGGCCAAGTATGAAAGGTATTGGGTATCAAGGAAGGGGAAGGAGAAGTTGGTGCAGATTGAGCAGTAGTGCACTGTGGGGAGAAGAGCTAAGGGCACAACAGATATAGTTGAAAAGGGGGTCAGTCTTGCCAAGGTGGTTTGGGGGCAGCACTGTAATGTATACCAAATTCATGTATCTGAGCCCTGGGTGGGTCATTTTGAGGATGTTTTCATGGTTCCACCACTTCACACCTCTGAGTTGGAGTTGTATCAGGGATGAGGGTGGATCACCTGGAGTGAGAGCGGCACTGTTCAGCAAGCCACCACAGCGATCTGGCAAGATTTGTTGCTGTGGTGTACTTCACTGAGAAAATGTTAAGATTGTGATAGTACACCTATTTTCACAGCAATCCAGGAGTTAGTATTCAATACAGTGCACCATGTTTGGGCAAAAGCTTTATGTGAATAGAGTCAATGTGGGAATGGAAATCGCGATTTTGATCCAGCCACACACAGAGGTATTAGAAGTGGGCGAGTTCTTCAAAGAGGAGACTGTCCATTGTCATGAAGTGCAATGTTTTGTGAAGCCTGGCAAGTCCCTGCTTGGTGCCAAAGGTCAGTGAGAAAGTTTTCATTACTTTAAGGAAGGGATGGTTTCTGTGGAACCAGCACAGAACATGATCAAACTTGAGCTACAAAATCATGTTGAGGTCAGGAATTGAGGCTCCTGAGGCAAAATGTATGGTGTCATCCATGTACATTTGATAGGGCAAGGAGACACATACTGAGGGGAGATAATTTAAGAAGTTGGTGAATAAGATGGGAGCTGTGATGTAACATTTGGGAATGCCTAAGGAAATTGGAAGAGGGGGGAGAGGGCATCACATATCTCTATCGGTACCAATAGGTGCCTGCACATAAGTAGAATTGGAGCCAACTGTCCAACAAATCAGACTGACCCACCCCGTGAGCTTGTTGAGTAGGAGGAGATGGTGAACAGTGTTGAAGCCTTTTTAAAAGTTGACAATGATAGCAGCAGTGAACAGCCCCGATCCACCCCCTCAGGACAGAGTCAGTGAAATACAGCAGAAATGAGATGGTGGAGAGGGTTTTGCAGAAATCAGAATGGAAGAGGCAGAGAGAGGAGTAGCCAAAAAAAGGAAGCATGCTGGGAAAGGACACATTTTTCTTATTCAGTTTTACAAAAGCATAAAGGATGGAAATATGCTTGTTCTGAGGATCAGAGGGTCACTCCCTTTGTGGATGATGAAGGACTTTGGTATCATTCCTTACCTTGCGAAGCAGACCAAGTCAGAAGGAGAAGTTCAAGAAGAGGACAATAGTAGCAGCTATAGTAAGGGCAGAGAAGTGGAGGAGTTTTGACCCAACACAGCCAAGGTTGCTGCCCTTGGAGATGTTAAGGGGTAGGAGAGCAGCTAGTGTTTCTACCATGTGGAAAGTAGTGCACATAGTCCCACTGTTAAAGTCTGGTGATCCGAGCTACCTCTATAATTACAGACCCAAATCTCTCCTACTCATCCTATATAACTGCCTCAAAAAAACTAGTCAATACACAGATCAGAAATGTTTTAGACTCATTTGATATACTTAACCCCCTTCAGTCTGGTTTCAGAAAAAAACACAGCACGATATCTACTTTAACCAAAGTAACAAATGACTGGCACTTAGCACTTGACTCTAAACTTCATGTAAGCACCTTATTCCTTGACCTAAGTAAGACATTTGACACAGTAGACCACAACCTACTGTTGATCATACTACAAGGTACTGGCCTGGATGTCACTGCTGTCAAATGGTGTACATGTTACCTTATAGGTAGGCAACAGCAAGTCAAGGCACAAGGGGAATTGTCACCACAGAAAACACTTCTAAGAGGTGCACCACGGGGTTCAATACTAGGACCCTTTCTATTTGCAATATACATTAACAATATTAATGCGGGTATCAACCAAGCAAGTGTTCACTTATTTGCTGATGATACTGTTCTCTATGTTGCCAGACCCTCCCTTGAACTCGCCTGCAGTGCACTGCAGCAAGAATTCAGTTTATTTTAGCAAAATCTTTTGAATCTCAAACTTTTGCTGAATGCCAAGAAAATGAAAGCCATAATATTTTCCCCTAAACTCAGCTTGGTCAATCCCCCCTTATCAGGAGCCCTGCAGCAAATAATGTCCCTCCTAGGGGAACCAACTGACCGAGTAGACAAATTCAAGTATTGATCACAAACTCTCCTACACAGTTCACATAGAGGAACTGGCTAAAAAGTTAAAGCAAAGACTAGGACTTTTCTTCAGAATCAAAAACTTATTATCCCAGGAAGCTAAACTAAGATTAGTGCAATCCACATTCCTCCCCCTCCTGGACTATGCTGACATTCTGTATAGTCATGACCCATGCACAGTACTGGCCATGCTTGACATTGTGTACAATAGGGCACTAAGATTCATTACTGGTGTTCCATACAAGACTCACCAGTGCTCCCTTCCTGCTCTTCTTGGTTGGCAGTCCCTAAAAACGAGGAGAATAAAAAATGTGGCAATATGGACCTATAGAGCCCTAATTGGCAAGCTCCCTCAGTGCATATCTAGCCTCTTAACCAGCATCCCTGCAAGTTATTCTCTCAGAAGACACTCCTACGTATCACTCGACATTCCTAGATCTAGAATGCACTTTGGGTTATCATCTATAAGACATGCCCTCCCAGCCATATGGAACAACCTTCAAAAATCCCCGACGCTTTCAACTATTGCTAAAATGGCAACCTTCAAAACATTACTCAGACAACACGTCAGGGACACCAGCAACTGCTACCCTTAACTTCCGACTAGTTTCCTAGCTGCATGTGCTTAGCTTGCCTCATACTGCCCTACCTATCCAGTCTAATTAACCTTAAAAGACTTCTTACAATGACTTCCCAGGTTTTCCTCATTTGAAAGAGACTCCCCTCTTGCACCCTGTTCACCCTTGTGTGATACTTGAGGTCTCTATCCTGTCCTCTCTTGCCCTCCTCTAATCCAGGGTGTACATACTGAGATCCCTCAGTCTCACCTCATACGATTTCTTGCATACCCCTGCACCATTTTAGTTGTCCTCCTCTGGACTACCTCCACTCTGTCTTTGTCCCTTCTGAAATGTAGCAAACAACCAGGTCTGATAAGATCCAAAGAAGGTGGGACTCACGGACACACAACTTCCAGAGAGGGCCAAAAATTAGTCCAGATGGCTAACAATCAGAGTACTCAGAGAGAAGAATATCATAACCTTTGGTTTTATTGGATAGTCATTTTTCAGAGATTAGGACCACACTGAGTTTTACTTTGAAAACCAGACTCTAAATTGATCCATTTTGGGGAGGATGCTCCTAAAAATGTTTAGACCCTTGGGGTGAGCCAGAGGACTAAGGGAAGGGCCTCTTGGGAAAGGGAGATAGCACGTGGTCTACATGAGGAAGTAGAAGGGGTAATGAAACTAAAGAGATCCCTTCCTGTAATAAAGGTTTATTGCACAGGAGCAGGATAAGGACTAGTTGAACTTTTGTTAATTGTAGGTATGCGACCCTTTCCACTATGCACACTTTTTGAGTATTCCAGAAGATTTACAACTAATATATGGATGGAATCTAAGAGTGAAGTAGCACTGCGAGGTTTATGAAGGGAGAGGATAAAATGTACAATATGCTGACACACACTGCAAAACTGATGCATAAAAAGAGAGACAGAAAAAAACATTAAAAATCTTAAATTAATACAAGAAATTCAAGATGCATAACAGCAAACATCAATGATAACTAACTAAAAGTAACAAAGCAGTTTTGGAGCATGACAGCAAACATCAGGCAGTAAGATTAAACTAGGAATTATTTAATTATCCAACCTGAATGAACACATTGTTTAGAGGGGCTGAGAAGGAACTCTGAGAGATGTACCATTCTTCATTCTAGGGCTAGACTAGAAATACAAGGGCATCATTTATATTAAATGGAAAAGTACTGTGGAAAAATGAAAATGAGAAGGATCTGGGGGTCGTGGCTCACTATTTTACAATGTGATCAAAAGAACAACAAGATATTGACATGCATTAGGAAGAACATTGTTTAAAGGGATAGAAAGGTGATTATGCCACTGTATAGGTCCTTGATTAGGCCACACTGGAGTATTGTGGTAAGTTCTGGAGCCTTCAGTATAAGTCAGGCGTAGTTAGATTAGAGGTGGTTTAGTGTAAAGAAATAAGGCTAATTACAGATATGAAAGGTAAAATCTATACATCCGGATTTAATGACCTACTGTAGATCTATTCTCACTGGACAGGAGTGGGTGAGAGGATGTTAGTTTATCAAGCATCAAGAGATCCAGAATTCCAGAAATGTCTTAGTATAACCCTAAGCAAGGAGAGGTAAATCTCAGGTGACATGATTACCAGTTGAGAGGGGAGATATTTAAATCTGAGAGACAGAAAAATTGATTCACACAGAGGGTAGTAGAAACATGGAACAGTCTCTGGAGAGAGGTTATACAGAGTAATAGTCTGACATAATTTAAAAAGAGACTAGACATACATATGAATGGGTTATGTAATGTGACTACTGTTTCTGCAAAGAAAGTGGCAGACAAACTTGAGGGCATCAGTGCGCATTTGTCCATACAATATATAAACTTATGAAGCTACAATTGTTTATTTTATTAGTAAGAAAACTCAAACAAGCTTGGTAATTACTGGCATTCTAAAAAAAAAGGTCAGCTGCCACTGAAACTCACTACGATAGTTCAAGGCAATAGTTTTACCTGCATGTTCCCAAAGAATCTTCTACTCCTCTACCTGTAGTGCCACTCTGGACTCCTCCTGCTTTTTATTTCGAGTAGATTGTATTAAAGATTCACTTTTTGTGTTCTGCTGTAACAAGGGCACACCATGAATATAAGATACTGTACCTCATGGGGTTAGCCTGCCATTTGTTTTGTGCAAATTTCAAAAAAATAAATTAGGGTTGAGCAGGTTGGCTGTGACCCGTTCCTTTTTTTAAGAACGTTTTGATTTATTCTGATTTGCAAAAAAAATAATTACATTTCCCAAGCTAGGCCAGAAGAACTGGTTCAGTGGCAGATCTGGGCCATGTAAATTAGCAAAACTAGATTGTTCATAATTCCCATAACAATTCTTTTTATTTTTGTAATTTTATATTTAAAATAGTAATTTTATGTTTGTAATCAAGAGAAATGCAAAGAGACGGAAGAGTTTTTATATTTCACAAGTTCCAGTTTATTGCTTATTTCTCTGAATCAGCCATCTCTTAGTCTATTAATCCCAGTGCTAGCTACTTAATGTACAGCACCTGTACCACTCATTCAACAGAAACAAAAAAGGTCAAACATTTGACTACAGGGAGGCACTCATGAGAACATGCACTGCAGAACATATTCATCAATGGCATGTCTTCAGTATTTCATAAATGATTTTGCAATGCAACACTCATCACAAATGAAACGTTTTGATTTCAAGTTAATTTTATTCAGACACACCAGATAAAAAAGAACAAAATCAGCCCATTCAAGCAAATGCAGTTTTTACACAGCAGAGCTCCTTACTTTGAGGATCAAATCTGAGCCACATGAAGTTTATGTCAGTGCAAAATGACCTAATAAGGTAGTATTATGTGATGTGATGTGGCCAATATTTTAATTTGTTACCTGATTGGCCTCCCATGTGAAACTCATTATGTTGTGAGTACAACTTCAAATAGCAAATACTGCACTTTACAGTACAGAATTTCTACCCCGTGAAAATGATAGTTCATCATGAACAGGTGTGACATTCCAATCTGCCTCAAGAGCGCACTTATAAAATTATAGTACAGACCCTACTGATACAATCACAAACAAGCATTTGTCAATGCCGAATGTTTACTTGCTGGTATTGGCATTGGTAGTGAAGGAGTTAGAGAGAGATGTATAATAGGAATGACACTGAAGTATTTAACTAATACCAATACCCACCCCCACCCTGCAGAGACTGACAGATGTTGAGGGTGTGCCTTTGGGTTGTTAGGCATAACGCTCATGCCATTCCACCTCACCCCACCCTACAAACACTGATAGGTGTCATGGCGTGCCTTGGGGTCTTCATCCCTTATGCTCACCCCATACCATAAGGAAATAAGCTGAGGTGGGTGCAATATAGAAGACTGGGCTGAACATTAGAGCCAAAGACACCATGGCACACCTCAATGCCTGTCTGTGGCTGCAGGGTGGGGGTGGAGGTGGGGTGGAATGGTATGAGCATTACGGCCAACGACACTAAGTCACATCCTGATGCCTGTCAGTCTCTACAGGGTGGGGCATTATGGTTGAAAACCTTCATGCCCAAGGTGTTTGTTGGTACTTTCACTCCAAATTTTCAAAATGGGCTTTTTGGAACCCCACCTAATGAACAGAGGCACTATCATTTCGTTACTCAATCCCAAAAGGTGATTTCGCACAGCAACTGCGCAATTTGGCACTACAAGTGCGAAAACACATTTTAGGCAGGATGTGAAAAATAACAGCTGTATGGTTCTTGTGGAGGTGTGACAAAATGGCAATGCTGAAAATCTGGAGTGAAAGTACAAAAAATTAGCAAAGTTACGAATGTGCGTAGAAACTCTGCAATGCACACCCGTAACGCAATCATTTTGTGGAACTGTTTCACCAAGTTTTCAACATGAGCTTTAAGGGAACCACCTCATGAACAGTGATACTATCATTTTGCTACTCGATCCCAAAATTTTTGCACAGTGACTGCGCCATTCTGCGCCACAGGTGCAAAAACAAGTTTTGGGCAGGATATGAAAAATAACAGCTATACTGTTCATAAGGTCTGAAAAAAATGGCAATGTTGAAAATCTGGAGTGAAAATATTAAAAATTGGCAGTTACGGGTGTGCATAGAAACTGTGCAATGCACACTCATAACCAAGTAATTTTTTGGAATTTTTTCACCAAACTTGCAACATGGACTTTTTGGGACCCCTCCTCATGAACAGTGACGCTATTGTTTTGTTACTCTACCCCAAAACGTGATTCCACACAGTGACCGTGAAATCACCTTTCAGGATTTTAGGAAGATGACACAAAGGGAGGAGGAGAGGGAGGCATATAGAGAGAAGAGAAGGGAGGCAGGGCAGAAGATAAGGAGGACTAAAGAGGTCACTGGGGAGAAAATAGCAAAGCAGTCCAAGAGGGGAGATAAAGCCTTTTTTAGGTATGTGGGAGAAAGAAGGAAGGCACGGCAGAAAATAGTGAGATTGGGGGGGAGGAGTAAAACTGGAGGGGGACTTAGAAAAAGCAGAGGTATTAAATAGCTATTTTTGTTCGATCTTCACGAAAGAGGATGAAGGTAGAGGACCAGAGCTGGAGGAGAAGGAAGGGGAATGCAGGAGAATGGATTCTAGAATGTTCACAATCAATAGAGTAAGGGAGGAACTGGGCAGGTTAAAGGTGGATAAAGCAATGCAGCCAGATGGATTGCACCCAAGGGTCTCTGCGAGCTGAGGGTGGAGCTGGCTGCACCTTTGACAAGACTGTTTAACTTGACAATGGATATAGGGTGGGTGTCTAGGGACTGGAAGAGGGCAGAGGTGGTTGCACTACACAAGGTGGGAAGCAAGGAGGTGGCCAAAAACTACTGCCTAATCAATCTCACCTCGGTGGTGGGAAAGGTAATGGAGACATTAATAAAAGAAAGGGTGGTAGGCTACCAGGTGGCCAGTGGTATGCAGGATGAAAGACAGTATGGCGTCACAAATGGAAAGTCATATCAGACCAACCTGATAGAGTTTTTTGATTGGGTGACACAGGTAGTGGACCAGGGAGGGGCGGTGGATGTGGCCTATCTAGACTTCCATAAGGCCCTCAACACCTTTCCACACGCAAGGCTAATAAATAAGCTGGAGAGCTTATGGGTGAACCAGAAGGTAAATAGGTGGGTAGAAAACTGTTTGATGGGAATGAGTCAAACAGTGGTGGTAAATGGAGTACATTCCAAGGTAAAGGGGACGGAAAAACATTCATGCAGCTTATGCCTTTGGGAGGGAGGGAGGAAATCAAGGAAACAGAGCAGGAGAGGGATCTGTGGGTTATTATATTGAGCTCTCTTAAGGTGGGGAACCAGTGTAGCAAGGCAGTGAGAAAGGCAAATGGTATGCTGGCCTGCATTGGAAGAGGCATAACTAGCAGAAGGAGGAAGGTGCTAATGCCGCTGTTCTGGAGACTGCACCTCTATAGGGACATTGAGGGGATGGAGAGGGTTCCGAGAAAAGCAAACAAGATGGTGCATAGGATGCTGGGAAAAACATATGGACAGAGGTGGAGGGAGTTGAATCTATACCCACTAGAGACTAGAGGGGAAAGGGGGGACCTGATTGAAACTTTTAAGTATTTAAAGGGGATCAATAAGGTGAAGGAAGGGGGGCGTGTTCAAAAGAAAGGAGGGAACTAGAACAGGGGGACATAGCTTCAGACTGGAAGGAGGGAAATACAGAGGCAATGCGAGAGGAAAGTTCTTCACAGAGAGGGTGGTGGAGGCCTGGAACAGTCTACCAGAGAAGGTGGTGGGATAAAAAATAGTGGGGGGATTCAAGAGGGCATGGGGCAGACATATGAGGTTGGGAGGGGGGAGTAAAGTTCTGAGCCAGTAAAAGGAAGAGTGGGGGAAGGGGTGGATATAAGGGCAGACTAGATGGGCCGGTGTGGTCCTTTTCTGCTGTCAAATTTTTGTGAATCTGTGAGAGAGAAATGAAATGACAGTGTCAGTGTTCATGCAGTGGTGTCCCAAGAACCCCATGTTGAAAATTTAGGACCAAAACTCCAAGAACTGGCTGAGATATCAACCTAAATTGAACCCCACTCATTGCCATTATTGGGCTTACTGTCATTTCTTCAGCTCCCAACTGGTCTTTGAAGAGTACAGACATGTTCCTGATCTACAGAAGATCACTGGTCCTGACCTCAGGAGTAAGTATGGGTGAGGGGAGGGGTGCAGAGTGGTGGGGTGCACAGAGGGAGGGTGCAGGTTGGGGAAGGGGGGCCGGCAGGAACGACGAGGGACCATTTTCTTTTTTTTCAGGTTTAAAAAAATACTTTGTGAGACTTTTCTTCTTTACAGGAGAAATATTATAAAACTGATTTCAGTACACTGGGTTGGGCTCCCAGTGTGCCAGACTAGTGGGGGGGGGATCAATGCTGACCCGGGGATTGGACACCCCAGAGTCGGATGAAAAAAGGGGCATGGGGGGTGCATTCGACACCAGTAGTGGGCATCCTGGTGTTGGGGGAAAAAAATTTAAAATTACTTTGACACACTGGGGTGATCTCCCAGTGTGCCACAATAGTGGGATTGGGGGGGCATGCTGACACAGGGATTGGGCACCCTGTGCTGGCAAAAGATATGTTCAGGCTTGGGGGGGCATGCTGACACATGGATTGGGCACACTGTTGTCAGCAAAAGATATGTTTGGGCTTGGGAAAGGGAGCCTTCTGAAACCAGGAGTGGGCAATGCAGTGTCGGAAAGTAAAAAAAAAAACATTTATCTGGGCACACTGGAGTGGGCTTCCAGTGTACCACAATAGTGGGATGGAGGCATGCTTTTGGTCACCCCGATGTTGGCTTTCGGGGGACTGTGTTGTGGGCAGCAGGAGCCGCCAATCTGCAAAGCCATGGTGCGGCTCATTTATCATGTTTAATTAACTTTATTTATTGATATGCTTCACCATGAAAGGCACACTGAGCAAGCGGGTTGCTCGTAACTCCAACCATGTACATTACTGTGCACTGTAATGAGCATGGCTGGAGTCTTCTCTGCCGCTGTGTGCCTGGTTGCGGGGGGGGGGAGCTGCCACTGCAATCAGGGATGATGAAACAGTGTCTGATTGGAGAGGCAGATTTCTTTCAACTCCGGTGCTTGCTCTGAAACTGCCATCATCGGCAGCTTCCCTGTTGATTGGTGGCCAAAGGACATGCCCCTGAAAGCATTCACTGGATTGGCCAAACACTGCCACACCTCTGCAATGCTCTACTAACCTCAATATGTTTTTTTCTTGTGCACTACACGTTCAAGCAAACATAAAAAATGACAATTATAATGTAATCAATACAAAAATCCACTCAAGCATATTAACTTGGTCATTATTTCTCAATATTTATTAGTTCCATCATTTATTAAATTAGAGTTGAAAACCCCACAGAATACCACAGCACTGATTTAACAAGACTCCAGAGACTTCAAATCCTAACTTTTATGGCTGTGTGGGTGGAGCCATGCTGATGTCTTGCTATTACACAGAGGAGAGAAGAGATACTGGAAGCACATGACCAGATTTCTTCCCTCTGTTCTTCTGCAGTGCTGTGGACATGTGCTTTACTGTTGTTTCTCCACCGCCCCACCCCTCCATGGTTGCAGTAGTCCTCACCCCCTCCGCTGGCACACTATTTGATTGCTCCCTGTCACTTCTGTTTCACTGACAAAGAGCCTACCATGCCCAAGATGGCTGCCATGAGCTCAGTGTACATGTGTGACTTCACTTCCACAGTTGCGCATGCACAATTTCACTTTCACAACAGCAGTGAAGTCGCACACAGCAGCCATCTTGGGCATGGTGGGCTCTTTTTTTCTGGTGAAATGAAACTGCATCTCATTCCTAGAACCCCATGAAATACTCTTAAAATGGCATATCAGCTGTGTTGGCTTTGACCATATCTTGTTTAATTTCCCTACTGTTTTTGCTTTATGCTCTTCAGTCCCAATGTCTGCATTAACATAGTTGTGTATTTATTTGTTTGTTTGTTCATTTCATCTTATTGACAGGGTAAGTGCACTGGTGCTGAAATACCTTTTTCTGCCACAACCTGGATACTAAAAGAGTATAGTACATAGAAAAAAGTTACATTAAATAATAATAGAACAATACATTACAATAAATACAAAATATGCCACTGCATTGTTTGCTGCAGTAACTCTACTGCAGAATTCTGCAGAGCTGGGCTTCATCCTGGTGGGCTGCACAGTACAAACATTTGCAAGCAGCACAAAATCTCCGAAATTCTTAGAGAAAACTTCTGGAGTGACTGTAGATCTGACTGAAAGTGGGATAGTATTCCAAAGTGCTGCTACTCGGTAACCAGTTGAATTCTGCCCCATTTTTGTTCACATGAATGGAACGTTTAGGTTTTTATTTGCAGTGAGCAAGAACGGATCAGATCAATAAAACCGAGTTGTGGGAATAAGCACTGTGGGGTCTTATTGTGCATGATCCTAAATACAGAATTAGCCAAATTCCACTGAGGGAATCATAAGGGATAGGTAAGGGGTGGTAGAGAAAGGCCTGTCATCCTGGAGAGGTCTACAACATAAGCAATACAACAAAAAAAAAGGTCAGACTGGATGGGCCATGCAGCCCTTACCTGCTGTCAGTTTCTCCGGTATGTTTCTATGTTTCTATGAGCTTTGAACTCAGGCTGTAACCAGTTTAAAGTACCAAAAACATGGCAATGGTGTGTCTTAGATATAGAAGAGGATGCAGATTTGCTATTATGTAGTAGGGCGCCCTTTTTTTATCCAGAAGAGTATTGGGTGCTGTATCAGTTATGACAGAGCCACAATCCAACAGAGAGAGCAAAGTGACCTCAACAATTTTTAATTTAGAGTCAGCTGTTAAAATTGTTTGTATGTGATGCAAAGAGACACTTTTTGATGCACAATTGTCATAATGTGCTTCACATAGATGTCTTATGTGAGACAAGGGTCCAGGTAGATGCCTAAGTATCGAAAGGCATCAACAGATTCAATCTGGTTACTGTCAGGTGTCAAAATATAAAAGCTCAGACCTGATTTCATAACTTTTGGGGCAAAACCAAACAGCACTGCTTGCGTCTTTGGCACATTCAGTATTCTTCTTTCAGATAGAAACTAGATCTGTAGTAAATGGAAATTATGTCTGAGAAACAAATTGATTTCTGTGATGTCTTTGCTGTGCAAAAAATGTACAATGCTGTCAGCATAAAGTAGTGTATTTACTGCTCGGGCTTACTGAAACCTGGCTGAAACCTCACATCTATGACACCTCTTGCTACCTGCCAAGTTACTCTTTGCTCCAGCTGGATAGGCTGGGTAAAAAGAAGGGTGATGGTGTGGCCCTTTATGTACTGGAATCCATCTCAGTCACCATCATTAGTTGCTCTGACCCCTATCCCCTAGCGAATGGCTGTTTGCCAAATTAACCCTCAGCAGTTCAAAGAAGTTCCACCTGGGTTGCTGCTACAACCCCCCCAATGGGGAGTCATGGCTTATCAAACCTCCTGGATGGACTAAGTCAACTTGCTCCAACCAGAGACACTATACTCCTTGGCAACTTCAATCTTAATTGGTTAACTGCCTTGGAACCTGATTATACCAACCTTCTCAAGCAGCACGACCTGGTGCAAACCATCTCCATCCCCACCAGGCACAACACCTGCCTGCTAAACCACTCTTTGCTGGACTGGGTGGCTACCAATCGGAAGGACATGGTTCTTCAAGCAGGGATTTTGTCAGACCAGTCCCCTAACTTACATCATCTTGTCCACCAAGACAAACACCACCCCCCCCTCAAATACCTGTCCTTCAGAAACTTTAACTGCCAGGACACCACCAGTCTCCTTGAGGATGTTAGAGTGGTAAATTGGCCAGCCCTCTACTCCCTTACTGATGTGTCAGCTGCAGTCAAATTTTTCATGAGTGCCCTCCTCCAAAAACAGGATCTCCATTTCCCTCTCACTACACGGAGGGTTGGGGAGGGGCTGCACCAGCTGGATCTCTAAAGAGCTTCTGGCTCTGAAGAAAGAAAGGGGCAGCAAATGTAGAGCCTATATAACATCTCCCTCTGCCCAACTGAGCTGAATGAGTACAGGCACCTCCGCAACACCTGTAAGCAAACTGGCAAGTCACTTAAATGTACGTTTTACCTCAAATAACAACATGACAACCTTAGCGACCCCCGACATTTTGGGACTCTGTTTTTCCTTTCTAAATCCTCAGGCACATAACCAAGTCACCCAACTCACTTCCCCATCTGGCCCTCTGAATGATCCCTCACAATCTGTTCAGGCCTTCAACAGAAAATTCTCAGACCTTTCTGCCTACCTCAGTAAACTTCCCTCCCTCTTACCTCCTTGCCCTGCTGATTAGGAGAAGTGCTCCTTCCCCAAAAGCACCCCCAACCCCCTTTCTACTTTAGAACTGTCTATATTAGTGATACCATCAAGTTCCTGAAGTTGCTCCCCCACCAGAGGCAGGGCTGGCAGTGATGGTCTTCCCCCTCTTTTCTAAGGCTCATCTCTCCTGCTATCACTGTACCC
This sequence comes from Neoceratodus forsteri, assembly GCA_016271365.2. Lineage (NCBI taxonomy): Eukaryota > Metazoa > Chordata > Ceratodontiformes > Ceratodontidae > Neoceratodus > Neoceratodus forsteri. The sequence goes on from CM057456.1 coordinate 657,079,088, forward strand.
CTCACCCTTATTTTCACCCTAGCCCTGACCTCTTCTACAATGCCTGCCTCCTGGAAGCATGCCAATGTAGTGCCGATATTCAAAGCTGGGGACCCCTCCCCCCCCCGACAACTACAGAACCATCTCCATTCTTCCCTATCTGAGCAAACTGCTGGAGAAAATTGTTATCTTCCAGCTCTCTGAGCATCTCAGAAAATATAACCTGCAGTGCCCCCAACAACACGGGTTCCGCAAGCACCATAGCACCACATCATCCTTAGCACACTCTACTAGCCATGTCCTTAGAAACATGGACTTGGATAAGGCCATGGGTGCCATATTTGTGGATCTAACTAAGGTGTTTCACCTGGTCGACCACCCCCTCCTCCAGTCCACTCTGCATCACCTCAGCTGCTCCCATGAGACTTCCTCCTGGATCCGGAGCTATGTTATTGGCAGGTCTTAATCGGTAAATGCTGGCACTGCCTCCGCCCCAACCCTGTCTGTCTCCACAGGGTCCCTCAAGGCTCCATCCTGGGCCCCCTACTAATTTCTATACAAATTAACTCTCTTCCCACCAACTGCCTCTCCTGCGAGGTGCTTCTCTACACAGACAACCTTGTCTTTTTCCATAGTGACAAGTCCCTAACAAACATCTCCTCTGTTCTGACTGCTAACTATTGTGCTGCCTGTATCTGGTTTCTGTCTATCAGGCTCTTGGTTAATGAAAAGAAAACGAAATTGATGCTGTTCAGCTCCAAGTCATTCACTACCAAGATTACCAAATCAATTTCTCTGTCCTAATGCTCTCTACATATTCAGAAGCCCCCCCCCAAAAAAAAAATGTTCCCAGTTTCAAATAACTAGGTGTTATCCTGGACCCTTCCCTCGAGTTCATGTCAACAGCATTGTGTGCAGGGTAAACCAGAAACTGGGAGCTGTCTACTGCCAAAAAACACTCTTGTCCTCAGAGGCGTGCCTTGCGATTGCACAAGGCAACCTTCTACCCCTTATTGAATACGGCATCCCCCTCTATTTCAATGTGTCCTCTGTGTTGTGCTCCGGGCTCAACTCAATTTGTAACGGTATCTGTTGCTTTGTGCTCCAGTCTCCCTACTCAACTCATGACTGTGACCTGTACCTGTCGCAAGGATGGCTCCCCCTCCAAGGGCACTTCAACTTTGCCCTTGGCTGTATAATAGACAGTTTTCTCAGAGATGGCCACCTATCCCCTTACTCATACCTCCTTACGGGCACAGTGGCATCCAGTTGCCTCTGGGAATAATCCGTCTCCCCTCTGATAGTCCCCAGAGTCTCATCTGCCATGGGCAGTAAAGCCCTTTCTTGTTCTGCCCCCTCCCTATGGAACAAGTTTCCTATGTCGCTTTGCTCATCTGACTCACACCCTGCATTCAAATCCCATTACAAGGCCTGGCTGATGTCAAAAGCCAAATGCTCTTGCTCTCCCAGATAAGTGGGCATACTTTTCTGCATCCACCCCCCTTCTGCAGGGTCCCAACTAGAGGCTCTGTCACCCCACCATGCTCCGCACTCTCCCACACCTGGCTCTGTAACCTCCCCCATCCTGACTACATTATAGCACTTACCGTCTGTCGATTGTTATAGTGTTACTATGTATTACACTATATACCAATTTGTTTGCTGTACCTTGCACCGTACGGCAATCTCAACTTATGTATTGGACCTATCTACCCTGCTGCTTTCTCTGTACTGTGTTTGCCAATAATACTGATTTTGCTACCTGTTTATGCCTTTTCAGTGTCTATATGCCTTATTCAATGTGCCACTCAAGTGGCCCAGGTCGTGTCTGAAAATGGTTCATTTGAGCAGTGCACCCACCTGGTCATGAAAGACATAAATAAAATAAATACTGACTCACAGATCTTAGGCAATTTGTTAATAAAAGTTGTGAAATGAAGTTGGCCCAAAATTGAGCCTTGAGGGACACCACATTTTATAATGTTGGTTTCAGATGTGACCTTGCCAGTCTTCACAGTCTCTTGTCTATTGTTTAAGTAATTTAAAAGCCAAGTTAAAGAGCCAACATGGTGGCACAGAGGGCTGAGGCACTGTGCATCTTTCATCTCGTCATGACAGCGACCTGAGTTTAAAAAAGAGCTTGGAATGCCAGGGGGCTGGCAGGGGATTGGCAGGGGGCTGGAAGGGGATTGGCAAGGGGCTGGTAGGGGGTTGGCAGGGGGCTGGCAGGGGGTGGACTGGGAGAGGACTCAGCAGCTCCTGGCAGCTCTCCTCTCCCGGGTTGGGGTGGTGTGCAATCTCGGCTCTTGGCTGCCACCAGGTGGAGGCTTAGTTGTAGTGCCGATGCCTGAGCTGCAGACATGACTCTGGAGAGGGGGAGCCATGGTTCCAGGATGCATGTGCGCCTCCATGCACATGTGCAGCCTGAGCTGCCACAGCTAGTGGAAAAGGAGAAACTGCAGAGGAAAATATGGTGAGGCAGGCACCAAAGATGCTTTGCACACTGAGCCCCCCTGCCACCTTGCCACCAGGAAACACCTGCCGGTTGAACTGGATTATGACTTCTGGGGGGAGGACAGCTCTCCCGCTCCTAATCCCACCATAAGGGGTAATCTGTGAGGGTATGTGGCCTAGTCAGGTAAGCCAGGGGAAGTGGTGGACAGTGGGAGTCAGTGGGGCAGGGCAGAAGGGAGTGCAACCTTTCCTCGACCAGGGAAGAAAAACAGAATATGGAAAAAAAGTCAAGTTAAAGTGGATGTGCTAAAGCCCAGCTCAGCTAACCTACGGAGCAGCAAATTATGATTAATCAGATTGAAAGCCTTGGTCAGGTCCACAAACATGGCATATGTCATCATACCATTATCCATGGCTCAATAGACCATATCCATGAAAACGTAAACCATCACTTCCTGCTGATTTATAAATCTTCAAGACAAAGCAGTTGCTTAAAAACCTCAGAACAAACACTGGACTGATTTAATTCAGTACTTAGTTTATTCAAATTTATAACATTTTCATCAGCAACTGTTTGTCTGAATTTTCTGAGCTTGCAAAAGTGAAAATTAAACAGATTTGCCACTGCTTCTAGATTAGTATTTTTAACACCATTGGCCTCAAGACTTACTACTGTGTCATTTAGTTTGGCATTTTGGAGTGAATTAATGCTGTTCCAAAATTTTTGGGGGTTACAAAAATGTACATTCTGTTGGTGTTTGTAGCGTGGATTTTTGGATTTAATTTCACTTTTGCTTTTATTTCTCAGACATCTGTACTCATTCCAATATGATTGCAATTTAGTACTTTTGCATTTCTCCTAAGCAGCATCCCTGTCTTTCATGAGTTTAAAAAGAGCTTTATATAACCATTTAGAAATCTCGTTTTTGACCCTATGCTTAACAGCTGGGACATGAACATCCAGCACCCTAGTAAATGCTTGAATTAAATAATGTTGAGATTGATTTACATCTTTACTTAAATGCAATGCAATCCAATCAACCTGAGCCAGAATTCTGGTGCAAGATCTCCCTGGTCGCTGATTTCAGTTTAAGCGAGATAAATTATTATAGTGTTTGGTCGAACATTGTTGTGTATGGAAAACCATACACTGTAAAAAGTTATTCTGCATTAGTAGTGACATCCTCACTAACACAGAATGACTTTTCATTTTGCATTAGTCAGGATGTCATAATGCAACCACCCCCATCAGTACTGTTCATAGGATGGGGTGGCTGAAACATTGCATGTGCGAGCTGGCCGGTGATTGTATGCCAGTGAAATGGGTGCCGTGGATGACAAATGCTGGCTCCATCAAAACAAAAAATGTAAACTAATCTGTTTGCTAGGATCATACACTATAAAGAACGCTCTCGAGGTCATCTGCCATCATAGAAAACACTCAGGTGAAGAAAAGCCTTGTAGTGTATGGGATGCCATACACTATCTTATATGTGCCAAAAGCAGTAAATAGCTGAATGGTCTCTAACAAACTCAGACAAATGGCCAACGGTATGATTTCTACTTTTGTTACTACCTACAATCCAATCAATAAGTGAATGTTTACCTGAGTTCATGTGTTGCCATGTGGGAAAGGATAATAGTTGTTTTAAGTGCCAATCATCTGGTACTGTACATTAACAGAAGCGTTAATGTTACTTAACCATTTAGGACTGAGGGCCCAGCCAGAGTTATTTCTGTTTTATCAAGTGATGCAGTCATGTTTATCGCATCTCTAAGCTCCTCGATCCCAACCTTGGACAGAATATACACACAGCATTGATTTCATTTCTTATTCCCAATACTCAGTTAAACAATCAGCCACTCACAATTGGTTGTAGGTGCATAATTAGAATTATTTACTTCAGCCACCAGATTAGACCTTATGTAGAAAATTATCCCTCCACCTTTTTGCCTGCCCTGTCCTCCTGATGGTTACATAATTTGGTATCCCAATTACAGTATCTCTGATTGCCTTAATCAGCTCTTAGAAATTGCTATTACATGTGGATCAAGGAAAGCAATTATTGCTTCTAGTTCAACTATCTTTGGGACCAGACTACATATATTTTGTTACATTATTCTCACCTCTTTGAGTTTTGCCAAACATTGGGCCCTGTGCATTAACAGGTGGGTTATACGCGCCTGAGGTGCATACCCCGGCCGCGTACCTATGTGGCACCAGACAGGTGAAGGGTATGCAGGACCGCATTCACCCACAGGGCACCTGTCAATGGCCACACCCCTTTGGTGCAGGGTCACGCATGTAGTCGAGGGAGCCGTGGACCTGGGAGGGCATCCAATTGGATGCCCATACTGGGTCCATTAGTGGATCCCTTGTGGCCATGTGGTGGGCGCACAGACCAGAAGCAAGCTGCATAAAGCAGCAACATTTGAACACCTGCCAGGCACTCACCCAAGCCATGGCTCCAGACCTCCCCTGCAGCCTAGTGGGCTAGGGAGGCACAGAGGTCCGTAGCCCAGTATCGCCGAGCCAGGTGGATAAGGAACACAGGGACTCATACCAGGTTATGCCTGGTCCAGGCTGGCATAGCCGGCACCCCCTAAACCTGGCACTGCACAGCTTAGTGAATGCTGTGTAGTGCAGGCATGTCCCCAACACACCCCCAGCATGGTGTTCACTGAATGGCTTTGGAGGTGGGCACATAAGTGCCCTGCGCATCCTTGGTGAATGCCTCCGGGAGTCCGTGGAACCCCCGCTGCACGGCATTCACACTTATGATTGCCTACACACCTCTGATACGTGGTACACAGGCAACAAATTTGTTAGTGCATAGTGCCCATTATTAGCAAATAACGATGAATGCAAATGGTCAGAAGGTCCAGGATTGCTTTCCACATCACTAGAATTCGCTCACAGATAACAAACAATCCTAAATAAATGGGCAGCTTTGCAAGAAAAGTTTTCCAAAAGGAGCCCTAATAAGCAAATTTGCCTCCTGGCTAATAAACCGGGCAAAGAACAATCCAACTCAGAAGGTGGAACTATGAAAACAAAACATCGATAGTAGCACACTGGTTATGACCAAAATCCTTACTGAATGAGGCATTAATCTTGTCAAACATGAACATATGAACATATGAAATTGCCAGCAGATGAAGGCCTTATGATCTATCAAGTCTGCTTGATTATGCAGCTAGCAGCCTTTATACTGCAGATGCCTCCCCATTCCTTCCAACCCTCCAGTGACCTTCTCCCTTACCCTGTCCCATCCCCTTCTGAAGCAGCCCACTATTCTACAGGATACCACTTCCTCTGGCAATAAGTTCCATCCAGACACCACCCTCTCCTTAAAAAAGTGTCTCCTCATTTCCCTCCTGAGCCTTCCCCCTTCTAATCTCTACGCTGCACCCTTTCCAGTAACCTAATGTCCTTTTTCAGGTACAGTCACTAGAACTGCAAGCAGTACTCCAGGTGAGGCCTAACCAGTGACCTGTATAGTGGCAGGATCACATATCCCCCTGGAGGATATGCCTCTGGCAATACAACCCAGCATCTTGTTGGCCTTTGTAGCTACCTTTCTACACTGTGCTCATTTGTTCATTGCTCCCATTATGAGCACCCCCAGATCCTTCTCCTTGTCCATCTTGGCAAGTCGAATCCCTCCTAGCTAGTAGCTCCTCCTTGGGTTTTTTGCACTGAAATGTAGCACCTTGCATTTCTTGGCATTGAACCCCAGCTGCCAAGTTTCTGACCAGGCCTCCAATCTTGCCAGATCATCTTGCAATCCCTGCCACCATTCTAAGTTACCCACTACTGCTCCCATCTTGGTCTTGTCTGCAAACAGACTGATCTTGCTCTTGATGTCTATTGAGATGTCTGCTATGAAGATACCAAACAACACCGGCCCTGGTACAGAGCCCTGTGACACCCCGCTTGTCACTGTTCTAGGAGATGAGAGCTTCCCACCCACCACCACCCTCTGCTGTCTCCCAGCAGCCAGTTCACTACCCAGCCCACTATCTTCACCTCAACCCCTGTGCCTTCCAGATTCCTTCCTAGCCTCCTGTGCAGCACCAAATCAAATGCCTTACTGAAGTCCAGGTACAGGACATACACTGCATGACCCCTGTCTAATTGCCTTGTTACCCAGTCATAGTACTCCACCAGGTTGGTCTGACAGGATCTGCCTGAGACAAACCCATGCTGTCTGCTGTCTGCTGTCCTGCAGCCCATTAGCCTCTAAGAGGGAAACCACCCTCTCCTTCAGGATTGTCTCCATCAGCGTTCACATGATGGAAGTGAGGCTTACCGGTCTGTAGTTCCCTGGCTCATTCTTAGGACCACTCTTGTGGAGGGGCACCATGTGCACCATTCTCCACTCCTGAGGTACCCAGTCATTGAACAGGTCTGCCAAGGGTTCTGGCAGGACTTCTGCCAACTCCTTCAGCACCCTGGGGTGTATACCATCTGGCCCAGGCACCTTGTCCACCCTCAGTGCCCTCAAGTCATCCAGTACTCTGCCCACTGGGATTTCCCCATCTGTCACCTCCCCACCATGCCCCCTCCCACCCCCTTAGGTACAGCTCCCTCTCTCTCTTTGTAAATATCAAGCAGAAGTACTCATTTAATGCTTCAGCCTGTTCAGTCACTGTTTTCACCCACCCTCCAACCCTCTTAATCCTTACTATTTGGTCCGTACAACTCCTTTTCTCCCTGATGTTCATGAAGAAGTCCTTCTCCTCTCCTTGATACCCTGTGATAGCCTGAGTTCCCTGGACACTTTGGCTGACCTGACTGCCCTGGTCACCTCCCTCGACTCCTTCGGGTATTCCTCTCTGTCCTCCCTACTCCATGAATTTTTGTACCTTCTAAAGGCAGCTCTTTTCTTCCTTACTTTTTCATGACCCCCCCTGTTCACCCAGCTAGGCTTCTTTGCCCTGGCCCTCTTACTCTGAGCCCTTGTACATGTTACGGTTGCCTCCTCAATTCCCAGTTTAATGACCTCCAACTTTTGGTTAGTGTCCATTATTTAGATGTATACTAGCCATATACCCTTGTACTATTTCCCTCATCTTCCCGAAGTTGGCCCTCCTGAAGTCTAACACCTTTGTGCCCATTCCTACTCTCCCTTTCCCCATGTTTATCATGAACCACACAGAGTAGCAGTCACTCCCCGCCATCGGTTCTTCAACCCCCAGCTCCCTCACAAACTCACTTTTCACTGGCTTGAGGTCTAGGGTGTCCCCTAACCTGCTTGACTCATTGACCATCTGCAAAAGGAAGCTGTCCTGGAAAGTGTCCAGAAGTACCTGCTCCCTCCTATTCATGGTGGCTGGGGTACCGCCGTCCACTCCTGGCAGGTTGAAGTCCCCCACAATCACCGTGCTGCCCCTCCCGCAAGCTCTTCTGATCTGTGCTGCTACTTCCCTGTCTAACTCCTCAGTCTGAGAGGGTGGCCTGTACACCACTCCCATCCTGAGGGTCCTATTTTTGGAGTCCTGGAGCTGCACCCATAATGACTCCATGCTGCCCTCCTCCCCCCTTCCTCCCTAACACACTTCAGTCCTTCCCTCACATACAGCACCACCCTCCTCATTCCCCTTTTGCCCTGTCCCTCTGAAATATCCTGCACCTGGTACTGCTAGGCCCCAGACACGGAAACAGGTGGCCCATGTCTCGGTGATGGCCACCATGTCAACCTCACTATCTGTCATGAGAGCCTGTAACTGCTGTTTTGTTCCCTAGACTTCTAGCATTCAAGGTTACCACTGTCCGCCCTGCTTCCTTCCCCCTTTCCCTACTTGATCTCCCTTCCCTGCATCCCTTCTGACCTACCCCAAGTCCCTTGCTGCTGGTATGGGGGTAAGTTCATTCAGCTTCCCTACCTGTTGATCCTGCCTGACTTTTGCCCACTTGCAACCCCCCTCTTCTAATTTAAATTCTCCTTGTTTGCTAAGTATTCCCCCAGTTTCTGTTTCAATACCCTCCTTCCCTCCTCACTTAAGTGTAGCCTTTTCTTAGCATAGAGATCACTGTCCTCCCAGGTCCTTCCCCATATCCCCCACCAGCACATACCCAAACAATATAAACATCAAGAAAAATGTGAGTCCCTTTAAAAAAACATTTGTAGTCATGTTGAAACTAAAAACAGAATAATTCAGCAGTAAAAATGTAAAATAAAACTAAACAACAAAAGCAGAAAAAAAATGAGCTATTCCTCTCAGTGCATGCATACTCCTCTCCAGAAGGCCTTACCCACTTGGCTCAAGAAATCAGCCTTATGGAAGAACCCTTCAGTATGCTAACAGCGAACTTCACCTTGCCTACCTATATATTGGATTGTTATGCACTGCCTAACATGTTGATAATTGCCTGTAATTATTATGTGTTTGCTTACTGCGCATGTGTAAAAACATGAATGCCACCATATGAGTTTTCATGGTGTGGCACCCCACTTCCAATACCCTGAGCATTTTTGCAGGCTCAGCCGCACCGCATCAATGAATGTCCAAGCTTCTTCTTCACAAAATTGATGCCCTTCAGACTTTTGCCTGCCAGCATAACCCAGACAAACTAGCAGTCGTAGAAACCTGGCTCTCAACCTCGGTACCTGACCATGATATCACCCTCCCTGGGTATAATGTCTACCGGCTTGATTAAACATCAAAAAGAGGTGATGGCTGCACCCTGTACCTTAAGGACATGATCCAGCGGCACCTCATCAGCTTAACCCCCCAAACCACCACTGCACAGATTCTTCAAGTCAAGATCCTTCTCAGTGCACACAATAAAGCCATCACAGTTGTCACAGCCTACTTTCCACTGAGATAGCAAGGTAATGAGCTTAATGCAGTCCTGGAGTTTACTAGATCTCTCTCACCTGATTCAGAAACCATTCTCCTTGGTGACTTCAATATTAACTGGCCTGCTGCAGAGGCAGGGGCATACAGGGACTTGATAGTGGCAGCAAACCTTTCTCAGATTTTTAGCTCCCCAACCAGGACAAACTATAAAATGGGTACCAGCACCCTTCTGGACTGGATCATAACAAGCCATCCCGCGAGGATCACAAACACCACTGTCCTCCCTGACACACTTAGTGACCACTCCTCCGTCATCTGCTACTGGTCCAATAAATTCATCAAGCCCCCCCCCCAAAAAAAAACATTACTAGCTGGGTAATACCTAGAGGCAAGCTACCTCATCTCAAAACCTTCCTTCATCAACAGGATTGGTCTACAATTCTCACTGCAACCAATGTGAACACCGCACTGGAACACTTCATCAGGATCTTCAACCAAGCATGCAACATATTTGCACCCTTTAAGAAGCACAAGGCCAAAGCCCTATGTAACCCTAGGCTCACTGGAGACCTACTTAGACGACTAAAAGCTCGAGACCACCTTGGGGAGATTGCCAGAAACACCGGGAGACAAGCTGATATTGCTAACTATAAATGTGCATGAAATGACTGCACCAAATATATCCAGGATACAAAGACCACCTATTTCCATAATGCTCTCACTAACTCATGGGGCAACGGTAGGGACTTCTGGAATAACATTAAAGAAGTCACGGGGAAGCAATTTAAATCACCCCCGTCAGTACTCAGCATAAATGGTGAAACTACACTTGACCAGAAACTCATTGCTGATACATTCAATGACACCTTCACGGACCTCAGTGCTGTACTCCCACAGGGTTTTTCTGATGAGGTGGTTCCCCTGGCCCCCCCCAGCCACCTCCAGCCACCCTCCCTTCTACTTTAAAGCAGTAAAAATGCATCAAGTCCGCAGCTACGTTACCAAAGCCATTTGCAACTCCAGAGCCAGCAGTGACTCCCTCGACCTCAGACTGCCATCACTCACACTTGAAGAAGTACTCCGACCACTGACCAGGATTTTCAACCTCTCCCTCAGCCTCAGCCCATTCCCTGACTTATGGAAATCTGCCACGGTAACCCCAATTCATAAAAGTGGTGACAAAACAGCTACTGAGAATTACCGTCCAATTTCCATCCTACCACCACTCTCCAAGGTCCTAGAACGGATTGTGTCAGACCAGCTCACCGACTTTCTAGACAATCACAACATCCTGTGCAAGGAGCAACATGACTTTAGAAAAGGTCATAGCACCTCCACGGTGCTACTTGAATTCACTGGTGCAATCCATCACTCACTCGATAACAGTCATCTTACTGGGTCCACCTTCATCAACTTAACTAAAGCCTTTGATACTGTCAACCACAATCTCCTACTTGCCCAGCTTTGACTAGCAGGGCTCTCACCTAACTCGGTGAACTGGTTCAAAAGCTACTTAGACAACCGCTCCCAAAGAGTGAGAATTGCTGGCACACTCTCAGACCAAAGACCAGTCTGGTCCGGTGTCCCACAGGGCTCAATCTTGGGCCCCTCCTTTTCAGCCTTTTTCTGAACTCACTGCCCTGAACAGATCCTACTCTACGTGGATGATGCTGTCATCCTGGCATCCCACCATGATCCAGTCCATCTACAAGGTAACCTCCAACAGGCCTTTCTGCAGTTGAAAACTGGTTCACAAAACACAGACTTATACTTAACCAGAAAAAAAAAAGACCATGATCTTCTGCAGCTCCCAAAACAAACACAAACAATATCAGCTCTCCATTAAAACCAAGCAAGGAATCACCCTCGAACAAGTTCATACCTTCAAATACCTCGGCTTCACCCTCGACTGTAATCTCTCCGCTGTCCCACACATCAATAACGTGGCAAAAGTAGCCAACACCAGGATGGGTCTACTAGTCCAACATAGGAAACATCTAACCCCAGAAGCTCTGTCCATAGCTGTCCAGAGCTCCATCATCAGCATCATTGACCACGGTCTCATTATCTATGGATCTGCCACAACCTCATCTCTCAGGTGTGTTTTGACTTCCCTCTATCAAGCCTGCCAACTCGTTACTGGTTCCCTCCGTCTCACCCACACCTGCGACCTCTACTCCAAAACAAAGTCTTCACAAACGAACCATGCACTCGGTAACAGTGGTGCTTTCAGCTAAACACTAAACAATGTCTCTAGAAAGTTGAAGCACTCACTCACCCCAATTATAGCTGGACCCAGAGCTACTGTTTTAAATATTTATTGCACCAAACAGTCCACCTGACGTGTTTCGGACATACGTCCTTTATCAAAGGCTAAAGGCATTTCAGAGCACACAACAGTTAAATACCAATTCATATCTGACGTAATAATGACGTTATACAAGATCATTGGTCAACCAATAACATATTTAAAACATCATCACCCATAAAAACAATAGAAAGGCAAATCCATATCCAAATATTGAATGAGTATCTAACTATGCATTTATATTACTAACCTCTCAAAAATGTACTAATAACGTATTTTCAATCATTTTACACAACCATCCCAAAACTATGCTATAAATACCATAAAAACTAAAACGACAAACATTACCACATTTTTTTAATGTTTCTATGTACATTCCAAGTAAGGTTTTAGTTCTAAATGGGAATTAATGGCAGTTTTTTTATGAGCTTTTAATCGTAAAATCCATTCATTTTCTTTTTTTTTTTTAATTTTATTACGATAATTACCACCTCTTTGACCATGATAGACTTTTTCTATACCCACAAACTTAAATTCATGTAACTCAGGCTTTTCTTTATTTTCCACTATGTGTGCCGATGTAGCATAAGTTAAATCTTGCTTGTCTATAGCACGAACTTGCTCCAAAACTCTAATTTTAAAAGCTCTCTCTGTTTTGCCAACATAAAAAGCTCCACATCTACATTTAGCCAAGTAAATAACCCCCTGTGTATTGCATGTAATCAGTTGTCTAATATCAAAGACTTTTTCTTTTCGACTAACAACACTGAATTCTTTCTCCTTTAGAATGTATTTACAGGCATTGCAGTTTTTACACTGTTTACAACCTATAATATCACCAAACCAATTGTCGGTGTGTCCCATCCGTGTAGTAAAGTGACTTTTCACTAAAGAATCTTTTAATGTAGGTGCATGCCTGTATGTCATAATCGGGAGAAGAGGTAACTTCTCATAGCCCTGGTTCACAGGACAACACTTGCCAATGTTTCCTTATCACTTTTCCTACCTCTCGACTTTGTGCACTAAAGTTGTAACAAAGTAAAATCGTTTGCTACTTTTAAATTCTTCGTTTCTATCAACAAGTAACTCATTTCTATTTGCTGAAACTGATGCTTGATAACCCTTTTCTATTGATTTTTCAGTATACCCTCTACTATTTAGACGGCTCTTAAGGGCTACAGCTGCTGTTTCAAAATCGTCTCTTTTGCTACAATGCCGTTTAATCCTAAGGAATTGTCCCTTAGGAATATTCTCTACCGTATGTGTAGGATGACAACTTGTAGCGTATAATAAAGTATTCCCATCTGTTGCTTTCCTAAAGAGATTAGTGCTCACATGTCCTTCTTTTTCCTGATTAATCCGCAAATCCAAATAATTCACAGAATCATCACTTACACAATATGTAAATCTAAGATTCTCATTCGTTCCATGTAGATAGTTAACAAATTCTTCGAGCATTTTTTAATTTCCTTTCCAAATTAGTATGATGTCGTCAACAAAGCGCTTCCACAGCAACACATTATAAAAAAGGGGTTGCTGTGGTTGTTAAAGATGACATCATACTCTATTGGCCCACATATAAGCTGGCTACTGACGGGGCACAAGTGGCCCCCATTGCAGTCCCCTTTATCTGTCGAAATATGTCTCCAACAAAAATAAAAACATTCCTAATCAAAATATGTTCAAGAAATTTTAAAATCACTTCAATTTCTACATCAGACCTATCCCCAGAACGATTAAAAAAATAAGCTACTGCATCCAATGCTCCTTCATGGGGAACATTGGTGTAAAGTGACTCAATGTCAAGCGTAACCAGCATGCAGTCTTCATCAACTATTGTTTTATCCAACACTCTCAGAACATCTTTAGTGTCTTTAATATAAGACTGTAGCTTTTTAACATGATGACTAAGGATAGAGTCCACATATTGAGACAGGGGTTCTGTTAGACTATCAAGGCCACTAACTATGGGGCGTCCCAGAGGATTTTGGCAATCTGTATGGACCTTAGGCAATACATAAAAAGTTGCCTTCACTGGATGTTCTACTTTTAAAAATTTCTGAGTTTGGTCTGTTATAACTGCCTGTCTAAATGCTACATCTATAGTTTCGTCAATACAGGTTTTATATTCCCAAGTCGGGTCAAAATTCAACTTCTCATAAAACGATACATCATTTAATTGTCTCATCACTTCCTGTCTATATTTAATTACATCCCACAAAACTACAAACCACCTTTATCAGCTTGTTTAATAATAACACTGGAGTCTCTTTGCAGAAGTCTCAATGCTTCACGTTCACTCCTGCCCAGGTTATTAAAGTGTGGGCGTGGTAAATTCTCAAACAGCTCCTCCAATTCCTTTTCATATAAGTCTCTAAAAACACTCACTGCATTGCACAAAGGTCGATTAAAACCAGAATTAGGTTTAAATGTCTTTGCAGAAACAAAGGGGTTCAAAAAATAGTCTAAAACAGAGTCACTGTCATTCCTTTTGTTGAAAAGGCTTTTAAATTGAGGTTTCTGCACATCAAATACAGTTCAGTAATAGTCTGCACTGGATTTTACGATACCGTAGGTGAAAAACTCAGTCCTTTTTTGAGTAACTGTCTCTCCGATTCAGTTAATAGATGGTCTGAAAGATTAATAATCTGAATATCTTGACTCACCTCCTCATTGTTCTGGCATTCCACCTGTTGCCATTGTTTCTCCAGTTGTACCGTCCCCTCTGCTCGTGATACATTACGTTTTTTCTGTCCCCTCCGTGTCCATTTTCTGTGCCGTAATTCACCAATCTGGGGCTCCGGCGCAATTCTTGCTGCAGTGGTTGTTCGAAATCCTCCTGTTCTCTATGAAAAAAATGGCCTTGTGCAGAGTTATTTTCATCTCCTTCTGATCCACTCTCCTCTGTACTGTAGCTGAAAGATACACATGTAGATCATTTTAAAATCCCCTTTCTTGTTTCCTTCTTCCATGAATACACTCGATTATTTTCATAGTCCCCTTTATCCCAAATAAATTTAATCTGTTTAGCACTTTTCAGTTCTTTATCCAATCTATTAATAAACTCCTGCAGTTTTTTATTATTCTAGTCAAAGCCATCAGTTTCTTTATATTTCAAAACTTCTTTTTCTATTTGTTTTAAATCATTTTTAAGTGCTGCTTCTCTTTCTTTACTATATTTTACTATCAGCTCCATAAGTTTACTGCTGGCTTCACTCAGTATAGTCTCCCATTCCTGCATAAAATTAACATTGTCTGTTCCAAATGCAGGATTTTTAATTAATCTTAAACCACTTGGTATTCTTTTAAGTTGTAGGTATGCTTCCAAATTAGTTACATTCCAAAATATCTTCCTTAGTTGTTGCATGGTCCTTTCTAGCTCCCTCAACACTCCCTTTAATGAATGAGTCTCTAATGTAGGGGGTTCGGGTTCACATATATCTGTTAAAAACGGGTTAACTGCGCTCACCCTTGTTAACAATTTCTCCATATAAAATAATGGATTCTCATTCTGAACTTTCTCAACCTGGTCCATCGGTGCTGCTCCTTTCGGATTCATCTTTTAGAAAATTGCTCTCACGGTGTCCTCCGGGGTTTTACTCAAATTTCTTACTGAAACATCCACTTCTGGAAGAAACCTGTGCAACGGTTCCAAAAATTCAAAGTCTTCACAAACAAGACTTATGTGAAAAGGACTTGGAGGAGCTGTTTGAGAATTTACCATGCCTACACTTTAATAACCTGGGCAGGAGTGAACGTGAAGCATTGAGACTTCTGCAAAGAGACTCCAGTGTTATTATTAAACAAGCTGATAAAGGTGGTTTGTAGTATTGTGGGATGTAATTAAATATAGACAGGAAGTGATGAGACAATTAAATGATGTATCGTTTTATGAGAAGTTGAATTTTTACCCGACTTGGGAATATAAGACCTGTATTGATGAAACTATAGACGTAGCATTTAGACAGGCAGTTACAGTATAACAGACCAAACTCCGAAATCTTTAAAAGTAGAACATCCAGTGAAGCCAACTTTTTATGTATTGCCTAAGGTACATAAAAATTGCCAAAATCCCCCAGGACACCCATAATTAGTGGCCTTGGTAGTCTAACAGAACCCCTGTCTCAATATGTGGACTCTATCCTTAGTCATCATGTTAAAAAGCTACAGTCTTATATTAAAGACACTAAAGATGTTCTGAGAGTGTTGGATGAAACAATAGTTGATGAAGACTGCATGCTGGTTATGCTTGACATTGAGTCACTTTACACCAATGTTCCCCTTGAAGGGGCATTGGATGCAGTAGCTTATTTTTTGAATCATTCTGGGGATAGGTCTGATGTAGAAATAGAAGTGATTTTAAAATTTCTTGAACATATTTTGATTAGGAATGTTTTTATTTTTGTTGGAGACATATTTCGACAGATAAAGGGGACTGCAATGGGGGCCACTTGTGCCCCGTCAGTAGCCAGCTTATATGTGGGCCAATGGGAGTATGATGTCATCTTTAACAACCACAGCAACCCCTTTTTTATAATGTGTTGCTGTGGAGCTTTGTTGACGACATCATACTAATTTGGAAAGGAAATTAAAAATGCTCAAAGAATTTGTTAACTATCTACATGGAACGAATGAGAATCTTAGATTTACATATTGTGTAAGTGATGATTCTGTGAATTATTTGGATTTGCGGATTAATCAGGAAAAAGAAGGACATGTGAGCACTAATCTCTTTAGGAAAGCAACAGATGGGAATACTTTATTATACGCTACAAGTTGTCATCCTACACATACGGTAGAGAATATTCCTAAGGGACAATTCCTTAGGATTAAACAGAATTGTAGCAAAAGAGACGATTTTGAAACAGCAGCTGTAGCCCTTAAGAGCCGTCTAAATAGTAGAGGGTATACTGAAAAATCAATAGAAAAGGGTTATCAAGCATCTGTTTCAGCAAATAGAAATGAGTTACTTGTTGATAGAAACGAAGAATTTAAAAGTAGCAAACGATTTTACTTTGTTACAACTTTTAGTGCACAAAGTCGAGAGGTAGGAAAAGTGATAAGGAAACATTGGCAAGTGTTGTCCTGTGAACCAGGGCTATGAGAAGTTACCTCTCTTCTCCCGATTATGACATACAGGCATGCACCTACATTAAAAGATTCTTTAGTGAAAAGTCACTTTACTACACGGATGGGACACACCGACAATTGGTTTGGTGATATTATAGGTTGTAAACAGTGTAAAAACTGCAATGCCTGTAAATACATTCTAAAGGAGAAAGAATTCAGTGTTGTTAGTCGAAAAGAAAAAGTCTTTGATATTAGACAACTGATTACATGCAATACACAGGGGGTTATTTACTTGGCTAAATGTAGATGTGGAGCTTTTTATGTTGGCAAAACAGAGAGAGCTTTTAAAATTAGAGTTTTGGAGCAAGTTCGTGCTATAGACAAGCAAGATTTAACTTATGCTATGTCAGCACACATAGTGGAAAATAAAGAAAAGCCTGAGTTACATGAATTTAAGTTTGTGGGTATAGAAAAAGTCTGTCATGGTCAAAGAGGTGGTAATTATCGTAATAAAATTTTAAAAAAAGAAAATGAATGGATTTTACGATTAAAAGCTCATAAAAAAACTGCCATTAATTCCCATTTGGAACTAAAACCTTACTTGGAATATAGATAGAAACATTAAAAAAATGTGGCAATGTTTGTCGTTTTAGTTTTTATGGTATTTATAGCATAGTTTTGGGATGGTTGTGTAAAATGATTGAAAATACATTATTAGTAAATATTTGAGAGGTTAGTATTATAAATGCATAGTTAGGTACTCATTCACTATTTGGATATGGATTTACCTTTTCTATTGTTTTTATGGGTGATGGTGTTTAAAATATGTTATTGGTTGACCAATGATTTTGTATAACGTCATTATTACGTCAGATATGAATTGGTATTTAACTGTTGTGTGCTCTGAAATGCCTTTAGCCTTTGGTAAAGGACGTATGTCCGAAACACGTCAGGTGGACTGTTTGGTGCAATAAATATTTAAAACTGTAGCTCTGGGTCCGGCTATAATTGGGGTGAGTGAGTGCTTCAGCTTTCTAGAGACATTGTCTACTCCAAAACAGGCTGGCTGCAACTGAACAACCGAATCAAATACCAAACCTGCATCACTACTAAGAAAATCATGATGGGAAAGGCAGCACCAGGAGTCAGCACCCTACTCAAACCCAAAATCACCAACTGCAACACCAGGAGCTCTAAGCCCCAAATCCTTCAAACCCCCCGCTGCTGCATATCCCAAGGCCAAAGGCCATTTGCATACAGGGCTCCAAGTTGGCTGAATGAGCTCTCTAGTGACACCTCATCCACAGCAATGCTTGGAGGGTTCAAAAAAAAGCTCTACCACTCCATAACTGGCACCTCCACCTGTGCTTGCACCCCATAACATCTTCATTCCCTATGCTGCTTCTGACCTTATAGGTGTCAGTTTCTGCCCTCTCTTCTTGCACTTACCTGTCCAATGCAACTTCTAATGCACTGTCCTGTGTCTGTCCTGACAAGGCCCCTTGGCTGCCTCACCCTGACCCTCTACACCTATGCCTTCCCCTACCCTCAGCCCTCTCCCCTTCTTGCCCTCTTCCTCCTATTGTTTCTTGAGTTACTCATCACTCAGTCTGATTTTGTCAAGCAAAGTTACTGTCTAAAACCATGTACCTGTAACTGTTTTATGTTTTAGTGTCTGTTACCCTGTAACCAGCATGACGTGGAACCTTTGTAAAAGAGCCTTGGCTCAAAGGTACTTTGTAATCCTAGACACAAATAAATAAATAATAAAAGCTGTCTATGACAGCAGTTCAGATGCAATGGTGTACAGTTGAAAGAAAACGACCACTACAATAAGCGGTGGTAATGTGTAGGCAATTTGCATACTGCTGTGCCGTTAGCAGCATGTAAATTGCCTACACATCACCACCTTAGCAGTCATTGTCTTTCAACTGTACCCACTGCACCTTCCATCGGGATGATGTGCCCCCTCCCGATTTGTTGTGTGCTGAGGGGGTGCCAAATCCCCTCATCACATACACACACCCCCAAGCACACTGTATGTCTGATGGGGGGGGCCCAATCCTATCAGCTCCAGTGCCCCCAAAAACAAACTTCAAGGTGCTACACTGGAGCCCACCCCAGTGTGGCAAAGTCCTCGTCATTATGTGCTTCCCCCACACATAACCTTGTGAGGTGCCCAATCCCCTATTGGCTCCACTGCCCCCCAAACAAATCTTCTAGGGTGCCATGCTTGGAGCCCACCCCAGCATGGCAAAAGTCCTGCTTTCTTTTAAAAAACCTGTAACAAATGAATAATGCCCTCTCATTGACTCTCTGCCCTCCCCCAACCCACACCTCCTCTGCACATCCCACCCTCCCCCACACACCCCTCGCCCCATATTTACCTCCGGAGGCCAGCGCGATGATCTTCGGTGGACCGAGAACACGTCTTCACTCCTCAAAGCCGAACGCGAACTGAAGAAATGCAGGTAAGCTGTATAATGGCATAAATAGGGTTTTGTGAAAAACAAAAACAAGGCGCTGCATCAGCATATGGTCTAAAAGCAAAACAAAATGGTTATATTAAATGCACACTGAAAATAGAAAATAGAATTAAAAATCTACATTTCGACCTTAGGTCTTCTTCAGGAAATATCTAAAAGAAAAAAAAAAAGTTAGTGTAGAGGGGAGGTAAAATGAGAGAGATATATATGTGGGGAAAGAAGAAAGGGGAGGCTCAGTGAGAAGAAGTGATAAATGGCAAGATTAAGAGAGAATCTGTGAAACAAAAAGGTGATGATGGGAACGATAAAGCATAATAGGAGTGAAAGAGCTAGGGAAGTTCCCAGGTGGGGACTAACTAACAGGGCCTAGTAAGAAGGCTGAAAGGTGACAAATGTGTGTGGGAAGGAGACAGAGATGAAGACTTATGTTGAAAATGAAAAATAAATAAATGAGTACAAAAACAAATAGACTTCAGGGAAAAAAGGGATGGCTGAAAGATGTTAGTGGAAAATAAGTCTGTCATTTAAACCAGAGGGCTGCTGGGAGCCAAGGTGGATGATCAACTTGATTTCCATGTTTTTTCTGTGGTCAGGATCCCAGAAGCCCTGCTGAAGGGCACAAACAGAAAGGTCATTGACATTGTGGTCCCTGGAGATAAAGTGGGATACAATGGGTTTAGCAGTATCACCATTCCTGACTGTTCTGTAATGTTCCCTGAAACGGTCAGCAAGACGCCTACCAGTTTCTCTGATGTAAATAGCTGTACACTTCCTGCAAAGAATACAATACACCACATTACTGGAGGTGCATGAGAACTCCTTAGTGATGTGAAAAACACCTGTAGGCCCCCAAATTTCAGTCACACTGGAAATAAATTTGCAGGTGTAGCAGCGAGTCCTGTTGCAAGGTTTGGTACCTGGGAGGGAGGAACTGTTAGGAGTAGGTAGGCTGCTTTTAACCAGGAGATTCCGCAGGTTAGGTGGCTGGCGGTAGGGTTTTTTCAACTTTGGTTCATATCTCAGTCATTTTTTCGCATTTTGGCACCAAATTTTCAACATGAGGTTCTTGGGACTCCATCTCATGAATTCAGTCACTGTCATCTGGTTATTCGGTCCCAAAAGGTGATTTTGCGGTCACTTCGCTGAGTCACCTTTTAGGACCAATTAACAAAATGACAGTGCACTGTTCATGAGGTGGGCTCTCAAAATGCCTATGTTGCAAATTTGGTGAATAAATTCCCAAAATGACTGTTTTACGAGAGTGCGTTGTGCAGTTTCCACGCACACTCGCAAGTTTGTGAATTTGTAATATCTTCACTCCAGATTTTCAACATTGGCATTTTTCCACACAACCTTATGAACAATACAGCTGTCATTTTTCACATCCTGGCTGAAATGTGTTTTCACACTTCCGGCGCAAAATAGCTTGGTCGCAGTGGGAAATCAGTGTTCAGGTCAGATTAAGAAAATCTCAGTAACACTGTTCATGAGCAGAGGTCCTAAAATGCCTATATTGAAAATCACATCCTGGCCGAAATATGTTTTCGCACTTCTGGCACAGAATAGCACGGTCGCTGTGGGAAATCAGTGTTCGGGACTGAGTAAGAAAATCACAGTGACACTGTTCATGAGCAGAGATCCTAAAATGCCTACGTTGAAATTTTGGTGCGTGCATGGTGCAGTTTCTACGCACCCTCGTAACTTCACGAATTTGTAATATTTTCACTCCAGATTTTCAACATTGGCATTTTTCCACACATCCTTATGAACAGTACAGCTGTCATTTTTCACATCCTGGCCGAAATGTGTTTTCGCACTTCCGGCACAGAATAATGCAATCACTGTGGGAAATCAGAGTTTGGGTCAGATTAAGAAAATCACAATAACATTGTTCGTGAGCGGAGGTCCCAAAATGCCTATATTGAAAATTACATCCTGGCCGAAATGTGTTTTCGCACTTCCGGCGCAGAATAGCGCGGTAACTGTGGGAAATCAGTGTTTGGGTCAGATTAAGAAAATCATAGTAACACTGTTCATGAGCGGAGGTCACAAAATGCCTATATTGAAAAGCACATCCTGGCCGAAATGTCTTTTCGCACTTCCGGCACAGAATAGCACGGTCGCTGTGGGAAATCAAGTGTTCAGGACAGATTAAGAAAATCACAGTGACACTGTTCATGAGCAGAGGTCCTAAAATGCCTATATTGAAAATCTGGTGACAAAAGTCCATAAAATGACTGTATTCCGAGCGTGCATTGTGCAGTTTCTGTGCACCCTCACAACTTCACGAATTTGTAATATTTTCACTCCAGATTTTCAACATTAGCATTTTTCCACACATCCTTATGAACAGTACAGCTGTCATTTTTCACATCCTGGCTGAAATGTGTGTTCGCACTTCCGGCGCAGAATAGCGCAGTCACTGTGGGAAATCAGTGTTTGGGTCAGATTAAGAAAATCACAGTAACACTGTTCATGAGCGGAGGTCCCAAAATGCCTATATCAAAAATCTGGTGCAAAAAATCCCCACAATAATTGTGTTACAGGTATGCGTTGCACAGTTTCTATGCATGCTCGTGACTTCACCATTTTTTTTTTATATTTTCACTCCAGATTTTCAACATTACCATTTTTTTACACCTCCTCATGAACAGCCCAGCTGTCATTTTTCACATTGTGTTTGAAATGTGTTTTCGCACCTGTGATGCCAGATGGCACAGTCACTGTGCTAAATCACCTTTCGGCTAACAAACTGATAGTGTCACTGTTGATGCAGTGGGGTCACAAAAAGCCTATGTCAAAAACTTAGAGTAAAAATACCAAGAAACGCCCAGGGCATTAGGGTTTCCAACCATAACGCCCTACCCTGTAGGGACTGACAGGCATCAGGAGTGTGATTTGGGATTGTCGACAGTAATGCTCATGCCATTCCACCCCTAACCCCACCCTGCAGCCAGTGACAGGCATCCAGGTGTGCGTTGGACTCTTTGGCCCCAGAGTTCACACCATTCTCCTATACTGCACCCATTTCAGCATATTTTCTTATGGAATGAGGTGCATGTAAAGCCTGAACACTCCAAGGCATACCTCAACACTTGTCAGTGTCTGCAGGGTAGGGTGAGGTGAAATGTCATGACCGTTATGGGCGACGACCCAAAAGCACACCCCAATGCCTGTCCATCTCTGCAGGGTGGTGGTGGAGTTGGTGTCAGTTCAATACATTACTGCCATTTCTATACTGCATCTGTCTAACTCCTGCACTTCCACTGCCAATGCCAGCAAAGCAAACATTCGGCATTGACAAATGCTTGTTAAGTTAAGATCCGTGTGTGTAAACCATGTAATTTACTTCCTTTTCAATGCTCAATAAAAAGATAAACTACAAAAATTAAAAAATAAAAAAATAAGCAGCCTCCTCATCAGCCTTTCTCATTAGACTCCTGAGAGGGACTCCCACCACTCCTGTAGAAGTCACTCATACTGACAGCCATCACAAAACTAGGTGATGGGGATGGGATGGGCATCCCCAAGTAGCGCCACAGCACTGATGTGAAGACTCCCGAGACTCCATACCCTAATGTTTTTTTTTTCATTTCCTTACATTGAGAACTTTGCATTCTTCAACCTTATTGTCTGCATTAACATAGTTTTTTTTGTGATGAATTTCCTTTTTGTGATAGTAGAATTGTATCCTCCTTTGCACAGGTCCCCAGAACAATAAGCAGAATATTTCACATATTTTCAGCCTTGCGTTACCAACCACCTTCTTGTCAGTGTGTGAAGTACCTTCCCTGTATCTGTTTCGGACTGCTGTCTCGACCTGGCTCTGATCAGCCACTCATCCGGATTTGGGATGATGTGGATACCCTTCCTGTCTCTCTGCTGCTGCTAACACAGTTGAGACTTTGGTGAATACTCTTTGTGCTGAAGCAGGACAGAATTGTGGGATCTGATACTGGAATTGTTGGCCTAGTGCAGAAAATCTTAGAAATTTGTAGTGAATTGGTCTGATTGGGATGTGGAGGTAAGCATCCTTCATGTTTATCAACGTGAGGAAATCCACCACTCAGATGAACTACATGGTCATTCATAACGTCTCCATCCTGAACTTTTTGGGTTGTATGAATTGGTTGGTATATTTCAGGTTAAGAATGGGTTAGTGGTCTTCTGTCTTCTTGGTGTAACCCCCCTGCAAATGGGGGTCCCAAAAGTCTTCCAGAAGCTTGCCTAAGTTCTCCGTTTCTGCAGTCGCTATATGCGCAGAGGGAGCCTAATTGTAATATGTAACTGTTTGCCCGAAATCATTTAGAGTGATAAAGAAAATGTGGTTTGTCTAACCTGCTTTTTCTTGCAGCAAGGAATGTGCATTGTAGTCCCTTCATTTTGGTCCTGAACTGCCGAATTGGACCAATCAGTGTGGAGTGCCTTTAAAATGGAGTCTGTGTGGGCGAATCCAAACTTGGACTCTCATCTGGAGCCTGCTATAAAGGGGCTGTATGACAGGTGCCTCTGGGAATTGTAGTTTGGACCCTGGTGCCTTTTGCACCAACAGAGGGAGCCCTGCTGTGACTGACAACTGAATCAACCAACTGAACTCTCTGGATCTAGGTGAAAGACCCGAAGCTGTCTGCTAGCAAGCCAGATCTGAGGTCACAGTGAAGAGAAAAGGAGCCCTGTTGTTCGAGTGGTGTGTAGTCGCACAGGAAGTGCATGTGTAGGACCCAAAGTCGGTCTGCGGCTGTTGGAAAGCATAGTCGGGTGGAACCCAGTGTTTTGAAAAGGAAAGCTGCTGTTGTGGGACCAGGCTTGCCCTGTAGAAGACTGAAGATTTTGCTGAAGTGCAATTGGCCTATCAGGAACTGAAGCTGCTGTGAGTGCTCCCGGGTTTTTGCAGTGTTTTGGGATCGGGATTGAGGAGCAGCCTGCCTGGTATAGTAATTTCCTTTACATATGAATGTGCTTAGTGCTTGTGGGGGATCGCAATTATATTTCCCCTTTACTGTGAATTGTGTGCTGAAGCTGGAAGCAGAACTCAGTTTAATCAGACTGAATCCACCAGCTATCAAAAGCAATTGGGCCCTGTCACGAGGGTCTTGTCTCCATGCCCTGTTCTTCTGGCAATCCAGAACAACCAACATCCATCTGATTCTCTGCTTGGGGTATCATGAGTACAAATAAGGATAGCACCCTGCACCTTTCATTTAATCAAAGTGTGTCAACTGATTGCTTTGTGTTTTCTGTCCACAAACTGAGCCATCCGACTCCAGATTACAATTGTGTGTTGTGCATGTACTTTCTCCTTGCAGGGCCCCATCCATCTGCACCAGCCGGCCAACCACGGGCAACGGACCTGGCTATCCCCCCCCCCATCCTGGGTACCCAGAGAGTGTGACATTTGGACCCTAAATTGCATGCACAGTACTGTGATTTGTGTGTTTACTGCCAATCAACCTGATTTGCACCCTTCCTTGTTACTGCTCCTGAATAAATCAGATTTGTTGTTGTTGAGTTATATTCTGTCTGTGGTGTCAATACATATAGAACCAGCATTGCATTGTGGTTGTGTGCATCTCCTAACCTTGTTTTACAGGGGGTGCTCAGAGACGTGCTGCAGAATCAGTCTCAAGGGTAAGTGGGTACTGTAAGTGTAAGGAGTGTGCGTATGTGGGGTATTGGGAATGTAACTCCTGTGTACCGTGTGGGCCACTAGTGGGATCAAAGGGGGCTCACAGTGTCCCAGAGGGCTGTGCCTAAGCTAGTTTAACCACTACCAACCCTGACCTCTGGGTGGAGGCACCCGTCACTGGACCTAGGCCCCTTAACCTGTCACTAGCCATACAGGCAGGGGTAGTAGCCCTTGGGATAGCACCAACTAGGGGTTACATTGGGAACCATGAAAAATACTAAGTAGACTCTGTAGACCTGCTGTTCCTTTGGTACTGGTGCTATTGCTTTGTTCATTAGTAATTTATTCAGGGTTGCCATGCTCTCCTGTACTTTGGGGCTGTGTCAGGGTAATGGGGATGTCACAAGTCTATGTCTTGCATTACTCTTCAAACTCTATGGTATAGCCCTGAAATACTTTCTCTATGACCCACTTATCTTCTGTGGTTCTGGTTCATAGGTAGCTGAACTGTAGTAGGCAGCCACCTATGGGTGGGTCTGTTACAAGTGATGGCTGCATATCATGCACTGTTCTTTCTGGGATTGAAACCTCCTGAATTGAATCTTCCCTTGCTTCTGCAGCCCTTGCTGGGAACCATGCCTCTGAAATTGTCCCTATGTAAGAAGAAGAAGGTTGGTTTGAAGTTGTAGGATTTGTATAGGGAGTGACTCCTGTCTCTTTTAAACCTGTTGATCCAAAACTTGAAGAGAAGTGAAGGGAGTCTGCCTGACTTACCTAAGAGAGGTTCTTTCCATCCTCAGTTATTTTTATAAATTTCTCTAACCCGTCACTGAATAGGCTTTTGCCCTTGAACGGCATTTTTTTGAGCAAGGTTTTTGAGTCTGTGTCTGCTTTCCAAAGCTTAAGCCACAGGGTTCTTCTGACTTGGTTAGCCACCACTGCTGCTCTGGTGTTTATCTTTAGGTTGTCAACAGCTGTGTTGGCCTGGAACCTTACTGCTTATGTCAAAATTAAGTCTGCTTGCTCGGGCTGTGGGGTGGTGGTTTTGGAGATTCTCTAGCCATCTGACCTGTGCTCTGGTGTTGTAGATTACAGTGGTGGCCACCCTACTGGACATGTCTTCCATCTCAATTTTTCTTAAGTAGTTCTTCCAGCTTATCGTTGGGGTCCTTCCACGGGGCTGATCCTTCTGCCGGGAATATGGTTCTGCGATTGAGGGCTGTGTACACCACCATCAACCCACAGATTGGGATCTGTGGGTGGATAGTTGGTGCTGTCCACCAGACTCTGGTTTGTCCTCTGGCAAGGGATAGAATTTATCAGGCAACCTCTTCTGTGGGATCCTACCTGGATCAGATGCATCCCATTCCTTGCTGATAATGTCCTCTGTATGGGGGCATACCACTGAGAAATCCAGGGATTTCTGCTTCTGCCTAATCAGCAGGTCCAGTGTGTTTTTGGGTTGTGGCTGTGGGTTCCAGAAGCCTATCATTCCCTTTACTGACCTGGCCAGTTCCAAGAGTTACTCTAAGGAGCAGAGCTTGGCGGTAAGGACCTGCTCCTCCACCATGTCCCTGTCACTTTCCTCTTTGAGTGGTTTAGGGTGTTGTATGTGTGGCTTATCATTTGTTGGGCTCATTGGTTTTGGGGTTTACCCAGCCACCAAGACCTTGATGCCCTCCAGCATTATCATCATAATGGCCTGTTTTGCCTGCATAAATGTGAAGTATGCATCTACCAGGGTTACTGGAATGTACCTTCTGCCAGGTCACTGGTGCTGTCATCTACCTGGAGAGAAGTTTCTGACTGTTTCTCCGTGGAGCAGAGATTGCAGTTGGGTCAAGTCTGTGAGAGGAGCAGGAAGATGTTGCACCCCTTACACTTTACCTTTATCATAGTTTACACCTGCAGGTGAGAGAAGTGGGACATAGTTTCCTTAAGTGGGGTCCTTCTGGCAGAGGTGTATGTAGAGTGCATTGGGTTGCAGACGCCTGTTCACTGTGTTGTTTGGCCCACCCCTTCTGCTATAGGAACAAGGGATAAGAGGAGGTAAGCCCTATATGATGGGGATATAGTTTGAGAGTATCTGCCACTGGGTGAGAAGGGCTTTCCCAGCTGCCAGATGCCGCGTGTTGGGTCCCTAGAGCATTTAAATTTTAGAGGTTGACTGTCCCTTTAAGAAGGAGGGAGACAGGCCTAGCAAGAGGCAGTTTCCCCAGTTCTGCCAGGTATATTGCCTTTTACAGCATGGCTGCCTGCGTGCTCTGCTAGTTGTTCTTCCCTAACATGGCCCCCATTGTGCTGGTCATGCATGGTCTGTCATGTGCTGTTTGTGCCTGCACACTATACCTTTTTACAAAATGGCTGCCTGCATGCTCTACTCATTGTTCAAGCCAAGATGGCCACCAATGTACTGCGCATGCGAAGATCATTTTGCGTCCACTCACGCACTTGTGCTGGTTCCAGTTTCAACAGATAGCCATAGTATAGGGAGTCATCTAGCACTCCCACCATGCATTAGGTGGCGGACAGGAAGGGGGCATGTGAGAGAATTTACTGGGTCATAGTGAATGCACACATGACTAAGCAGGTGCACTGTGGCCCTTACCAGTGTACATTTAACAGTGTCTTCAGGAGGCCTGCTGGTTGCAGATCAATGAAAACAGTGAAGACCCATAGGAGAGAGATGCGATCTCCCAGTATTGCTCCGGTGGCTCAAACATGATCTCCCAGTATTGCTCCAGTGGCTCAAACACTATCTCCCAGTACTACTCCAGTACATCAAAAAACCTTACTGTCATTATTCTAGGTAATCAGGAAGAGGAACAAGTTAACTATTGGTATTGCACACTCTGGACATGAGGCTTTACCCTCTACACTGACCCTGCTCACAAGGGGGGTCCATGCTGGGAGATTGGTCCTTAGCTCCTTCTTGTTTCCAAGGCCACTCGTGAGGTGCCTCAGAAAGGGGTTGGGAAACAGCATAGTTACCTCTGTTTGGAGATGCTTTACTTTCTGCCTGACCTCCCCTCATGAAGGGGCCAGGGAGAATGAGTGTATGGAGCTAAATCCTTCTCCTGGAGCTGCTCATGATTCAGGGAGGATAAATGTAGCAGCCCTCCTGGTCCGTAGCTGATCATGGGGCGCCAATGTGGGGGGACACAGTGATTTAGCTGCAGTAGTGGCTCACAGAAAAGTAGAAATAAGCATCCTAAACAACCTGCTGCTCCATGCTTATGCTGCTAAACTGAAGGCACCAGGTCTGCAAGGGGGATTTTAAAGTCCCAATGACATACAATGTAAGCATGTGGGAACAAAGGACTAGGGACCCAGCTGGAGCTCCCTGCTACTGTAGGTGCTAGTCAATAACGTTTTCTATAAAAATACTAACTAACCAGCCTTCTCTTTGCTAGTAATTCTAACA
This sequence comes from Neoceratodus forsteri, assembly GCA_016271365.2. Lineage (NCBI taxonomy): Eukaryota > Metazoa > Chordata > Ceratodontiformes > Ceratodontidae > Neoceratodus > Neoceratodus forsteri. Next base: position 657,107,242 of record CM057456.1, read on the forward strand.
CAGTACTAAGCTTAGTCTAGTGCTAGTCTTAGGAGGAAAGGTTCATAAAAAAAATTAGCATACATCTTACCTTACACTGACTGGATCTTTGGGAGAGAGGTAGAGAGGTAGCGGTGCTACCAGCTCTGTGATGCACATGTAAGAACTGAAGGACATGGGGAACACAGGTAAACAATATAGGATCAGGTTACAAACAGATTAGATGTCACATGTGCATCATCAGCCTATCAGATGTGCATAGCCAAGGCTGTAAGAAGCAAAGAATGCTGTAACGAGATGCAAGATCTAATGAAACATATTGTACGACACCTTAATATGTACTGATATGAACAGAAACAGGAATCCCCTATTTCAGAAAATACAGACTCCAATCAAGCTGTGGAAGGCTTCAAGAGCTTAGTACCCCTCTGCTCCTTCCTAAGCCATAATAACAAGTACCACCAGCCCCAGCATCTATCAGACACCATTTTCCTCGTAATCTCTCTCGCTCACCAAACCCATATTAAACGTAATAAAAGGTAACTTAAATTGTTTCTGTATGTGTTCTTTTCAGTATACTGTATGACTAAAGATACATGAGGTGAGGTGAGATTAAATTTTCAGGAGTGACACAGGCAATGCCTATCTAGTGTGCAACCCTCCCCCACTATAACAATTGTCTTACCATCTAATACTGTTCAAATCAATGTAAGCATTCAGCCTCCTCTAAAACTCCTTATGTAATGGAGTGAGCATTTGGGTGGATGACCCCAAGACACACCCTGATGCCTGTCAGTGTCTGCAGGGTGGTGGTGGTGGAATGGCATGAGCATTATGGCCAATGACTGGAAGGCACCTTCCCCATGTGTGTCAGTCTGTTCAGGGTGGGTGTGGGTGTGGGGCGTTAGGGTTGTAAACCCTAATGCCTCATTTCCCTCCTTTTGTTGCTATAGTACACAACCTAACTGATGTAGTGACAATGTTTTTTATATATATATATATATATATATATATATATATATATGAAATAGGGCTACTACATCTTAAGTGGTTGGCTAAGGGTGGGGTGGTGGGTCTTTCTAGTGTTCGTGCAGGAACATGGCTTCGTGCTCAAAGACTCCTTGCTGAGAGGCAGGCAGCCATCATGGATCAGGCAGCCAGCTTGGTTTGTGGCTTGCCTGGATGATGGCCCAGCAACGTCAATGGATTCGATCCACAGGCCAAGAGGGATCTCAAGGGCCACAGGGAAGGGCTCGATCCATCTGGGAGGTTGGAGGTTATCCGAGAGGCTGGAGGCTATCCAAGAGTGATGCAGTGGCATAGCAGAATAGGACCGGGGACATGGGGTGAAGGGCCCCAGCTGGTTTCAGGTTGATGCTGGAGGCTAGAGGGCCACAGTGTCTGGGAGCTGTAGCAATCACAGGCTAGTTTGCAGATGTGGCACTAGAGACTCAGAGGCTTGTCCTGCCTCCTCCCCTTTCATGGGACTGGCTTTGCCAGTAGGGTCCCTTTTGTCGGATGCAGTCTGGCAACAGATTCTCTCCGGAACAGGTCGACATGTTCTCGCCCCTCTTTTTGGGAACAAGAGAGGTGGATGCCAATAAAAGTCTAATAGGGTAGGTCAAGTTCCCTTGGACCTTCCATCCTTGGTGGTGTCTTGCCAGGCCACAGGGTCCCACGGGTGGATAGTGCCCCCCCCCACAGCTGTCCATCTGATCATCCACTTGGGGCCAGTCCTGGACTAGGTTACGATAACCTGAGGTTTGTCACCATAGTGGTTGCGAGTGCAGGTGCTGGGAAATAGGAGGTCTCCCCCTCCCATGGCCTCAGAGAAGCTGGTCTTGCTGTCCACAGTCATCACATTCTAGGCATCAAGACACTGTTCAGTAAAAGTGTGGGTTGCCTGAAATTAAGTAGTCCCTATGGTTGCACCAAGGGCAGTGGCTAAGGTCCTGCAACAGCATTCCAATGGCAGTGGGGGACCTCTTGTCACTGGCAGAGTTGTTGAGATCTAGAGGTCTGCTAAGAGGGCTCAGACAGCATGCAGGCCTGTCGCTCAGTGGCTGATTATCAAGTCAGTGCTCTGGGGACCAGGGCCAGTTCTCTCCGGTGCCTCCTGGTGGCTTAGCTACGAATGACTGGTCTTCAAATTGGTGGTAGAATCCCAGGCTGTGAGCCAGAGAGTTTCAAGTGCAGAGCCCACATCCTCTGGCTCCATACTATTTGGCGAAGCAGAGTTCGAAAGGCCCTCTGGGGCTGGAGAACCTTCTCGAGTTCCTTCACAGCATAACTGTGGTGGAAACAGGTGGATAGTCCAGCTTGGCCACCATTAAGCGCATGGCTGGAGCCGCACAGGGGAAATCTCTAGATTTTTGTGATACCCATTGGAGTTGAATGTGCAGTTCAGGTAATGCAGGCACCTTGGTGGAATGGTGGAATTGCAGATGCTTAGTCAAGTCAAGTCATGTTTATTTATAAAACGCCTTTCAAAATCAAGGTGCTGTACAAAAATAAATAAAACAGGAAAATCCAAACACTAAACAACCATAACTATAAAGAATAAGCCAAATTAAAAAGATATGTCTTTAAAGCAATTTTAAAACTGCTAGTCTCGGCACAGCGAGCAGCGTCAGTTATGCAGTAAGGCCAGTTGCCTCTGAGATGGTAGATCGATAGGGGTGGGTTTTGCCCCCCCTGTTCAGGTACTTGTAACCCCCCAGTATCATCACTGGCTGCTGCAAGAGGGTGGGGCCACTCTCCTGGCAGGCGGTATAAGATGTTAGGTCTGATCCAGTAGTGGACTACAGCTGCATGTAGTTCCCCATTCCTGGGACAGGGACCGGGTTATGCTGTGTAGTGGAGCATTACTTACACTCTGGGGGGGGCCTCCTGGGGGACATTGGTATGTCCTCTCCTTACAAGCTAAGGGTCAGAGATTGACTCCCAGGGTGAACATATATTGACCATCTTACTTTAACGTTGGGTGGTGGGATGCCAGGTCTTGCCCAAGAGACCAACTCAATGATTATTGGATGGGTAAACTGGTGGCCATTCGCCCAGTTAGGGGGTGACATGGGCAGCCCCCTTTGGGGTGGATTAAGGTTTAGGGGCATGGCTGACAATAACAGGGCCTTTAGTGGCTATGTTGTGGGAGGGGTACAGAAGGTCACGGAGGAGCAGAGCAGGGACAGGCAACCAGTTCCTACAGTGGTCCAGAATCCCATTCGGAAGCCATTGCCTTGTGGGTGTGGGAGTGCCGGTGAGGCGAGATTGTCTGACACTGCGTGGGTAGTGGTGCTGGGGTGGAGTTGACCCAGTGAACAGGGTCTCAGGGGTCACCCGGCTGGCTGGCGAAGGTTGTGGTGATTTTGGCAAGAGGCATCTGTGATTGTTCATGGATATTTATGATGGAACTTACAGGTCCAGGATGCTGGTATAGGTCAAGATCTCCTCCTGAAGTGTCATGGTCATGACGGTTAGGTTCGTGTGCATGTAAGGGCCTGCCCGGCATGGGGGGAGGCATTCCTCCATTATTAGGATGGGAAGTTGGTGCTGGCCTAACTGTTAACAGCAGCTTGTGTGGTTCACTGGGTTAGATGCTTGCCCTTAGTGTCAGAAGTTGAGGGTTTTATTCCCTAAGTGGCTGACTTTTGGCAGGGTTGGAGGCTCAGTGGATTACCTTTAAGCCTCTGATGCATGAGATCCTGGGTTTGATTCCCAGTGGGCACACATTGGTTTACAGACAGATCACCTGATAGTTTCAGAGAAAACTTTCTGCAAGTGGGATTGGAGTAACATCAATGCTTGGGCTCAAGGGTTTTAGTCAAGGCATCCAGCCGTGGGGGTGCTGGAGGTCCCAGGCATTTTAGTGTTACTTTGTCCTCACCTGCAGTAATTTCCCTTTTGTTTCTATTGCAGGACCCTCAGAAGGCCCAGGACCATATGGTCGACAAGCGCTCCTTCATCTACCGGGTGGCAGAGGGGGCGTCGGCCAACCAAGGTGGGGGGAGCAACCTTGGCATTCACCACAGGCAGCGGAGGTCATTTGACTCAGAAAGGAAGCATGTAGTGAAGGGGGTTGCTCCCATGGTTGTGAGAGGAGGTTGGCCAGCGAGACAGTCCAGATATTCTGCCAGTCCTCTAGGGAGGGGAAGACCAGGGTCTCCGGATGACAGTGACCTCCTGTTAGGAAGAAGGAAGATTGGCGAGCCATTGGAGATTGGGGTCCCATGCGGCTCTCCTCTGGTTGCACCTGTGGCAGTGATTGATCCAAGCATGCCAGAGCTCTAAGGTTGCCAAGTCAGGCATGGACATGGTGGGCTAGGGATGGGAGCTGTTTAGGCTTCTGTAGGGAGTGCACTTTGTGAGACATAGGGACATTATGTGTCCCGTTGGCCCATTTAGTGGGGGAGGACACACATCTGCAGGTGGTGGATTTGGAGAGCATGCAGTTAGCTATTAGAAGACTCAGAAGAACATCTTGAGTGAGGGGTTTGGGGGTTCAGACAGGGTCTGGCCAGTGGCAGCTTGGGAGGAGCACAGACTAAAGGTATCAGGGGAACATTGGGGACAAGCCCAATTCTCACAGAGGACTCATTATTCCCAGTTGGCATGAGGCGAGGGGCCTGCTAGATTATGACCCAGGTGGGGGTCATGGTCCAGCCTCATTGGGTGACACTGTAATGACAGCGGGCGGCGCCATACAGGGGTGGCCTTGGCCTTGGAGATATGACCTCCCCTAGGAATGAAGGGCACATCCTCCCAGCAGCACCCATACTCAAGATGATGTTGGTGTATGTATTTCAGTAAACACATGGCTGCGGACATTTTCTCCAAGTATTGGTGTTTGTGTCTTTTTGGGAAAGGGAGAAATGAGGGGGGGCACCAGATGATAGAGAGACTGACAGCCTGTTGCAGCAGCTGGTCATTTGCCTGGGGCCTCCCCTCTCCCTGGACCTGGTTAGGATAGGTGGACCACCTCCGTGGGATGAACACAGGGCCTGGCAATGCCCAGGAGAAGGTCCCCAACAGGCCACCCTTAGGGAGGGATAGCATAGCTGGTAGGAGGAGACAGGGGAGATATTTGTTCCTGCTCCCCTAGTAGACTTCCCTCTCTCCTTCTTCCAGTGGATCCCCACCCACCCACCCTCATAAAAGCAGGGTAAGAGGCCAGAGAGATATGGTCTCCTTTGACCCACTATGGGTGACTGCAATAGCAGTCAGGGAGTGACTTTTCCCATTTTTTCCCATTTAAAAGCAGGGTTTTCTGGGTTTCTCACTTTCTCCAAAGGGATGTTAAATTAACCAGTCTATGTAGGCATGTTGATATTGTTTGGAATTAGGCTGTTGCTTGGTAGCAGAACTGTCGCAGCCATGTAAGGTGGCTTGGGAGGGGCGCAGACTAAGGGTATCAGGGGAACATGGGGAATGAGCCCAATTCTCATGAAGGACTTGTTGTCTCCTGTTGGCATGAGGCCAGGGGCCTGCTAGATTATGACCCAGGTGGGGGTCATGGTCCAACCTCATCGGGTGACACTGCAAGGACAGCAGGCAGTGCCGGATGGGGGCGGCCACCGGCCTTGGCCATATGACCTCCCCTAGGAATGAAGGGCGCGTCCTCCCAGCAGCACCCATACTCAAAATGGTGTTAGTGTATGTACTTCAATAAACACATGGCTGTGGCCATTTCCTCCAAGTACTGGTGTTCTTGTGTTTTTGGCAAAAAGGAGAAATGGGGAGGGGGGGTAACAGGCAATATGAGAAGATGAGGGCATGAGATGAAACTATCAACAGGAGCTTATGCTGGATTTGAAGAATCATGTTTTTGCAACAGAATTGTCAGGCTGTGGAACAGTTTGCCAGTTGTGGTAATGGATACAGTATAGGGGAATGTGGTGAGCGCTAGGGCAGATCATCCCCAAGGCACACCCCGACGCCTGTCAGTGTCTGCAGGGTGGGGTGGTGGTGGTGGAATGGTGTGAGCATTATGGCTGATGACAGGAAGGAACCCCCCCCCATGCGTTTCAGTCTGTGCAGTGTGGGTGTGGGTGTGGGGTATTAGGGTTGTAAACTCCAGTATCTCATTTCCCTCCTTTTGTCACTATAGTACTCATCCTAACTGATACATTAACAATGTTCTTTGCAATTTATTTCCTTACTTTTTGAGATAATATAACAGTATCTTTATGTAGCCATGGAAACACAGGGGTCTCCAGCCCCTGCACTTCCATACGTTAACTTACAAGCGGGCATAGCAAAATTGCAAAAAATAGTCATAACTGTGCCATCTTAAATAATTTCACCCCAAATGCTCAACATAACCTTCATATCACCTCACCACATGTACCCAGTACAGAAATGTTTCTAATTCCAGTCGAAATGCAATTCTGTGCAACTGTAAAGCCATTCTGCACCACAGGTGTGGCAAAATATTTTCACAGGATTTCAAAAATGACAGCTGTACTATTTATGAGGTGGTGTGAAAAAATGGCAATGTTGAATATCTGGAGTGAAAATATAAAAATTTCACACAGTTACACACATGTGTAGAGAACTTTTAATGACTGTGCATAACTCGAGCATTTTTGGACATTTTTACACCAAATTTTCAACATGCTCATTTTGGGACCCCACCTCATGAACAGTGGCACTGTAAATTTGTTAATCCATCCCAAAAGTTGATTTCACACAGCAATCGCGTCATTTTGCACCACAGATGCGAAAACACATTTCAAGCAGGATGTGAAAAATGACAGCTGTACTGTTCATGAGGAGGTGTGAAAAAATGGTGATGATGAAAATCTGGAGTAAAAATATAAAAAATTGGCAAAGTTACGAGCATGCATAGAAACTGCACAACGTACGCCCGTAAAGCAGTCATTTTGGGGATTTTTTGCACCAGATTTTCAACATGGGCTTTATGGCATCTCCCTTCATGAACAGTGGCACTGCCATTTTGTTAATTGGTCCTGAAAGGTGATTTCACTAAGCGACCGTGAAACCACCTTTTGGGACTGAGTAACAAAATGACAGTGCCAGTATTCATGAGATGGGGTCCCAAGAACCCCATGTTGAAAATGTGGGGTCAAAATTCCTAAAAATGGCAGAGATAGCAATCTAAGTTGAAACCCCCATTGACAGCCATTATACAGTGGTTACCTTCATTTCCTCAGTTTGCAGTTCGGCTTTGAAGAGTACAGACGTGTCCCGGTCCACAGAAGATTTCAGCAGCCGACCATGGAGGATAAGTATGGGGTAAGCAGGGTGCAGGGAGGAGGGTGCTCAGAGGGACAGTCAGAATGGGGTAGGGGGACAGGAAGACTACAAAGGATCATTTTCTTTTTTTCAGGGTCTAAAGAAAAAGACGTTGAGGGACATTTTCTTTTCTTCAGAGAAATAGACACTTCGAGACACTAGGGTTGGGCTCCTCAGTGTCCTGGCGGGGACATAATTGATTTTTGGGGACACTGGGAGTGGGCTCCCCAGTGTCCCACACTGGTGGGGGGTTACAGTGCCAATGGGGGGAATTGGGCACCCCATTCTGCAAGTATTAAATGAAGCTTTGGGGAAACTGGGAGTGAGTTTCCCAGTGTCCCACACTATTGGGGGGGCATATACAGATCGGAACACTGGGACTGGGCTCCTCAGTGTCCCTCAACAAGGGATCACTTTCTTTTTTTCAGATATTAATTAATGACTATGAATCAAATATGTCGGGGGGTTGACTGATTTAGGGACACTGGGAGTAGGCTTCCCAGTGTCCCACAGTGTTTCTTGGGGGTGGAGTGTCTTTGGGAACACTGGGTGTGGCCTCCCCAGTGTCCCATGAGTGAGTTTTTTTCCAGTGAGGATGTTGCAAATCTGCTGGGGTGTGGGGGGGGGGTCTGGGGGTGCATGCCACTAGACCACCAGGGAGATGTATCACATTGCAAAGATGACAAAATATCTTCAGTTCACACTCCATATACAGAAACTGAAAAGTTTTGTATGGAGCAAAAATGCTGCACTGTGTAGAAAAAGTGCTACAGGGCAGTCAACTATTGCTTATGCGCATGCCCTGTAACAGGAAAAAAACTTTTGTATGGGACATCTAACTTGTTCCATAGGAAATAATTGGAAACAATAAATGACAATAACTTTTTGATGCATTAATATTTTCACACCAAACTTTCAAAAGGCACATCTGGCACACAGCACCTTTCAAACAATAAAACGTGCCAGTATCTACTCCCAATTGGGAGATATGCATGACCTTCCTCATGTCAATTGTCAGGCAAATCTGTTCAACAGTTCAAATGTTATTAACATTCAAAAATTTGGATTTAACATTAAAGTGCCCTATCACCCTAACTATACTGGTGCTACCACGTCAGTAAAATTTATATTATAAGGGTGCGGTCACGACCTTATAGTTAGGGCTGAGTAGGCAGTTTAATGTTAAACCCCAAATTCTGCACGTTAATAACTCTGCAACCGTTCAATGGATTTCCATGAAATTTGGGATACACAGTCTTGGGTGGTAGATCTCTTGATTTGCCAAGTTGCATTTTGATAGGATCTGCGGGTTTTGTGCAACGAAGGGTAGCAATATGCATTTTTCACTTTTTTTTTGGCAAATGTCAGAATCATTTTTCAACATCGTGCTGCACGCACACTGTTTACCTGAAATTTTTGGGGTAGAAAGAGATTATCATATAGAATAATCCAGCATTGGTTTGGTGAAAAAAAACAGTAATCCATTCCAAAGTTATAAAATTTTGAAATTTTGGGTTCTGAGCATTCTCAGTTCAGTCTTTGGAATAGATGCACAGTTTCGATCAAGGGTTCCTGGTCAAGAATAGCTGGTGAATAGGGATTCTGAAAGCTTGCAAAATCCCTCTTCGCAAGAAACGTCCATCTTTGTCTGCCGCCATTTTGTTTTCTCACTTAGAGAGAGGAGAAAACAAAATGTCTAGTGGCCTCCCACCCTCTGATGCCGCCACTGTTTTGTTTTTTTGCTTTTTATATGACTGAAAAAAATAAAACAGTCCCCCAACGTCTTTTTTTTTTTTGACGCAGAATCCTGCATTGAAATTTTTGATGCAGAATCCTGCATCGAACTATCCCATCGATTTTGTTGCCGACATTGGGGTGCCCAATCCCCATGTTGGCATGTATCCCCCCACACACACACACTACTGTAGCACACTGGGAGTCCACTCCAGTGTGTCAAAATGTGCTTAAAAAATAAACCTATGAAAAAAGAAAACTGTCCCCCGACGTCTTTTATTTTCTATGCAGAATCCTGCATAGGAATTTCTGATGCAGGATCCTGCATCGAACCAGTCTGTCCCTGTATTTTCTTTTTGCTGACATCGGGGTGCCCAGTCCCCGTGTTGGCAAGTATCCCCCCCCCCACTAATGTGGCACACTGGGAGCTCACCCCAGTGTGCCGAAATAATAGTTATTTTTAAAAAATTAATGTTTCACACACCAGAATGCCCAGTCCCAGTGTTGGATGCCCCCCCCCAACCCATATACTTCTATTGCCAACATCGGGGTGCCCAATCCCTGTGTCGGCATGTACCCCTCTCCACAAATGTGGCACACTGGGAGCCCACCCCACTGTGCCCAAATGTGTTGTTTTTTAAACACCTGTAAAATAAAGAAAACTGTCCCCAATGTTGTTTATTTTTTTACCCAAAAAAAGGAAAACTGCCCCTCGTTGTCCATGCTGCTACCCTCCCCCATCCCGACCTTCCCTCTCCCCGCTGCACACCCATCTCACCACACCCCCCCTTACTCTATACTTACCTCTGGAGGTTGGGCACTGCCATCTTCTAAAGACTGGGACACATCTGCACTCTTCAAAGCCAAACCACAAACTGAAGAATCAAGGTGCCACTGTATAATGGCAGTCAATGGGGTTTTCAACTTAGGTTGATATCTCAGCCATTTTAAGGAATTTTGGCCCCAAATTTTCAACATGGGGTTCTTGGGACCCCACCTCATGAACACTAGCACTGTCATTTCGTTACTCTGTCTCAAAAGGTGATTTTGCAGTTGTTGCCTAGAATCACCTTTTGAGACCAATTAACAAAATGACAGTGCCACTGTTCATGAAGTGGGTTCCCAAAAAGCCCATGTTGCAAATCTGGTGAACAAATTCCAAAAAATGACTGCGTTACAAGTGTGTGTTGCACAGTTTCCATGCATGCTTGTAACCTTGCCAGTTTTTAATATTTGCACTCCAGATTTCCAACATTGCCATTTTTTTCACACCTCCATATGAACAGTACAGCTGTCATTTTTCACATCCTGCCCAAAATGAGTTTTTGCACCTGTGGCACCGAATGATACACTCGCTGTGCGAAATAAACTTTCAGGATGGAGTCACAAAATCACAGTGCAACTGTTCATGAGGGGAGGTCCCAAAAAGTCCATATTGAAAATTTGGTGAAACAATTTTTAAAAATGACCACGTTATGAGTGTGTGTTGTGCAGTTTCTACGCATGTTCATAACTTTACCAGTTTTTCATATTTTCATCCCAGATTTTCAACATTACCATTTTTCACACCACCTCATGAACAGTACAGCTGTAATTTTTCAAATCCTGCCAAAAATGTTTTTCTGCACCTGTGGGTCAAAATGGCATTACAGTTGTGCAGAATTATGTTTCAACGGGGATTTGAAAGTTTTCTGTATTGGGTACATGCAGTGAGGTGATAAGAAGGTTATGTTGCACATCTGGGGAGAAAATTATTTAAGATAGCACAGTTATGACTATTTGTTGTGGCCTCGCTACACCTGCTCATAACTTAATGTGTGGAAGCGAGGGCCAGAGACTCTGTGTTTCCACAGATATAGCATATGTGCATCTGTGGAGGGATAGAGCATATGTGCATCTGTGGAGGGATGGGAGTGCAGGGTCCAAAGGACCCTGCATTCCTACAGTAAAACAGGCAAAGAGAAAGGTCCAGCTCCCCATACAATGAGCAGGGGAAATGCCAGACCTCGCCCAACAACTAGCGCACCAAAATCTGGCCAATGGAAAATCATGTACTCAAATGCCCACAGTCTTGGAAACAAGATCCCACACCTGGAGGCAATATGACAGAGGCTAAACTGGACATAGTAGCCATTAGCGAGACATGGTTCACCAGTAACCACACTTGGGAGACTTCAGTACCTGGCTATGTACTATTTAGAAGAGAATGAGGTGCAAAAAGGGGGGGGGTGGAGTGGCCCTTTATGTCAATGAAAATATCAAAGCTACATAAATTCAGAATACACATAAGGAGACAGAAGAACTGTGGGTCACCCTGGAAACAGGAAATGGGTCAACCATATGAATTGGGGTTGTCTACAGGCCTCCAGACCAGGGGGAGGACATAGACATATTACTGTTAGAAGATATACAAAACGTGACAGCTAAAGGGGAGGTTCTGCTGATGGGAGACTTCAACATGCCAGATATAGATTGGTCAATACCAGCAGGAACATCCACCAGAACTAGACACATAGTGGATTCCCAGCAGGAGGAGGGCCTCAAACAATTGGTACAACAACCCACAAGAGACAGGCAATCCTGGATCTAGTACTGACTAATGGGGAAAGGATCACAGATCTCTAGGTAGAAGGTCACCTGGGGGCCAGTGACCATCACACGGTATGGTTCAATTTGGCCACTAGAACTAAATCATGGGATTTTAGAGGAGCTAACTTTGATAAGATGGCCAACAGAGTTAAGCTAGTCCTGGCAAGATGAAATACAGGTGCGGGGTTACAGGCAAAGTGGGCAAGCATTAAGGATGCAATACTTGAAACAACATCCCATTGTGTTAGGGAGAAAAGCAAGAGCAAAAGAAGGAGGAAACCACTTTGGTTCTCAAAAATAGGAACAGAAAAGATCAGAGCTAAAAGGCTAGCTTTAGGAAATATAAAGGAATGCAGCAGGACAAAGATAGGAAGGCATATCAAACTTCCCTAAGGGAAGCAGGGAAGGCAGTAAGACAGGTGAAGGCCCAAACTGAGGAAACACTAGCACGAAGAGTAAAAGAAGGGGACAAGACTTTCTATAGGTATATTAGCGAAAGGAGAAAGTCCAGAGGGGGTATTGGTAAGATCAAAGGGGATAAGGGGGAGTGTGTGGAGGAGGACCAAGGAAAAGCATCTATCTGAAATAGATACGTCTGCTCAGTATTTACTGAGGAGAAAGTAGGGCAGGGCTCACAGCTCAGCAACACGGACACGGGGGGGGGGTGTGCACAAGTCCCTTCACAAAAGATAGGGTCCTACAACAGCTCACTAAATTCAGGGTGGACAAGGCAATGGGTCCTGATGGCATACATCCCAGGGTACTAAAGGAGCTATGGGTGGAACTAGCAGAGCCATTAGCATAACTGTTTAGTGAGTCTCTGAGCACAGGAGAGGTCCCAGAATACTGGAGAAGGGCTCATGTGATCCTGTTTCACAACAGTGGCAGCAGGGAGGAGACAGGGAACTACAGACCGGTCAATCTTACCTCAATAGTGAGCAAGATTATGGAGGCACTCCTTAAGGAAAGGATAGTGCAACACCTGGGAATCCATAGGAGCACAAGATCCAAGACAGCATGGGTTTACAACAGGAGAGCCCTGTCAGGCTAATCTCATAGAGTTCTTTGACTGGGTAACCAGAGTGGTTGACCAAGGGGGTGCAGTTGATGTTGCCTACCTCGACTTCAGCAAAGCTTTCGATACTATTCCACAAAGAAGATTGATTAATAAGCGGGGTAGGCACGGGGGTGGGTCAGAGGTTGGTCATCTGGGTGGCAGACTGGTTGGCAGGCAGAAAACAGAGAGTGGTGGTAAACGGTTTACAGTCAGAGGAGATTCAACTCATAAGTGTGGTACCTCAGGGATCAGTCCTGGGGCCAGTCCTCTTCAATATCTTCATCAATGACATTGCAGATGGACTGGAGGGTAAGGTTTGCCTAATTGCAGATGACACCAAGATCTGCAACAGAGTAGATGATCCAGATGGGGTGGGCAGAATGAGAAGAGATCTGGAAAAACTGGCAAAATGGTCGGAAGAGTGGCAACTGAGGTTTAACGCAAAGAACTGCAAGATCGTGCACATTGGGAAGAGAAACCCTGAAGCCACCTATAGGTTGGGAGGGGAGTTGCTGGCAATCACAAGGGAAGAAAGAGACTTGGGCATCATCATCACAGATTACCTGAAATCATCCAAGCAGACCACTAAAGCAGTAGGTAAGGCTAGAGGGATGTTGGGGTGTATTAGTAGGGGTATCAAAAGTCGTAAGAGGGAGGTAATAATCCCTCTTTACAAGACACTGGTTAGGCCCCATCTGGAGTACTGCATGCAGTACTGGAGGCCGCACCTACACAAGGACATTAACAAAATGGAGGCAGTCCAGAGAAGGGCAACCAAAATGGTGCAGGGACTGCATCAGAAAACATATGAGGACAGATTAACTGAACTCATTATGTATACCCTGGAGCAAAGGAGGCAGAGAGGTGATATGATAGAAACATTCAAACATCTTAAGGACATTAACAAGGTGAAAGAGTCTAACATGTTTCAATATAAGAAAGATAGCTGGAAAAGAGGACACAGCATGAGATTAGAGGGGGCTTGTTAAGGGGTAATGTGAGGAAGTTTTTTCTCACAGAAAAGGTGGTGGATGCATGGAACGGCCTAGCTCAGGAAGTGGTGGATATGAATACAGTGTAGGGCTTCAAACAGGCATGGGATAGGCATAAGGGAGTAATACAAATGAGTATGAATTGACAGGCCATTGACAGAGTAAAGGCCTATGGCACATCCATAAGGTAGCAAAAGTGGGCAAACTGGATGGGCCTTGTGGTCCTTAACTGCCATTGACTTCTATGTTTCTGTAAGATACTTTTATACTATCTCAAAAAGTGAGGAAATAAATTGTAAAAAACGTTGTTAATGCATCAGTCAGGGTTGAAGCAACTAAAGTAGGGAAATGAGACATTAGGGTTGAGTCGCTAACACCCCCCCATCCAACCCCACCTGCGCACCCTAAACCCATCCTCCACAGACCAATAGGTGTCAGAGTTTGCCTTGGGATTGTCGGGCCTAACTTTCACCCCATTCTCCTATACTGTACCATGTCAAATTTCTTACACATGGAATGGGGTGAGAGTTAGGCCCGACAACCCCAGGCAAAGCTCGATGCCTGTTGGTCTGTGGAGAGTGGGTGTAGTGGGCTAATGGGGTTAGATGGGGGATGTTAGAGGTTCAACCTTAGCATCTAATTTCCATACTTTTGTTGCTTCAACCCTAACTGATTCATTAATGAAGATTTTTGCAAAATATATATATATTTTTTTTTGAAGGGGGAGATGAACACACAAATACTGCTGGAGCAGCAGGTGGGGAGGGGGAATCCCCATGGCTACATGCCCCCAAAAAGTGGTCTGGCCCACATTTCATGAGAACTGGGAAGGCTGAAGCTGAACCTAAACCCTTGCAAATACCCTGGGGCCAACCAACTCGAGTTACCATTTAGGGGCAATCAGCGGACTAGTATGTCACAGACCAGCCAACTACTAGCTCCATAAAGCATTCTACAAAATGGTGACCCCCTGTGGGCCGCACCATGCTGAATGGCAATTACCTTCCCAAAAGACTTGCTTAAAGTACTTATTATGCAAGCAGAGTTGTGCGCCAAAGGCAATGATTCCGCCAGCATACTGCAGCCCAATTTTTTTTTTTTTGAAAACCAGGAAAGACCCTTAGGCCAAGTGCCTGTTTGCAGGGGGCAACCAGGGAGCAATGGGTGGTTAAGTCACTTGCTCAGAGTCACACTGAATGCATGTGGAAGTAGTGGAAATCCAACCCTGGTCTACCGGCCCCAGCTCATCATAGCATGGTACACAAACCTCTAAGCTGACCCCCTGTAGGCCGCACCATGCTGAATGGCAATTACCTTCCCAAAAGACTTGCTCAAAGTACTTATTATGCAAGCAGAGTTGTGTGCAAAGGCAATGATTCCACCAGCATACTGCAGCCCAATTTTTTTTTTTTTTGAAAACCAGGAAAGACCCTTAGGCCAAGTGCCTGTTTGCAGGGGGCAACCAGGGAGCAATGGGTAGTTAAATCACTTGCTCAGAGTCACACTGAATGCATGTGGAAGTAGTGGAAATCCAACCCTGGTCTACCGGCCCCAGCTCATCATAGCACGGTACTCAAACCTCTAAGCTGTGCTGCCAGCCAGCACTCTGTCCCTGGATTGACTGAATGGGTAGTGGGGGGCCATCCCCGTCCCAACAGAAAGCCACCCGAGGCTGGAGTGACTCATGCCCAAACCAGAAAAAAAAGGAGGCTTGCCCTGGTATTCATCAGCCATCCACCATATCTCAGATGGCCAATGAGATCCCATTCATAATGGGAGCCACACTCAGATGCCCAGTGGCCAGTCAACCACAATATGACCACCAACTTCCGCTCTCGTGAGAACATGCGGACATTCCTGCAAGACGGAGAAGAGGATTGTGAGGAAAGCGCACTGCATGGCTGCAGGAGCTCCTACGCATGGTGGCCGGGACTACAGTGGACCTTGCCAAGCTTAGTTGCTAGGCAGCATAATGTTCAGCAGCACTTCAAGGAATAGAAAAAACCCAGGTGGCCTCAAACCTAGCCAGGTGACCAGGAAAGGAGCAAACTGTTGGGTCCTGCTGCAGGTAGTTATCCCTTGCGGCCTGTTGTGAGATGCCACCTGGAAGGATCATCGTACCCTAGGAGGATCTTTGACTTCAGGACTGGTGAGTGAAAGGGGAAAGGGGAAGATAATATGGGAGCCCAGCCGGTCAGAGGTTCCTACTGCCAGCTGCAAAGGCTGCAGCCACATGAAAGGAGTGGCTGCTCATATGAGTATCAGAAGGTACCGCAAGGAGTCCAGAACACAGCACGAGGGTGCCCTCTTTGCTAACAATCTCTCCTCCTGGGATTGCTGGCCAGGCCCTTACCTCCTCTGAGGATGGTCCCTGTGATGCTAGAGCCAGATCCACTGGAAGGAGGAGAGAGAGAGAGAGAGAGAAGTCTGCTAGGGGAGCAGGACTAAATATCTCCCCTGTCTGCTATCGGCTATGCTGTCCCTCCCTAAGGGAGGCCTGTTGGGGACCTCTCCTGGGCATTGCCAGGCCCTGTGTTCATCCCACAGAGGCAGTCTCCCTATTCTAACCATGTCCAGGGAGAGGGGAGGCCCCAGGCAAATGACCAGCTGCTGTGACAGGCTGGCAGCCTCTCTCTCTCTTCTCTATAGTCTCCCAGAGCTCCCACTCATCAAGTCTAATGTGTCCATTTATAAAATGGGATTAAGGTATCATGGTCTGTGATTGACCAAAAGATGTCACATAGCCATGTATCAGTTCCTTGCACATGACCTACTGTGTAAATAAATGGTATCTTGGCAATGTAAACAGTAACTAGAAAAATGAATATAGTTATCCTTGATGGAATGCCACTAGTATTTCCAAGCAGCTAACAGTAAGTAATTTCGAAGCAACTAATAGTAAGTAAAGTATAATAACTGGGACATCTTTTTTCCCACAGGGAAACCATGGCATAATTCACCGTTACAAAGGAGCGTTTATAACAGTGAACACATGCCCGGTTTCCCTCGCACTGCGCAGGCGCTCCCACCTCTGAAGGTCTTCCTCCTAGCCACTGTCCGCCTCGTCTTTCCCCCTCTGGACTGCTACTCTAACTGCAGTAAGTGCTGGAAGGCAGAATTGAATTGAAATGAGGGAAATACCCTCAAAATGTTGGCTCCACACAAAATTAATAAAAAAGAAAAGTAAATAAAAGCGAGCGACCGATAGACCGTAGAGCGCGCGCTCACACCTAAGCAGACTACGGTAGCACAGGCGTCTTTTTATTTTATATACTTGCTATGGGGAAAAAGGATGCCCCTGCATTATATAATAGTATGGGTCTGGGTGTGTGTAAACTTGAATTTACACACACTCACAGGGTTTGATGCTACGCATAAACCCCTCGGGTGTGTGTAAATTCTCATTACATACCCAGACCCATACTTTATTCTCTATATTCTGTACTCTTTAACTCATTGCCTCCACAGGAACTCTCTGAAGTTGTAGCACTTGTCTCCTGTATACTGTTAACAGTGAATCCTGGGCCTTTCTAAGCAAAATCAAGCCATAATCGGCATGCCACAAACAAATGCTAATAGCACAAAAACCTTAAGTGCTAGACACAAAATACGAGTGGCAAACTTGTTCAGCATAAAATTACCTTTCCAACGGTGGTATGCAAGTAATAATAGGCAATTTAGTTTTTTTTTCTATGCCAGTCGAAACAGCAAATAATGTATTTTTTCCACTAAAAACTGCACGATAAGCCTTTTTTGTTGGGAAATATGTAACACATCAACACCAAATTAAGCATCCAGACATTAGATGTAGTTTTAATAATTTGTAAAAAAAAACAGCTACTTCTGTAGTATTAAACATAATTTTTCCCCATTTTAGTCAAGGTGCATTGGTGAGGTTTGAGGGACGAATCTGAACCATACACACCATATCATAAACAAATGCATACATCTCCTAAAGTGTACATGATACACACAACATATCAGTGGCAAAGTTGTTCCACACAAAATTGCCTTTCCAATGGTGCTATGCAATCAACTGTGCTCAATTTGGTTTTTGTTTTATACTGGCTGAGATACCCAGAATGTATGTTTTCTTCAAAGTGCTTAGGTGGTTCTTGAAGGACAAAATGTCTGCCATACACACCATGTCATAAACAAATGTGAATAACTCCTAAAGTGAACATGATACACACAAAGTGTCAGTGGCAAGGTTGTTCAACACAGCATTACCTTTCTAATGGTGCTATGCAGTCAATTCTAATCAATTCCGGGTGGCAAGTAATATTAAAACATGTGAGTGACATCTTCAGACATTATTAGGGCACACAAGAAGTCTATAGGTGACTTCTGTAGCTGTTCTGGGACACACTGCAATACATTTGTTGCTGCCTAGAGGCGTATTCTAGGAGGCAATGAGTTAAGTGTGCTAACTTATTTCATTTAAATCTTCCCCAGTCCTTTTGACTTTCATGCGTAAATTACCCCTTCTTGCATTGATTCTGGAATTGTATTTCATTACTATCCGCTGCTGTTAGTTTTTGCATTCTGAGCTGCTAAAAAGTGTAGGGTGTACCAGAGCTTTTATAGCACGCCTGGTGTTGTTGTGGGCCCAGGGTTGTACTGCTGACATCATTATAGGGCAGAGTCAATTTCACACACACATAAAAAAAAAAAAAAGGTAACCCCTAGGTGGCATTATCCTATGGCCTACTAACCCTGCCTGCATGACTAGATGCAGGTTGAGCGGCCTGGGATCTTTGAACGGGTGCCTCCACCTGGAAGGTTGGTTGAAGGGTAGCATAGCTGCTATGGGTATAGCCCTCTGGGAAACTATAACCCCCCTGTAACCACTCTAGTGGTTTAAGTGATCCAGTAGGTAAACAAATACATTTAGCATAGAAATACAGTATTGAGCCCATACTAGTCACACTTACCAACAGGACCAGATCAACTGCAGTGGCCCAGAGGACCACCCGCAAAACAAAGTCAGTGATAAAGCAACCAAACAGCAATGCAATATCCCCTCCACAAATGTACACAGAGATTGACCTTTGTTGCAAGGAGTTACCCTGTTTGTACTCACTCTACCCGGACCAAATGATGTTCCAATAAGATAAGACCTGTGAAAAATAACTGGATGGTGCTGGAGGTGGATTCCCTTGTGGTTCTCATCAAAAATGCTGGTCTTCAGGCTGAAGGAGCAACTTAAAACTGGCCGAGGAAACATGCAACCCAAACATTTTGAATTACTCGGCCACGCAAACACTTTGCAAACTTAAACACATTTATGTGCAAACATGTGTCCTTTTCTGGTCTTTCCAGGCAGGATGCAGACTGCTTTCCTTTTCTCAGAGTTATGGAACAGATTTAATCTAACAGTGTGCATTGAGAGTGTCTTGCTGGCTCTTTCCTGCTGTGTTTAATTACAATTTTTAACAGTTTGCTGTCCTCATTTAGCAGCACTTGGAGCCCTTCCCCTGTGTAGTCAGGAAGCAGGAAGAGTGATTTGTAGTCCAGAGCTGCTTAGGACTACAAATCAATCGTGGCATTGGTGTTTTTATTTTTATAATATACACTGTGCACTGTAGCTTTGTGCCTTATCCACGCATGAGTGGACGACGCATATTGCAGCATTTTGGGGGTCTTTTGAGTAGAGTAGTTTTCAGGGTTTGACCTCATCTTTGTAACTTCTGGGTCACATACTGCTATTTCTATGAGCCCTGCTGTGAGCAGGGTTGAGCACTTGCAGGCATGCACAGGGCATGGCGTTACAGAGTACAGAACCGCATCTGCACGTGTTTGCGTGATTGATGTGATAGGCGGGAGGTGAGTGATAGTATTGTTTACTTAGCTTGCTGTACTTGAGACTCCTGAGCTGTTACTATTGGTTTACAACCTAATAGGCTGTTCATACACAAGCTGTGTGCGTTGCATAGTACCTGCTCTGTGCTGCACATTTAAACCCTCTTTCGTCTTATTCCTACAAGGTTTATAGCTTACTCTCCACACTGTAGTGTGCTAAGATCCCTGCAAATTGATAGAGGTAGCTGGTTGAGTGAAGTTGTAGCCATTTACCATTTAAATCAGTATTGTGGGAATCATGACATCCATTTCAAGTCCACTGTGTGATTCTAATACCATCATTACCACCACTGGCAAAGTGGTCCATAAATGCATGACCTGTAGTACGTTCAGTCTGCATATTGTAATTAGTGACGATCATCCATTCCAGTGTTCTAAATTGTACTGAAAATGTAGTACTGCAATGCGAGATCAGTATGTTCTATAAACGTTTGGTGGCTCTTGAATCTAGTCAGGATAAGCTGTCCAAAAGGGTCCATGAGGCAAGTAACGGTTCTGATCCTGACTCTGCACTTCCTACTGCCTCAGTTTCACAGCCCTTAGCAGCTAATAGTTGCCTTATTTCCATTGGTGCTCCAGCCTCTGTCTTACCAAATCCTGTTTCCACTACTGCCTCAGTCTTACAGTCTTCAACAGCTGATAGCAGCTTTATCCCAACTAGCATTATCAGTACTCTTCCAGCTGAACCTTCTAAAAAAAGAGCTAGAGAAGATGAACTGTGTCAGGATAGTTGTGCAGAGGATTCTATTTGTTATAGTGTTCAAAAGTCTAAAGTTAGTAAAAAAAGAAGAAAGGCCGAGCAGTTCAACATAGTGCTACAAAATAGTTTTGATCCCTTGTTCTCTCTTCCCACCGACCCTTTGGATCCACTCACAGACAATATTACTAGTGACAATATCCTCTTGGGTTCATCGGTTAGTGACATGGGTACACAAAATTTTTGTTTTCAGACACCACCCCCTATTCTGACTTCTGATATTCCATTAATTGATTTTTCATCTAATAACACTTACACCAGCATCCCTGAAAATGTGACATCATTACCCATTTGTAGTGGGGATGACATATATTCTAGACAAATCTTTGTAATGGGTGACTCCATAGTAAAACACTTGGACAGGGCTATTTGTGAACCAGACAAGAACAATAGGACTTGTTCTAGTTTTAGTGGAGCAAAAATTGCTGACATAACACGCATGGCTGACAACATATTTTGTTCTCAGGATAGTAATCTCCTCTGTGTTATTCATGTGGGAGCCAATAACATTTATCAGGATTCAATTCAACATATTAAATCACCTTATGTTGCCATGACAAATAAGTTAACTGAACTAGGATGTGATATCTATTTCTCTGAGATTTTATCTATTCCCAGGTATCCTCCCTTCTTAAATTCAAATATTAAAAACATCAACAATTGGCTCCGTCATTGATGTCTGCATCAAAACATCACTTGCATTACCCATTGGGAGGAGTTTTCAGATCGACCTGAACTGTTTTGCTCTGATGGTCTACATTTTAGTAGACGAGTAAATGCTTTAATGAGTAACAGTATTTGACTATAATAAATGACCATTTAAACTAGAACTTGGGGTGGAGTCGAAGGTCCTTTCCTCCTCTCTTAAACTGAGTAAATCTTCTAGTCAATATTTTAAATTCCGAAGTCTAAATGCTAGGAGTTTAAATAAGAAATATGATGAACTTCTGCTTAAAGCAGTTGAAAATAATATTGATATCATCACTGTCTGTGAAACCTGAGGAGATGATAACTCAGTTTCGGTTAGGCACTTACCTGGTTATGCTCAATTTTTACAAAATAGGCAGGCTAGGAAGGGGGGATGGCTGTTTTTATCAATAATAAAATCAATGTTGTGAACATTTCTACTTTGGTAAAAACACATGACCTTCCAACTGAAACATTATGGATTAAACTCTGTCAAATCAGGATTTTATTATCCTAGGGACATGTTACCTTCCCCCTAACTCACCCATTTCAATTTGGGATGCTATCTTGTCTGACTTTAAATTAGCAAATCAAATGGGATATGTCATTATTACAGGTGATTTCAATATCCCCGATGTCAATTGGCAGTCTTTTTTTGCTTCTAGACTAAAAGGCAATAAATTCTTAGGTATTTGTCTTGAATTAAATATGAAACAGTGGGTTACATCAGCCACTAGAGGTACTGTAATAACATTCTAGATCTTGTATTGGCTAGTACTGATTTAGACATAAGGGACGTTGAAATATCCTCTCCAGTTGGTGACAGCGATCAGAATTCTATCCTTTTCACCCTTCAGACACATCTGATTTATAATAGTAATTCCACTATTATTTATCAGTATGATAAAGCAGATCTTACTACTTTTAGATGGAGCCTTGAGGCCGTTGATTGGGTATCCGCCTTTCTTCAACACTCCCCTCAACATTGTTGGACTATCTTTAAGTCATTAATTACTGGCCTAAGGGACACATATGTCCCTTCAAAAGTTAAGAACTCTGATGGGAAACAAATAACCAAATGGATGAATCATAACATAAAAAGACTGATAAGATATAAAAACAAACAATATCGAAACTTTCTAAAATTAAGACTACTTCAAGTTGGGAGTGTTATGTTAAATCAAATAAGAAATGCAAATCGTGTATAAAAAAAAAGCTAAATGCAGATGGGAATTGAATTTGGTGCATAGGTCAAGCAAGTCCAATTCAAAACAATTCTATTCCTATATTAATTCATTAAAAAAAACATCTTGTAAGGTAGGGCCTCTTATAACAGATAATAATCTTATCCATGATCCCAAAACTATGGCTGATGTATTTAACACCGAATTTTGCAAGATCTTTACATCATCTGATACTTATACTTCTCTGCCCCTTCCAAATTGTTCTGATTCACCAAATACTTTTACTGAGGAACTCAATAAGAAAAAATTGTATACTTTGAAATGGAAATTCAGTTCAGGTCCTGACAATATAGCTAGCCATTTATTATATTTATTGTCTGACTATACTGCTTTGCCACTCAAGCTTTTGTTTGAACTTTTCCTATTAAATAATTATATTCCTATCGAATGGAAAGACACTTCAGTTGTACCAATTCACAAAAAAGGCTCCAAGCATAATTGGGAAAATTATAGGCCTATAAGACTTACCTCTTCTATCTACAAAGTCAGGGAGAGTCTCCTTAGAGATATTATTTTACCTGTTATAGATGAAACTGATATGAAGCAACATGGCTTTAGAAAGGGCAGAAGTTGTTCTAGCAACTTACTCTGTTTTTATGAACACGTTAGTTCCTTTTTGGACAATAGGATACCATGTGATGCCATTTTCATAGATTTCAGTAAGGCTTTCGACACCATGCCTCACAAGGCTTTAATTCAAAAACTCAGGAAACTCAATATAAATTATTACATTAAAGTTTGCATTGAAAATTGGCTTAGCAATAGAACACAAAGAGTGATCATTAATGGTCACCTCTCAAATAGCGGATACATTTTGAGTGGCATGCCACAAGGATCTGTTCTCGGTCCTTGTCTTTTCCAAGCCTTTATTGCTGACTTAACTCAACATTGTGTTTCCATTACTACATAATATGCTGATGATGTCAAAATTGGAGGACCTTGTTCAAATTCTGACCAGATAGCTCTAATTCAACATGACCTTAACATTATTTCTAACTGGATAAATACATGGGGTATGAACTTAAATGTCTCCAAATGTAAAGTGATGCATTTGGGATTAAACAATTCTAGTTATTCATATACCCTGAATGATTCACTGCTTAGTGTTATCACTGATGAGGGGGACCTAGGTATTACTATTTCCAACTATCTTACTTATGCCAAACATTTGCACTCTGTTATATGTACAGCTAATAAGATTGTATGGTCACTTCTTTGCAACATTAGATCTAGAGATCGTGATGTGTTAATGCCTTTGTTTAGGTCATATGTCAGACCTCATCTTGAATATGCCTCGCAGATATGGTGCCCATTTAAAAAAATCTGATGGCGTGTCCCTTGAAAAAATTCAAAGAAAATTCACGAAAAAAATATCTGGTCTTGAATCTGAACCTTATGAAAACAGGTTGGAAACTTTGAAACTCATGTCACTCTCTACTAGACGTTTGAGAGGTGACCTTTTTCTGTATGATGTTGTACATGACCCTTATGTGATGAGTGAGTTAGGTCTAGAATTTAGGTCATATAATATCAGAGGCCATCCCTTTCATCTGGTTGGAAAATAATTTAAACATAACAATTGGAAATGTTTCTTCACTCTTCGTACAGTAGGACCTTGGAATAAACTTCCATCTTTTGTTGTCATGAGTGATACTAAGCATACCTTTAAATATCATTTGGATAAACTAATTGTTTCTGGGAATAATTTATCTTATTACACTCTGGCCTAGTATAAGAACATTATGGGCCTCAGCCTACTAGCTCTTTTCTTTCACCTTAGTATGAACCTTAGTAAGTATGAGATTACCTGCAGCTGTAGACAACAGCTACCCAGGCTGGAAAAATTTGGACCCATGGACTGACGGCCAAAAAAGTCTAGGCCAGGCAGACCTAACCTCTGAGAGCTGGCAAGTTCCCCAGAGGCACACACACACACACACACACTAGCTCTTGGGCTGTCTCTACGAATCTGTCCAAATTAGCTGTTACTCTCCTTTTATATGGGGCTGAGTTCTAAGGTTCTCATTGGCTGCCAAAACTGTCTTGAACAGTCCCCAGATCTTAACTGGCTTCTGTTTTGGCACCTAGCATTAGTCCCAGTTAATACCCCATATGTTTCTGGCATTATCCTAAGGTCCCCTTGGTTAAATCTTGGCTTCCAATTGGGTAAGGGCTGCTAACATGGTGGCTGCATACAATTTCCAAAGCAGTCCAATTTACTGTCCCCGCTCAATAAGTTCTGATGCAGCCAGGAGTTCGATATTTATTTAACAAATTCCCCACTAACTTGTAGCCCTGGAAGTTCTCTATTAAATAAGTCAATTTTTAATTAAATCAACTGTACCATTAGGGAGTCACTGCTCCCATAACACACTGTCCCCAGGAACACTGATGTAGCTCATAAATATTCATGAAGGGCTTTCCTGGTATGTTCTTTACCCTTTGTTTCTGGTGCCCTGGAGGCAGCGCTTTAGGCGGTTGCTGTTTACTTAATTAAAAACATTTCTCCTGCAGTTGAGTGTCCCCAGTGCCTCTTATATCTTAAACTGAGCACCGGAAACCACTGAAGACCCACTTTGTTGCTTTTGACCACAACGAGCTGTCGGATGCACAAGACATCCTCCTCAAATGTGCAAGCAGCGGCTTAACAGTTGCACCAGCCACTCACCATTAGATCTGCAAGCCCGGAAGGACTCATTTAACAAGGGAACACCTGGGGGGACCGGGAAAATGGTAAGTAGAGCCGCAGAGGTAGCAGGACACCAGGGACAGCGGGAGATGCCCGGAAGCACAACAGGTAAGCCCCAAATGGGAGGGGGGGTGTTACAATCATACTGACAAGACATTTGGACAAAACATTTGGATTTTGGCATAATGCATTGCTAACAGGGTGTCTTGGGGAAGAGGAAGCACAGTATGTTCACTGAGTACTGGTAGGTTTCCCTTGCAACATTATTGCAACTGCATGCTACTGCACAGTGTGAGTCACTCCTCTACCCTACAGTGATGTCATCAGGAGTTAGCAGCCCAGCAGCTGAACATCTTGATAACTTAGTTAAGTGGTCTGTTAATAATAAAATGACCTTTAATCCTGCAAAGTGCAAGGTTATGCATATGGGGAAAAATAATCCATTAGCAACTCATAAAATAAATAGAAACATAGAATTTGACAGCAGATAAGGACCGCATGGCCAACCCAGTCTGCCCATTTCCCTACCTGATGGATAAGCTGCAGATTCTAATTAATTAACAGCTTACTTCCTCCTGCCCCCCACTAGAATTGCCTTATGCCTGTCCCATGCATTCTTGAATTCTCCCACTGTTCCTGACTCCACAACCTCCTCAGGAAGGCTGTTCCATACATCCACAACTCTCCCTGTGAAAAAATACCTTTCTAACATTACCTCTGAGCCATCCCCCATCCTCAGATTGTGCTCCTTTGTTCTTGCACATCTCTTCTTCTGAAATATACTTCCCTCTTGTACCTTGTTAATTCCCTTGAGATACTTGAAAGTTTCTATCATGTCCCGCCCCTCTCCCTCCTTTCCTCAAGGGTATACATATTAAGCTGCTTTAGTCTCTCCTCGTATGTCTTCTGGTGCAGACCTTGCACCATTTCGGTTGCCCTCCTCTGAACAGCCTCCACTCTGTCTACATCTTTACAGAGATGGGGTCTCCAGAATTGCACGCAGTACTCCAGATGGGGTCTCACTAACTGTCTGTAGAGAGGGATAACAACTTCCTGTTTTCTACTGTTGATGCCTCTCCCTATGCATCCCAGTATGTAATAATAGTATTTTACAATCTACAAAAATTGAAAAGGACTTGGGTATTATTATAACACAAGAATTAAAGTTTACTTCACATAATAATAATATCATCAAAAAATGCCATGGTACTCTCTCTTGTATTTTTAGACATATTAGGAGTAGAGAACCTGAAGTCTTAGTTCCATTGTACACCAGTTTAGTTAGGTCACAAATGAATTATTGTGTCCCTTTTTGTACGCCTACATCTACGGAAAGTATAACATGCTTGGAAAGGGTACAAAGGCGTTTTACTAAAAAAATAAAAGGCCTAACTGATTTAGATTACAGCTCTTGACTTAGATCTCTAGGTCTATTTTCTCTAGAATATAGCGCATATAGGGGTGATATGTGCCTGGTGTATAAATCTATGAAGGATCCCTCCTTATGTGAGGCTCTTTGCCTCTTAAAAACTATGAAAGGTTATAACACTAGATCCCATAATTTAAAGTTCAAAACTGTAACAAATAATACCTTAAAAAGAAATACATTTTGTATGCAAAGGTTACCCTTAATGTGGAACTCATTACCAACTGAGGTTGTTAACAGTAATAATTTGGCAACATTTAAACATAAGTTGGATGATCATGTGGGAGAAAAGAAATATAAATTTTGTCAATAGGCAACGAGTTTATTATGGGATCCCCCACTAAACTCGTATCACACCTATGAACCTATGGCTCAAAAACAAATCCAAATTATGGAAGGCAGAGTAAATATTGGCCAAAAATAACAAATGCACACACTTTTTCAGGTCTAGTACTGCATATAATGACTGCAAGCTGTAACTTTTTGGACCATCATGAAAGGTCCTCTTTAAGCCACAAAAACATTATGGTTATGCTGTAAGTACTGTAAATGGGTTGTCATGGATATCTTTTGGCTAATCAGTCATCATGTAACATCTTAGAGATTCAAGAACCAAGAAGTGAAACTGAGTGTGTCTGGAACCCTAAGATGTCACAAGATGATGCTCTTAAAAAGCCAAGAGACATCAAATCAAATCAAACCAATCTTTATTTGTAAAAAGTACCTGTAACCCCAGGGCTTGGCCACAAACTACCAGGTGGGAGTCTCCAGGGGTCGGGCTGGTGTTATTTTTTGTGTTATTAGCGCTGTGTGGTGCCTCCATTATGTAACCCCCTACCTGGGACCTAGGCTCGGGGAGAAAAATGTCACTCGGCGTGTTGGCTAGGTTTGACTACTCTGCACAGGGGCACCCAAAGTTATCCAGACACAGGAAGCAATAACTGAATGTCCATACAAGGAGTTGGGATTCTAAGGTGTGGCTTTTATTCACAACAAAAAGGAACAATAAAGCATAGATGGACCCCCCCCCAGGGCTACTCTCCTGGTAATGCAGATTTTTCTCCACAGACACACATCTTCTTAAATCTTAAACCCTTGGGTTTAGCAACACACAGGGCACACTGCTCTAGTTTTACTCTTCTTTGGTTTCCCTGGCTCGGCTCCCTTGCCAGCCTTTGGACTACCTTCTTTCCTTGGCTCGGCTCCCTAGCCAGCCCTTGGACTACTTTCTTTCCTTGGCTTGACTCCCTAGCCAGCCCTTGGACTACTTATCCATTTATCATGGAGATTTACTGGTGGCTCCCTATATCACCCCTGAGCACTTCTGGCTCCATCAGGGAATCTTCTTCAACAATCCCACATCTGGGTAATTTTCTCAAGCACTGGACAAGTACCTGAGGGAAAGCAACAGTTGTCCCAAAACAAACCTGTGGAGGTGACTCTGGTAATGCCAGATGGGGGGTATTCCACCTCTTGCTCCCATAAATCATACCTGGCCAATCCTCTGAACTTTAACACCTCATCTCTGAAAACACTTTCCATGTAGATTATCCATAAATGTATTTCACATTTAATCTACTAGCTTTTAACTTCTAATGCTCTGACTTGAAGCTGGCTTATTAAGTGGCTGTGTCCATTTCTCAAGACCCCCACTGTTAAAACAGTCCAAATCCCACAAGCTTCTAAGAACGGTACTTGGCTGTCCTTTCCTGACCCACAGTAACAATTCTTAAAACTCACACAGTCTCTGGTGAAAACATAGGCCCTTGTCAGAGCAGACTCACCCTTGGTTGCAGGTGCCCCACAGGCTTTTCTTTTTTCTCTCTGGAAAAACACACAAACTTCTGAGTGCCTCAGCACACGTCTTCCTTAGGCAGCTTCTTTTCCCTTTAGCTGGGCCAGGGGATTGCCCCTGGAAGCAGGCTGGTTTCTCCCCCCATCCCCACAGGGATGGGGCCCTAAATCACTGGAAGCAGTCTCTACCACTTCAGCATAACACTTTGGGTGTTCCTCTTCTGGTGAGAACATACACACCCTAAAGGACAGGTAGCTCTCTGACAGAGCTATGGGCTCTGAGGGCCTGCAGCTGCAGCACACCTCTTCACTCCACTGAGCCTACTACTGAACTACTACCGACTGACTTCAAATTCCCCAACAGTCTATCCTAACCTACAGCTGCAACATTCCATTGTGGCTTATGCAGCTGCAACAGTTCTAAAATGATGTCATCCCTCAGTCTCAGATGAGACTGAGAACAGAGTGAGATAGTGTGAAATCCATTTAACTGGAATTTCACAAGCTGCCTTCCCTGCCTGCCACTAGATCTAATTGGGATTCTTGTAACCCTGGGTAACAGGAGGGATACATACCTTTCTCATAACCAAGGCACTTGTACATATATATATATATATAATAACATAATAAATAACTCATGACAAATCAATTAAATTAATAAAATCCAAGAGTTTAAAACTCGATAAATTACAACAGTAGCCTAAAAATCTGGGTATACCAGACTAAATAAATAAGCTTTAAGTGCAGCTTTAAATCTCTGGATGGTCAGGCAACCCCGCACCCGGAGAGGTAGAGAATTCCACAGGGTCAGGGCCACAAAGCCAAAAGACTGAGCCCCAGATGTCTTTAAATTAACCCTGGGAACCTCTAGCAATCCCTCATCGGTGGATCAGAGAGGGCAAGGGGGACAGTAAGGGTGAAGGAGATCTTGCAAGTAACTAGGTCCCTGATCATGTAGGGCTTTATAGATCAGCAAACCGACCTTGAAGGTGATCCGCCACTGTACTGGCAGCCAGTGCAGTCCGTGGAGCACAGGCATTATATGACTAGTCCTAGAAGTACCAGTCAATAGCCTGGCTGACGCATTCTGCACCAGCTGCAAGCGGCAGATATCAACACCCAGTAGCCCTAGGTAAAGGGTGTTGCAGTAGTCAAGGCAGGAGGTAACAAAGGCATGGACAAGTGTTGGGAGATCATCAGGAGGAACCAGATGTTTCACCCAGGTGATATTCCTCAGATGGTAAAATGAGGTTTTGACAACTGCTGACGCCAGAGATTTAAGGGTCAGACCATCATCAAAAGTAATGCCCAGTTTCCGCACCCGGTCTGAGGTAGTCAGCTGAACACCCCCCAGCCATAATCCAGAGGGTAGTCCTGCCAACAAACCCACCTCCCGATGATCTGGATCCACAGCCAGCACCTCGGTTTTAGCCAGGTTTAACCGTAGCCAGCTTGCACTCATCTAATCCTGGATCTTGGTTAGACAGTTATTAAATACTGAGAGGTACACATCCTGACTGGTTATAATGGACATGTACAGCTGAGTATCATCTGCATAGCAGTGAAAACTCAGACCGTACCGCCTATTAATGACAACTCATTTCATTTTAAGTAAGCATTTTTTTTTTATTACAGCAGTTTTGGTGAACTGCAGATTCTCCTGTCAAAAGCAAAGAAAATAAAATTATATTCAGACATTTGAAGCCTCCATGATCAAAAGTCCTGTCCCACTCAGTGTCCCATTTCTCACTCTGGTAACAAAGTGGGATTGGTATACAATACTGTCTTAATAAAGACTCAGTATGATTTCACGTCAAATAAATACAAAATACTCAGATGCTTTTATGACTTTGTAACCAACCCCCTCCCTATGGAAGGATGCAGGGGGTTTTACTAGCCATACCCATCCGAGTACTGGGTGCCTTGGTGCCATTGCTCTGTCCTTAGTAGAGAGTGTTGAGTTAAGCTATATTAGGGGTGCTTGTGGCCCAGAGGTTCGGAATATTTTGGTTCCTATACTTAGATGACAGACATATTCAGTAGCAGTCCAGAGGGGTTAGCCTGGTTCCTGTTTTGTCCTGGGGTCCTGGGGTTAGCCTAGTTCAGTGAGCACCGATCCTTTGCCATGGGCATGAGTGATGGGTCAACTCAGTGCCCTTCACTAAGGTACAGAGCAGGAATGTCCTTGCAGACATCACCAGTTTAAATGCTGGGTGTCAGAGGAGCTAGGAGTACCAGAGGGGTAGGCACACTAGGTACCCCACCATGGCTTCAGGACATGGGCCAGAGCAGTACAGTTCCCCATTGCAGAGCATCTCACCAGAGGGTGTGAATGCTGTGGCATTTGCACTGCAAAAGGATGGCATAAGATCCCAAGTGGTGAGTTGTAGGGCTTCAGGCATCTGGGATGTTTTGGGGTTCATCAAGAGATGGGGCAGAGAGGTATATGTGTGTATGGGATTGGCCCTTAGGGACAGTTTATGGGGATACCTGGGAGGATGCTGGAATCCTGGACAGGCACCCTCTCAAGAAGTGTGCATCAATGTCTCTGGGACCCAAAGGGATTCCCCAAAGATGGGGTAGAGAAGTACACATGGGTAATTTTAGAAAGAAGCACGACTATTCAGTTGTGACAGAGCAAGCATGGAATTGACACACCTCTTACAATGTCTGAAGTGCAGATAAAGAGCATGATTTGAGCTGGCCTGGTGGCAATAAGGGCTAAGGCAGTGTACAGCACCGTACCTCACACCACACCAGCGACCTGTGTTCGGGAGTGAGCTCAGATTGGTGGAGGTCGGTGAGGAGGAGGGCTGGTCGATGATTGAGTGGCAGCTTGGCAGCTCTCCTCTGCTGGACTGGGGTGGTGCACCTTCCAGGCTCTTGACTGCCCCAAGTTGAAGCCTGGTGGCAGAAGAGATGTACAGGAGGCTGATGGAACATCAGGAGTGTGGAAGGAGCTGTGGTTACAGAGTGCCTGTGCACCTCCATGTGCATGTGTCCTCCACACCACCACAGCTCTGGGAACCTTGGAGAAAACAAAGGAAAAATGGTGGATTTGGGCTCTGTGAAGCCCTTGTCCAAGGCATTGCACTGCAGCCCGCCCTGCCACTTTGAGGCTGTGGAGGTAAATTCTGGATGGGGGCACTGGGGGAGGACTGCCCCCCATGACCCTGCTACAGGGGGCAATCAGCAGGGGAACCCAGCCCTGGATATCACAGGAGGTAAGGGATGGCTGATGGTGCTCGAGGATGAGGCCGACCACTCACCCAGTCTGACCAAAGAGGATAAAAAGCTTCATTAAAAAAAGGGGAAAAAGAAGATGATTCAGGGAAGGGGTTAGTTCTGGTATAGGAGGCCGGGCTGGCTACATCATCCTGCCAGGTGCAAGATTCCAGAATTGGGTCTCCAGAGCCCAATGCCCACTCTAGAGGGTCTGTCTGAAGCTGCCCTACAAGAGAAGGGTGTGAGTATCAGGATCCTTAGGGCATCAGAGCATGATGACAGCTAGTCAGGCTGGTGGTTTGGATAGCAGCAGAAGTGACTCTGAAAATTAGGACACCTTGCCATCATGCCATTCAGCCCCATTTCTGACAATTGTTTTTGGGCTCATGTCTGAACCATAGTCTACAATACAACAGAATGGAGTAGTAGTACTAGTAAAAGTCTATTTTTTATACAGGATGAAGCTGTTAGGGCTGTAATGCCCTATCCACAAAGCTGTCCTGTTGCACAGATTGTAAGTATACAAAGATCAAATATTCAAAGGAAAAATACATAAAAATAATATTGCTAAAATAATGTATAATTCGTAGTGATATAAGTTGTACAAGCAGTTCCTACTGTACAATTCCTTCTAAACACTGTGTATGTGATGGGAGAGAGGGAGGACCCTAGTCTGGCTAATGAGAGCCACATTCAAACTAGGGACAGGAGAGTCCATTTGTTTCTGAGTGAGCCAGGATTTCCATGTGAAGGGGCCTCAAGGCGAAGACTGAATGTGGCTTTGTGAATTACCATAATGTAACATGTGTAAAGCAATTAAATACAGGGCCTTTGTGATTCATTAGTGAGATTAGAGGAATGTGTACCCATAAATGAACTTGGCCCAAGATGCTCAAGTAAAGATCACAGATGAACTACAGTTCTGGACATTGTGTGATAATTTCAACCTGTATCATACCAAGTCCTGTCGATGAAACAAATGAGTGATTGTGGCCGCCAGTGCTGGAACTGTTGGCAAGAGGACTCCCAGTGAGCTTTAACATCATTATACCTCTAGATACCAGAGTTACCCTGGATCATGCCCCCCTCCCCCACCAATCAGGGCATATGGACAGAGAAGTTGGTGGGCCGAGGAGGGGCTGCACCTTCATGATAAGCTGCTGTGTACCATGTTAGGACACTGTTAAGACTTTCCGCATGACTGTGGTGTCTTTGGCAGAGGGCATCATTTTACGAATGATTTGGTTTGCTGGCCAAGGCACCTAGCTTCATCTGAGCTCTTTCCTTCTAAGACTGCTTGAAAGGCAGAGTAGAGAAACTTATCAGAGCAAGGGAAAAGGATTAAGACTTATTTTGGCTAAGCAGATTTACTGTGCGGTGTTGTTTTAATTTTTTACTCACAGGGATTGCTACTGTTTGTTGTTAACATTTCACTGCTTTATTTTCCTCTGATTCAAATTGTTGTTGCTGGTATACCTTCTTCTGCATTATTACAAGGTGTGCCTACAAGTGTGTGCTAACAGATTACTGCTGTAATCTTCTGATTCAAATTGTCTTTTGCAAGGTATATCTTCTGTTACTGCTTTATTTTTCTCTGTAGCAAAGTGTTTCTTACTGGGTATCTCTTCTCTGAAATTACTGTATTACAGGTGGAGCTTACATTTTTGTGACTTTTTTATCATTGGGCTAAGCAAAATTACGGTTTGACACTGTTTTGTTTTATTCTTGTTTTTTTGTTTTTGTTGAAAAAGGTTTGTTGTCTCAGAGGTGTTTCAGTCTCCTTCTCACATTGAAGGAGCTAATTGCTTCCTCCACAGCTCTTCCAAAGGATTAGGTGTGTATGTGGGGGTGGAGCTGGCAAACTGTCAGTAATTTCCAACAGAAGAAGGGTTAAAAGTCAGGTTAGTTGATATCTTGGAGGTAGAAGACTTGGTTTGCTGGCCAAGGCACCTAGCTTCACCTGAGCTCTTTCCTTCTAAGACTGCTTGAAAGGCAGAGTAGAGAAACTTACCAGAGCAAGGGAAAATGATTAAGACTTATTTTTCTCACAGGGATTGCTACTGTTTGTTGCTAACATTTCATTGTTTTATTTTTCTCTGTAGCAAAGTGTTTCTTACAGCGTATATCTTCTCTGAAATTATTACAGGTGGTGCTTTACAGGTTTTACAGTTTTATCTAACATTAGGATAAGCTTTCAGGATTACTGCATTTGTTGTTGACTGATTGTTTCTGCTCTTACCTCCTTTTTCTTTCGTCCATGGTTTTTCGTTTTTGGCAGGGGAAGGGCCCAGCCACCCACCCCCATCTCCAATCACCCCACACTACACTCCTTTTATAGGGTACCACAGTTGTGACAATTCCTGTGGCAGAGCAGGAAGGGGTGGATCAGTGGGGCCTCCACAAGGTGAGCTCATTTACAGGGGCACTAGTAATTTAACTTGTTATTATAACAAGTTAAACAAAACACAATCAAACCATTACTTGCATTTTTATTTCCTTTTTTTTCCTTCTAATTACTCTGACTAGGTTATAAACCCAGCAACTTATCTGGAATGGATATCACTAACTGCAGGTACTGTGGAACAATTTTCAGAAGGACAGTCTTGCAGGATTTAGGACACTGTCCTACATGCTGGGCCTTTGGAGATCTTAGGGCTCAGCTCCGGGCAGCATGGGCAGAGATTGCACGCCTCAAATTTCATATTCAAGAGGAAATACATTATAAGAACCACCCGCCATTTCCCCAGCATACAACAGAAAAACCTCAACCGCAGAGGGTAGTTGGTCCAGGAGGTTGGCAGGTGGTTAGGAGGGGCAAATCAGGTGCCCCATCACTCTCTGCTCTCCAACATATTACCTCCAAAAACCATATAAACACTACAAAAAGGTATCTGCCTCTTACTCTGAAATCAAACAAAGAGGCAGAAGACACTGCAGAGCAGGACACTGCAGCACAGGAGCTAGCACAACAAAACTCACCCAAATCAGGAACCAAAACAAAAAAAGCAAAAAGGAAATCCAAAAAACTTCTGATCATAGGAGACTCCATGATTCGGGGAGTTGATACCCATCTCCAGCCAGGGGTAATGGTCAGATGTCTCCCAGGTACATCAGCATGGAGAGACACTGACCGCATTGCTAAAATTGTTCACAAAGCAGGAGAAAACATTGATGTCCTAGTTGATGTCCTAGTACACATAGGGACTAATGATCTCACCAGCCGGTCAGTTGTGGAGACCAAGGAACACCTGACCAGGCTGGGTGACAAACTATCATCTGTTTCGTCCGGCATCTCCTTCTCTGAGATCCTGCCAGTCTGGGAGAGGGGAGCAGATGGACGGAAGGTCAGAGAAGGGGAGATAGGGGAGCTAAACACATGGCTCAAGGGCTGGTGCCAGGAAAAGGACACAGATTTGTAGGGAACTGGCAGCAGTTCTGGGAGGCGAAAGTTCTTTAAATTTGATGGACTGCATCTGACTAAGGAGGAGTCAGTGCATTGGGCAGAAGTTTGATGTCTTTGCAGAATATTTAAACTGCCAAATGGGGAGAGACTGCAGCACCCTTATGTCGAATAGGAAGACACCCCTCCCCTCAGCTAGTGGTCAAACAAGATTCAGCATGTTTGCAGTTCATTTGCATCACCAGGTAAGAAAAAGGTTTGTCTCCCCATACGATGCACAGGGGTAATGCCAAACCTCACCCAACAACTAACACACCAAAATCTGGCCATTGGAAAATCATGTACACAAATGCTCACAGCCTGGGAAATAAGATCCCAGACCTGCAGGCAATAATGTCAGAGGCTAAACTGGACATATTAGCAATTTGTGAGATGTGGTTTACCAGTAACCACACTTGGGAGACTTCAGTACCTGGCTATGTATTGTTCAGAGAGAGCGAGGTGCAAAAGGGAGGTAGTGGCCCTGTATGTCAATGAAAATATCAAAGCTACAGAAATTCAGAATACACATAAGGAGCCAGAAGAACTGGGTCACCTTGGAAACAGAAATGGGACAGCCATAAGAACTGGGGTTGTCTACAGGCCCCAGACCAGGGGAGGACATAGACACATTACTGTTAGAAGATATACAAAACATGACAGCTAAGGTGAGGTTCTTATAATGGGAGACTTCAACATGCCAGATACAGATTGGTCAATACCAGCAGGAACATCTGCCAGAACTAGACACATAGTGGATTCTCTACAGGGGGAGGGCCTCAAACAACTGGTACAGCAACCCACAAGAGACAGGGCTATCCTAGATCTAGTACTGACTAACAAGGAAGGATCACAGATCTCCAGGTAGAAGGTCACCTGGGGCCAGTGACCATCACATGGTATGGTTCAATTTGGCTACTACATCTAAATCATCCCATTCAAGGCAAAAATATGGGACTTCAGAGGAGTTGACTTTGATAAGATGGCCAACAGAGTTAAGCTAGCCTGGCAAAAAGAAACACAGGTGAGGGGTATAGGCAAAGTGGGCAAGCATTAAGGATGCAATACTTGAAGCAACATCCCATTGTGTTAGACAGAAAAGGAAGTGCAAAAGAAGAAGGAAACCACTTTGGTTCTCAAATACAGTTGCAGAAAAGGTCAGAGCCAAAAGGCTGGCCTTCAGGAAATATAAGGGAACACAACAGGATGAAGATAGGGATGCATACCAAACTGCCCTAAGGGAAGCAGGGAAGGCAATAAGGCAGGCAAAGTCCCAAACTGAGGAAAAACTAGCATGAACAGTAAAAGAAGGTGACAAGACTTTCTATAAATACATTAGTGAAAGGAGAAAGTCCAGAGGGGGTATTGCTAAGCTTAATGGAGAAAAGGGAGCATGTGAGGAAGAGGACCCTGTAAAGGCATCTATCCTAAATAGATACTTTTGCTCAGTATTTACTGAAGAGAAGGTAGGGCAGGGCCCCAGCTCAGCATCATGGACACAGGGGAGGGAGGTAGCACTACTCCTTCACAAAGAAAGGGTCCTACAAGAGCTTGCTAAGCTCAGAGGTGGATAAGGCAATGGGACCTGATGGCATACATCCCAGGGTACTTAAGGAGCTAAAGGTGGAACTAGCAGAGCCATTAGCAGAACTGTTTAGTGAGTCTCTGAGTGCAGGAGAGGTCCCAGAAGACTGGAGAAGAGCTCATGTGATCCGCTCCACAAGAGTGGTAGCAGGAGGAGGGCGGGAACTACAGACCAGTCAGTCTTACCTCAGTAGTGGGCAAGATTATGGGCACTCCTTAAGGAAAGGATAGTGCAACACCTGGAATCCATAGGGGCACAGAATCCAAGACAGCATGGGTTTACAAAGGAAGGTCCTGTCAAACTAATCTCATAGATTTCTTTGACTGGGTAACCAGAGTGGTGGACCAAGGGCAGTTGATGTCACCTACCTTGACTTCAGCAAAGCTTTTGACACTGTTCCACATAGAAGATTGATAAATAAGCTGGGTAGGCTCGGGGTGGGTCAGAAGTTGGTCAACTGGGCGGCAAACTGGTTGACAGGCAGAAAACAGAGAGTGGTGGTAAATGGTATACAGTCAGAAGAGATGCAAGTCACAAGTGGGGTACCTCAAGGATCAGTCCTGGGGCCAGTCCTCTTCAACATCTTCATTAGTGACCTTGCAGATGGACTAGAGGTAAGGCTTGTCTGTTTGCAGATGACACCAAGATCTGCAACAGAGTAGATGATCCAGATGGGGTGGGCAGAATGAGAAGAGATCTGGATAAACTAGCAAAATGGTCAGAAGAGTGGCAACTGGGATTTAATGCAAAGAAGTGCAAGATCATGCACATAGGGAAGAGAAACCCTGAAGCCACCTATAGGCTGGGAGGGGAGTTGCTAGCAGTCACAAAGGAAGAAAGAGACTTGGGCATCATCATCACTGATGACCTGAAATCATCAAGCAGACCTCTAAAGCAGTAGGTAGGCTAGGGGGTGTTAGGGTGTATTAGTAGGGGTATCACAAGTCGAAGAGGGAGGTAAATCTCTCTTTACAAGACACTGGTTAGGCCCCAGCTGAGTACTGCATGCAGTATTGGGAGCTACACTCACAAGGACATTAACCAAATTGAGGAGTCCAGAGAAGGGCAACTAAAATGGTGCAGGGACTGCATCAGAAGACATATGAGGACAGATTAATAGAGCTCAATATGTATACCCTTGAGCAAAGGAGGGAGAGAGGTGATATGATCGAGGCATTCAAACACCTTAAGGGCATTAACAAGGTAAAAGAGTCTAACATGTTTAAATATAAGAAAAATAGCAGGACAAGAGGACACAGCATGAGATTAGAGGGGGGCCTATTAAGGGGGAATGTGAGGAAATTCTTTTTCACAGAAAGGGTGGTGGATGCATGGAATGGCTTACCACAAGAAGTGGTGGCTATGAATACAGTGCAGGGCTTCAAACAGGCATTGGATAGGCATAAGGGAGCAATACAAATGACTATGAATAGATAGGCCACTGACAGAGCAAAGGCCGATGGCATATTTATAAGGTAGAAAAAAGAAATGGGCAGACTGGATGGGCCTTGCAGTCCTTATCTGCCGTCAGCTTCTGTGTTTCTATGAATGCATTTTCTCTTTTGCTGCACTGTGTACTCAAGGCTAACAGCAGGCAGTGTGTGATGCTTTTCTAAACAGTTTCTTGACTTTTTTTCCTTTTTTGTAGTTTTTGTTGACCAGGAGAGGAGAACTAGACAATTCTGCCTATTTTCAGCCTCGTCCCAGAGGAGGGGGGGATACAGATGGATGCCAACTGACATTGAGCCAGATTAAGCTGTTGGTGGTATTTTTTTTGAATTACCTGAGTTACAGTGAGAACAGTTGGTAACAGCGAAACAAAGGGCTACAGATGACAGAAACCATGGGGTGATGCCGAATGTAATGCTAGTTAATAAATTGATCATTTAAGAAAAGTTCCCATGCTGTTTTAGATATGTTATTTTTATTCATTTTGATGATGAATGAACATACAAAGTTGTACATGCTTGGTTTGGAGCATGGAATTAGGACAAGAGGAATAGTACAGCAGGATAAAGCAAAACATTGCTTACCCTCATCTATTGCTACATCATGGTGAGAGTAAGCAATATAGGTATTATATATATATGTGAAATATGAAAATGAATATAGCCATTGTAACATGGCCATGGGCCAATTCCTTAAATGATTGTATTTATGTCCAGTAAGAGAGACCCTTTTATACTGGGTTGTAATTATATGCAAACCTGAAGACCAGGAACTAAAACAAATTAAACAGCATCAAGAAAGCTCCTTGCACTGGGTGTACAACACATTTCTCAGAAACATCTCTAAGCATTTCCTCCAAATTCTTAAACATTCTACTTTAAACACAGTACAATCATAATACTTTCTAGTACAGTACCCAGACTAACAACTTATATTGAAATCTAGATATTAACAACAAACTGTACTCGTTGGATATGTTAGGAATTTAACTGTCAGTAAATGTCATGTTGACAGTAATGTAACTGTGTTTGAATATCTTTTCTATGCAACCTCATTCACTACATTTTAAAATGACCAGTGCAATTTGAAAAATGACAGGATTCTAAGCTAGAACACTAATACATTTAGAATATACAGCATGTGAAGCACTCTTGGCTTTACAAGCTGTTATCACATGCTGATGTGTCTCTCATTCACTTGAATGGAGAAAAAAAACAAATGTTTTATAAAATACATCGTATAGTGGGGCCTTGTTAGTCAGGCAGTGGCCTTCATTAATCTCCAGCTTGCCGTTAAAAGGTATTAAATAGGAAGGAAAATTGAGTCCCATTCATTTCAATGGGGAGCACCCCACGTTCTCCCTTGCTAGACGTAATAGCATGGGGGCATGTTCATCAGTCAAGAAGTGGAGGGAATCAGCTGCCCACCTTGTTGGGGCCAAATTCTGATCCCTTCCACATAAATATATGCTCAAAATAAAAGTTTAAAAACTACTGAAACAGTCCATCGCCGACATGACCTACAAAAAAGGAGACGCTCCTGTAACTTGGAGATGTTCAGTAAACACACTTAACGCATTTAAATTCTGGAACTAAATCAAGCTAGTACAGGGAAGGCAATCAACAATGAAGTACTGTATGTAATCTACATAGCATTTTCTGCAGCAGATTTATACTGAGTTTACTGTAGTATTATTTTGTCATGAATTATCACTTCGCACAACTTGAGCATAATCTAATAAAGGCAAAGCTTCTGCTCAATGCTAAGAAGACTAAAGCGATAATATTCACCCGCAGTGCTGTCACAGGCCCCCCCAATACCCTTGCCCAAGACTTCATTGTCACCACGCTAAACGAGCCTCTGGAAGTTGTAACCAAATTTAAATATCTGGGTATCTGGATCGACAATAAATTATCTTTCAATGACCACGTCAAAGATGTCTCTAGAAGGTTAAAAGCAAGGTTAGGTTTCTTCTACAGAAATAGGCCCCTTTTCCCCCTTGAAACTCGAAACAAGCTTGTACAGGCCACTTTTCTCCCCCTACTCGACTATGGCGATGTAATCTATTCCTCCACCACTCTTGTAAATCTAAGTAAACTGGACATCTTTATCACCACGCATTACGGTTCATTACCAACTCCCTTTACCGTTCGCATCACTGTGACTTATCTGCAGCTGTTGGTTGGACATCCCTTACTACTAGACGCCTGCTCCATGCTGGGCTATGGACTCTTAAACTGCTCCTGCAGAAATTGCCAAGCTATCTCCCTTCCCTTATTAGTATCTCACATAGTGCATACTCATTAAGAAAATCTGACTTTATTATGCTTGACATACCAAGGACGTGGACCTCCTTTGGTAAACGTGCTATTGCATATGCCCTTCCCTCCATTTGGAACCAATTACAAACCGTACTGAAACTAACTAGCACAGTTTCAATAAACTTCTACAAATCGCTAAGTCCAGCCAAAATAAAAGACACCTGTAACTGTCATTAAGTCTCTTCCTTCCCCATGTGTGCCATATTTATCCAATGGTAAGGTATAATTGCTTTTTCATATTAACTGCTTTCCCTTCCCCTTCTACTCCTGGGTTTATCTATGCTTACGCTCCACTGCTACTCTATCGAATCACTCCTCCCCCCCCCATATCAGTTGTAGTCTGTTGTTTGTTCTAGCTGCCAAAATATATGTATTGCACACACCAGTCATCATGTTTCATTTATCAGTATGCAACCTGTAAGTCGCCCTGTCTCATATTACTGTTTACCAACGCGCCACCCTATGTGGTGGCAAATTCTTGTATGTATATTCAGCCTGTATCATGTAACGTGCATTTCATGTATATACTGTTATTATCTATCTATGTTTGTACTTTAAGTGTTTATGTCACAGGACCTCCTTGTGAATGAGCTTGCTCAATGGAGTTTTCCTGCCATAAACTTGAACTTGAACTTGAACTATCAGACTGTCAAAAGGATGTGGTTCAACTGTTACAGACAGTTCTGCTACATAGCCTTAAACTGCAGTTCAGCATTTGTAAAATAAAACTGGGCATTGAATGTACTGTGATGACAAAAAGGTATGATCAATTAACAGTAGTTTGCATGAGTTATATCATAAACCCCTGTCAGCATTCTACCTGTACCCATTAACTTGTTTCCAGTCACATCATTCTTTGAACAATTGGCTTAGCTCCTCAGTCTGACCATTTTTTGATGTCACTCACTTGCTTGACAGAAGGCTGCTTGTTTATGGGGACACACATAAACAGTGTCTGACTCTGTTTTCACTCACCACTTGAAACATTTTTTATTTACAATATTTTACCAGGAAAGACACCCCAAACTGAAATCTTGCTGTATTGAAACAACTGGGAGCTATGAAGGAGACACAATATTGAACTGGCAATCTGCAGAAAAACTTACTCTTGCTCAGATCTGAGGGAGGTGTTGTGGCAAGATATCCCACTGCCAGTCCTTATTTATAATCTTGATATGAGATATATAGGGGATATGACATGGCCTGACTGAAGATATCATATTTATCTTCATGAGAGGCCAGTGATATCATGATATCTCATGAGTGGCGATGATGTCATTGGCCTCAAGTTTGCATATCTCCTAACACAAGAGATGCCATATGTTATTTGAAAAGTATACGTGATTGATCCTGCAACTTTAAAATTACAAAAAAAAAAACTGGATTGTGACTGATCCAACTGCGGCTAACCCAACATAACACTGCATAACCCCCCAACACCACTGATTACATGTCACATGTAAAAAATGTCTGATTTTGCCACTTTAAAATTATTTATTAAACCATTTGTGGTTGATCTTGCATGTACCTTTTAAGAAATAAACAGTGAGAAAACATATCTGGTTGATCCTGTGACTTTAGTTTATCTGCTTCACCCTGAAATGTAGTGTGACCCAGGAGCTATCCACGGAAATGTAAGCGTGGTCGTGTGCTATGAATATCGGAGAATGTGAGCACTGTCTTATAGTAAGAACAAGGGCCACTACTGCCACACTTAGAAAAGTGTATTTTTATTATAGCAGCTATTTTGTCAAAGCAGCTGCTGACAGTACTCAGGCGACAACGAAGGAATTGGCAGCTTTAGCACACAGACGAGTGGGAGTATATGTATCCATATGACACATACTCACACTTCGTCTGGTCGCTAAAGCTACCGACACCTTCTTGTCTGAGTACTGTCTTAGCTTCTTTTGACAAAATAGTGATAGAATAAAAATACACTCTTCAAGTGTGGCAGTAGTGGCCCTTTATTCTTAATATCAGGCAGTGCCTCAGGTTTTGAGATTCATAGCGCTGGTCGCGCTTATATTTCTGGGGATAGCTGCTCAGTCACGCTACATTCCAAGAAGAAGTGGATAAAAGAAAGTGGCAGGTTCAACCATATATGATTTTAAAATATTTATTTGTGTAGGTGGAAGCAGGTCTCAGAGATGCATGGGGGAGTGGGGTCTTGCTTGTAAAGAGAACGTCACTGGTGGGGGGAATCCTGTTAGTAACTTGAGAAAGCCACAGGATAGAAAGTGAAACACTTTCACTTTCATTGTGATGACATGTAAGAACATGGAGATATCAATGATATCTTCACATGTGAAGATATCATTGATATCTCCACGACCTGGCTGAGATACAACATTTTATCCTGAGATTTATATCAAAACATACATTGTATAAATATATATATATATATATATACATATACACACACACACACACACAAACATACAGTATGTATATGTTTTTTATGGAATTTCTGCTTATGAAACATGGCAGTGTCAGCAAGGCCATGGGAAAAGACTGAGTTTGTTTTTTTAAAGAAACAAGCCTGACCTTTTGACCCAAAGGCAGCTGGATGCTGAAACTGAGATGGCTAAAGGTTTTCATTATTTTTAACATAGATATGCCAAAACCCCTGTGAATGTTATAAAAGCCATGTTCCTGGATGTCAAGACGTTGATAATTGGAAGCTGTTTTATTATGTTACAGTACATTTTATGGGGTAACAGGAGGAAAGCTGCTTCCTAGTAACTGTATGTAAAATTTTACCAGGAATGTGAATTAAGTTACAGGATGGAATATTGGTACATCAGTGTTTTAACTATAGCAGGAGGCTGTGAAATCAGCCTACCAGCTGGGACTCTGAAAACATCAAAGTTTTAAATGTGGCACTAGTCCTGTTACTGATTAATTATGCAGGATGAGAGTTACCTCACAGCCAGCATCATAAACAAGCTGTATGACATCACAGGATGGGTGGAACATTTTTTCTCTCTCATATTGTTAAGTGTTGTTGACAGGACACTGGAACACACTTCTGTTTTGGAATCCTAAGACTCAACCAGGCACAACTGCAGACTGAACAAACTTCATGCTTGCAAGGTAGAACTTTAGTTAACCAGTTTCAAGGCATTTTCCTGTATGCTTGTCCATTTCATTTTCTGACTGTAACCTAAATTTGCATATGTTCTCTTTTTCTTGTAACTGCATTTATTTAATTATTTTAGTAAAGACTTCTGTTTTTCTAAAGAATTCTGCCTGCGTGAGATTCCTTATATTGTATGTGTGACTGTAGAGGTTTTAGTACAAATCTGTGACAACTGTTTAGGTTTAGAAGGGTCACCAAATAGCAACCAAATTGAAAGGGTCAGTGGGGACATCCAGACGGATTTTGGGAGAATACCAGAGTCTCATACGAGTCTGCAGGGATTGTGAACTGGGCTATTGCTTGTCCTGTAGGGCGAAGGTCAAATCAGGTGTTTGCGCTGCTACCCCGAAGAGAATGTAATTATCTGGGCCATCCTCCTGTGTGTAGTAGCCATGAAAAGTATTCATATTTGGCCACAAGACTTGAGACTGGTATTGTTCCCTGATACAAAGTGTGGAGGGATACTCTGGGACCGTGTGACAAGTGTTCAGTTGTAAATCCAGTGAGCGCTCTTGGCAGACACGAGGAGGTTAGCACTGTTTCCCCCCTCCCTGTCATGGATTGCACTTAGGGGTGGGCGCTGTGAGCTCAGTGATTTGATTCCCATGAGTGGGTTCATGACAGGTGTACCTTACTTTACTTTAAATTTTATATGTGGTATTGCTTTTTGTTTGTTTTTTTGAATCAAGAAGGGGTTTGCAATACTGTTTATATACTTGTAGACTGTGGGTGGCATTTTCAAAGGAGATGCGCTCAGCTCATCTGAGATGAGCTGGCCTGTCTCTGAGATGCAGCCACTTGCTATTTTCAAAGGGCAGAGATGGATCCGTCCATCTCAGATGAGCTGAGTGCATCCCAGATGAGCCGAAGTTAAAGATAATGACATTCGACCCATCTGCAGGGGGTGTGTACTTGTGTACATGGCTGATGGATGGACCTTGTGATCCTTATCTGCCATCAACTTCTATGTTTCTATGTTTCAGCTGTATTTTCAGAACAAAATGTGGTCACATCTTGGGTGCATCTCCCAAGATGTGCCCAAAAAGATAGTACTAAAAGAAGTACACCTAAGTCCAA
The DNA here is from genome assembly GCA_016271365.2 of Neoceratodus forsteri. Classification (NCBI taxonomy): domain Eukaryota; kingdom Metazoa; phylum Chordata; order Ceratodontiformes; family Ceratodontidae; genus Neoceratodus; species Neoceratodus forsteri. The sequence goes on from CM057456.1 coordinate 657,151,544, forward strand.
TCCCCCAACAGGCAGCTACCAGGATAGCAGGCTGTGTGAGCACCAGTGTGGTATCTGAATGCACTTGCTAGCAGTAAAGACAGTACACAAAGCAGTGTGTGCTATTGTATAGTGCATATTGTGAGCACAGTCTGAAGTGTAGGTGAAATACACCATTCTACACAGGTGGGCTGAAGTGCTGGTTGTATCACTTTAAAGAATACAAAGGCAGCACTGTTAAGAAGGAGGGGGCACCATCCCTGAAAGTGGAGTTGATGAGGTGTGAGAGGAGAGTGGGGACATCCCCAATGGCCATCTAGTGGGTGGGTGTGCAAGACACCATGCCCACACAACACACTTTGTGGTGCAACACACAGCAGAAGGCAATGTCGGAGGGGGGATTGACAGGGAAAGTGCAAGGGCCAACACCCATGTGAAATGTGGCCCTGCGTGGCCTGCTGGACTGGGGCCTACAAACACAGTGCCAGTGATGTGCCAGAGCACAGGTTGGCCAGGGCAGATGCTTGGCATAGCATGCACAGGTGGTAGGGCAGCAGGCAACACACACCCCCAGGAACAGAAAATGGTGGGGCATGACAGAGAACCATGGCTGTACAGGACAGTGGCAGGTAGGCCCACTAGAATGGATGGGGTAGTGCAGGACAGGAAAGTGGCATGCATGCACACAGGAACAGCATATCTGGATGTGGACCAGGTCCCACTGGATGTAGTGTAACACAGGCTATAAACTGAGGAACATAAACAAACACACATACTTCCAGGGCTGCAGTATCTGTTGCTCACCTGTCGTGTGGGGTGGCATACGGCAGCCCAAGTTGTGCTTAGCACATGGAAATGAGCTTTGGAGCAACTATAATGAGATGCTAAGCAGTGGAATTGGGCCTGAATTTGACAATGAGCTCGTTTGCATGTTCTGGCTGAAAATAGCAACTTTGTGCCCAGCCTATCTCATTCAGCAGGGCACATCCTGCTGAGTTTTTCTCATCTCCTTAGGGTACATTTTCACGCAAGCGGGGTGGTGTGTGCTCAGCGCATCTCTGTACAGTACATTTCTGTGCATGCATGATACGGTGTACCAACCTTAACATGCACATTGGAGCATGTCTGGTGGTACAGGCTGTTTATAGCACATTCCCCAGCACTGTGCAGTGATGGTACGCCATTGCCCCATACATCACGCATTCCTATAGCTCATCTATGAAATGTGTGGAGCAGACCATGTGTGCCTCTCGCACATCTTGCGCATCCCAGCCTCTGTCACTACATTGCCCCATCTGTACACACCACCTCCAGGTGTCCCTCTGTGCCATATGCCACATACACAGGCTGCAGGGCCCCAGGGCTCTTACCTGGAGCACCATTGTGTTTGCCTACCTATTGGCTCTGGTGCAGCCCCTGGTGACCAATCTGGTGGGGGTAGTGGCCTTGCAGGAAGGCTGGACTGTTCTGAGGGTCAGGGTGTTGGGGCATCATGTGCACCGCAATAGTATGCCATGCACTGCAGAACAGTGTTGGCACTGTTCTGGTGCTCTCAGCCTGTGTGCCATTGTGCCTGTGGTCCACTGTGCCTGTAGTGTGGCTACCATGTCCACTCTGCCTGTGTACTTGTACTACAGTGTATGGCCGGGCCTTGCTGTCTGTAGCACCACAGGTGCTGTGGGCCTTTTACCCTGGCCTCCTGTATGCCACGCCCACTGTGCCTGTTTGTTCTCTGGGTCAGTGGTGTTTCTGTGTTGCCTCTTGCTGTGTCTGGGGGTGCTCTGTCTGTGCACCCATGGTGCTTTGGAGTTTCTTTCATTATTATTTCTTTGTTTATTGATCTGTTTCACCAGGACAACACGTTAAGCAGCAGGTCATTCATCTCAGGGTGCCACCTGGGGGGGGCATGAGGTGTTCTACAGAGAACTATACAGTTGCTGCATTGACACAGACTGCACAATAGGTTTGGTATACAACTGTGCATCAAGTGGACAGTTTCTGCTGTACAATATACTGTACGGTCCTTTGGGGTTGGCAGCAGCCCATGTTTTGGAGTTTACACTGCCTTCATTTTTCCCTCTGCAGCACCTCACTGCTGTGTTCCTGGCTGCGTTGCTCCTCATTGCTATTTTCAGAGCTCACAGATGCTCTCAGCTAATCTCAGATGAGCCAGCCCCAGTGAGATGGGCCCAATTAGGAAAGTGGTATTTTCAGAGGGAGAGTGGCTAGTGCATCTTCCAGCCCATCTTCTGAAAATAACACTTTTCAGCTTAGGACCATCTCACTGGGGCTGGCTCATCTTCTTTGAAAATGCCACCATGGGAGTTTAACTTCAGAGGGATAGAAATACTGCTTAATTGTTTTTCCCCTTGTGGATAGCTAGATTTTTGTCTACTAGTATTTTGGTGGCAGTTTGCATCAAACTATTTTTGGTACAGTGAACTATTTGCTGGTGGCTGAGGATTTGGCATCGTAAGACCTGCAGTTAAGTGCAGCTTACTGGATGTTTGTGTATTTGACCCAGACTGTGCCTCAGGTGGTGGAAACTGGTTTTCTTTGATTGTCTTTAGAGCACAGAACACCAGGTTGTATAAGGCTGAGTTAGGGGAGGCTTACATCATTGGTATTGGGCTTAAATGCTTTATTTTTCTCTGACTTAAATTGTTTTTTGTAGGGTATATTCTCTGTTAAATTATTGTGCAGGTTGTCCTGCTGAAAGGAAGGTTAACACTCACCGGGGTGGTGGGTCAGAGCTGTAGCTGATTGTTTCTGGAGGGCACGGGCTTGGTCCCATCCACCCTGCCCCTTACCACGCCCACCTCAAGAGTGTCATTGCCTTTATACCAGGGGTTCTGACATCACTTCCCCAAGAGGGCAAGGGACATAAAACTGTCATATCCTAAACAGCCCAGCACACTGCATAGAGGGTAAACCCACACACACACTAACAAAAAAGACAAAAAAAAAATTAAATAGGAAGGGGGAAAGAGAGACATGTGGGGAGTGGTGCAATGTACTCTTTGTGGAGCGGCAGTCTTCTGGGAGACAATTCTGGAGGCTGCGATGCTGACCTATTTGCAGGCAACTCTCTGTGCTGAGGGAGGAGGTTGCCCATCTCCAGGCCAACCTATCAAGGAGTAGGGAAACCTCCCCCACCCAAGGAACACCAGGGCCACCACCGCTGCCTCAGAGGTTGCCAAGAAAGAGGATCGGTTGGGTTCAGGGAGGGGGAGGGTGGTGGAACAGAGGTGCATTCCTCCAGTTGTACCGCTCCACAATTCATATGCCATTCTGGCAGAGTGTGGTTCCTCTATGGAGGCACCCACAGTTGAGACCAAGGAGTATACTGGGAACCTCCACAAGGGAGACCCACAGGAGGATGGCACAGGACACCACAGGGGAATGAAGCAGCTCCTGGTGGGGGACTCAGTAGTTAGGGGGGTAGAACTGGGGATGAGAGGGAGGGGAGAGGGATGTAAGGTGCCTGTCTGGTACCATGGCTTGGAGGGACAGGAAGCAAATCCTCAGGATCATGGGCACAGCTGCACAGGATAGGGAGCTAGACATCATTGTCCGCCTAGGGACAAATGACTTAGCTGAGTATGGGCTCAGAGCAGTGCAGGAGAAGTTTTTGGAGTTGGGGACAGGCCTTAGACAAGTAGCACACACGGTAACCTTCTCGGAGGTGCTGACTGTCTATGGCATGGGTGAGGCTAGGGTACTCCACACCCTGCGATTCAATGAATGGTTGAAAAACTGATGTGGAGCACAGGCTTTTGGTTTCATTGAGTACTGGGCATCCGCCTGGAGGGATGCAGGCCTATACTGATATGATAGTCTGCATCTGTCCAGGAGGGTAAAAAAGCTCCTAGGTGATAGGTTTAAATGCTTCATTGGCAATCATTTAAACTAGCCAAGGGGGGGAGGCACTTATAAGAGGCAGAGAATTCCCAGCCTCCCCCACAAAACAGAGAAGTTAATGAGATAAACACCAAGGTAGAGAGGTTGATAGTGAGCAGGACTGGGGTAAATGGAGAAAAAGGTAAAGGCAGTAAGGGCAGGGATGGGGCCAAAAAGGGTAAGGCCATCGCAAAATGGAGGGTGATGAGTACCAATGCCCGTAGTCTGGGTGACAAGCTTCCTGAACTAGTGGCTTTGATAGAAGAGGGATACCTGGATATTGTGGCAGTCACAGAAACATGGTACATGGAGAACCATGACTGGGATGTCAACATATCAGGGTACACAATCTACAGGAGGGCTGGGGGGGTAAAAGAGGAGGAAGAGTAGCTCTCTACGTAAGGGAAGGGATCAAAGCAACGGAACTAAAGGGTAAACAGGGAGGAGAGGAGAGGAGAGGAGGCACTGTGGGTCACTTGGAGACAGGTAATGGCACCACAATCTGCACAGGGGTTGTATACAGACCCCCATCTCAGCGGGAGGAAATGGACAAGGAAATGATAGAAGGCATCCTTAGAATGGCAGAGAAAGGGGGAGGTATTGTTGATGGGGGACCTGAATATGCCAGACGTTAACTGAAGCACATTTGCTGCAGCCACATCCAAGAGCAGGGTAATTCTCGATGCCCTACAGGGGCATGCCTCAGACAGCTAGTGTTGGAACCCACTTGGGAGAGAGCAATCTTAGACCTGGTATTCTCAAATGGGGCTGGAGAGAGGATCTCAGATTTAGAAGTGTGCAGCTATCTGGGAACAAGCGACCATCAAACAGTGTGGTTCATGATAAACACAGCTGTAGAGTCAAGAGATAAATAAAGCGAGAGAGTACTGGACTTTAGGAGGACTGACTGGCAAAACGGATGAGTGCCTAAGGAATGCACTAGCAAATGGACAGGAATGAGGGGTGGAAGAATAATGGTGAAAAATCAAAACTGCTATTGCAGAGGCAACAAGCCTTTGTGTGAAGCAAATAAATGAAACAAAATAAAGTAGAAAAACACTATGGTTCTCAAAAGAGGTGGCAGGGAAGGTTAGGGAGAACAAAATAGTATTCAGGAAGTATAAGGAAACACAGAAGGAGCAGGACAGATAACGGTGTCAGTCAAAGCAAAAGGAAGCAGGGAAGGCAGTTAGAATAGCGATGGCCCAAACCGAGGAAAAGACATCCAACTCAGTTAAGAAGGGGGATAAAACCTTTTATATGTACATTAGGAAGCAAAGAAATACCAGGGAAGGGATAGTGAGGCTTAATAAAGGGGAGGGGAGGTGGTCAGAGGGTGACAGTGAAAAGGCAGAGATTCTAAATGAATACTTTTGCTCAGTATTCACAAAAGAAGAGGGGGAGGTACCTAAACCAAATAATAGAATTACTCTGGATAGGGGGGTCAATACTAGTCCATTCACAGAAGAAAGGGTCCTGAAACTCTTAAAACTCAAGGCAGACAAAGCAATTGGGCCTGATGGAATTCACCCCAGAACTCTAAAAGAACTAAGGGGAGAACTAGTGACACCACTGACTACCCTTTTTAACAAACCATGGGAGGATGGTGTGGTACCTGAGGACTGGAGGAGGGTGGATGTTATTCCCCTTCACAAAAGTGGGAGCAAGGCAGAGGCAAGAAACTACAGACCTGTTAGTTTGACCTCAGTGGTAGGGAAAATGATGGAATCACTTCTGAAAGAAAGAAATGTTGAGTACCTAGAGGTCAGCGGGGCACAGGACCCAAGGCCAGTGGATTCGCAGCGGGAAGGTCATGTTAGATGAACCTAATACATTTCTTTGACTGGGTGACCAAAGTAGTAGACCAGGGATGGGCTGTGGATATGGCCTACCTAAACTTTAACAAGGCATTTGACACAGTCTCACACAAAAGATTAATAAACAAGTTAGCCAGCCTGGGAGTGGGTCCCAGGGTGGTAGCCTGGGTAACAAATTGGCTGGTCAACCGGACACAGAGGGTATTAGTAAATGGAATACACTCTGAAGAAAGGGGGGTTTCTACTGGGGTACCTCAGGGTTCAGTACTGGGACCGGTCCTCTTTAATGTCTGTATAGGTGGCATTGCAGAGGGGCTGGAAGGAAAAGTATGCCTCTTTGCAGACGACACAAAGATCTGCAACAGGGTTAATACATAAGGAGGGGTGGAAAAGATGAGAAGGGACATGGCAAGGTTGGAGGAATGGTCAAAAGTATGGCAGCTTAGATTCAATGCAAAGAAGTGCAAAGTAATGCACCTGGGAAACAAAAACCCGGGGAAGAGTTCACGATGGGGGGGTGGGGTGTACTAACAACAACAAAAATGGAAAGGGACCTCGGGGTAGTCATATCAGGTAACTTTAAGGTATTGTAGGCAAGCAATGTGAGAAGGCAGTAAGGAGGGCTGGGGGGATACTGTGATGCATAGTGGGAGGCATCACCAGTAGAAAACAAGAAGTTGTTATCCCTCTGTACAGACAGCTGGTGAGACCCTGTCTGGAGTACCGCGTGCGGTTCTAGAGACCCCATCTCCACAAGGACATAGAGAGGATGGAGGCAGTCCAGAGAAGGGCAACTAAAATGGTGCAGGGTCTGTACCAGAAGCCATATGAAGAGAGACTAAAAGAGCTTAATATGTATAACATTGAGGAAAGGAAGGAGAGGGGGGACATGCTAGAAACTTTCAAGTACCTCAAGGGAATCAACAAAGTCCAAGAGGGTAGCATATTTCAAAAAAAGAGATGTGCAAGTACAAGGGGGCACAATTTGAACATAGAGGGGGGAGACTCAGGGGCAACGTGAGGAGGTATTTTTCACAGAGAGGGTGATGGACGCATAGAACTGCCTTCCAGAGGAGGCTATGGGGTCAAAAACAGTGGGAGGATTCAAGAATGCATGAAACAGACATAAGGCAATTATTAGTGAGAGGTAGGAGGAAGTACCTGTAGGCTGTTGGTTAACTAGAGTCTGCAGCTTATCTAATAGGTAGGGAAATTGGCAGATTGGGTGGGCCAAGCAATCCGTATCTGCTGTCAAAGTCTATGTTTCTGTTCTATGCTTCTTGTTTCCATGTGCACTCAGGGTGGGAATAAAGTGAAAATCACACCAGACTATAATGTAAATAAACCATTGTATAGATCATGACAATGCAATACAGCTCTGTTGCATTGTCTTACAATGTGTAAGTGGGTTTAATTTCTCTGCATTCAGGTATAGGCATCATCCATCGGTTTTCATTTCCATAGGTAGCTGCCAAAACTACTGGTGTAATGTAGAAAAAGAAAGTAATTAAGTTTAAAAAAATACCTCATTGTTTAGAATTTGTCTTTTCTGAGATCATAACGGCACGTACTGTAGCTACAGTATGCCAAAGATGAGCTTTAAAATGGCAAGGTAAACTGCTAACTATTATAGTATATTCACTTCAGCAATTGCTATTGTCAGTACAGTACTTCTAAGTCCATGTGAGGGGAGTTTGGACAATTTTACTGTGATAGATACAGACAGAAACATAGAAACAGAGACAGTGTTGGTCGAAAAAAGATCACTAAGCTGGCCCAGTGGCACGGCGGGTTGAAGCATCCATGCCTCAGTGTTGTCATGATGGCAACCTTGGTTTGGGAATGGACTTGGGTTATTTGGGGGCCCAGCTGAGAGAGGGAAGATTGAGCTTCCGTAGGACAGCTCTCTTCCCTCTGGGAGGGGGCAATTCAGTGCCTCGCCGTTAGACTGCCACTTGGCAGAAGCCAGGTGGAAGTGCATGCGAGGCCTCAAATTGTGGGATGAGCCAGAGTTAGGAGTACTGGAGCACCTCCTCAGAGGTGGAGCCCACTTGCATGTTCATTGCACAGCCACCCTGCTCAGGGTGAAAAATCAGGTGGAAAAACAATGGAGGTTGGGCTACATGATGCACGACTCACTAGCACCGGGCGGCCTCTCTGGTCATGAGGGGTAGTCAGAGACTCGGGACAGTCGGGGACTGTGGGACAAACTGACATAGCTGCACAGCCTGCCATGTGGAGATTAAAACCTTTATGGAAAAAGAAAAAGACCACTGATCCATCCAGTCTACTCAGATTTACCCTACTGTACTCTGATCTATTGTCTAGATGAGGTTTCTACCCTCACTCTCTGCCTTACTGCTACCCACCCCAAATAACTAGTAAGCCCTTTATTCTGTGCCAGCCCTGCATGAATTTATTAATGTTTTTTGTGCCCACCACTACTGCCAGTAGGCTGTTCTATTACTTAAGGACTGTCTCCACAAAGTAAAACTTTCTTGTATCCCTCCTGAATCCCCCTTCCCCATCTTACATTCATGTCCCCTTGTTTCTGACCCACCTTTCCTGCTTAATAGTTCCTCACAGTTTACCTTGTTTATTTCAGGAACTTGAAGGTCTCTATTGTGTTGCCTTTTTCTCTTCTGGCCTCCAGTGAGTACATCTTCAGTGCCCTGAGTTGATCCTCATAGGATCTGCCCTGTTGACTCTGAATAATGTTGGTTACTCTACATTGCACTGTCTCCAGCATGTCTCTGTCTTTCCTCAGGTGAGTACTCCACAACTGGGCACAGTATTCCAGTTGGGTCTCATCAGTGATTTATAGAGTGGTTGTATTACCTCTTTCACTCAAAAACAAACTCTGGCCAGAGCCAATAGGGCTGTGACGAGCTGTCAAGTGACCAAAGTTACACGTATGCGTAGAAATTATTGAATGCCTGGATGTAACTTGGCCATTTTTTAGAGGTGTTGCACCAAATTTTCAACATGGGCTTTTTGGGACCCCTCCTCATGAAGAGTGCCAGTGTCATTTGGTTCCCTTGTCCTAAAAGGTGATTTCGCACAGCAACCATGCCATTCTGTGCCACAGGTGCAAAAACACATTTTGGGCAGGATATGAAAAATGACAGCTGCATTGCTAAAAAGGAGGTATGCAAAAATGGCAAAGTTGAAAATCTGGAGTGAAAATATTAAAGATTGGCAAAGCTAGGAGCGTGTGTAGAAACTGCACAGCACACTCGTAACGCAGTCATTTTTTGGATTTTTTTCACCAAATTTGCAACCTGGGCTTTTTGGTACCCCACTTCATGAACAGTGGCACTGTCATTTTGTTAATCAGTCCTGAAAAGTGATTCACCGACTGCGAAATCACTTTTCACAACTGAGTAACGAAATGACAGTGACACTATTCACAAATTGGGGTCCCAAGAACCCCATGTTGAAAATATGGTGCCAAAATTCAAAAAAATTACTTATCAACTTAAGTTTAAAAACCCATTGAATGCAAGCAAGCAGCAACCAAGCAATCTTTATATTTATAGCGTCTTTCAAAATCAAGGCGCCGTACGTATTATAAAATTATAATATAAAAACAAACACTATAATAATAACTTAAATTCAATCAATTGATTAATCAGGGAAGGCCAAAGAAAATAAATAAGTTTTCAGCATTAATTAAACAATTTAAATGCCATTATAGCTTGCTTACCTTTGATTCTTAGTAAATAAACAAATCAAAATGAAAGAAAAAAACACTATGGTTCTCAAAAGAGGTGGCGGGGAAGGTTAGGGAGAAAAAGACAGCATACAGAAAGTATAAGAAAACACAGAAGGAGCAGGACAGAGAATTGTACCAGTTAAAGCAGAAGGAAGTGGGAAAGGCAGTCAGAATAGCAAAGGCCTAAACCTAGGAAAAGATAGCCAACTCAGTTAAGAAGGGGGATCAAACCTTTGATAGGTATTGTACATTAGGGAGTGAAGAAAAACCAAGGGAGGGATAGTGAGGCTTAACAAAGGGGAGGGTGGGCAGGCAGAGAGGGACAGTGAAAAAGCATGGATACTGAACGAATACTTCGGCTCAGTATTCACAAAAGAAGAGGAGGGGAGGTACCTAATCCAATCAGCGGAAGCACTCTGGATAGGGGGTTGATACCAGTCCTTTCACAGAAGAAAGGGTTCTGAAAGAACTCCTAAAACTGAATGTGGACAAAGCAATTGGGCCTGATAGGATTCACCCCAGAATTCTAAAAGAACTAAGGGGATAACTAGTGACACCACTGACTACCCTTTTTAACAAATCATGGGAGGATGGTGTGGTACCTAAGGACTGGAGGAGGGCAGATGTAATTCCTCTTCACAAAAGTGGCACCAAGACAGAGGCAGTAAACTACAGACCTGTTAGCTTGACCTCAGTGATAGGGAAAATGATAGAATCACTTCTGAAAGAAAGAATTGTTGAGTACCTAGAGGCCAGCGGGGCACAGGACCCAAGGCAGCATGGATTCACAGCAGAAAGATCATGTCAGATGAATCTAATGGCCCCTTCTCTTCTCTATTTTTATTAATAGCATCGCATCTGCTATTCTAAATTGTTCCTCGATCCTCCATGCGGACAACCTGGTTCTGTACTGCAGTGACAAGAACGTAGACCACATAAACCAAACTCTCTCATCTGCTTTCATGTCTACTAAATCCTGGCTCACTCAACACAAGTTAATCCTTAATGTTAGCAAAACCCAATCCATGCTGTTTGGGACTGCAGTCAAATTAAAACAAAATCGGGACTTATTTAAGGAATCTGGACAGGGAGGGATGGACCTTGAATCAGTACGCTCTTTTAAGTATCTTGGAGTCCTACAACATGAAAATCTCAATTTTTGATAAGCACATAACAGCTACCTGCAAAGCAGTCAATGCTAAAATTGGGGTAGCCTACAAAACAAGCTATGTCCTTACACAGTCAGCTAGACTAGCCATTGCCCGTGGTATACTGCTTCCATCGCTATCCTAGGGGATAGTCACTTACCTCTACGCATCCCTCTTGCTCCTCAAAGAAGTGGGATACCACCTATAACAGCATATGCAGGTATGCCTCTGCCTCCCCTTGGTCGAAACATCACTGTCAGCTCTATGCTGATCTTAATTGGCTACCCCCTACTTCTGCTCATGCTCTCGTCCTTGGCTGCTTGACTGACAATATTCTCAGAGCAGGTATCCCTGTCTCACTTCCCTCACTGCTTACCCCATTGCCTTCCTCGCACAGTCTTCGATCGTCTGATAAAGCCTTGCTGCTACTAACTAGATGCAAATCAAACAAAGGAACCCTTGCTTTCTCGCATTCGGCAGCCAAACTCTGGAACTCCCTCCCTCTTGATGTCTGTCTAGCTCCTAGTCATGGTAATTTCAAAATCAAATATTCCTCCTTCTTCTTTAGTCAGGTCTCCTGTACCTGTTTCAAACCCCCCTGAACAAGGCACCCTGTTTTTGCTGCCACTCCCCCCCACCGATGTGATTTGATCTCCTCATTCTAGGCACTTAAGCTTCAAATGGCTATGTTTGGTGCTCTGAAACCAATTTTATTGTTTGCTCATTGTGCTGTAGCTCTCTACAAAGTATTGCGTATATACCCTTAGCTGTTTATTCTTGCTAATCTCTTTACTTGCCTCTCTCTCAGGGCATAACATGTGTTTACTGTTTTACCCCGCTTCACTGTAACCTCTCAGGGTGTGACAAGAATTAGTCTGTTTCTTAGCTAGGGCACCTACTTGGTAAACAAATTTTAATCTTTTAAACTAATACGAAAATCTGGCTATTACACTTTGATTACGGTATTGAACCTACTGTGCAAACCAGTGTTACCTCTGATTATGCAGCCTTTTCTATACTCTGTACCCTATGTGTATATTGAAATCCTGATGTCATTTTTTTCACCTTGTTTTTGTACCATCTTCTGTATTTGCCACTGTCTGTATTTTTCCCTGTTAGTGCTTTGTAATCCTCCCGATCTGTGCCTGAAAATAGTCATCTCTATGGCTACTGCACTTACCTGGTAAACAAAAACTAAATAAAATAAATAAATAATAGATTTCTTTGACTGGGTGACCAAAGTAGTAGACCAGGGAGGGGCTGTGGAGGTGATATATCTAGACTTTAGCAAGGCATTTGACACAGTCCTGCACAAAAGATTAATAAACAAATTAGCCAGCCGGGCAGCGGGTCCCAGGGTGGTAGACTGGGTAAAAAATTGGCAGGACAACAGGACACAGAAGGTAATAAACGGAGTCCACTTCAAAGAAAGGGGGTTTACTAGTGGGGTACCTCAGGGTTTAGTACTGGGTCCAGTCCTTTTTAATGTCTTTATAAGTGACATTGCAGGGAGACTGGAAGGAAAAGTATGCCTTTTTGCAGATGACACAAAGATCTGCAACGGGGTTGATACACAAGGGAGGGTGGAAAGGATGAGAGGGGGCTTGGCAAGGCTGGAGGAATGGTCAAAAGTATGGCAGCTTAGATTCAGTGCAAAGAAGTGCAAAGTAATGCACCTGGGAAACAAAAACCCAGGGGAAGACTACACAGTGGGGGGGGGGCGGTATTAACAACGAAAATGGAAAGGGGCCTAGGGGTAGTTATATCAGATGTCCTAAAGTTAAACAAGCAATGTGAGAAGGCAGTAAGGATGGCTGGAAGTATACTGGGATGTATAGGGAGAGGCATCACCAGTAGAAAAGAGGAAGTTGTTATCCTTCTGTACAGACAGTTGCTGAGACCCCATCTGGAGTACTGAGTACAGTTCTGGAGACCCCATCTCTGCAAGGACATAGACATGATGGAGGCAGTCCAGAGGAGGGCAACTAAAATGGTGCAGGGTCTGCAACAGAAGCCATATGAAGAGAGAGTAAAGGAGCTTAATATGTATTCCCTTGAGGGAAGGAGGGAGAGTGTGAACATGATAGAAATGTTCAAGCACCTCAAGGGAATAAACAAAGTCCAAGAGGGCAGCATCTTTCAGAAAAAGAGATGTGCAAGAACAAGGGGACACAATCTGAAGATAACAGGGGGGATGGCTCAGGGGCAATGTGAGGAAGTATTTTTTCACAGAGAGTGTGGTGGACACATGGAACGGCCTTCCTGAGGAGGTTTGGGGTGAAAAACAGTAGGGGGAATTCAAGACTGCATGGGACAGACATAAGGTAATTCTGGTGTGGGGTAGGAGGAAGAAGGCTGTTGGTTAACTAGGATCTGCAGCTTATCTGATAGGTGGGGAAAATGGACAGACTAGGTGGTCCAAGCAGTCTTATCTGCTATCAAAGTCTATGTTTCTATGTTTCTTCAGTTTGCAATTCAGCTTTGAAGAGTACAGATGTGTCCCGGTCCAAAGAAGATGACAGCGTCGATCTCCGGAGGTAAGTATGGGGTAAGGGAGGTGTGGGAGGTGGGTGATCAGTGGAAGGGTGGTGATAGGGAGGGAGGGGACAATGATGAGGACCATTTTCTTTTTACAGGTAAAAAAACATCAAGGGAAGGTTTTCTTTATTTACAGGAAAATAAAACAAAACATACATTTGGGTACACTGGGGTGGGCTCCCAGTGTGCCACATGAGTTGGGGGTGGGTACATGATGCTGACATGGGGATTGGGCACCCTGATGTCAGAAGGGGGAAGGAAAAACAAACAGTTGAGCACACTGGAGTAGGCTCCCAGTATGCCACATGAATTGGGGGGGATATAATGCCACATTGGGACTGGGCACCCCGAAGTCAGTGCAGGGCAAATATATAAATACAGTTGGACACACTGTAGTGGGTTCCCAGTGAGCCACATGAGTTGGGGGGCTACATAATGCTGACACGGGGATTGGGGACCCCAATGTCAGTGCAGGGATGGGGACCGAGGAGGACAGAAGCAGTGGGAGGGTTTTCTTTCCTGCCGGTGTTGGTGGCGGTGATGCAACTGCGCATGCATGGCACTCACGCATGTGTAGTTGTGGTGAATGGCATTTTGCCATTCACAACATGGCAGCGCCAGTGGAACAATGCATGTGCACAAGTCACACATGCATAGTTCTTGCCCAAGAACACAGAAGTAACATCCAAAATAGTGTGTCTGTTATTCCGTAGTGGCTGATCGTGGCAGAGTGTTTCAAGCATCGATGGGCTTTTGGAAGGATACTTCCAAAAATCCAATGGAAGGTTCCATGATCGGCCATTTTTAAAGCTACAATCAATCCCAAAATGGCTGTAGGATCTGCCCACAGCCCTAATGAGCACCAGCGGGGGAGAGGATCAACATAGGTGTGGTATACTGGCCTCCAGGGCAGGTTGAGGACAGGGATGAAGAGCTTCTAGAGGAGATCAGAGGTGTAGCACAAAAAGGGGATACAGTGGTTGTAGAAAACCTGAATATTCGCAATGTTAACTGGAGCATCCCAGTGGCAGATTCTACTAGGAGCCAAAAGGTGGTTGAATCCCTACAAGACTGCCTACTGACACAACTAGTTAGTGCCCTGACTAGGCTGAACACCATCCTGGATGTGGTCCTCACTAACTTAAAGATAGTAAGGGGCAAGGGCTACAGGGGTTGGGGAGCCACTGGCCAACAGCGACCACAACTCTATGTGGTTTGAGTTAGCCCTAGGTGTAGAAAAATTGCAATCCAAGACAGAGGTTTTAAACTTTAGAGGAGCCAATTTTGACAAAATGAGGGATGTAGTCAGAAGGAAGCTGTTAAGGATTCAGGCACATTTAGATGTGGAAGAAATATGGTGGCTGGTTAAGTTAACCATTTTAGAGGCTACCAAGATGTGCATGAGAACATTGACCAAAAAAAAACAAACACAAAAAAACAGTATAGTTCAGTAACTAGGTAAGGACCAGAATCAGAACCAAAAGGGAGGCATATTGAAACTATAAAACAACTCAGGAAGACAACACATGGGAAGCCCTCATTCAGAAGAACAAAGAAGTAAAGAGTATAGTGAAATAAGCTAAGACTGAAATGGAGCTTCAGCTTGCAGAAGGGGTTAAAGAAGGGAACAAACTTTTTTTGATATATACAAGAAAAAAGAAAGAAAAGGGAAGGAATGGTTAGATTCAAAGATGGTGACAGAGTAGTGGAGGAGAATAGGCAGAAGGCCACTGTTCAGAACAACTCTTTTAGCTCTGTGTTCAGCGAGGAACACAAAGGCCCAGTACCAGACAATGGCATCAAGGCTGCTGACAAAGGTGTTCCACAAATGGAAGCACCATCAATCACCAGTAGTAGGGTTAGAGAGGCCCTGTATCACCTCAGGGAAGACAAGTCACCAGGGCCTGATGGAATACACCTGAGGGTGCTAAAGCAACTAGCAAATGAGTTGGCAGGTGCCTTGGCACATTTATTCAGCAGATCACTTCAGACAGTGGTAGTGCTGGGAGTCTGGAAAAGAGCTGATATGGTACTTCTACACAAATGGAGGGAGTAAGGAGGAAGTAGGCAATTACTGACGGTCAGCCTTACGTCAGTAGTGCGGAAACTGATGGAAACCTTAATAAAACAAGACTTGGTAGAGTACCTAGATAAGAACGATCTGCAGGATGACAGGCAACATGGTTTCATGGCAGGAAGGTCATGCCAAATTAACCTAATCACATTTTTTGACTGGGTCACTAGGGAACTAGACAGAGGCCACCCAGTGGACCTCCTCTACTTTGATTTTAGTAAGGCCTTTGATTCGGTGCCGCACAACCACCTGCTGAAAATATTGGATGATCTGGGTGCAGCCAAGTGCATAATCACTTGGGTAGGTAATTGGTTTAGGGACAGAAAACACAGAGTAGTGGTCAGTGGGGTGAGGTCTGGTGAAGGCATGGTCACTAATGGTGTGCCCCAAGGTTCAGTGTTTGGGCCAGTCCTGTTTAATGCCTTTATCAGTGACATTGGCACAGGTATCCAGGGCAAAATTGACCTATTCACGGATGATGCCAAGCTAGGAGGAAGGGTTGACAGCAAGGAGGCAGTGAAGGACCTACTGTACAAAAAGACCTACAGAGGCTAGAAAGATTTTTATTTATTTATTTATTGAAATGTTTCACCAGGAAAGGTACACTGACCAATTTAATGCTCATCTCATGGCATGCCCTGGGGGAAGGGGGAGTGGGATATACAACATATTTAAATGATACAAAAACAGTACGGAGACAGGAACATAATATACATGATAATCAATGCATACAATAGTAATACAGTGTAATCGTACAGAGAATTCATGATGACTCAGTAACAGCAAGGGAGGGTAGCGTGAGTAACAAGACACATATAGTAAGTGTTAGGTAATTAAGAGCGATAGGTGAAGGGAGGAAGAGGAGGTGTGGAGAGGGGAGAGTAAGTAAACAAGGAGGGAGTCAAGAGCATGAACAGTTTGTGGTCAGGCAGTCGAGTAGAGCTGAAGTGAGGGAGCTCATTGAGGAGGAGTGGCGAATTTGTGGAGAGAGAGCATTCCACAGTTTTGGTAGATGGTGCGAGAAAACGTTTTGGCCAGAGGATGTAGATCTGTTGGGGATAAAGAAGGTGCATAGGTTTTCAGATCTCAGAGAGTAATGGGTGAGTGGAGGTGTACTGAGGAGGAGAAGTAGGAGGGGAGAGAACCAAGCCAGAATTTAGAGATGAACTTGGTACTGTGTAGCATACAACGATTTTGGAGCAGTTCAATGTCTGGCATCTGAAGTTCAACACAAAAAAATGTAAGGAGATGCATTTGGGTAAAGGGAACCCAAGGACAGAGTACCACCTCAGTGGAGCCCAGTTCAGCACCACACAGGAAGAACGGGACCTAGTTGTCATCATAAGTAGCACCCTTAAACAGACAAGCCAATGCTGCAAAGCTTATAGCAAGGTCAACCAAATGCTGGAGTGCATAGGAAGGGGATTCGACAGCAGGAGGAAGGAGGTAATACTTTCACTCTACAGGTCCCTGGTAAGGTCCATCTGGAGTACAGTACCATGTCCAGTTTTGCAGTCCACATCTGAAAAAGGATATAAACAGGTTGAAGGCTGTTCAGAGAAGCGTGTCCAAAATGATCCAGGGCCTTCGAGGTCACTCCTACGAGGAGCGTCTGGAAGCATTAAATATGTTCTCACTGGAGACAAGAAGGGAAAGGGGAGATATGACTGAAGCATACAAGTTCCTGAGAGGAATAAATAAGGTGCCACCCTCTGACCTGTTCAACAGTCTCTAACTCTAACACTAGAAGGCACAAGTGGAAGTTGGGGGGATCTTCAAGAGGGAGCTTAGGAGACACTATTTTACAGAAAGAGTCATGGAGACCAGCTGAGGTAATTGAAGCAAAGTCTGTGACACCACTCAAGCTGGGTGGGACAAGGGTAAAGCACAATCAAAAGCAACAAGAGCAGTAGGAGGCATTGGGCAGAAGGGGGTTAGGTTCTGGGATCTGAAAAGGTCCAAGGAACACATGGGCAGACTAGATGGACCCTTGGTCTCCTTTTGCTGTCTTTGTTTCTCTGTTTCTGTGTTTTCTCCTGCTATCAAAACCTCTTTCAATGTACCACAGCATTCTGGTTGCATTGCTATAGGCCTTGTTACACTGGCTAGTTAGTTTTAGGGAGTCACTTATGAGGACCTACTGGTACCTTTCCTCTGAAGTAGTTGCCAACTTAACTCTTCCCATTCAGTATTCCATTCTCAGGGTTCTTGTTCCCTGTGTGCATTGCCTTGCACTTTTTGGCATTGAATTTCAACAGCCAGACCTTGGACCACCTCTCTAACCTTTGCAGGTCCCTTTGCAACTCCCTTACCCCCTCCTTGGTGTCTACCCTGCCATAAAGCTTAGTGTCATCTGCAAAGAGATACATCTTGCCCTGTATTCCTTCTCCTATGTCCTTGATAAACATATTGAAGAGAACTGGTGCCAGGACTAAGCCCTGTGTTACCCCACTCATGACTTCTCTTCCCCTGATCTGACCCTGTTTACCACCACCCTCTGCTCTCTCCCCCAACCAACTTCCCACTTATCTAATTAGGTCCTTTACCTCTCCCAGATCCGATAATTTTGTCAACAATGTTCTGTGTGACACTGAGTCAAATGTCTTGTTGAAGTTGAAGTAGAATAAAAAATCTACTATTTGTCCCTGATAAACCACCTTTGTTACAGGCAAAGAATGCTATCAAGCTGACCTGTTATGACCTTTCTGCCACCAACCCATGCTGCTTACCATCCTAGAGAAAACTGATCTCCAGGTAGTCTACTAGGTCCTTTTTAGTTAGAGCCTCCATTAGTTTACCAAAGATGGAGGTTAGATTGATGGGCCTGTAATCTCCAGATTCCTCCCTGTTCCCTTCTTTGTGAAGTAGCACCATGTCTGCTATCCTGCAATCTCTTGGAAAAACCACCACTGACTGTAGTAAGCAATGGCATAGCCCTGTCAGTGGACAAGCCAGTTCTGATGCCAATTCCCGGAGCACCATCAGGTGCATCCCACCTCTCCCTGGAGCCTTGTCTATTTTCAGGGCTGCAAGCCCTTTTCTAACCCTTTCTCCTGAAATTACCACCTGCCCTATTTCTGGGATCCCCCTTGCAGCAGTCTTTATGCAGCATTCTGTCAGAGGCCCACTATGCCCTACTGTGAATACTGAGCAGAAGTAGTTGTTTAGAATGGCTGCCTTCAGAGCATCCTCCTCCTCTACCGCCTGGCCCCCTTGGACAACTTAACAATCCCCCCCTCTCATCTTCCATTTTAACCTGGCATCCCTGAAGAACTGTTTCCCCTCCTCAGCATGCAGCCCTATGTCTACTTTTGCATCCCTGGCTGATTTGTTGGCCTCCTTCATCTTTACCTGCTGTTTGCTCCATTCTTTGTCCCCTTGTTTCTCCTTGTAGCTAATAAAGGACCTTTGTTTGGCCCCTCACTGCCTCCCTGACCTTCTTAGAGAATCATATCGGTCTTGTGTGCATATTATTCTTATTAACTAGCAAGCATTGATTGGTTGCTTCAAAAATGCCTCTTTAATTTCACCCCAGCTCCCTTCCCCCATTTTATCCACTCCCAACAATTTACACTTGACTGATCCCCTCATCAGATTGAAGTCTACTTGTCTGAAATCCAGAACCACAGCCAACAACTAGGGTGTACTGGTACACAGAGCCAGGTCAAACCTTAAGGTGCTATGTCAGTGGACCAGTGGTTCCCCAACCAGCACTCCATCTGCTGTTTCTGAGTTGGTGAGTACCATGTCGAGCATGGCAGCCTGCACAGTGTATGATGATTATGGTATGCTGGTGCACAGAGCCAGTTCAAACCATATGGTGCTAGGTCATTGAACCCAGTGGTTCCCTAACCCACACTCCACCTACCATTTCTGAGTTGATGAGTACCACATTGAGAATTGCAAGCTGCCTTGTGCGTTCCCTGACCAGCTGCACCAGCAGGCTGTCCTGCTACAAATCTAACATAGCCTGACTTCTGGTGCTCTTAGCCACTGGAATGTCCCAATTTATGCCTGGTAAATTAAGATCCACCACAAGCACAACCTCCCTCTTTGCGGCCCCTTCTCAATCTGTGCCCCTAGTTCTATATAGCTCTTATTTCTCTGTTCCAGTGGTCTATATACCACCTTCATGTGCAACTACTTTCTTAATGCTGTTATGTGCTGTATCCACAGCAATTCCATCTCCCCATTTCCTCCCCTGATGGACCCAACCTCTACTGCCAACATGCCTTCCATGACATAGAGGGCTACCCATCCTCCTTTTCCATTAACCTCATCTCTCTTATACATGGTATGCCTTAGCAAGGCAGAGGATTCTTCTAACATACTTTTGTCTTTTTAAATGCTGTTTAAAACTGGCCTGTCTTTCCTGTGTTGTGGGTGTACAGAAGAGTTGTGAAAATAAAAAATGAATGCAGCTACAAGTGAGTGGGTCATTTACTCCACTGGATGTGAAATGTAACCTTTGCCTGGGAATTACTGTATATTTGTGTGTGATTCAGCTTATCCCTGCCTGCCTAAGAATATCCCTATAGAGATTGCACATAAGGACTCACAGTAGGACTGCAAATTTTCATTGTAAGAATATTTTCTCTATATTCGTTGATAGGTAGCTTTCTGAGAAAATAGTTTTACAGTAAAAATTAATTTATTTCAACAAGTGCCATGAGTCCAATACCAGAGTCTCTACCTTTGCAAGTGGAAGGCTGCTATGGTACCGATTATTTAACAGATGTTCTGTTCACCTGATGCTCATCTAATGATCTTTCTTTTTCAAGTAAGATTTAAATAACCACAAGCAACTAGAAGCTTGAATGTTGAACTCTGACCTATTAATTTTCAACAGGTGCCATGGGCCCAGGACCAGAAGATTGCTGTGGTACAAACTACCTGACTGATTTTCTGTTCACAGTCCCGCTTTCTGAAATAAAATTGAAGTAACCACACACCAGCCAGGATCCCAAATGCTGAGGGGGATGCTGAACACTGACCTCTGACTTCCAGTCAGCATCACAAGCTGCTTAAGCTCAGCATGAGATGTTCAGTTTGCCCACCTTCTAATTACAATCCCAAAATTTAAAAACTGAAAAAAAAATAGCAAACAAACGCCAACAGGGAACAACTTATCCAAGCACCAGCCTGTTACTGCACCTGGTTACTTCCATTTTTCTTGGCTGATGCCCTAGCTACCAAAGTTGATAAGCAGCATGAGTGCAGAGTGCAAAATTTAATAGGTGCCCACATCTGTGAGGGTCTGACTCTACAAAATAATACCCACACTAATAGTAGTGCTAATAAAAGCTTTATTTTTAGACAGGATTTTGATGACAAAGAAACATGCACCATTAGGATGAATCCTATTTGCAATTCAATACAATTCAATGTATTCAATACAAAGTGTTTTAAATTACAAAAGTTGCATGATTTAGATGCATTACATACAGTACTGCACAATAAAATGTTCATACATTTAATTACAGGTACACGTGCCGCTAATGCAAAACATCATGGGAAGATTATGTATCTCACCAATCATATTTATACCTTGATGGTTTGGAGTAGTGAAGTATGTTGAATGTTGTGTTTTCTCAAAACTTCGCTTCGTTGTAAATGCTCTGCCTGAGTAAATCTTGCTTCAGTGCTTTTTGCACTTAAATGTTTTTTAATTTGCTTTTCTATTTTGGGCTCACCATTATCAAAATAAATGAGATCATGATGTAGGTTCCTTCTTCTCCCTTCCCAGTTATAGTAGAAATCTGTGCTATTCAGGGTATATAGTTTCCTGGGATTCTATTCACCCAACACCCATATACTAATGGGTGTTTTTTTGTGTCGGGTGTTCCTTTTTTAACAATACAACATACATGTATGCAAATTACCTATCCAGATGTTTATGTCAGAGTTAACTTAAAATGTCTATACGTATTTTGTCTCTTTACTCATGTTAGTGTATTTGTCATCATGTGAGTTGAAACTAATTGTTTTTATTGAGATATGTTGTATTGGATTAAATATCTGGAACTATGAAGTTTTACCACTTTCAGGAGCACCTTGTAAACAGGACTCTGTCCTAAAGGTGTTATGTTATACTTTCCTGATAAAAAAATAAATAAAGATTGTACTGCTACATATAGGACTATGACAGTAACAAGGACTGGATTCAAGTAATGGGACCAATGACACAGTAAACTACTGCTGAAGTCTTTTCCCCAACCCCCTTAAACTTGTGACCCTTTTGTGTATAGCCCAAAGGGGTGGAACACAGAAATGCACTGTAAAGTGTTGCAGATTTACCCTTCCCACATGGACTCTCTTTGTGGGTGCCTCTGCCTAACCTTGACTGCCCATGGATAGCCCCATACAGACTGCATATAGGAAATGATACATTATATCATATAACATACCCACCATAAAGTATCCTAGGAAAAATATGTAAATTAAGCAATAATGAATTATGAAGGTTACATTTATATTCTAGTTAAATCACTCCTTGGGGGGTGAAATGTGGCATGAAGCACAGCCAACTGCCATATTGCCCCCAGGGGGTAATTAATTTGAACATTAACATAAACCTTGTAGTTCATTTTTGCTATCATTAAAAGGTAAAAAAAAAACAAAGAATGGCAACATTTTAAAATTTTTATGACATTTATCTTTTATTTTCAAAGAGAAACTGAAGAAGAGCATAGTCCTTCCGCATTCTATTCAAATGTGTTGACTGTGTTTAGTGTGAGAGCGTTCACCACATCCACATCCTGACCTCAACCCGCCCCCTTCTTCACCCTGTGTCACTCTCTCCTTCAGACAACAAATCAGCACTGCATGCACGTTTAAAAAAATATAGACTTTACCTGGAAACATTTCTGTACCCATCTGACCCCCCCCCCCGTCACTTGCACCAGACACAGTGCCACAGAATTAGAAGGCTGCACACACACAGGTTTATTTGCCATTGCTGTTTGCAATTACAGACTTCCAGTTGGCCCGAGGAAGAGTTCCTCCCAGTCTCTCAGTCAGTGTGCCCACTGCTGCCATACACTCAGGCTGTATGAATGCAGTGGAAGCTTCCCCCAGAAATGCAGACTGAGTAGAACATATCTTAGCAATACTCGACAGCAAACCACCATCCGGCCTTTGAGTTTTGTCCTCCGTAAGCTGTTTAATCAGATTTTTGGAACTGGTGTGTGTTTCATTTAAAAAATAAAAGAGAAAAATGAAGGTTGCCATTGCAAAGGTGTGTGAGCTATGGCAACGCGTGCATTCATGTTGTGTCCTGAACACTTGTTTGCTTTCTCACCAGTTCCACAAATATGATCTAGTGAACTTTTGGTTTTTTGTAAATACATATGATTACAAAGTTGTTGGTTTTTTTTTTTTTTGTTTTTTAAACAGATCAAGACAAGCACTGTATTCGGTCTTGGTAACAGAGACTGGAGTGCCCATTGGAGGAATGGGTGGAATGTAAGAACTTACTAAGAAGTAAGTGCTTTCAACAGATTTCGAAAATAAATTCAAAACTATACATTATAAAGTTTTTCAGGTTTTAAAAAGTCAAGTTAACAAGCAGTTAGTTTGCTCTTGACTTTGTTGGGACTAATGGCAGCTCAGGGTTCTGTAAACAGAATCTTTAAAAATTGTAGGATATGAGGAGGTCACATGAGCCCCGGACTGAGATGGCAGCATAACTCTTCTGCTCCGTTCTTCTCCTCTATTTATCCACGCTACCTGATACTTGAAGCATTGGGAACATACATTTTTTTTTTGCCTACTGAAATCTTATAGTGGTATGGAAACGGTGGAACCTGCAGGTGGCGATTCTACTTACCTTCAGAAGAGGAAAAGTCAATCTCCAAATCATCTCCTGCACCACAGCTTCCAGAACCCAGGTTGGTTGCTAATAGGGAATAAGCTTCAACCCCTCCTTGACCTGCTCAGGCAAGCCAACCTCATTGAACAGATCGTGACTTACATTGAAGCTGTCTGGGAAACTGTGGTTGAAACACAAAATAGCCTTGCTACCCTGACTGATCGTGTATGCACGGTCGAATCCTCAATTTCTGATGCAGAACAGCATAATGCAGAGCAGAACTGGCATCTTCAAGCAGCTGAAGCCCAGATGGCATGGCTTATGGTGAAAATTCAGAACCTTGAAGGCTGTGGCCGAAGGAGAAATCTGCATATCACTGGGCTCTCCGAAGGCTTAGAAGGATGGAAACTGGTCTGGTATTTGAGAGATAACTGCCCTGTATGGCTCCATCTTAATTCCAAGGAATATGACTTTGAAACTGAGCTAGTGCACTGAATAAGATGAGCCCCATCTTCCTGCTCCGCCGTCAAATCTTGGCCGCTTATCTTTAAGCTCCTTCGCTATCAAGACAAGGAGCTGATCCTTTTTACTGCCAGGCATATTAAGGATATGTTGATGGCTGGGACTCAGCTATCTTTTTACCCTGACTACCCTTGAGGAATTCTGGCTTGTCATCAGACATTTAACAGGATTCAGCAAGGGCTGAGAAATCGGGGCATCACATATGCTTTGTTATACTCAGCTACCCCAGTTATCACTCTTAATGGTCAGCATATTTAATTTCAGACACCTGAGGAAGCAGATCAGTACCTGTGGGCACACCTGGGCTCCAGTCAACCCCCAAATGTCTCCCCAAGTCTCATTCAAGCAGTACCTGAACAAATGGACACTCATGTCCTGACTGTAGAGATAACCTCTGACTCCCCTCCTGGAATTATCAAATTCTCTAACTATGGAGTTCTTATTCCTCTCCTATGCCTGCCCACAGTAAGTACATTACTGAGACTGTGGGAGAGACGCCTTGTGTATCTGACATTGATCTCGTTCTGATGCCTTTACTGTCTGGGCTTCATTTTCTTTTTGTCTTTTCCTCCCTCCATACGATTGAGGGCTTCTCCTGGGACTAGTATACCCGATTTCCCTACACCTCCCTAATAATTGAACAGCTTGAGGACCTGAAACTTACTGCTACTCCTCTGTAGCACTGTAGTCTGTGTACCCCCTCCCCTTCTGTTCCAAGCCACATGTAGCCTTAAATTACACCCTGCTGGATGGACGGGGACATTACCTGGCATTTACTGCTGAGGATGAGTACCAGTGTCTTCTCCTGGATATGATTATTAGATTGTGTGCGCTCCTTAATTTGGCTCCCCGAGGACTCGCTCTAAGACTAAATTATGAAAGGGGACTTAGTTGATTTTACTGTGGATATGCATGCGTCATTGGACATGGAAGCGGGGTGAAGAACTTTCAGTCATCTTGTGGCCTCTGGCTGAACCCTACCCAGACTTTTTCTCATTTTACTTTACATTTACGGGGATAAATAAGGATCCTCCTCTGGATTCTCTGTATGTAATTATCTGGTTTCTTCTGCCATCTAGTGCCAAAACATAAGTGTTTTCTGGGGATACCATCAGGGTACTTCTTGAACTGTCCATTTTCTTTGAACATCTATTAGAAACTCCTTTCTTTTGATTTGTATTGGTACCATCCCTCTCCCTTTCAAAGTTATAATTATTCTAGGCTTGTCTTACTAGGAACGTTAGTACAGTTATGCTGAGTGATTTTTCTGAAGACTCTTGTTACCTTTCAACTTAGCTTAGTCACTGCATTTGTTAAAATATGTTGATGTAAGCCAGAACTGTACAATCAGTAGTTTCTCGTTTGCTTAAAGTAGTTGACTGTTTAAGCGCCTTGGCCAACAACTTTGCTCCCCGTTGCTGCTTTGCTTCTTCTTGATTTAATTATAGTAGACAGAGCAAAGCAGCTCCTTTTAGCAGCTAATATTGCAAGGGTCCCATAGGACCTTTTAGATTCAGCCCTACTCAAACATTAGCCCTGTACCACCAACTGCTCATATCTCCGTCTTCTGTTAATGGTCATTCTCACCTTTTCTACCTATGTCTGCCTAGGTGCTATAAAGTTACACTGTTTCTTTTCTTTCATTGTGTACCATGATATGACACTATTTTCCCCGTTGCTTCCTCTTTGTTCCTCTTCCTCTTCTCTTCTGCCTGGTCTTCTCTCCTCCTTTTTCTCTCCTTGCTGACTGCTTCCCA
The DNA here is from genome assembly GCA_016271365.2 of Neoceratodus forsteri. Lineage (NCBI taxonomy): Eukaryota > Metazoa > Chordata > Ceratodontiformes > Ceratodontidae > Neoceratodus > Neoceratodus forsteri. The sequence continues at coordinate 657,176,804 of CM057456.1, forward strand.
CTCTCAGTACATTAGGGCTATATCCCACCATTCCATCTACTACACTATTTCCTTTCTCTTGGCAAAATTCTGTTGTTTTGTATAACATCCCCTTTCTTTCCATTGCCTTAGAGTGGTGTTGGGGGGGGGGGCAGGAGACACTTCTTTGTACTTCAGTATCCATGTGAGCGTTGGCTTAATAGCACCCCAGCTCATTCCATTAGGGAACAAAACTAGTTTGCCTCCACAGGGTGTGGGACTGCTCCGAGTTTCTGATTTTTCAGTTTTTTTCCAACTGAAAAGGATATCCTTTGTTGTGTTGTCATTTGCTTTCATCTAACTTTTAGTAGGCTGGGGGAGGGGGACCACGGTCATTGTACCTGTACACTTTGTGGTGTTAACTTTTCAATTGGGATTTTCTTTTACCTTTCATGTATATCTACAAGTTTTGTATCTGGGACTCCAGATCTGCTTTGAGGGACTGGGTTTGGGAGGGTTGGGGCTTGGGAAGGTAGGAAGGAATTTTGGGGTGGCATTTTATTGTTTTCAGGAAGTCATCTTTTCCGCCATGGCACAGCATAGTCACCTAAAGTCATCTGGAATGACAGGGGACTTAACTGCCACCAGAAATATAGAAAAGTTCTACAATCCCTCAAATATGCCAACTGTGACATTGCCCCTCTCCAGGAAACCCACTTGTTGAGGTCCAACTCTGCTTGTTTGGACTGGATGTGGGTGGGGCAGTATTTCCAAAATGCCCACGTGACTCGTCAACAAGGAATGGCCATACTGTGCTGAAAGGGACTACAATTGGGTATCTCACATGAGATTAAAGACGAGGGTAGATACTGTATATCCTTCTTCTTGGTATCTATCAAAGTTTACCTTTGGTATTGGGCAGTTTTTATGCACTGAACTCTCAGGATTTAGGATTTTATCAGGCCCTCCTAGAGGAAATAGCTGATGATACTACCTCTGTTCTTCTGGGGGGAGACCTTAACTTGGCCCTGGACCCTACCTTAAACAGAACCATGTCGGGCCCAAGTTACAAGCCTTCCCTGTCTATCCAGGTATCCACCCTTATTAGAGAGATGGGTCTTTCTGATACCTGGAGTACCCTTTACCCCTCAGCTGTAGATTTTTACATGCCATTCCTCATCTCATGACTCTTATAGTAATATTGACATGTTCTTGGCTTCTCCAAACATGATTTCACAGGCTTGGGGGGTATCCCAGGGAAACAACTTATTTTGGATCACGCCTGTCTCCCTCTCTGGCATGGGGACCCCCCTTTACAGAATGTAATAAATGGAGTCTTAATACCTCTCTTCTCCATCAGGACTCCATTGTTTGCATGCTCTGACAGTCTATTTGTGGATTATTATTTATTTAATGACACTCCTGATAGCATAACTCCCAAGCTACTCAGTGGGAAGCACTCAAAGTGGTACTTGGAGGGCAATTAATTGCCTACTCTTCCTTCCTCTATAGCCAAAAGTCAGAATACCACTCCTCAGAGCTTGGAACAAGAACTCAAAACACTAGAACTTACAGCTGCCCAGTCTCACTTCACAGATCCTGATGCCAGACAGAGAATGAGGCAATGGAAAATGGAAATAGGAGATATTTTGCAGTACCATACTGATTTAGCTTTATACAGGTTGAACCAGCACTATTAAGAGGCAGGGGAACAACCGGGGAAGTTGTTGGCTGCTAAGCTTCAGATACAGGCTATGGAAAAATACATCCCAGTCATTCATACCCCTCAAGGGTCCAAGCTGGCTTCTCCTACAGATAGCAATCGTGCCTTCCAAGACTTTTCTTCAACTCTCTATTCCTTCGAAGTCAGCCCATCACTTGAACAGTACAAGTCCTTTTTTGCTAATCTTCATCTTCCACAGGTCCCAGTCTTGTATTTTCACTCCCTTACGGTACCTCTCCTATGCAGCCTTGTGAGGTTATTCAAACTATTCAGAGCCTAGCCAAAGGGAAATTGGCCCTGATGGCTTTCCCACTGCTTTCTACTACACTTTTAGTGACCTGCTTGCCCCAAAATTAGCCCTCTTCTTCAATGAGGCCTGGGAAAATGGTTCATTTTCCCCAACATTCCTTCAAGCCATTATCACTCTGATTCTTAAAAAGGTAAGGATAGTGTACTTTGCTCCCAGTTTCATCCTGTTTCCCTACTAAATGTTGACATCAACATTTTTGCCAAAATTCTAGCCCAACGGATGGCACCCATTATGCCCATTTTTGTCCACCTGGACCAAGTAGGATTCATACCAGGCAGATTGGGTTTGGATAATATTCGTCGGACTCTTGACCTTAGCTGGGAAGCTAACGCCCTCTCTCACCCTGTGTCGGCCCTGTCTTTAGATGTGGAAAAAACATTCAACAGGGTAGAGTGGAATTATTTATTTGATGCTCTTCATAGGTTTGGCTTCCCTTCAACCTTTGTCTCCCTGGTATGTCTTCTTTACACTTTTCCTACTGCGGCTGTTTTAACTAATTTGATTTTGTCCTCATAGTTCCCACTACATTGAGGAACCAGACAAGGTTGCTCTCTCTCTCCCTTCCTTTTCCTTTTGGCAATTGAACCTTTGGCCTCTAAGATTAGAGTTGACCCCCTTTTCCCAGGCATTGTAGTAAGCAACCTTCTGCATAAAATATCATTATTCGTCATTGATGTTACCCTTCTTGTAACCAACCATGCTTCCTCTCTCCCAGTTCTTCAAGGTCTATTGGCAACTTACCCTTCCCTGTCGGAGTATAAACTGAAACGTTCTAAATCACAACTGCTTCCACTCAATTCCATCTGTATAGCTGACCCGTTCACATCATTCCCCTATCAGTGGGCCCCAATGGAATAACCTCCTTGGGCATGGTACTACAGTCTACTTTATCAGAGACAACAGCAGCCAACACTCAAAAAATGTTTATTACTTTGGACTCGGACCTTCAGAGAAGGAAGAATCATATCCTCTCCCTGTGGGGAAGAGTCAATGCCCTGAAACTCATTGCCCTTCCCAAACTGCAGTATATTTTGGCTAATCTACCTCCTTTTTTTTCACCAGGAAAGACACATTAAGCTGAAGCTTGTTACAGGTGCAACTAGGGAGCACAAGAAAGTTAAGTGACTTGTTCAGGGTCACACAGTATGCAAGCGGGGGCTGTGGGATTCAGACCCAGGTCTCCAGGTCTGCAGCTCAGAGCCTTAAACCACTGTGCTATACTGCCTCCTTAATGTTTCTATAGCTGGGGACTTTTTTCAGAGAATATCTGCTAAACTGTCTTCTTTTATTTGGGCAGGGAAAACTTTGAAGATTAGCCTTCATACTTTGCAGAGGCCCTGGCAAGAGGGCAGTTTTGGCCTTCCAAACTTAAAGCTTTTCTGTGATCTTACTTTACTCTGGCACACTATTATCTGTTATGCTCTGCACTTGGTCAATCCCATTCTAACCTGGATATTTGTGGAAGTGTCACAAGGTATGCTGCCCACCCTCTCGACCCTGATTTTTCTGGACTGGTCCCTCTGCACAGCTATTTCCTCATGTTCCTGCTATACCAGACATATTTGGACCAAGTACTATAAATGAGTTGGTTGGAACCCCCAGTTCTCCCCTGCTCGACATCTGTGGTGCAGTCCAGCACTAACCATTGATGGCAATCCTATTTTTTGGAACTGACTGGGATGCTAAAGGTATTGCTACTATTAGTGACCTTTATGACCCGACAGGTTGAGGTAGGGAACTCCCTCTCCTCCTGTCTTCCAGTCAGGTCTGGGGTGACTCAGGGCTCCATCCTGGGCCCCCTACATTTTACTCTTTACCTCAACACCCTCCCTGCTGCCTCTTCTGGCAACCTACTACTATATGCCGATGATGCTGTCCTCTACTCCTCTCATCCGGACCCCACTATACTCCAGCAATCTCTCCAAACCTCCTTCACAGAGGCTGAGCAATGGTTTGCCAGCCGGCAACTAGTTTTCAACTACCAAAAGACGAAGGTCATAACCTTTGCCCACCATCAGAGCCCTCACAAAAACTCCCATCCCCTCATCTTTAACACCCACTAGTCCCCCCTTGAACAAGATGACTCTTTCAAATACTTGGGCATTATGCTTGACTCTGCCTTTACCTTCCACCAACACATACATCACCTTTCTTCTGCCATCAACACCAGAATTGGCCTCTTGCATATGTACAAACATTGCCTCATCCGTGATGCCCTCCGCCTAGTGGTCTCCTCCTCAATCCTCTCACTTTTCGACTACAGGATCCTCATTTATGGCGCGGCTGACACCACCTCGCTCAGTAGACTCAGACTGTCTCTTAACAAGGCCTGCCACCTCGCCCTTGGCTGTGACCATACTGCACATACCTGCTCCCTTTACAGCTCAACTAACTGGCTGAACTTTGACAACAGATTCAGGTTCCACACCTGTCTTACGGCAAAAAAGATCTCTCTAGGCCTCGCACCCCCCCGCTCTTTCTGCCCTTATAAAGCCCGCCACTACACCCAGAAATACTAGAAGCTCTTCCAAGCCCCTACTCAGTGTCCACAGATGCTGCACCTCACTCTGTCAGTGATCTTTTATGTTCAGGGCCCCCTCATGGATGAACTCTCTCCCCAGCCCTATTGTTTCTGAAAACAGGATTGGCAGCTTTAAGTCTGCCCTAAAGGACCGCCTTCACTCTGCCAATGTGTGTGACTGCTATTAATTTTCAAGCATGTCAATCCCTCTCCTCCTGGGCCGGCCCGGTGGCACTGAGGGTTGAGGTGCTGGACACCACATCTCGCACCACACCAGCGACCCCGGTTCAGGAACGAGCCCGGACTGCCAGAGGTCGGCAGTGGAGAGAGAGGATCGAGCATCCGAGGGACTGCTCTCCTCTCTTGGGGAAGGATCCAGGGGTAGCCCGGTGCGGCAGCAGCCCTTGGTGGAGACCGGAAGCACTGTTATGCATAAGGGCTTCGAGGCTTGGGGCAGACTTCTGGCAACTGTCTTCCAGACATAGGTGGGAGCACCCACTTTGCGGGCTGGGTGGCATTGCACATCCCACATCAGGGGCGTAACATTACTAGAAACCCCCCCCCCGGCCCAGGATATTCGGAATGGCCTCCCAGAGCCTTGCCGGGCCACATGCCCAACACTTGAGCTCCCGCCACTGCCCCCTCGATCTCCTCGGGACCCTATGTCCCCTGGGGGTGCCTGGGAGAAAGTAATGACCTTGAGGATGTATGGGTTCAAGCAGGCGGTAGAGCTGCACCGCGACAGCAGAGAGGTCTGAGAGAGTTCCGGAGTTGGGGAGATAAACAGAGTTAAAAAAAAAACCCTCTTCCCTATTGTGGTGTCCCCTCCCCGCCCCACCCACCCTGACAATGGACCTCTGGCTCTGCTTCTGTCTCGCTCTGTTAAGGGACTCCCGTGTTTGTCGTCCCTTTCCACCTACTGACACTGTATATTTTCTCCTTTGTTAACTCCTTAATCTCAATTGTAAACCTGTATGAACTGCATATTGTACCAATTGTTAAGCCTTGTACCAGCTCTGTTGTTTTTTGTTTACCCAGTTTTTGGCTTTGTTGCCGACCTCATCACTATTATTTGTGTCTACTCATTGTAATGTTTTGTTGTCTCTGTATTTGCTGACATGAAGCCTTTAAAAATGAATCTTTGACTCAAAGGCAAATTTCCGAAACTTCAATAAATAAATAAATAAAATAATATTTCTCCTCCTTTGGCACTATTCAGAGTAAAGACCAAATATCCTGTTCTCACTTTTGGAGATATCTGCAGCTAGGGGACCTCGTTAAACATACAGTCTCCAAAGATTTTCTCCTCCCCACTCCTTCAGAATTTGATTGCTGGATTACCTCTCTTCAGAATTCTCAGCATTTAACAGACAAACTTGAACGGTTCTTACAATATGCATCCCCCTTTACCAGTCTCTGCAGGCCCCAGGACACAATGGGAGACTGAGCTGGGCATATCCATTCCCTCTCCGGACTGGGATCAAGTTTGTCCAAACAGGTACACTTCATCTCAGGAACACCAACCTTAGTTTCTCCAATACAAAATTCTCCACAGAGCATTTAGGACCCCAGTCTGGCTTTACAAGGTAGGTCTCTTGAACCATAGTGACTGCTGCAGGTGTTCCTCTACACAAGCCATGCTCATCCATATTTTGTGGGCAAGCCCCACGATTGACCAATACTGGACTCATGTGTGGTCCACCTGTACCAAAGTACTTCCTGCTGTAAGAGTTCACAATCCACATTTAGCCTTACTGGGCTTACCCCAACCAACTTCTACTCTTTCCAGACCCCTTTGGCTAAATGGCGCACTGGCAGCAGCTAAGCGGGTGCTGTTACACCACTGAAGAGATCCTGAGCCACTCTCATATCAAGAATGGTTTCATCCAGCCACGAGAGAACTGCACATTTCATCAGGAATAAGCTTCCTGATTACAAGGAAATTTGGGAACTGTTCCATAAGGCATTTCCAAAAGCATCCCCTCTGAAACTTCCTAACAAGTAAAGTATATATTTCTCCTTGCATGCCAGCTAAGTCTCGTAACCCTTCTAACTATTTCAACCACAACTTTGAGCTCTCCTGCTCAGAGTCCCCTCCCCTTTTTCCTCTGTCTATTTAATGGCTCATACTGTGAACCCTTCTGAATTATTTTTACTTTTTGGCCCCCCTTCCCTCGGCCTCTCACTGTCCCTTGACGTAAGTACCTCAAGTTGCACATCTTTTTTTTTCTTTCACATCCCAGAATTTTTAGTCTATTATTAACATAATTTACTCCCTTGTTAACATAATTTAATTTCTTTTCCCCATACCCCCTATAGGGATTACTTGTGTAATGTAAGTCGGGGGGCCCGGATATTATGCATTTTGTTGTAATTCTACTTGCCTGCTTTTCTGTTTCTCCTTTATGTTCTCATTAAGGGCTTCAATATTTCTCTGTATAATGTTATATGTTAGGCGTAGGCCTTGTCTGATTACTGTACTCATACATTAAAGGTGACGGAATCATTTCTGACTGGCAGCTGTTTATAAAGTTCTTGTTCTCAGAAATGATTTTCATTCCCCTAAATTATCCATATATGACTGTATCTGAATAAAAAGTGATATGAAAAACTGTATTTTACATTGTTTTGTTTTTACGAGAAGCATTCTGTTACAGTTCTCTCCATGGAACCAGTAATTTGGAGTTTCAGCTCCTTCGCAGTTTGTGTACAGAATGCTAATTATGAGCCGTTGGCCTATCAGAACAATGCTTAGAGTTCTGTGCACAAACCATGACATAGCTAAAACTCTGAATTACTGGTTCCATGAAGAGATTTGTAACAGAATGCTGTCCATAAATACAAAACAGTGTAAAATGCAGTTTTCATATCACTTTTTATTCACGTAGTTAAATATGGATGATTTAGAGGAATGCATATAATTTCTGAGAATAAGAACTTTATAAACAGCTGCCAAGAAGAAATGATTTCCTGTCCTCTTTAAACTGACGGCATTCTCATACCCCTCCCCACCCAACTCCCACCACCCTATGCCCCCCCTTGACTATGTCTGCTTAGACTGCTGCCTGCAATTCTTTGGTCAGTTGTTGGATTTTGTCTGTCTATGCCACCAATGACTATGGCCCAGATATTCAAAGGGATTGTGCCTGGCGCAACAGAGTTGCGCGGTGCAACCCCGCATTGTGCCCTAGTGGGATACTGAGAAGGCTGCCTGGCACAGCACAAATCCTGATGCGCCAGAGTGCAATGATAATGTATGCGGCACAGATGGAGAGCCTCATGCATATGCGACATCCAGATATTCAGCCCAGGATGTGCAGCCTTGAGTGCTGGTGCGCCCCTGCACTGGACTGCATAGGGGCTCAAAGTTGAGCCCATGCAGAGCAGGAACAAATCCCAGCCACCCACAGGTGGGCTGCTGTATTGCAGGGTGCAACACATATGTGAATGGAGTCATTCGCAGATTTGGGACTATCTAGTACAGTACGACCTGCAAGCCCATTGATCCACACTGGGGACCAATTGGGCTTACAGCCCATACTGTACCTGTCATTTGGCGGGTGGCTGGGTGGTGTGCGGGTGGGATGCAGCTGCCCACCGATGATGAGGGGGTGGGGTGACAAGGGGTTCTGTGTGGGTGGTGGGTGGGGGTGCCACTGGATCACCAGGGCATTTCAATACGGGACTTTAGCGATCATGGCAATGGGTGGGGAGTCCACTAGAAACATACAAACATAGAATTTGACGACAGATAAGGACCACTTGGCCCACCTAGTCTGCCCATTTTCCTACCTAACAGATAAGCTGCAGATCCTAGTTAACCAACAGCTTACTTCCTCCTAGACCTCCAGGGACATCATATTGTAATTTATCAGGGAATCAGGGACTCAGGTGGGAGGGGGGACCACTAGACCACCAGGGATGGTCATGTTTCATACTTGCCGGGAAATCGGGGACCAGGGGGGCCATTAGACTACCAGGGATTTCTACATTAACATATACCGTGCAATCATGGCTATGGGGCAGGGGATGCTCCAGGATCCCCACAGCACATGTCATGCTGTACAGGGCGCCAGGTGCAAGTCGCCGGCCTGGCTTATGCAAGGCATGCAACTGGGGCCATAATGACATGCAAATGGCCCCATTTGCACCTTGCATATATTATGGCCTCATTTGAATGCCCCTGCTGAATATCACAGGTGATGCACCTAGCGCAACTGCACTTGCACTGCGCATCCCGTGCTCCCCTATCTTGCGCATTGCTGGCGCAGTGCCACTGCGCCATGCGCAGTTTGTGTGCTGACCATGCCATATTCAATGGTGCTGCGCCATGGTGCAGCACCACTGAATATCACCTGGACCTGGCCCCAGTGCATCACAGTTGCGCTGCGCTCAGGCTTGCACCACTGTCTGGTGCAGTCTGAATATCCCGGCCCATGTCTATTAGACTGTTACCTGTTGTCTTGGTTCTTTTTGGATTTGTTATTACTGCCTGCATTTTGCCTCTACTGAACTGTAGTTCTCCTACCATTGTTCCACATGGTGTTTCAACATTGTCTGTCTAGCAGACACTCTGTAATGTATTCGATTACTTACAGCTGAGTACTGCTATTTACTGTTCCTAACATTCCTCAGTATTGTATCTGTCACCCAGTACTTACTGTTGTTGTGTATTGCAATTTTGTTGGACAATGCACATTAACTTGTTAACTGTTCTCTCTGACGTGGAGCCTTTATAAATGAGTCCCTGACTCAAAGGTACTATAATTCCGAGATATAAATAAATAAAAAAAGAAATACATAAATAAAATATATATTATTTGAAAATATTCAGTGAAAATCTTTATGAAAAAAAATAAAAATTGTAGGACATGGCATCAAAGAGATCACTATTCTTGGTGCTCAGGCTTTACAAGTGTATTAATATAGAGGATAATGAATAGGGAACAGTTAATAACAACGCTGTGTTCCCTTCGAGAGGTTGTTACAGTATCCCAACCTAGTAAGCCTCGAGAGCGAAGCTCAAGAGGTTCACCATTGGTATGACAACCTCAAGAAGGGTACACAGTGTTATTAACTGTTCCCCATTCATTGTCATTTATAGTGTATGGGCAGCATTTACACAACAACACTGAGTTTATCCTCCCATACTGCCTGTCCCACTCAGTCTCATAACAGCAATTTTCGTCGAGAACTGTTTTCAATTCCCCACCCCGCAGTATACAAGTCCTGATCCCTTCCAAGCACTGTCAAGATCATGCCCAAGCCCCATGTAAATATGTTTACCGTTTTTAACCAGTGGTTGCTCGGCATCGCCATTATTCAAACACAAGCATCCGTGATCACCGAGGTACATGCATGCGCAAAGGCGTCAATGTTACTGTGGGTCAGAATGCTGACAACCAATCAAATTTCAGCATTTCTGAGACCCTTTTAATAATAATTATACATAGCCTTCCCATGGTGATTTGCATTAGTTAGGTATGTGAAATGTGGCATTTCTTTGAAATGTGAATTTGTTGCCAATGCCCTTCCATGGTAAATCTTGCTTTGGTGCTTTTGCACTGAAGTTCCAGTCTTTTAAATTTCATTTCTATTTTGGGCTCATAATGACCCTAGTAAATGAGATCACAAGACAGAATCTTTTCCCCAAAGAGCTGAGATAACAGGTCCTCTATGTTCAGGTGCAGCAGTGGGTGGCATTATCCCAGTGCATACACGGTTCCCTGCACCATTACTCACCCAAACTGCTATACATAACAGGATGTTGCTGTCTGCAGGGGTGGATCTTCCTCTGTAACAATAGTTCAGCATACAGTTATGCGAATTACCTAGCTAGAGTTTAATGGTCACATCTAGGATATGTAACCACTAACACAGTGGACTGCAACAGCGAGAGGGGGTGCTACAGCTAAACTAATCTCCTCACTCCACTTGCCCTGTACCTTGATGGTGATGCCAGTATGAACAGTATATAGTGTATACTGTACTCTTCCTTGCTGGTCTTCCCTGGTGGTCCAGTGGCTCCAGAATCCTGTGACTTGGTTGTCCATATTCCTGGAGTCCAGTGGACAGCCAAGGTCTGTCTCTTTCCGTTACTGATGTCGGTGGTGCTGTGTACCACCTACCCCTTCCCCTTGCTGGAATAAATGTTCTGCCTTCAGCAGTTCTACCATGGCAGGGGTCACTGTGTCTTGCTTTTTGGCAGTTTTAGGGGTACAACGTGATGTAATGTTAACATGTCATTTATTTATAGTTCTATGGAGCTGTCTCTCACTATGATTGCACTTGTATACAAATGGGATGCTCCAGTCCTTTCTATGCTACGTTTCAGTTACAGGGCTCATTTGTAATAGATGAGTCATCTCTCTGGACAGTGCTGGAATGCAGGAGAAGTTTTTGGTACCAGATAATACAAATTTTAATATCTCAGCCCATGGCGATGCTCACTCCCATCCCATGATCCATCCCCCAACCTGTCGTGCATTCATGTCCCACATATTAATGCTACACCCACCCACATCTCAATCAGTCCCCCAGTCCACAATCACCTGCTGCTGCTGCTCCCTCCCACCTCTCAGCCCATCTCACAGCCCACAGTGAAGTTCACTCCCATCTGCTTCAACTACTCCTTACTGCCTCCAGACAGAGTCCTCAAACCACAGCCTTAGTGTTTATGGATCTCACCAAGGCATGCAGCCTGGTTAATCATGAGCTCCTAATACACTGTCTATCCCACAGCTGTTTTTCAGCTGATGTCCTTTCTTGATTTAAAAATTACTTAGAAAATGGGCTTGAAAACAAATGCATCCAGACTGGCTGAAAGCCATTGCAAGGCATGCATTTATTTTTCAATAGATCCTGATGAAAATCAAGCCCCAATTTGGGGTGGCCCATTACTTAGGGTATTCTTGGGCCACCCCAAATTTTTAAACTTGCTAGCTGTCATTTTTCTCTCTCGCTTAGTGAGCTTGTTGGCTGCATGCCAAGCCCCCCCCACTTCCTCAATCTCTGTTATTATTGTAAGCTGAATAAAGTTAATAAATAGAAGCCACACGTTAAAAAAGCAAAAGAAGGAAAAGAAAAAGGAAGCCATCAGTCCGCTTGGTTTCACGTAACCAGCAGTCAGCAGTGGATGCCTCTCCATAACAGGTATTAAGCATTCATTCTCACTACCAACCATTTGTGGCATGAAAACTGGAAATACGGCACTGTTACTCAAGCTGCACAGGCCAACGGATGCTAACTGATGGGGAGGTAGTACAGAAATCACAAACTCTTTTTCTTTGCTAGGGTCTGCTCCTCTGACAACACCCAATAGGCAAAAATGTATTGTCCCTACTATAGCACTGCACACTCGCAGTACACTGGAAAGTGGCCAGCATCTCCTTTCTAGTCTTCCAGTTCTTTTGGGAAGGGATTGCACTGGTAAAGCGTGCAGTGCCCCTTCCCCCCCCAAAAAAAAAAAAAAAATAACACTGACATCAACTCTGGGGAAGGGAGGGGGAGAGAGAAGTCACAATAAGCAGCAAGCTCTTTGTCAAAGGTCCAGTCCTTTTGCGAGTGCAATAAAACAGAAACAAACAAACAAAAAAACAGTAAAAACAACAATGACAGCAATTCCAGGGTAACTATGGAGGTGTAGTGTGGGAGGGAGAACCAAAAGCCCCAAAATACACTGCTCATTTTTTTTTACTGGCGAGTGTGGGAGGGAGGGGGGATTGGTGGCTATGCATAAACAATCTAAGACACAACAAAAGACAAGCATTTGTCAATGCAGAATATTTGCTTGCTGGCATTAGCATTGCAAGTGCAGGAAACATAGAAACACAGAAGTTGACGGCAGATAAGGACAGCAAGGCCCATCCAGTCTGCCCATTTCTTTTTCTACCTTATGATTGTGCCATCGGCCTTTGCTCTGTCAATGGCCTATCTATTCATACTCATTTGTATTGCTCCTTTATCCCTATCCCATGCCTGTTTGAAGCCCTGCACTGTATTCATATCCACCACTTCCTGAGGTAGGCCGTTCCATGCATCCACCACCCTTTCTGTGAAAAAGAACTTCCTCACATTACCCCTTAATCAGCCTCTCTTTAATCTCATGCTGTGTCCTCTTGTCCTGCTATTTTTCTTGTATTGAAACATGTTAGACTCTTTCACCTAGTTAATGCCCTTAAGGTGTTTGAATGTTTCGATCATATCACATCTCTTCCTCCTTTGCTCTAGGGTACACATATTGAGCTCCGTTAATCTGTCCTTATATTTTTTCTGATGCAGTCCCTACCCCATTTTGATTGCCCTTCTCTGGACTGCCTCCATTTTGTTAATGTCCTTGTGAAGGTGTGGTTTCCAGTACAGCATTCAGTACTCCAGATGGGGCCTAACCAGTGTCTTGTAAAAAGGATCATTACCTCCCTCTTCCAACTTGTGATACCCCTACTAATACACCCCAACATCCCTCTAGCCTTACCTACTGCTTTAGTGGTCTGCTTGGATGATTTCAGGTCATCGGTGATGACGGTGCCCAAGTCTCTTTCTTCCCTTGTGACTGCTAGCAACTCCCCTCCCAGTGAGCCGGCCCAGTGGCGCTGAGGGTTGATGCACTGGGTGCCAAACCTCGTGCCATGCCAGCGACCCGGGTTCGGGAATGAGCCTGGGCCACTGGGGGTCAGCAGGGGAGGAAGAGACTGAGTGTCCACAGGACTGCTCTCTCTTCCCGGGGAGGGTGTTGGGAAGCAATCGCTCCTGGAGTGGCCTCTGGTGGCAGTCGGGGGTGCCCAAGCATGGCAACACAGCGGAAGCATGGGGCAGAGTTGCGGCACTACATTGCCTTGCCAAGCCGCACTCCAAGGGGAAAGGATGTGTAACTATACCTCTCTTGCCTGCAGAGTGACGTCCACTGACGGACGATCCAATCCTGTGGGCCAAATAAAGCTCGAAAAATGGAGACGAGGGTTCAGGGTAATGTGGTCTCCCTCCCCGGTTCTCCGCCGCTGGGGGGGGCCTGCCATAGGGGGTAAGCTGTGGTCCTCACTCCAGCCGTTGTGGCGGAGGCTGGCTCCACCTAAGGGATTAGTTGAGCGTCTGTGTACAAGGCTCAATCAGGGGTAAAGTATACCCCTGCAGCAGTGAGAGTATAAAGAAAAAAAAACTCCCCTCCTAGCCTATAGGTGGCTTCAGGATTTCTCTTACCTATGTGCATGATCTTGCACTTCTTTGCGTTAAACCCCAGTTGCCACTCTTTCGACCATTTTGCTAGTTTATCTGGATCTCTTCTCATTCTGCCCACCCCATCTGGATCATTTACTCTGTTGCAGATCTTGGTGTCATCTGCAAACAGACACACCTTACCCTCTAGTACATCTGCAATGTCACTGATGAAGCTATTGAAGAGGACTAGCCCCAGGACTGACCCCTGAGGTACCCCACTTGTGACTTGCATCTCTTCTGACTGTATACTGTTTACCACCACTCTTTGTTTTCTGCCCATCAACCAGTTTTCACCCAGTTGAGCAGCTTCTGACCCACCCCGAGCCTCCCCAGCTTATTAATCAATCTTCTATGTAGAACAGTATCGAAAACTTTGCTGAAGTCACGGTAGGCGACATCAACTGCTCCCCCTTGGTCCACCATTCTGGTTACTCAGTCAAATAAATCTATGAGATTAGTTTGACAGGACCTTCTTTTTGTAAACCTATGGTGTCTTGGATCCTGTGCTCCTATGGATTCCTGGTGTTGCACTATCCTTTCCTTAAGGAGTGCCTCCATAATCTTGCCCACTAGTGAGGTAAGACTGACTGGTCTGTAGTTCCCTGCCTCCTCCCTGCTACCACTTTTGTGGAACAGGATCAAATGAGCCATTCTCCAGTCTTCTGGGACCTCTTCTGTGCTCAAAGACTCACTAAACAGTTCTGATAATGGCTCTGCTAGTTCCACCCTTCGCTCCTTTAGTACCCTGGGATGTATGCCATCAAGTCCCATTGCCTTGTCCACCCAGAGCTTATCGAGGTCTTGTAGGACTCTTTCTTTTGTGAAGGGACTAGTGCACACCTCCCTCCCCACTGTATCCATGGTGCTGAGCTGTGGGCCCTGCCCTACCTTCTCTTCAGTGAATACTGAACAGAAGTTTCTATTTAGGATAGATGCTTTTACATGGTCCTCCCTCCTCACATGCACCCTTATCCCCTTTGATCTTAACAATACCCCCTCTGGACTTTTTTCTTTCACTAATGTGTCTATAGAAAGTCTTGTCACCTTCTTTTACTGTTTGTGCTAGTGTTTCCTCATTGTGGGCCTTTGCCTACCCTACTGCCTTCCCTGCTTCCCTTAGGGAAGTTTGGTATGCCTCCCTATCTTCATCCTGTTGCGTTCCCTTATATTTCCTGAAGGACAGCCTTTTGGCTCCAACCTTTTCTGCTACTGTTTTTGAGAACCAAAGTGGTTTCCTTCTTCTGTTGCACTTCCTTTTCTCTCTAACAAAATGGGATGTTGCTTCAAGTATTGCATCCTTAATGCTTGCCCACTTTGCCTGTACCCCTCACCTGTATTTCTTTTTGCCTGGGCTAGCTTAACTCTGTTGGCCATCTTATCAAAGTCAGCTCCTCTGAAGTCCCATATTTTTGCCTTGGAATGGGATGATTTAGTTCTAGTGGCCAAACTGAACCATACCATGTGATGGTCACTGGCCCACAGGTGACCTACCTGGAGATCTGTGGTCCTTTCCCTGTTAGTCAGTACTAGTTAGAGGATAGCCCTGTCTCTTGTGGGTTGTTGTACCAGTTGTATGAGGCCCTCCCCTTACAGGGAATCCACCATGTGTCTAGTTCTGGCAGATGTTCCTGCTGGTTTTGACCAATCTGTATCTGGCATGTTGAAATCTCCCATTATCAGAACCTCCCCTTTAGCTGTCTATGTTTTGTATATCTTCTAACAGTAATGTGTCTATGCCCCGGTCACAGAATACCCCCAGTTCATGGCTGTTCCATTTCCTGTTTCAGGGTGACCCACAGTTCTTCTGCAAGGGTTTTATGTGTATTCTGTACTTCGTAGTTTTGGTTTTCATTGACATAAAAAGCCACCCACCCCCCCACCCCCTTTTGCACCTCGGTCTCTCTTTCTGAACAGTACATATAGCCAGGTACTGAAGTCTCCCAAATGTGGTTATTGGTAAACCATGTCTCGTTAATGGCTACTATGTCCAGTTTAGCCTCTGTCATTACTGCCTGCAGGCCTGGGATCTTGTTTCCCAGACTGCGAGCATTTGTGTACATGATTTTCCATTGGCCAGATTTCAGTGTGTGAGTTGTTGGGCAAGGTCTGGCATTTCCCCTGTGCGTTGCATGGGGAGCTGGACCTTTTTCCTTACCTGGTGATGCAAATGAACTACAAACACGCTGAACTCCTGTTTGACCACTAGCTGAGGGGGGAGGAGAGTTCTTCCCATTCGACGTATGGGGTGTTGCACCCTTCTCCCCATTTGCTAGTTTAAATATTCTGCAAAGACGTCAAACTTCTGCCCCAATGCACTGACTCCCTCCTTAATCAGATGCAGTCCATCAAATTTAAAGCACTTTCGCTCCAAAAACTGTTGCCGGTTCCCTACAAATTTGTGTCCTTTTTCCTGGCACCAGCCCTTGAGCTACATGTTTAGCTCCCCTATCTCCCCTTCTGTGACCTTCTGTCCATCTGTCCCCCTCTTCCAGACTGGCAGGATCTCAGAGAAGGAGATGCTGGATGAAATGGATGATAGTTTGTCACCCAGCCTGGTCAGGTGTTCTTTGGTCTCCACAACTAACCAGCTGGCGAGATAGTTAGTCCCTACATGTACCAGGACATCACTGTTTTCTCCTGCTTCCTGAACAATTTTAGCAATGCGGTCAGTGTCTCTCCATGCTGATGTACCTGGGAGACATCTGACCATTACCCCTGGCTGGAGATAGGGATCAACTCCCCGAATCATGGAGTCTCCTATGATCAAAGGTTTTTTGGATTTCCTTTTTTGCTTTTTTTGTTTTGGTTCCTGTTTTGGGCGAGTTTTGTTGTGCTAGCTCCTGTGCTGTAGTTTTCTGCTCTGCAGTGTCCTCTGCCCCTTTGTTTGATTTCAGAGCTAGAGGCAGATACCTGTTTGTAGTTTTTATATGGTTTGTGAAGGTGATATGTTGGTGAGCACCGAGTGATGGGGTACCCGATTTGCCACTCCTAACCACCTGCCAGTCTCCCGGACCAACTACCCTCTGTGGTCAAGGTGCTTCTGTTGGATGTTGGGGAAATGGCAGGTGGTTCTTCTAATATATTTCCTCTTGAATATGCAATTTGAGGCACGCAATCTCTGCCCATGCTGTCTGGAGCTGAGCCCTTAGATCTCCGATGGCCTAGCATATAGGATAGAGTCCTAAATCCTGTAAAAACTGCACTTCTGAAAAGTGTTCTGCAGTACCTGCAGTTAATGATATCCATTCCAGATAAATTGCTGGGTTTATAACCTGGTCAGAGTAATTAGAAGGAAGAAAATGAAAGCAAAAGTTTGATTTTGTGTTTTGTTCCTTTGTTTTTGTATAACTTGTTAGAACAAATTAAATTACTAGTGCCCCTATAAATGAGGTCACTGCGTGGATACCCCTCTGATCTGTCCCTTCCTGCTTTGCTACAGGAAATGTCATGACTGCGCTACCCTATAAAAGGAGTGTAGTGTGAGGTGATTGGGGATGGGGGTGGGTGGCTGGGCCCTTCCCCTACCGAAAAAGAAGAATCACGGACGTGTTAGACAGATGCAGAATAGGAATGGCAGTGAAGTACTGAACTGACGCCAACCCCACCCCAACCCCCACCCTGCAGAGATGGACAGACATTGGGGTGTGCCTTTGGGTCATCGCCCATAACACTCACGCCATTTCACCTCACCCTACCCTGCAGACACTGACAAGTGTCGAGGTGTGCCTTGGAGTGTTCAGGCTTTACCCTCACCCAATTTCATAAGGAAATATGCTGAAATGGGTGCGGTATAGGAGAATGAGGTGAACTTTAGGGCCAAACAGTCCAAGGCACACCTCGATGCTTGTCACTGGCTGCAGGGCGGGGTGGGGGTGGAATGGTGTGAGCATTACTGTTGACAGTCCCAAGTCACACCCTGATGCCTGTTAGTCCCTACAGGGTAGGGCATTGTGGTCGGAAACCCTAACGCCCTGGGTATTTCTTGGTATTTTTACTCCAAGTTTTCAACATGGGCATTTTGTGATCCCACCACATGAACAGTAACACTATCAGTTCATTAGCTGAAAGTTGATTTTGCACAGCCATTTGGTGCCACAGGTGCAAAAACACATTTTGAACAGAATGTGAAAAAATGACAGCTGTACTGTTCATGAGGAGGTGTAAAAAATGGTAATGTTGAAAATCTGGAGTGAAAATATAAAAAAAATTGGTGAAGTCATGAGCGTGCGTAGAAACTGCACAAAGCACACCTGTAATGCAAATATTTTTGGGATTTTTTACACCAGATTTTCAGCATAGGCATTTTGGGACCTCCACTCATGAACAGTGGCACTGTAATTTTCTTAATCTGTCCAGAACATTGATTTCACACAGCGACCATGCCCATTGTGTGCCACGGGTGTGAAAACATGTTTCAGGCACAATGTGAAAAATGACAACTGTACTGTTCATAAGGCGGTGTGCAAAAATGACAATGTCGACAATCTGGAGTAAAAATATAAAAAATTGACAAAGTTACGAGCGTGGGTAGAAACTGTGCAATGCACGCTGGTAACGCAGTCATTTTTTGGAGTTTTTTTCACCCAATTTGCAACATGGGCTTTTTGGGACCTCTCCTTATGAACACTGTCACTGTGATTTTCTTAATCTGTCCTCAACATTGATTTTGTACAGCGACCACGCCATTGTGTGCCAGATGTGCGAAAACACATTTTGGGCAGGATGTGAAAAATGACAGCTATACTGTTCACAAGGAGGTGTGGAAAAATGGTAATGCTGAAAATCTGGAGTGAAAATATTAAAAATTCTTGAAGTTACACGCGTGAGTGGGAACTGCACAATGCACGCTCATAACACAGTAATATTTTTTGCAATTTTTCCACCAAATTTGCAACATAGGCTTTTTGGGAGCCCACCTCATGAACAGTGACACTGTTGTTTCGTTAATCAGTCTCAGAAGGTGATTCCACGCAGTGATCGCAAAATCACCTTTTGGGACCGAATAACAAAATGACAGTGACTAAGTTCATAAGGTGGGGTCCCAAGAACCCCGTGTTGAGAATTTGGAGCCATAAGTTGCAAACATAGCCGAGATAGCCACCTAAGTTGAATCCCCAACCTCACTGATGCCATGATACAGCTTACTGGCATTTCTTCAGTTCGCGGGTCAGCTTTGAAAAGTGCAGATGTGTTCCCGCTCCACCGAAGATCATCATGCTGGGCTGGGTGCAGGTTGGGAGAGGGGGTGTCATGATCACGAGGGACTGTTTTCTCTTTTACAGGTAACAAAAAAAAAAAAAGACATCACGGGAAAGTTTTTTTTTGCAGGATTGTTTTGTGCATATTGAGGTGGGCTCCCAGTGTGCCACCAGTGTTTTTGGGGAGGGGGGACTGAATCTGATGGGGATTGGGCCCCCCATTGTCAAAGAAAGCATGCCAGTGTTTGGAGGGGTGAATGATGCCAAGGAGGATTGGGCATCCCCCTCAGTAGACAAATTCCAACAAGGGGGACATGAAACTGATGGGGATTGGGCTCCCCCATCGGCAAATGAACTGGGGAGGGGGCATACCGACAGGGGGATTTGGCACCCCGACATCGCCATTGAGAGGTAGATGGTGACAGCCGCTACCATGTTTCTTGAAATGTTACACCAGGGAAGGCACGTCCTGCAATGAGGGGGCACTCCCTTATTGCAGCAGTGAATTTCTTTCAAGTTGGTGGCACTCTTCTGAGCTGCTGTCATAGACAGCATGCTCATTCATTTGTGCCACAGAGATAAGCCCCTAAAAGCAGCAGTGAAATTGGCCACATCACTGCTGCACCTCCACAACCTGCTACTCCAGCAAGCTGTCACAACATGTTTCTTGTGCATGTGCACAAGCAAAAATAAAAAGCGTAAAAAAAAAAAAAACAATGCTAAATGACAGTAACACCCTCTGCTGGCACTACTACAGGCACTACTTTACAGCAAAACTGACTTTTCAGTGGTTTTTATTTGAGTGTATGTGTATTTTTTTTTAATATTAAATAAAAATGTGACCTATAGCTTATTTTCTAAGTGCAATAATACCCTTCATGGTGGGTGGTATTGGGTAATACCAGACCTTCCAGGGGCTATAAGGCCCTCCGCTGCATCGGGCCTCATTACACCCCTGGGCAGTCCAGTATTGCCTAATAATTTCGTCCCTGTCGGGTATTATTGCTTACTTAAATGGCAATGAGCATAGAACAGTTATTCAGAACATTATATCAGAATTTCAGAGGGTTGAATGTGAAGTACCACAGGGTTTCATATTTGGGCATCTACTCTTTTCCCTCTTTATGAATAATTTACCTCCAACTTGCCCATCAGCAGGTGTGTTACTGTATGTTATTGATGCTTTCATCTTGAAGAGTTAAAAAGATCTGAAGGCCCTTAATGAAATATTACAAAAGGATTTTAACTATGTCAGGAATGGTTCCTCTCCCACAAGGTTTTTTTTTTGGTTTACATTAAAGGGGAAGGTAACAATCATGGGTCTCCCATAACCTGAAAGTCCATGAAAAGAGCTTTCAAGCAGTGCTAGACACCTGTGTTAGCAGTCTTGATATATAAACATACAAATCAGCTGTCAGTTAAACAAGAGAGCAACATTTCATGGAATCTTTGAAACAGAAAGTGATGTCAATGAAGGGCAAGCTGTAATGAACAACATATAACTTGCCCCTCAGTGACATCATTTTCTGTGTTAAGATTCCATGAAATGGCTGCTCCCATGTTTTAATTGAAGCTGATTTAGATGCCTATATCTCAGAACTGCCAACAGCTACAGGTAAGGACAGTACCTCATTTGAAAGCTATTTCCATGGACTCCCAGAATCTGAGGGGCACAGCATTGTTACCTTCCCCTTTAAAAAAACAGATAGTGGTTTTCAGGGGTAACAGAAAATCCACAGACAATGATTTTACTATAAGGATCAGAGAGGGAGAAGCAACTGAAATAGTTAGGGAATTCAAATATTTGGGAAATTATTTATTTATTTATTTGAATTTTGGTAACCGGGTGAGCCCACTGAGACAGAATGTCCCTTTTTCAGGGGCGATCCGGGGGAGGGTACAAAGGAAGGTACAGAGATACAAAAATGACAGCATAATATAAGTGTACAAAACACTGTTACAATAGTTCAAACTATGAAAATTAAAATAGAGTGTAAATAAAATCAAGTTACAAAATCACAATGCAAAAAAAGCATAGAAGATAACAGCAATAAATGGGATATATACAAAGTACATATGTAGCAGATACATATGATGCAGAGTACAGAGGAACAGCAGTAGTAGATACAATTGGATGCAGCACAAATAAATCACAACAAGGCCTGTGTAGCATATAACTACAGCAAAGACTGTGCAGAACATGAGAGGGGAGCATGAGTAGGCCATAAGAAAGGGTGGGAAATGAGGGGAGTGAAGATTGTGCAGAACATGAGAGGGGAGCAGGAGTAGGCCATAAGAAAGGGTGGGAAATGAGGAGAGTGAAGATTGTGCAGAACATGAGAGGGGAGCAGGAGTAGCCCATGAAAGAGGGTGGGAAAGGAGGGGAGTGAGCTAGAGGCTAGCCCCAGAGGCTAGGGGTGGAAGGATTCAGGACAGGTGCAGAGCTGGGAGGAGGTCACGTGGGATTTAAGAGGACACTTGAACATGTTTATAGAAGGGCAGAGCACGACAGCAGGTGGAAGCAAGTTCCAGAGAGAGGGCCCAGAGAAGGCAAAGGCAAACTGACCTACCACAAGGTGGGGTTTAGGGACTGTGAGCAGTGGTAGGTCAGCTGACCTTAAGGACCTTGTCACAGTTTTTCATTGGACAGTAGGCTTGAGGCAGGGTTGAGTAAAAGTGTGAACTAGTTTGAGGCTCAGGCAAAGGATGCAGTATTGCAATCTAGCTTCAAGGGAAGGCCATCCAAGTGAGTCAAGGACCGAGCAGTGGTGCGCACTGGTGTTAGCACCAAGGGCAAAGCGAGGTATCCTATGATAAATTTGTTCGAGCCTAGTGAGTGGGGAGACCTGGGAGGAGTGGAGGATAGGAGCTCCATAGGAGATAGACGTGGAAGGGAGAAGGAGCCTATGGCAAGGCGAGAGGAGAAAGTTAGGTAGGGCTGAAGGCGGCACAGCAGTCCTAGTTTCTGATAAAGGGTATTGACCACAGTTGTGACATGGGTGTCAAAAGTGAGATGTGAATCTAATATGATACCCAGATAGTTAAAGGGATTGTACCAATTCAAGAGGGTCACCATGGGAGGAGTTAATCACCATGGAGGATGGGGAGGTTAGTTTAGGGGTCCGGTGATAGAAGAGCACAGATTTAGTCTTCTTGGTATTGAGCATGAGAAGATTGTTAAGGAACCATGTCTTGAGGTCCAGGAAATCCTGTTGCAGTTGAGTGTTTAGTAATGTGAGTTGGAGGAGGACCTGTACAGGATGGTGGCATCAGTATACATCTTGACTGATGCACCACCACAGTGCTTCAGGAGCTCATTAATAAATAAAGAGAACAGGAAAGGGCCAAGGATAGACCCCAAGGGACACCATCCATTATGGCACTAAATGGGGAAGTATGGCTGGCCCATTTCACACATTGAGTGTGGCCTGTGAGGTAGCTTGAAAACCAGTTTAAGAAAAGTGAGTCGAGACCAATTGAGAGAAGTGTGTGAAGCAGGAAGTTATGATTGAAAAGGTCAAAAGCCTTGGTAAGGTCGACAAATATTGCACTAGTGATTAATCCTATGTCCATAGAACTGAGAATGTCAGATGTTTCCTTAATGAGGGCAGTGTGAGTGCTATGCTGGTACATGGAGAGAGAGAGAGAGAGAGAGAGAGAGCTGTTAAGCTCTAGATGAGATTGGAGTTGAGCATGGATGATTCTGTCCGGGATTTTAGCTAGAGGGCAAAGGATGGAGATGGGACGATAATCCTCAAATGTGGAGACTTGGTCATTCTTGTGGATAGGGACCATTATTGTGGCTTTCCATTTGCAAGGCACAGTGCTTGAGCAGAAAGATTTGTTAAACAGGTTGTGCATGGGCGAGGCAATGGCATGAGCACCTCATTTTAGGAAGTAGGGTTCCAGGGAGTCAAACCCCAGTGAGGAAGTATCCTTAATGCTCTGAAGATGACGCAGGACCTCCATCTGGGTGGCCAGCTCAAGGTGGAAGGAGGGGCTATTAAAAGTGGCAGAGGGGAGGGAGGAGGATCAGGGGCAAGAAGAGGGGGGTGTTACGTTTGGATAGGTCAGTGAAGGCCTGGTTACATTCAGTAACTATAGTGGTGGGGTCAGTGACTCCAGAGCTGTTGGGTGCATAGTGTTGGGTAAGGTTGAGGATTTACCTTTTAGTAGGAATTATCCCACATTTATTATCCGGTAAAATGTTTACTAATGGTTGGGATGACTATAGAATTCATCAGTGTTTATTACCAGAGTCAATGAGACACTTGGCTAACAGCCTTCTTTTATCATTATTAGACAATAGAATCTCTTGTTACTCTAATGCTGGTTCTGGGGAGTTGTCCAGGATAAAAGTCCTATACAATTCTATTTGCAGATTTATTACAGGTTTACCTATTTGAACTCAATGTTGCATACTGAATAACTCAGCTGAATTACTATAATTTAAGGACAGAATCAAAATTAAGCATCCATTTTCCTTCATAAAGAAACAGTAAGTAAAATCCTTTCCTCTAGCACCACTCTTTTTCCAATGAATTGTACAGAAAGAAACACTAGGACATTTGGCAGCCCTTGTTTTAACATCCCCTTTAAGGGAATCCCCACATGGATCTCCTGTTTATCTATGATGATCTTCATACAGTGATATTGTGCTGGGAATACATCACTGTTGAAGATGGTCACTGACCAATCAAGACACAATTTTGTTTTCTTACCATTGTCTAATATTGTTCTAATTACCACATTTAACCTAGTGGTATGCCCTGATCAAATGAGGGCAGCGATCAGGGTCTCTTTACAGTCATTATGATTTCTGTAACCATTTTTCTTGTTCTTAGGTAAACTGCTGCAAACCATGTGAGGAAGAGGAGAGGAGAGAAGCAGAGTTGTACAAGTGGCCCAGAAAGCCAACAGATAGCATCATCAGCTGAAAATGCAAACATATCTCTAACTGTTTGCAAAGTTGCACTTTAGGGCCATGACTTTAACTGTGTGGCAGTAAAATTCCTTATCATAATGTTCATCTACGTAAAACAAATACAGTCAAGTTACACAACGTCATTGAACAGATGCCAACAATCAGTTTTACATATTAAATGTTAATGTTTGGTAATTATACTGCTGTCACTACCTTTTTATGAACTTTGCCGTAGCACATGATCTGGTTTGTGAAATAGCTTCACTGCTATCACAGGTAGGCCTTTTCTTGCATTGTATGATTGACTAAGGATAGTAGGCTAGTACATACATAGATACATAGATACATAGACAGTGTCGGCAGATAAGGGCCTATGGCCCACCTAGTCTGCCCATTTGAGCTTGTAAGTTCAGTTTGTTTTCCTAGAAATCTATTTCCCCTAACCCCTGACCTCTAGAATTCCTTTATGTCTATCCCATGCATTCTTAAATCCTTGATTGTTTCAGCCCCACCACTTCCTCTGGCAGGGTGCTCCACTTGTCCACCACCTGCTCTGGTAAGAAATTCTTTCTCATGTTTCCTCTGAATCGTCTCTCCTCCAACTTCATCCCATGCCTTCTAGTCCTGAAACATCTTTTCGCTTAAAAATAGTGTTTTCCTGCACCCTGTTCCTCCCTGTAAGATACTTGTATGTCTCTATCATATCCCTCTCTCCCTCCTCTCCTCCAGGGGAGTACATGTTCAGTTCCTTCAACCTGTCTTCATAGGATTTGTGATGCAACCCATGCACCATCTTTGTTGCCCTCCTCTGAACCTTCTCTACCCTGTCTGTGTCCTTACGTAGGTATGGTCTCCAGAACTGTACACTGTACTCCAGGTGAGGCCTCAATAGTGTCTTGTATAGCGGAATTATGACCTCCCTTTTCCTGCTGGTGATGCCCTGCCTATACATCCCAGCATCCTATTTGCTTACCTGATGCCTTGTCACACTGTTTCCTACCTTGAGGTCATCAGAGATGACAATCCCAAGACCCCTTTCCTGCTTGGTGCATGCTATATCCTCACCCCAACTGATATATTGTGCCAGGGTTTTGTGCCCCATATGCATTATCTTGCACTTCTTTGCATTGAATTTCAACTGCCAAACCCTTGACCATTCTTCAAGTTTCTGCAGGTCCCTTCTCATTCTGTCTACACCCTCTGGTGTGTCTACTCTGTTACAGAGCTTTGTGTCATCAGCGAACAGTGAAATTCTGCCTTCTATATCCTGTGCAATGTCACTGATGAAGATGTTGAATAGGACTGGTCCCAGCACTGATCCCTGTAGGACTCCCACTGGTCACTCTTCCTCTGTGGAGTGACAGCCATTTACCACCACCCCTGTGTCCGCCACCCAGCCAGTTACCTACCCACCACACTACTGTCCTGCCCACACCCATATTCCCCAGTTTGTGTAATAGTCTTCTATGTGCACAGTGTCAAAGGCCTTGCTGAAGTCCAGATAGGCCATGTCCACTGCCCTCCCTGATCCACTTCCTAGTCACCCAGTCAAAAATTCAATGAGGTTGGTCTGACGTGACCTCCCCTGGTGAAACCATGCTGCCTTGGGTCCTGTGGTCCATTGACAACCAGATGTTCCACCAATCTCTCCTTCAGTAGTGCTTCCATGATCTTTCCCACTACCAGGTGAGGCTGACTGGTCTGTAGTTCCCTGCTTCCTCTTTGTTCCCGCTTTTGTATAAGGGGACTACATCTGCTGTCCTCCAGTCTTTGGTACCTCCCTGTTTCCAGTGATTGGCTGAACAGGATAGCCAGAGGTTCAGCCACCACCTCTCTTAGTTCTTTAAGGACCCTGGGGTGCACCCCATCTGGCCCCATTGCTTTGTCAACTCTTATTACTTCCAGTTCCTTCAGGACCCTTTCGTCGTAAAGGGACTTGTGTCCATTTCTGCACCATTCTCACCCTTGTACTCCCTTCAGACCCATTACCCCTCTTCCTTAGTAAAGACTGAGCAGAAATACCTGTTCAATATGTCAGCTTTACTGTTGTCATCCTCACGCGGCTCCCATCCTCCCCTTCAGTCTAACTATCCCTCCTTTGTCCTTCTTTTTCACTTATGTACCTGTAAAGGTTTTGTCCCCTTTAACCACTGATTTTGCAATGTGTTCTTCTGTCTGAGCTTTGGCTTCCCTTACTGACTTCCTGCCTCCTTTGTTTCTCCTGGTACTTCTCCCTATCCCCTTCTGCCTGTGTCTTTTGTATTGCCTGAATGCAGTCTTTTTGGCTTTCACTTTCTTTGCTACCTCTTTGGAAACCATATGGTCTCCTCTTTCTTTTCCTCTTGTTAACCTGCTTAATGCATAATTCTGTTGTTCTTATAATCCCCATTTTAAATACTGCCCACTGTTCCTCAATCCCTGATTCCTGTCCCATTCCCTAATGCCTCTTTCAAGCATCTCCCCATTTTCCCAAAGTCTGCCCCCTAAAATCCAGGATCGTGTTTTTGTGTGGTTTGGTTCTGCTCTTTCTGTGATTTCAAACCACAATGACTGGTGGTCACTGTTACCCAGGTGCTCCCCACTGTTACCCCCATCACACTGTCCCTGTTTGTGAGCACAAGGTCCAGTATTGCCTTCTGCCGAGTTGGTTCCATGACCAGTTGCTTGAGGAAGGCACCCTGAAGGAGTCCAGGATAAATCTGCTCCTAGTTGATGCTGCTGCTGGGATGCTCCAGTCCACATCTGGTATATTGAAGTCTCCAACCAGTACTACTCACCCTTGTCAGCCATCCTTTGGATGGCTAGCATCAACTCCCTATCTGTTTCTTCCTCCTGGGCTGGTGGTCTATAGACCACACCTGTAGCGGATGGCTGGCCCCATTTTCCTTTCCAGCTTAACCCACAGTATCTCTCCCCATTTTGTTCCTCCTGGATCTGTGGCCCTTATGTCATTTTTCACATACAGTGCCACTCCTCCTCCCTTCCTGCCTGCTCTGTCTCTTCTGAATATGTTGTAGCCAGGTATGGCCATCTCCCAGTCATGGTTATCATTACACCAGGTTTCAGTGATGGCCACAATGTCCAGGTCTGACTGTACCATGACAGCCTCCAGATCTTCCATCTTGTTGCTAAGGCTCCTGGCATTTGCACACATGGCTTTCCATGATTTGACCTCCCTAGACTGCTTCACTGTTCTACTCCAGCCCCTTCCTTGGTTGTCATTTATCCCTGGTTCTCCTTGCTGTCTGCCCTTCTGCTGAATTTTGCCCCTTTTCTGCTTATCCACCTTTTGGACACTAATCTCCATCTTTTTGCACACTGCTTTGCAGAGATAGCCACCTCTGGTTCACTGGTTCCATTACTAGCTGTGGGGGTGAGGTAAGTAGGTACCATCCTTGCTGGCCTGCCACACTTCTTGCTAGTTTAAATGCTTGTCAATGTAGCATTTAAACTTATCATTGAGTGCTTGGATCTCCTCCAGGATGGATGCAGGCCGTCAGGCTTGAACAAACCTCCATCCCCTCCAGATGGGTCCCCAGTCGCCAATGAATCCAAACCCTTCCTCACAGCACCAGTTCTTCAACCGTGAGTTAAAGTTCCTGGTGCATGCACTCCTATGCTCTCCTTGCCTCTCACAGGTAGTACTTCACAGAAAGTGACAGAAGTAGCTACTTGCTTGAGACCCTCTCCCAGTTTCCTAAACTCTTCCTGAACTTCCTTTGGCTCCCCATTTGCCAAGTCATTAGTACCTAGGTGGATAATGACATCCAGCTCACCCTCCTGTCTTGCCTTCCCAGTGATCCCCAGTATCTTCCTTCCATCCCTCCATGCCGTGGTACCTGGTAGGCACCTCACCTCCCTGTCCTCCCCCTCCTGTGTTCCTAGCTGGATCCCTCTTATGATGGAGTCCCCCACCAGGATTCGCTTCCTCCTCCTCTGGGTCCACTGCTTTCCCCTGAGGTCACCTCCTTGCCTAACCTCCACATCCTTTCCTTCCACTTCCTGGGTACTCTATTTGGTTGTCCTCATTTGCCAGTGTGGCATATGAGTTCTTGAAGGAATAGGATCTGGGATGTGCCTCTGCCTGACTGCTCTAACCCTCCCTGAGCCCACTGTCATCCAAGTGCTCCTCGTTTTGGCATCCTTTGAGGCAGCTGCATTGGACTGGGTGGTTCCTGGACAGGGGTGATGGTACTCCTGACCCAGTTTACTTCCGCTCTGAGTCTGGCTACCTCATCCCTCAGTCCCAGAGATGCATGCAGATAGGGCAGCACCTCAGTGTCCAGAAGATCTGCCTGAATATGGCTGCCCACAGCCACTGCATTGCACCACTCCCCACATTATACTGCAATTCCACTACTTATCTGCTACTGAAGCTTTCTTAGTTCTCTTTTTATTTATTTACAGTATTAAAAATCCTGTAACTGATCCTCAGATATATATTTTTTTAAGGAAAAAGAAACCAATAAATAAATAAATGAGTCAAAACACTTGTCGTGCTGAGGGTGGTCTTCTTCCCCCTTATGCCCCTCCTACTTCACACCTCTTACTATACCCTTACTATACCCTGTGTTTAGCTCCTGTCAATCAGATTTATCAGGGCATATAATTAAGAGCTACAGGACAGTCAGACAAGCCAAGATAAAATTTGCAGCAATTAAAGACAGCACAGAATTACACCACCACTATTTTTTAAATTTTCAACAGCCCAAAAACAATTATAAGTAAAGACAACACAGAAAGAAAGTATAGTGACACTACAAGCCTACAATCTAAGTTTAAAAGAAAAATACCAGTTACCAGTTACTCTGAAGCACTGAATTGAATATGTTTCCTTCCTTCACCTTCTGGCTTCTTCTGAGAAGATGAACTTCTGTTTGCTGCTTTAACTGTGACTAAGCCCCACCTCCAGTTATCACGTAGCTGAGGTCAGAGGCCAGACAATTAACACCCTTCACCCAGCTACAGGACAGTCAGACAAGCCAAGATAAAATTTGCAGCAATTAAAGACAGCACAGAATTACACCACCACTATTTTTTAAATTTTCAACAGCCCAAAAACAATTATAAGTAAAGACAACACAGAAAGAAAGTATAGTGTCACTACAAGCCTACAATCTAAGTTTAAAAGAAAAATACCAGTTACCAGTTACTCTGAAGCACTGAATTGAATATGTTTCCTTCCTTCACCTTCTGGCTTCTTCTGAGAAGATGAACTTCTGTTTGCTGCTTTAACTGTGACTAAGCCCCACCTCCAGTTATCACGTAGCTGAGGTCAGAGGCCAGACAATTAACACCCTTCACCCAGCTACAGGACAGTCAGACAAGCCAAGATAAAATTTGCAGCAATTAAAGACAGCACAGGATTACACCACCACTATTTTTAAATTTTCAACAGCCCAAAAACAATTATAAGTAAAGACAACACAGAAAGAAAGTATAGTGTCACTACAAGCCTACAATCTAAGTTTAAAAGAAAAATACCAGTTACCAGTTACTCTGAAGCACTGAATTGAATATGTTTCCTTCCTTCACCTTCTGGCTTCTTCTGAGAAGATGAACTTCTGTTTGCTGCTTTAACTGTGACTAAGCCCCACCTCCAGTTATCACGTAGCTGAGGTCAGAGGCCAGACAATTAACACCCTTCACCCAGCTACAGGACAGTCAGACAAGCCAAGATAAAATTTGCAGCAATTAAAGACAGCACAGAATTACACCACCACTATTTTTTAAATTTTCAACAGCCCAAAAACAATTATAAGTAAAGACAACACAGAAAGAAAGTATAGTGTCACTACAAGCCTACAATCTAAGTTTAAAAGAAAAATACCAGTTACCAGTTACTCTGAAGCACTGAATTGAATATGTTTCCTTCCTTCACCTTCTGGCTTCTTCTCTAAAACTTTCTACACTCTGTCCGTAAGCTGTGCTCAAACCCAGTACCCTTGTAGTCAGAGTCAGCAGCTCTACCTCTGGACCACACTGCCTACCTAAAATGCATCTGACTGTGTTACTTAAGCAACTGGAGTAGTACACACTGGCCCTAATGAGACTTGAACTCATGACCCTTGGTATATATGACCAGTGCTCTAACCACTGAGCTATAGAGCCAGTTTTACATAAAGAATAAGTGACAACAGACTGTGGTTTAAAAGATTTCAAAGCATACCGCAGGGGCAAAAAGATATGAGACTGAACATGGAATTCCTTTCAGTCCTGGGAAGTGCATCAAAATCCACCAAATGACGGATTGCAGTGGCTTATTTCACTCATAATGGGGCATTTATAGGTTGTAGTTTAATGAAAGGCACAGAAATGGTTGCTTAGATGCAGTCAAGGAAATAA
Organism: Neoceratodus forsteri; assembly: GCA_016271365.2. Taxonomy (NCBI): domain Eukaryota; kingdom Metazoa; phylum Chordata; order Ceratodontiformes; family Ceratodontidae; genus Neoceratodus; species Neoceratodus forsteri. Next base: position 657,206,996 of record CM057456.1, read on the forward strand.
TGTTATTTTAAAAGAACAGAATGTATTAAATAGCTCCCTTAACAGAACTGTGAAAGACTCTGGTTGTTTAGTGCTGCTAATTGCAAAATTAAACCTAGCTATGTGAGGTCCACTCTATGCAAAAGATTCAATTAAAGGAGACAGATGGGTGAGGCCTCAGGCTAAGGTGCTGACTAAAGAGCTAAAACCAGGCACCATTGAAAGTGAGCTTTTGCTAAATGGTTGTATAATTTTCCTGGTTGATTATAATAAACATAAAAAACTCAGCTTAAGCTGCAGTTCTATTCAAATGACTTCAATTAACGGACAAAGAGGTGATTGATCTGTAATTAGGCTGCAAATACAGTATCAGGGTGACTTTAGATCAAACTTAGAAAGGTGATCTGACATCTATCCATGTATCAGTGGTGTCTGAAACCATGGCCAGGTGATGGTATTAACCAAAAAGATTCTCATAATTTAAGAAATCGTAGTACATGTAATGTCTGAGACCAGAATAATTTAGCACTTTAGTATTACATCTAAAGTGTGAGACCAGAATAACTGAGCACTTTAGTACTGTATATGATGTGGTAGTTACAGTACTGTTATTAAATAGCAATATTCATGTCACCTGCATCATTTTTACCATTTAGATTCAACGCCCCCAACCCCCCAAGTTTGGGGATATGGAACAGTTCAGAGTTTCCCTAGCAGGAGTTCCCACTTTAGTGTGTACCATTCAAGGGCACAAATAGGTGAGACCATTAGATCTAGGTGGACAAATCCAGAGTTAAAGAAAGAGCGAGAGTTACATGAGCTGCCATAAGGTGAGTGGGGGTGCCACGGTATCACAGCTTCATGTTTACAGCACTGCATGAAGACAGCACCAGATTTTGGTGACTGTCAGTTACAGTGACCTCTCTGTTAGTAAGAAGCTGTGCCCCCCATCCCCTCTTAATAAATATTCCAACTCTGGGGGGGGGGGCACAGAGAGGTCGCATAACTGACAGTCGACACAATATGGTGCTGTATTGATGCATCAGTGTAAACACAGTGCTGTGATGCCATGCTCCCAGTGAGGGGTACCTGCCTATTGGAAGGGTTGCTAAGCCCAGGGAATGGTCCAAGCCCTGGATACCGCTTAGGCCACACCTCCTCAGTTAGTAGGGGAGGACAGCCCAGCCAACAAGTAGGGTCAAGTCGGTGGCTACCTTACAGCATCGAGAGATGGTGGGGCTGGGCTCTGAGCATGCTGTCTCCAAAGTATCCAATCCCCAAACTCTCAACCACTTGAACCCTACTCCCCTAGCACCTCTCAACCCAGACCTGAGTCCCGACTCGCCTTCTTCCTACAACAGGTATCTACCACAGAGACCCAGAGGTTGCTTGCCAGCCTCTCCCCTCATACCGGAGCATGGCACAACAACCTCGAGCCAAAACTGCTCAGGCTAGGTGCCCACCTTCTAGCCAGGCCTATAACGCATATCTTTAATTCCTCTCTAACCACTGGTGTCATCCCAGATATCTGGAAAGCAGCCAAGGTTACACCTGTTCTTAAACAAGGAAACCCAAAAGATCCCCTGAACTATCAACCTATCGCTATTCTGTCGGCCGCCTCTAAACTTCTGAAGAAAGTTGTGGCCTTTCAGTTAACCGAGTACTTACAGGAACACAGCCTCCTCTCTCTGGCCCAGCACTGGTTTAGGAAGGGGCACAGCATGGCTACCGCCCTCGCTGTAGTCACCTCGCAGACCAGAACTGCAACTGACCAGGGCAACCTCACTGGTGCGATCTTTGTGGATCTCTCCAAAGCCTTCGACAAGGTAGATCACTCTCTCCTTAGCTCCACTCTTCTCTCCCTCAGACTCTCAAACCCTGCCCATGCCTGGTTCCTCAATTAGGAAGCAATACACCAACTTTAACCGGACCCTCTCCAACCTCACCACTGTCCAATGCAGGGTCCCTCAGGGGTCCATCCTCAGTCCGACGCTCTTCTTCCTTTTCATCAACGAACTGCCGTCTGTCACCACCCATGGGCTTACCACCCTGTACGCCAATGACCTTGTCATTCTGGATAGTGCCCGCGACATTGGCACCATCAGTTCCCAACTAAACTCTGACTTTAAGCGGATCCAATCCTGGCTGGTTGAACACAAGCTTACCACCAACCTCAATTAAACCCAGGCTATGCTCTTTGGTTCCCTGAACAGAACAAAATCCTGCGCTGCCCCCCTTCTAATCAACGGGGCCGACGGCTCACCCCTGCAGACAGTTGCCACTGTCAAGTACCTGGGCGTCACTCTGGACCTCTCTGTACACATCCAAAACATCTGCAAGGCTATGAACGTTAAACTCGGTCTCACCTACAGAGCCAAAAATTGCCTTACCCCAGCTGCTCGGGTGGCCCTAGCCAGGGGTGTTCTCCTTCCCTCTCTCTGCTACGGGCTACTGACCTTTGCCCCCATGCCAAAATCCGCATCTTGAAATGGGATATGGCCTACAACAGCATCTGCCGCTTTGCGCTTTCTGCTCCTCCCCTGACACACCACTGTGACCTCTACACACGCCTTGGTGGTGGCTCCCTCACAGAAGCACAGCGTCTTGACAGTAAGGGAACTTCATTGACAACATCATCAGATCAGCCACCCCTGCCTGCGCCTGCCCTTCCCTCAACCCTGACACCTCTTCCTACCACCTTAGGTCAAGGGCGGCACTCAATCGCCCGGTTCCTAGGACGTGCACCCTTATGGGTGATCGGGCCTTCGACAACTAAGCCCCTAAATTATGGAATTCATTCCCAGCCCTTACTCGGTCCACCTCCTCCCATCCAGGCTTTAAAACTTCCCTTTGGAACTTCCTGAAGGGCTCCTCCACCTGTCCATGCACCTCATAGCCCCCTGCACTGTGTGTGCATGGTGGGGTCTCTGTGTCCTCGGGGTCCACTGCACATATTCTCCCGTCAACTGGTCAAGTAATGGCTAAATGGAATGCCATATCTGCTATCGCCTGCTCTTTCATTGTATGTAAATTTGACTCACTCACTGTTTGTGTATGCTCTAGCTTTTAACTCTCCCGGGTCGTCTGTAACCCCCCCCCGGGTTTGTGTCTTTTGACTGGTTGTCATTCTTCCATATAACCTGATACTGTATCTCATTGTATGTAAAACTGATTTGTCACTGTACCTGTATATTCAAGTTTGCAACTCTTCCGGGTCTCACCTGAAAATAGGCACTTGGCTGTCTAGTGTGACTTACCCAGTAAACCAAAGGCAAATAAATAAACAAGCATTTGTCAGTGCCGAATGTTGCTTGCTTCTATGTACTGTTTAGGTATTTGGAAGTCATTGAGCGCAAATATTGAAAATTTACGAACTTTATGCTGCAGTATAGAACTGCGCAACGACGCTCGTAAAACAGTCATTTTTAGGAATTTTTTCACCAAATTTTCAACATAGCCATTTTAAGACCTCTGCTCGTGAACAGTGTCACTGTGATTTTGTTAATGTGTCCCATACATTGAGTTTGCACACCGACTGCGCCATTGTGCGCTACATGGGCAGAAACACATTTTGGGCAGGATGTGAAAAATGACAGCTGTACTGCTCATAAGGAGGTGTGGTAAAATGGCAATGTTGAAAATCTGGAGTGAAAATATTGAAAATTTGTGAACTTACAAGCCTGCGATAGGAACTGCGCAACGCACACTCGTAAAACAGTCATTTTTAGGAATTTTTTCACCAAATTTTCAACATAGCCATTTTAAGACCTCTGCTCATTGTATGTAAAACTGATTTGTCACTGTACCTGTATATTCAAGTTTGCAACTCTTCCGGGTCTCACCTGAAAATAGGCACTTGGCTGTCTAGTGTGACTTACCCAGTAAACCAAAGGCAAATAAATAAACAAGCATTTGTCAGTGCTGAATGTTGCTTGCTTCTATGTACTGTTTAGATATTTGGAAGTCATTGGAGTGCAAATATTGAAAATTTGCGAACTTACGAGCGTGCATAGGAACTGCGCAACGCACGCTCGTAAAACAGTCATTTTTAGGAATTTTTTCACCAAATTTTCAACATAGCCATTTTAAGACCTCTGCTCATGAACAGTGTCACTGTGATTTTCTTAATTTGTCCGTACATTGATTTCGCACACCGACTGTGCCATTCTGCGCTACATGGGCAGAAACACATTTTGGGTGAGATGTGAAAAATGACAGCTGTACTGCTCATAAGAAGGTGTGGTAAAATGGCAATGTTGAAAATCTGGAGTGAAAATATTGAAATTTTGCGAACTTACGAGCCTGCGTAGGAACTGCGCAACGCAAGCTCATAAAACAGTCATTTTTTGAATTTTGGCACCAAATTTTCAACATGGGATTTTTGGGACACCTTCTCATGAATGATTCACTGTTATGGTGGTATTCAGGCCCGAAGGGTGATTTACTGAATCGCCATGAAATCACCCCTTGGGGCCCGAATAGCCATGACAGTGACATTCATTCATGAGAAGGGGTCCCAAAACCCTAAGTTGAAAATTTGGTGCAAAATTCCCAAATGCCTGAGACATGCAACAAAGTTGAAACCCCCCATCTAGCCCATTATACAGCTTACAGGCATTTCCTCAGTTCGTGTCGGCTTTGAAGAGTGCAGGCGTGTTCCAGTCCACGAAGATCGTCGCGCGAGGTCGGAGGTAAGTATGGGGTGAGGCGTGGGAAGCTGGATGCACAGTGGGTGGAGTGCGGGTTGTGGGAGGAGTCGGGGAGGCAGCGCCCAGCGGGACCGTTTTCGTTTTTCAGGTAAAAATTAAAAAGGCGTTGTGGGATCATTTGCCAAGCTGGGGTGGGCTCCCAGCGTTAGCACAAGGATGAGGGGCGTTCAGCCGGCGGGGTTGGGCACTCCCGTCGGCCAAAGGACGATTGCCACGCTGGGGTGGGCTCCCAGCGTGGCACCTAACGGGGGAGATGCAGCTCAGCCGGCGGGATTGGGACCCCGTCAGCTACAGAGAAGGGGCGACACACCTGCATGCGGGCGGGCTACTCTTTCTTATCTCTGCTCACTGGAAGCGTAGCTCCCTTTCAATCAGATAGTTACTGCATTTTGGAGCGTGTCATGACAGCTCCAAAATGCATTGCTTACAGGGGCCGTGCCTGCCAGCTCACTGACTGAATTGGAGGAGGAGGTGACACACCTCCGAAATCTCCGATGATGGCACTATGCTTCTTGCACATGCGTGCAAGCAACATAATAAATGTGTGCCCAAAGCAAACATTGAATTAAAGGGAAGGTGCCATCAACAGTTATGCCCAAGGGGGTTAAGGAAGAGACTGCAGTTCAGTAATGGACTCTACAAACATGACCTAGTTAATGGGAGTGATTGGAGAGGTCTACCATGAATTTCCATGTATATGAAGTTCTTATTGTGTTTTTAGCAACATTTTGAAAGGGACGTGCCACAGTTTAAGGAACAATGTACGGTCTCTGAACCTCAATGGTTACTGCACCATTACCTCATCCTTCAAAAAAGTTATTCATGCTGCTATGTAGAGTCTTCATGTAAGGTAGCTATGAGTGTTTAATACATTCAGACACTAAGGGACTAACTGCATCTGCTGGCCAAAAATGTTTCTGAAGCCCTGACATTTCTTTCCATATACCTGTTCACATGCAGTAAACAGACACTTTTGTTTAAAGCAGAACCTTTTTGTCCAAGTTGGTTGTTTCGGACTCCAGTGGAGAAGAGGTGTCACAGGATTTGAAATCAAGAGCTTTGCCTCCAAGGAAGCAGGGCAAAGATAATCCAAGCACCTTCACTAAAATAAGATTCTTTGATGAAAGGCATTACATTTTTCTAACCAGTTCTCTCCTTTCCCTTCCTACACAGGACTTTGGTATTAGTGATCGTGAAGTTTGGGTAACCCTCAGTTACTTGGAGTAATCCTCCAAGGACCCAGTTATGTGAGCATTTCTTTTGCCTGGCACATGTGTTTCTACCATTTACTCTTCAACTGCTAGAGATGAACATGGTGGGAATACTGGGCACCAGCACAAGATACATGGCCCTCTTAATAAAACTTTATTTTACTACCCTTATCAGTGTAAACTTCTGCTGAACTGTAAAATTGCTAGGAGTGTCTCGACTGTTGAATTTTATGTAGTGCAAGTATTGTTTATCTTAATTACAGCTGTGCTACATTTAAGCAATAAGGCACAACAGGGTGTGTGTTATTGTGTAATAACAAAGACGGAGGTAACTGACTTCAGGGGGGCGGATTTTAAGGAAATGGGAAGGATCCTTAAGGAGCATTTGGATGTGATTGGGTCAGACATGGACGCTGATAGTAGGTGGGAAATCATCAGGAGAGGGGTGCAGGATGCTACCAGCACCTGTGCAAGAGTAAGCCGAAAATGCGGTAGGGCCCGAAAACCCTGCTGGTGGACCAGGAAGGTCCAGGAGGTGGTGCAGGGAAAGAAGGCAGCCTATAGGCAATTCAAGTGCTCAAGGAGTGAAAGGGATCGAGGGGAGTATGAGCTGATGGCTAGAAAGGCCACTAGGGTGGTGAGGGCAGCTAAGGCAAGTAAGGAGCAGAACCTTGCCAGGGAAATTAGGAGAGGGAACAAGGGGTTCTTTAGATACAATGGGGAAAAACAAAGGGTGAAGAGGCAGATAAGCAGGATTAAAACAGAGGAGAGATGGGCACAAGATCCGGCGGAGCAGGCTGAGGTACTAAATGAGTACTTCACATCAGTTTTCACCAAGGAAAATGGGGGTGCTTCATCATACATGGGAGGAGACAGAGATACTGAGATGGGGGGGACCCTTACCGATCGGAGGGTCTGGGGAGAGGGGGAGGCATCACTGGCAGGAGGGGAGGGCTAAGCAGGAAGAAGAGGTAGCGGAAGTGGAAATCACAGCAGAGAGGTGAAGGAAGCCCTCAGGTCCCTTAAGATGGAGAAAGCACTGGGGCCAGATAAATTACATCCCAGAGTGCTGGAAGGAACTGCGGATGTCCTGGCAAACCCTGCAGAGCTTTTCACCATCTCTCTGAGGACAGGGTGGATGCCCCAGGACTGGAAGGTGGCGCATAGTGCCTATCCACAAGTGGGGATCAAGGAGGTGGAGGGAACTACAGGCCTGTCAGCCTGACATCAGTGGTGGGCAAGGTGATGGAGGGCATTGTCAAGGGAGAAGCTAGGGGGACCTGGAAAAGTCAGGGTGCCTGGACGATAGACAGCATGGATTCATCGCAGGGAAATCGTGTCAGACAAACCTTGTGGAGTTCTATGACTGGGTGACGAGTGCCTTGGACCTTGGTAGACCAGTGGATGCCCTCTTTCTAGACTTCAGCAAGGCATTTGACTCTGTCCCTCACGTTGGCCTGTTGGATAAGCTGGGAGAAATGGGGGTGGGGAACCAGATGATCAAATGGATAGGCAATTGGCTCCAGGACCGGACCCAGAGGGTCGTAGTTGGCGGGATAGTCTCATCCCCAAGGAGGGTCATTAGCGGGGTCCCACAGGGATCAGTTCTTGGGCCCCTCCTGTTCAATGCCTACATCTCTGACATAAGGACAGGAATCAGTAGTAAGATGAGTCTCTTTGCGGATGACTCAAAACTGGGGGCGGTGGTGGATGGGGAGGAGGAGAGGGTGGCCCTACAGGGGGACCTGGAGGCTCTGGAAAGATGGTCTAGAAAGTGGAAGCTGAGGTTCAATGCAGGGAAATGCAAGGTACTCCACCTGGGGGCCAGAAACCCGGGCCAAGTGTACACCCTAGGGGGGGAAATGCTACAAGTCTCGAAGACTGAGAGGGACCTGGGGGTGGTGGTGGATGTCAAGATGAACAACTTGGAGACTTGTAGGAGGGCAGCAGCCAAGGCCAACAGGATGCTGGGATGCATCGCTAGGGGGATCACTTCCAGAAGGAGGGAAGTGCTACTCCCTCTGTACAACTGCTTGGTGAGGCTGCACCTTGAGTACTGCGTGCAGTTTTGGAGACCACACTTAAAGAGGGACATTAAACTCCTGGAGAGGGTCCAGAGGAGGGCAACCAAAATGATTTGGGGCTTGGGAGACAGGACCTATGAGGAGAGGCTCGAAGAGCTAAATATGTACACATTGGAAGAGAGAAGGACCGGGGACATGATAGAGGCTTCAGGTACATGAAGAGGGTAAATAGGGAGGAACAGTCAGGGTGCTTTGAAGGAAGGAGGAGGGGCCACTGGGGGTATGGGTGGAAGCTGGAGGGGAAGATTCAGGGGAGAAAGGAGGAGGTGCTACTTCACTGAGAGGGTGGTGGAGCCATGGAATGCGCTGCCTAGGGGGCTGTTGGAGGCAGAGATGGTGGAAGGATTCAAGAGGGGGTGGGACAGGTACAGGGGAAGGGTTCTGGAAGCAAAATCCAATGCAGCAAGAATATCCGGAACTGGAAAGGGAGAAGTCAGAGAAGGCAAGGGGGGGCAGCAAGGTCAGCACCCAGGGTGGGGGCTTACCAAATGAGCAGACATGAAAGACCATTAGGTCTATTCTGCTGGCATTTTAGTATGTTAGTATGTTAGTAATGTCACTCCTGGGGTGGGTTGAAGCATGAGACGAAGCCGAGTGCTTCCACCACCCCAGGAGTGACGTTATTACACAATAACACACATCCTGGAGTGCCTTATTGCTATTATACAATGGTTCTTTATTACACAAAATAAAAAAAAAATTAAAAAAATGTTTTTAGCAGATTTTTAGTGAAAGAGCAGAGGAAAAAAAAGGTAATGCTCAGAGAGTACAGCAAGCAAAACTAATGCCAATCAATGACAGTGATGTTATACTGCAATATCATCACTGTCTCAGGCACACACTGACCAATCAGAATCTATGATTCTTTCTTGCCATTGTATAATTAGAATTAACCCAATCTCCCAATCAGTGACTATAAATATCTCAGCAGTTTTCACTGGTAATGTTCTGAACAAATGGAAGACATGCATTTTGCGCCAAGGGCTACATAAAAGGGCAAAACAACAGCCCTATATTATTTAAATTTGTAACCTTCTGGCAAATAAAAAAAACAACTTCCATGCTCCATGTACTTTTTTCTATAGCTAATAAATAGACGTCAAATTGCATACCTCCTTGCTTTGAGTTGTGGTCTCTCTGTTACTCCAAACAGTTACTTATGTTATATTCAGATAAAAGTTAACTCATGAGATACAGTGGCAGACATAGCCTAGATAGAGTGTCTCTAGATGTATCACAACAAAAAAAAAGCTGCTTTATTTTGATTTTTTCAGTGCTTTACCTACATATATACAATGTATGTAGGACTTCCACTACTTAAATAAATGCATTATTTTCCGAAGACTCTGATCCAAATGAAAGATAAATTATGTTATTCACCCAATGGTTAAATAACATTATTCATCACAATCAACTTGATTGACAGCCCACTCTGCCAATCCCACAATGAATCCGCTCTTAATTGTCACACAGAACACTTACATTGTATGCACCAAACATACAATGGACCATGTTCAGATATGACATTAATTTCCATTCGTGAGGTGGCGGAACTTTCATAACTCACTTGAGGCTTTGCTACAGTTATGGTCTCGTCCCCTCACTCATGGAAATAAATTGCCTATTTGAACACAGGCCATTGCATATCCTCTATATATACAACAGGAATGGGTAAACATGATGACATAAAAATATATCTTGGTTAGTGACATCAGTAACAGCAACATATCAAAAATATGTTTTTGTTACATTTGTCACAATGGGTATTTTTAAGGTTACTGTTATCACAGTGGAATATTAAACCGATCAGACAGCAACTTTCACAATACTGATAGCATCACAACGTACAGTGGTGCATTGAAGCCAGCTGTAAAAAGCAAAGAAAAACAGCTAAATCTTTAAACGAACTGCAGATTTAAAGCTATAACATGTAAACCACTGTTGTATACAATATATTAAATATACAATAGCCTCTCTCAAAATAGGAAGTTTATCATCACTTGTGAGTGGGCAGGACTTTCATAACTCACTCATGGCTCTGCCTGTTGTGAGTTATGGTCCCCCTCCATGCACACGCATACTTGTAGATAAGTTGCATATTTTGTGTCAGCCCATTGCATACACAGTGCTCCCCCTGTATCTGCCCCCCTCTGCCACCCTCACTTAATGCCAGTGTGAGCTCTTGTCCCATTTTCCAGAAATATTATTTCCCCCATAACTGCCACATTCTATTATCTGCCACCCTCTTTTATCCACCACAGTTTAGGAGGTAGGGAGATTGGCAGATAAAAGAAGGAGCACTTTATATCTGATCACTGACTGCCATCATAGTAATATTTAAAGTTTTAAGCTCAGTGGACATATGTAACCAGGTAAGGAGCTGTGCTTGTGCAATATTGTTGATAGTCAATAGGTTAGTTGTATAACTGAGTGTTTGACTGTTACAGTATATGTGGATGCTTTGGCTATTCACACTCTCTGTCCTCTATGGGACTGCAATCCTGTCTAGGTACCAGGAAGACAAATGAACCCTCTTGAGGAGTGTTCCACCTCTAGAGGTTCCAGGAGAACACAGCTACTTTAGGCTAAAGGTACCTTAGGAAGACCCTTAAAAAGAACAGGAAACAGGTGCTGCATACACAGACTGATTGGCATAATGACAGACAGCTGAATCTGGTGATGACTGATCGCAAACAGAGGCAAGACTTCCACAGGAGAGAGGGAATGGCAGGATTGTAGGATGATGAAAAGTGAGTCACAATCCAACCCCAACTCATAGTATAATCCTACTACTAGGGTAAGTGGTGTAATTAATAAATATACTACTTTATGGCCTTCAGCACTCAGGAAAGAAAAAACCCAGTGGAGGAAATGATTTGGCCACAATCTGCCCTGATATAGGTAATTCTTATTATGACAGCTCAGCTTGCTAATTTGGAATTTAATTCACGGGAAGTTTCTTTTTTTTTTTCATCTTGCCGGCTTGCATCCGGAGGGTGCCCCCAGACCGGTCCCCCGACATCCACCATCTGGCACTAACCTGGCCCCATGGCTTACCCCCCCAGTGGGGCCGGCGGTGTTCCTCAATCCCCACCGGGAACTGGATTCAAGGGGCCAGTGCCATGGCTGTTTGGGAGTGGAGCCTGCGAGGTGCCCTCCACCATTCTGCTGCAGCAAGTGGTTTTTCTACTTTACTCTCCTAGGAGTCAAGGCATGCAATGATGTCTGTGGAGTGGAGTGTGCGCGCGTCCGCATGCACTCCTTCCAAGCATCTGCTCAGACTCCTCCCCTTTCTTCAGCGTGGCAGCCATGTCCCCCACCCTTCACTAGGGAGCAGACAGGTGCCGACAGCTGAAGGAGACCAGTCAATCAGATGCTCAGTCCTTCTCCGTCCCTGCCAACCCCCGGAGGCCTGTGCTAGTTCCAGAACATAGGTCACTATGTGAGGTAAGGCAACCACCACTTCAGCCCTCAGCACCACTGGGCCATCGCAATTCAGGGGAAGTTTTAAAGTGATAACTCCTGTCTATCTCTCTAATAGGATAATACTGTAGGTTCCCCAAGTTGATCTCTGCAGCTAAGTAAAGCCCCTCATGAAGGAAGCTCACCCTTCAGAGCATGGAATAAGGAAAGAAGTGACTGCTGAAAGGCTAGCACCCAGTCTCAAGACTGTGAGAAGGGTTAACCTTGACTGGAAACTAAAGGAAAGGGATACGGAATGAGTCTAGGTGGACCATAGGAAGTCGCAGGGAGAATAGTTTTCAGAGATGCTGCTAACATGGTCTGCATGACTAAAGGAACCCAAGTGAGCTCAAGGCTCCACCCTCTGAGAGCTAAAGTCTTAAATACTACATCTTGAGGTGCCACTGACCACAAATCAGCTTGGCTAAAGCTCCAACTGGAGCACTGGATCTCACCATCTGGTGGGTCTGCTGGGAAGTGCCACAGAAGACAAGTGACCTACATTGAAGAACTCCCACCTGGTGAGGGACTCACTCGTAAGATGCAGACTTTAAGGGAATGGGTGAGCATGTCTACCCACAGTGCAAGCCCTGGGTGCAAGATTTGGGGACTATAATGTTGGCCAGTATGAATGCATTCATAGAGCCTGATGATATGCAGGCAGAAATTGATGGACTGCATGGTAACTGTTGAAAGGAATGGCTGACATTGCTGGGCAGTATGATTGAAGAGGTACTGAAAATATGAACACATATCAAAGGACAATCATAGGTATAACAGCAATAAGCAAGAAAATTCAGAAGCTATATTAAACTAAGACTTAGATGGCAATTACTAAGACAGACTGGCTGAGTAAGGCTGACTGAATTGATTGAGTAGGAATGGGAACAGCTGCCAGGCCAGGTAGCCAGATAAACGTCATTTAGGAGGAATACTGTGGAACTAAGAGGAAGTTTGCAAGTGCCTTGGCATGGACAGCAGGTAGAACAGACTAGAAAAACCCAAGCCATATACATAGAATGACAAAGGTAAAACACTGTAGAAGCTAGTGACCACACCAAGAACCAAAACTGAAAAGGAAACACAGGAGTTAGACAAGGACAGGACTGCAGCATAAGTGGCAGACTGAAAGAAAGGAAGGAATGATGTCACTACAGCCAGGGAGAGCAGAAAAACTACACACTAACCTAAAAAGCCACTGAAGGCACAAACCAAACAGAAATCTGAAAAGCATTGAAGGAAACAGCATCCCCAAAAGCAATAAGAAAAACAGCAGCAAAAAAAAAGGGGGGGTGCAACCAGAATCCCAGTAAATCTGTCTGGAGCAAAAAAATAGTGCTTTTGAATAAGGCAGGAGGAAGCTGGTATAAATAGCCCATGAGGGTGGGCGTGGCTGGTCACTCCATCCACAGCAGTACAGCCATATGTTAACCTTTTAATTCTAAAACTGTTCTTGGTATTCATTATCTCTTGCTAAACAGCAAAAATCAAGACATAAGGCTTTGGCTAGGATGAAGAAAAGCAATCTTAAAGCTGACTGGGATTTACATCACTGTCTTAGAAATTAGTACACAGCAGTCATTTGTTTGACTTAAGAAAACATTTTAGAGATCAACTGTCTGATAATTGATTGACAAACCCCAGAGCATTCTGGAGATTCATTAGAACTCTAGACCTTCAATATAAAGCTGTGCTCCCCCAAGCTTTTCTGAGTCTTGGTATCTGTAATGTTGATCCTGCTAAAACTACACACAAATTAACACATTTTCATCAGTATGATGTAACAAAACGCTCCTGCTGGTGGGTGGAGGTGGTTGCTTTACAGTGGGTGCTCAGGTTCATGACTATCTAGGGTGAGGTCTGAAGGGATAGCTTAGTGGGAGGAGCTTAGAGTAGAAAAAGAGGATTCCCTCATAGTGCCAGGTTGCTTTAGGCAGTTCAGAAGCAGGCATAGCAGAAGTGATTGAGTGTTAGTTCCAATGGGACAGCTGTGCCAGCCAGCTTGAGGAACTCAAGGGAGGCTTCCAAAGGCAGCACTAATTAAAAAAACTGCCAAGAGATGTAGTGCCCAAAGTTTGGACAGATCCTGAGGATAAGGGTTCTGTGGACATTTCAAGGTTGCTTGCCAGCAATGGAAAGTGTGTAATGGGACCACCTGGAGGGTGAGAGAACACTAGGGGGTTTTACCTCAAGGGAAACAACCTCCTGGCCTCTGGGCCTGTGGTAGCTTCTCCCAAAGATATCAAGGAGACCTTGCCGGGGGAAAAACTCAGAGAAGTACTCGTACAATGATCCACCACTAAATGATGCAGGTGAGGTTCTGTCAGGAAGGAAAAGTGCCAGACCGAGTGCAGTAGGAGATCCATCTCTAGCATGGAAGAGGTGGCACCAGACAATGGGCTCCTCAGTGTGGCTGCAGCTGTTTAGTTTCATAGGGAGATGGCCTGCGAGGGCATGGCAGCTAGTGGGGTTCCAACAGCATACATGGCAGTGTGTGGGTGCTAGTCCGGTGATGCTCACCTTATGCTAAGGCAAGAAAGTGTTGGTGGGTGGTAGAGCAAGCAAGCAATCAGCCACTGATTTATTCACTTTGAAACCTAAAATAAATCCAATAGAGTGGGAACATGAGCATCTGTGGCTCAAGCATTCACTGCAAGGCTGCATCAACAGAATGCTGAAAATGGCTCTGATAGCACAAAGTGTGTAACTGTTTGAACAGAAAACCCCCATTAGGGTAGATGTGGGCAATGCTAAAAGCTAATCTCAGCAATAGAAAATCAGAGGAGAAGGATCCTCTCATCTTTTGACACCTGTTAACGGGAAAAAGAACAAGGAGTTTCAAGATGTGAAAACACAAGGCATAGCAACATAGAAATATAGAAACATAGACTTTGATGGCAGATAAGGACCACTTGGCCCACCTAGTCTGCCAATTTCTCTACCTACAGGTTAAGCTGCAGATCCTAGTTAACCAACAGCCTATTTCTTCTTACCCTCCACAAGAATTGCCTTATGTCTGTCCCATGCATTCTTGAATTATCCCACAGTTTTAGACACCACAACCCCTCAGGAAGGCTGTTCCATGCATCCACCACCCTCTCCATGAAAAAATAATTCCTCACATTGCCCCTGAGCCCCCCCATCTTCAAATTGTGTCCCATTGTTCTGTCACATCTCTTTTTCTGAAAGATGCTACCCTCCTGGACTTTGTTGATTCCACTGAGGTACTTAAAAGTTTCTATCATGTCCTCCCTCTCCCTCCTTTCCTCAAGGGTATACATATTAAGCTCCTTTAGTCTCCCCTTGTATGGCTTCTCTTGCAGACCCTGCACCATTTTAGTTGCCCTCCTCTAGACTGCCTCCATCCTGTCTATATCCTTGTGGAGATGGGGTCTCCAGAACTGGACGCAGTACTCCAGATGGGGTCTCACCAACTGTCTGTACAGAGAGATAACAACTTCCTGTTTTCTGCTGGTGGTGCCGCTCCCTATACATCCCAGTATCCCCCCAGCCCTCAATACTGTCTTCTCACATTGCTTGCTAACCTTAAAGTCATCTGATATGATTACCCCCAGGTCCCTTTCCATTTTTGTTGTTGTTACTACCTCCCCCCCCCCAACGTGTAATCTTCCCCTGGGTTTTTGTTTCCCATGTGCATTATTTTGCACTTCTTTGCATTGAATCCAAGCTGCCATACTTCTGACCATTCCTCTAACCTTGCCAAGTCCCTTATCATCCTTTCCACACCTCTTTGTGTATCAACCCTGTTGCAGATCTTTGTGTCATCTGCAAAGAGGCATACTTTTCCTTCCAGTACCTCTGTAATGTCACTCATAAAGACATTAAAAAGGACTGGACCCAGTGCTGAACCCTGCGATACCCCACCAGTAACCCCTCTTTCTTCAGAGTGGACTCCATTTACAATTACCTTCTGTGTCCTTGTCCTGTTGTCCAACCAATGTTTTACCTAGGCTACCTATACCAGGCAAGCTATATTAAAATTAAAGAAACAAAAAACACACATACCAGTGCACCCAAAGGTGTTAGGGTTACCACCTGCCCTGATTTTCGCAGGACTGTCCAGATTTGGGCAGCTGTGTCCTGCAAAAAAACATGAAAAATACTACATGTCCTGATTTTATAATAGAAAAAATATTTTCTAACTTTCCACTAAATGTTGCAGAAAACTACAATACCTTAAGTAAAATACCTTAAAATGATAAGAAACAATAGAAGCAACTATGAAACTGCAATACTTAACCTTAAGTCTGATTATATCGAGAAAACAAGTCTGTTGCATTGGTCAAGGTTACGTACTGTCCTGCGAAAAATCATGTTTCAGTAAGACATGTCCCACTTTGGGCTTCTTAGAAGGTGGTATCCCTAAAAGGTGTTGCCTTCACATGGATCAACTGATGACTGATTGCAATAGGAAAAAAGATGCACATACCGAGCAGGATAAATGTTATGTAACCCCTTCCCCCCAAAGGGTGTGTACATGTTTGGGCACTTAAGGTCCTTCTTGGTCCCGCAATTTAGTTATTTATTTATTTATTTATTCAATCTCAGATTACAATACCTTTGTGCTCAAGGCACTCATTTACAAATATTCCACGTTAGTGGGGAGAGGTGAACAATCATACAGAGGTGGTAATACAAAGGCTAGGTTTAAAAAAAATTGTAAAGTACATACTTTAATTGTTTAGAATTAATAACTTTAGTAGTGTAGAAAAATGGAGCAGGGTGGGTAATAATAGCGAAGAAGAGGAATAAGCAGCCAGAAGGCCTTATCAGTAGGAGAAGAAAGAGTGGCAGCTTCGGGTAGTAGGTAGGTAGGAGGGGAGGTGGTGGGGGTGGGAGAATCAGGGGAGGGTAGGAAGATAAATCAAGGGTCGGAAAAGTAAAGCTTTAGGGTGGAAAAGAGGGAACTGGAATGCGCACAGGCGGTAGCATCAATTAGATGAAGCAGCCACAGGAACTATTTGTCGTAAGATGCTGACGGAGCCTGTGCTTGAAATTAAATTGAAATGAAATTATATGACTAACTTCCCTCTGTCACTGTCAGGAGCTTCTGTAAGTCAGAGGTCACTGTTGTTGTGTGGTGGTATAAACTGGGGGTTTTGGTGTCAGAAAGAGAGAGAGCTTGGTGGTAAGAAACAGTCCAGAAGTAGATCATTGGGAGAGTGGGGCTGATTGCTCACTCTAAGGGTGTCCAGAGATCTTCCGTGGGTTTGGGCAACCATGAAAACAAGTGATGTGGCGTTGGCCATCAGCTGGGTCTGTGGGGTGGTCTGCGGTGTGGGTCCTCTGAAATGCCCCCTCGGTGGAGCAGAACAAAATCTGCTGGCAGCGAACAGGAGGTCTCAGAGCAGGGAGTTGTGAGCCCTGAAAAAATTGAGCAGTCTGCGTGTCACCCTGCGGGAGAAAGGAAGAAAAATACCAGTGGGAAATCAGCTATTGGACCAGTGGGCTACAGCTGTGCCCATATGTCCATGGGGAGCATCACTGGAGCCAAAGAGAGAGCGAGAGAGAGAGGGGGGCCCAGAGACATTGGAGTGGGTATCCATAGCTCCTGGTGTCTAAATGCCAACCTGGTTGTGGCAGCCTTGGTGGAGACATTTGCTCATGTGGTGTGGGTGAAGTCACTTGCCAGGGTCCAAGTTATGCTGTGAAGAAGCATTTAGATAGAGAGACAGATTCAGCCCCAGAGTTCTTGATGCCAGCCTGGTTGTGGCAGCCATGGTGGGGACATTCGCCCTGATTCCAAGCTGGGATGAGTCACCTGCCAAAGCCTAACTTTCAACTGAAGTTTTGGGGAAGGAGTGATAGCCCTGTTTTAAAGTGGCCTGCTGCTGCATGCCCAAGAGATCAGCATAGTGATCAACATGGAACTGAGAGAGAGAGAGAGAGAGAGAGAGAGAGAGAGAGAGAGAGAGAGAGAGAGAGAATTAAGTTCTGCTTCCTGCCTAAAATGTAAAGTCCATCCCAGCCCCAAATTAACTCTGCCAGTAACGTAATGTGGCTATCTCAGCCCAAGAAAAGCCACCCAAATTTAGTGGGGCCATAGCAGCCACAATGGACACTAGCATGCTTCATGACCCCTGTGGTCAGGACTGCAAATCAATTGTTTAAGTGTGTTACCGCAATGGAGTGCTTTGTTATTCAATTAAATGGAACCTCCTGTGTTTTGTTTCTGAGTGGATGTCATTTATTTTTATGTTTGCTTGCACGCATGTGCAAGAAACATAGTGCCATCATCAGAGTTTTTGTAGGTGTGGCACCCGTCTTCCAATGCAGTCAGTGTGTTTGCAGGCATGGCCCCAGTTCGCCAATCAATGCTGCAGCTGTCGATGACAGCAGTTGAAAATGCAGTGCCATACAGTTCAAAGGCAGAGCTATGCTTCAGTGAGCAGCGAGTAGCTACTGAGTGTGCATCTGCTCCCCCCCACACACGCACGCATATTGCATGCTAATGCGCCCCCCATGCACACACTGTATGGCCGCCGGGGGTACACAATCTCCAGTCGGCTCTGCTGCATTCCCCCCCCAACAGAGTTTCAGGTGCCACGCTGGGAGCCCACCCCAGTGTGGCAACAGTCCATATGGCCGACGGGGGTGCCCAGTCCCTCGTCTGCTCCACTGCCCCCCCAAACAGCCTTCCAGCTGCCATGCTGGGAGCCCACCCCAGCATGGCACAAGTCCTGCATCATCCAAGGAAAAAAAAAAAACTTACAAGAAAAACCTTCCCTCGCTGACTGTCCTGATCCCGCTCCCCACCCGCACCCACCCTCTGCGCATCCACCTCCCACCCCACCTCACCCCATACTTACCTCCGGAGCTCGGCACGATGATGTTCGGTGGACCGGGAACACGTCTGCACTCTTCAAAGCCGACCACAAACTGAGGAAATGCTGGTAAGATGTATAATGTAATAGATAGGGTTTTTTCAACTTTGATGCATACCTCAGGCATTTTGGGAAATTTTTTCACCAAATTTTCAACATGGGATTTTTGAGAACCCACCTCATGAATTCTGTCACTGCCATTTTGTTAATCGGCCCCGAAAGGTTGATTTCACGGTCACTGCATGGAACCACCTTCCAGGACCGATTTATGAAATGACAGTGTCACAGGTCATGAGGTAGGCCCCCCAAAACCCTATGCTTAAAATTTGGTGAAAACATTTCCAAAAATGACTGTTTTGCAAGCATGCGTTGCGCTGTTCCTACCCCTGCTCGTAAGTTTGCGAATTTTCAATATTTTCACTCCAGATTTTCAACATTGCCATTTTACCACACCTCCTTCTGAGCAGTACACAGCTGTCATTTTTCACATTTCACCCAAAATGTGTTTCTGCGCATGTAGCGCACAATGGCACAGTCGGTGTGCGAAATCAATGTTCAGGACAGATTAAGAAAATCACAGTGATACTGTTCTTGAGCAGAGGTGTTAAAATGGCTACGTTAAAAATTTGGTGAAAAAATTCCCAAAAATGACTGTTTTACGAGCATGCGTTGTGGTGTTCCTACACACACTCGTAAGTTCACGGATTTTCACTATTTTCACTCCAGACTTTCAACATTGCCATTTTACCACACCTCCTTATGAGCAGTACAGCTGTAATTTTTCACATCTCACCCAAAACGGTTTCTAGCATGTTACACAAATGGCCGTTAGCCAGTGCTAAATCAATGTTTGGGACAGATTAAGAAAATCACAGTGACACTGTTCATGAGCAGATGTGTTACAATGGCTATGTTAAAAATTTGGTGAGAAAAGTCCATAAAATGACTGTGTTTCAAGCGACCATTGTGCAGTTTCCACGCACCCTCGTAAGTTTATGGATTTCTAATATTTTCAGTCCAGATTTTCACCACTGACATTTTTCCACACTTCCTTATGAACAGCACAGCTGTCATTTTTCACACCATGGCCAAAATGTGTTTTCGTACTTCCAGCGCAGAAGTGCGTGGTCGCTGTGGGAAATCACTGTTCGGGACAGATTAAGAAAATCACAGTGACACTGTTCATGAGTGGAGGTTCCAAAATGCCTGTGTTGACAATGCTGTAAAAATCCCCAAATTAATTGCATTATGGGTGTGCGTTGCAGTTTCGATGCACGCTCATGACTTCACCAGTTTTTTTAGTATTTTCACTGCAGATTTTCAACATTGCCATTTTTTGCACCTCCCGTGAACAGTACAGCTGTCATTTTTCACATCCTGTTCGAAATGTGTTCTCGCACCAGTGGTGCCAAATGATGTAGTCGCTGTGCAAAATCAGCTTTCTGCTAACAAACTGATATTGCCACTGTTCATGAGGTGGGGGCCACAAAAAAAAACATGTTTAAAATTTGGAGTGAAAATACCAATGAACGCCTGGGACGTTAGGGTTTCCAACCATAATGCCCCACCCTGTAGAGACTGACAGGCATGAGGGGTGTGACTTGGGATTGTCTCCTATAACACTCCTGCCATTCCTCCCCCACCCACACCCTGCAGCCAGTGACAGGCATCGAGGTGTGCCTTGGACTATTTGGCCCCAAAGTGCACCCCATTCTCCTATACTGCACCCATCTCACTGTATTTTTTATGGAATGGGGTGAGCATAAGGCCCAAAGACTCCAAGGCACACTGTGATACTTGTCAGTGTCTGCAGGGTAGGGTGTGGAGAAATGGCATGGCCATTATGCCTGATGACCCAAAGGCACACCCCTGTGCCTGTCAGTCTTTGCTGGGTGGTGGTGGGGTTGGCTTCAGTTCAATACTTCACTGCCATTCCTATTATGCATCTCTCTAACTCCTACACTATTAATGACAATGCCAGCAAGCAAACATTCAGCATTGACAAATGTTTGTTAACTGTTGTGGCTACAAACCAAAGTTCTTTGCAGTCAAGCACCAGAAGAGGTGCAGCTTGACCTTCAATCAACGCCAGCCATCCGAGAAAGAAAAAAATGTGGTTTCTGCTGTGAGTACCCTTCCCCTCATTTTTACCACCTGGCATGTCCCTAGACACCAAGGAGGGGGGCTTACAATTATATAGTAGCATTTGGCTGTCCAATCTCCTCCCCCTTGCTGTTCCTTAGCCTAAAAAATGGCCTCAACTCATACCCTAGTGTCTGATGCAATTACCTAAAACTGTTTAGCTTTAGCACTTGTTCTTGTTTAGCCCATTCATGGAAATGTATATCATAGCACTGTGTGTGTGTGTGTGTGTGTGTGTGTGTGTGTGTGTGTGTGTGTATGTAACTTGGTTTTCTGTACAGTGAATGTATATAGTAAGCTTATATGTTTGTATATGCAAACTGGATATTTTTACCTTGACTAAACTGGATGGCTTATACTGTTTGCCTGTCACTTTAAAATGTTGTGCATCCTTGCATCTCCGTATGTTCAGGGGTGTAGTGCAGTGAGGTCATGTGGGAGCGCCGACCCCTTAATGTATATGAGCAAGAGCACTGCTCCCACACTTTTTAAATTGCAGTAATACATTTCTCAGAGTCCAAGCTTGTGCATTAACACCAACTCCAAGTTCTCCTTGCCATACGATATTGACTTCTTTGCTTTGACTGCCTGGACTTCTTGCGCAGCACTGTATGCATGTGTGGAATAGGTACCTCACATGCAGTGTGCATGCTTTATATTCACCATGAGGTGTTGAGGCTTCTTCGTGCAATGGTAATGTGCTGACTCAACTCTTCCTTGTTGCTTCTTCTCTGCTGCCCAGCCCATTTTCTTTATATTGAGTCGCGACTGAAAAACAGTGCAGCCCTGTGTTCCTTCGGGCAGTCGTTGTCAGTCTGAATGAGCAGCAGAGCAAGAGCTTTCACTCAGTCAGCTTAGTTCATCTTCCACAGTCCACCAGAGTCACAGAACACTGTTTAAAACCAGGTAAAAAAACAGCTATCTGCTGCTGTGAAGGAGGACTGCAATCTGCGACGGTTGGAAGGTGAATATTCCTGGGTTGATTGACTTCCCTTGTACTGGCTGGCTCTGTTTGAGGTGGAGAAAAGATCAAGTGAGATATTTCTCTAAAAAAAAGTATAAAAAAAATGTACCAAACTTGCAGTGCCCCTACAAATAATTACACATTTTCAGTCACCCATGAAGTGGGCGCATGAGGAAAGGAGCAGTCCGTTACGGTGACTCCTTCCCGGCGCAATCCCTCATGGTGATGGGGAGGGTTGGGCTACTGGATGAGGCTGTGGGCCAATTGGGTGACAGGATGTTGCTATGCATACACGTGCGGGGGGGTGGGAGTGAGCACGGCGCTCGTGGGCTGGGAGGGGTTGGAGAGGCTGTGGGGTAGCACTGTGGTGGCTGGCCAAGCTGCATCGTGGCATCGGGGGTTGGCGAGTGGATGCGGTGGAAGAGGTACCGGGTTTGGATCCGGGCGCTGGTGCCCAGCCCGAACCTTTTTTTTTTTTCCTGCTTTCATACCCACTGACATGCACCTCTGGGAGTGAGGAATCCTACATTGGGGCAAAGCTTCTATGAGGGGGTGTGAAAAGGGGCCTCCCACAGAAAACAGTAAAATAGTGTCCCAGCGCCATTGTCCTGAGGGTTGGCTGTCAGAGTGCTAAAATGTTTTTGAGACTTGAGTGATAACGGTAATCCCTTTAGGCGTCAACAAGAGTCATAAACCCCACATTTTCATGATGGGCCAGAGTGTCAGCAGAATCCAGACTGTGGATCACTAGGAAGGGGGATTAAGGTTGTCTGTTTCATAAGCAGGGAAGCACTTTTATCATTAAAGGAAGTTATTTGACCATGTTTAAAAAAAAGTGGTCTATGGCACTAAGCAGCATATTGTTGACTCAAGGAAGGAAGAAGGCACATTGACTAGTATGGATTTCCCAGCCTATTGTACACATAATTTAAAAATGTAATTACCAACCACCTTGTATTCTTTTTTGGTGAGGTACTGAACACTATTGAGTTGCCACGATTAGGAATGCTATGGTATTGCTAATTTGCTTCTTTGCAGCAAGGAGTGCTTGGCAGGGCAGGAAGCTGTTTGAGCTCTGTGGAGCTTAGGCTCTGTCCACATTATGCCTCTGTAACGTTACAGAGCACCCAAACCGTTACCACAATGGTTTGCGTTTATACCTGTAATGTTACAGGAGGCATTTTCATAACCGTTGTTGAAACCACATGTGAGGTGGTTTCAACAACGGTTATGAAACCAGTCCCGCCCTGGTGACGTTACCGGCAGTAGTATGGATGGGTGGTAACATTTTCCTGCAGGGCACAAAGTGCAGCGTGAGCTGCATTGTGGGATCAAGGCACCGCCGTAACGGTCGCCCGGCTCCCAATGTGTGGACTGGCAGTGCCAGTCCCGTAATGGACACCGCCATGGTGTGGACGCACTGCACCACTTCCCGGCTGTAACGGTCTACATCTGTTACCAGGTCTGAGCGGTGTAGTGTGGACAGGGCCTCAGTCTAGGCAGTGTGGTAGTGGAATGCACAAGGCAGAAGCAGGCCTTGGAAACCTGGTGGTCTAGTTTGTAATCAGCCCACCTGGACTAGATGAAGGTGATAGCTAGTGCAGCCCATCCTGTATGCATTACCAGCCGAACAGGCAGTATACTGTATGCTTACTACTGTTTTGAGCAATGGTGCAAGGAAAGTAACTTCACAATAGTATTTGTTACCCATTTTGTCTCCGTAATAAAGAGACCAGTGCATGTTTCCCCCGCCCATGCCCAATGATAATGGAGCTTTTCCAACTAATTCCCAAAAGTATTCAAATAAGTTTAGTAACCATTTTGCTTTTGTTATATATGTGGCAGTGCTGCAGTTACACACCCATGCCCAGTGATGTTAAGAATGCCTCAGACTTTTTGAGCACGGGGTCATAATGTCACCGGACAGAATGCACGCTCGTTCCGATTTTGGGATAGTTTTGTTCTGGCTGCTCACACCCCTGCATGGGCTGCGCCACCCGCCACCCCCCACTTAGGATTCTAACTCCGGGGGTCCAACTCAGAGAGTGCACAGGTCCAGGTTGCACCATAATGCCATACGCTATTAAGCGTACTACATTATGACCTGGTACGGACTTTTTGCAGAAAGCATCTAAACAACTTAAAGGGACAATGTCAACCTTTTCTGTATCATATTATTTCTAGGAAAAAACTCACATTTTATAATTGCTTACCTTATCTAAAATTCATTGATGCTGCTGATTGTTTTATCTGCCTCCTTGCCTATTAGCACTGAAATGCATGGTAATATAATCATTATACCCAGCCTTGTTTTGCTTCAAATCATTGAACTTCTCTCAGTGAAAACTTCCTGAACATTAGAAGCACCTTCAAATAGTACAGTCATTCATGATGCAATAATCTCCTCTACTCCCTCTGCATAATGAGTGGCTAGATTGTGTTGGGGGTGTTCCTGAGTCCAGGAAAGATGCGGTGTGAGTTGGTCAAGAAATGTAAACAAACATATTTTGGTGTGGTAACAACAGTATGGTAAGCAATCTGTTTTCAATTTTTAAGAAAAAAAAAAACTGAATCACACTAAATATGCTTTTTAAACTAGAGATACTTTGAGACCTAATGGGGTTGACACTACAGTGTCCATTTAACTAGCATTTTTTTGTTTACTGAGGTAGGTGCCAGGTCCAGTTTTGCAAACCCATGTTCAGTGTTAGTGGGACTTTGCCAGTCAATTGCAGAATGACTCTAAGCAGCAATATGAAATTTTCTTTAGTTTCTGTAGTTGGATACCAGTGGCAGTTTTTACACCCACCCTCTGTGTGAGTGGGGCATTGTAAGTAAAGACTTCACACAGGCCACAACAAGCATACTGTGCACCTAGTTGGTGTACAGTGGTAGGCTAATAAGCGTGTGTCCTGTCCTCCTGTGTGAACTTGTAGCCTTTATTATGTGACATGGTGTACAGTAGGCTAAGGCTTGTGTCCTCCTGTGTGTTTGTGAATGAAGCCTTTATTATTTGTGTGTGTGGGGGGGGTGCTTTGGCAGTTGAGCAGTTGCCCCTGTCTTTTAGGCTCATTAGCTAGTCATTACCAGGAATATTCTTTCTTTCATACAACAACAATTGTAGTAGACTTAAAATTGGCTTTTACTGTGTGTCAAGTCTTTTTTGGGGTGCTGTGTCAATTGAATAGCCCGTGTTGTAGTCTCACTAGCCAGTCACTTATCTGCCTTCTGCCAGCAGGAATATTTTTTTAAAGAAAATAAAAAGTCAGTTATTTTGATACTGATATTGGTTGTTTGTAACAAGTCTGAGAAGGCTTTAAAAGTAGTCAATTAGTGTCAAAGTGACCCTCAAAATGCACCAGAATGCATCTAAAACCTCATAGCTTCTGGGGGTCTAGACAGCCCCCATACTCCAAGCCTTAGGGAGTTTTGGGGATAACATGGTTTGCAGAGACCCCACACTTAGATTAGTTGATCTGTACTGGGTTGGGGGGGCAAGTCTTCTGTACAACTGCCAAGGTAAGAAGTGTAATGTCCACTGCAGTGATAGCTGACTGAATTTAAGAAGTAGTATATAGCTGGGTGGTTGAAAGGTGACAGAAGTGGGATTTTCAGCTTCAATTTTGCCAATATTTTTTTTAAAGAAAATAAAAAGCCAGTAATTTTGATACTGATATTGGTCGTTTATAACAAGTCAGAGAAGGCTTTAAAAGCAGCCAAATAGTGTCAAAATGACCCTCAAATGCACCAGAATGCATCTAAAACCTCATAGCTTCTGGTGGCCTAGGCGGCCCCCCAGATACCCGGCCTATAGGGTAGAGACTCCACACTTCGTAATTTAGCACTACACCGCTGCATATCTTCGGTATTCCCCCTCTCCTCCTCCCACCAGGATACATCTGGAAATCACTGATTGCACTGAGTGACTGCAGCTCAGCAGGCCTTTCCTGGTGAAACTTTTTGAATAAATAACTACAATAGAACTAGAAATTTATTACAGGCAGAGAAATACAAAAAAATGAAGCACCCCCTGTAGTGCCACAAGGCTTCATTAGTGGGTGCTTCCTGTCGATGCCTTGCGGCACTACATAGGGGTGCTTTGGCATTTTTTTATATACCTCTGCCTGTAATACATTTCTAGTTATTTAACATTTATCCTGCTCAGTGTGTGCTTTTTTGCGGTTGCAAGCAGCAAGCTATATTACTGGGATAGAATTACAACAGCTGAGATGAAACTGAGTGACTATGCATCTCAGCAAGAGGTTGCATTTGAAAGTCATCCAAGCCAAGACCAGCCTGCACTCTGGGTTGGGATTTAACTTGGGACCTCAGGGGAGAACTGTATATTGTTCTGAAAGAGAAGCCAGAACATCTGTACAGCTCCTTCAGTAATGCAGCACCAAAATTACTACCCTGATCAGTAATAATCTCTTTAGGTATGCCCACCCTGCTGAAAATTTTGACGAGCTCTGCTGGCACTTTTGGGGTTGTGACAGTACACATTGGAACTGCCTCTAGGTATTGAGCTGCATAGTCACATATTACCAGAATGAATCGATTTCCCTTTTTACTCTTGTGTAAGGGGCCAACCACATCCATTGCAATTCTCTCAAAAGGCACAGCTATCAAGGGTAGGGGCACCAGGGGCACCTTGTCTTTTTCAGTCACTGGGCTACTTTCTGACATTCAGCACAAGAACTGCAATAGGTAGCAGCATCTTCATGAATTCCAGGCCAGTAAAGTCTGTACAGCAATCTGGCAAGGGTGCGATCCCTCCCTGAGTGACCAGCCATAGGACTATTGTGTTATCTGTAACAACTCAATTCTGTACTTTTGTGGTATTATCAATTGTTCTATCAATTCCTGTGTCTAAGATGTAACATCAACTCAGTACAGTAACCCATTACATTACATTTTTTAGAAATTGGTTCACCCTGTTTTGTTTCACCCCCAGCTGCTCAAAATAACCTTGGAGAGAAGCATCATTAGTTTGCTCTGAAACAAAATCAGTCAGTCATCAGTCTAGTTTCAATATTTTTATATTTTAACCCCTTATGTCCCTCAGTCATTTGTTGCCGCTGGTGTTTCAGGCTTTTTCTTTCTTTCCTGGACTTCCGGATCTTGGAGCTGGTCTCAAGCAAGTCCGCATTAAAGTCACCAAAAGGAAAAATGTCTCCACCATCTGAAATTTTCTTTGCCTGTGCTCTTGTTACCACTGCTGCTGAAACTGCACATTTCAGTTCTTCTGAGATATCCTGGACAGTCATTTAAGAATATAAGAACATAAAAAAATCAGCTCAGACAGTTTCTGCTTAGACAAGTATTTCCCCCTACTCAACCCTGTACACTGACTATTCTGGTACTTCCCTTCTATTGTACTGCTTTTAGTCCATTGTTATTCCTTAACCTCTGTAATGAATAAAGTCCTCTATGGATTGCTTTCAAAATAGCCTACCGCCATTCAATTACATTTTCCTCAGATTTTCTCCTCATGTAGCAGTAGTGTGCTTCTGCGGTTTCTGCCAATGTCTGTATTTTACTGCCATTATAGTCATACTGTATTATGTGTATCCTTTCTCTCCTTTCGTATTTCCTTGACTGAAACCTTTTGTGCAATGTATCTTCTGTATTTTTTACTGTTGTACTCTGAGCACCCTCTGACATGGAGCCTTTGTAAATGAGTCTCTGACTTAAAGGTATTGAAATTCCGAGACTTAAATAAATGAAATAAATAAATAATAATCATAATAATAAACAACTTTATTTCTATGGTGCCTTTCAAAAAACCAAGGCGACGTACAAATTTAAAAACAAACCAAACATTTCAAATCTTAAAGTTAAAAACAGCTAGCACAAATAAACAAATAAAATCAGGCTCCAAATGCTTGGGTCCATAAATACGTTTTCAGGGCCCTTTTAAATCCCTCCACGGTCACACACTTCTGTAACTGACAGGGCAGAGAATTCCAGAGGTTAGGGGCCTCATACATAAATGTACGGGCCCCAGAAGATTTCAAGCACACCCTCAGGATCTCTAGCAACCCCTCACCGGTTGAGCGGAGCAATCACATAGGGCAATAAGGGACCAGGAGCTCTTTCAGGTAGTCCATGCCAAGCCCATGTAGGGCTTTAAAAGTCAGAAGACTGACTTTAAAGGTGATCCGCCACTGCACTGGCAGCCAGTGCAGTCCACACAGCACTTTCGAAATATGGCTGGACTGGGAGGTACCAGTCAGAAGCTGGGCCGCTGCATTCTGCACCAGTTGCAGGTGGCAGATTTCAACCTCAGGAAGTCCTAGATCAATGGTTCTTAGACTTTGTCACAGTGAGCCTCCCCAAATCCATGGAAAAGATTTTGAGCCTCCCCCAAACATTGAAATAATCGTGGGCCTCCCCAAAGAAAAATAGCATACTGTACTTTATGCAGTACACCCCTTTGAGTACTTGGCTCACATTCAGTTATTTGTCCAATACTGATGTGGAACCTTTGAAAAAGAACTCCTCTGCTCATGGGTCAGACAACTTTCTTTGTTTCCTCTCCTTATGAAATAACCTTCCTACATACTTTGCCTCTCCCCCTCCTTCCCTGCTCCTAATCAACTTCTCAGGGATTGCTTTGGTCCTTCCTGCTGTTGTTCTTAGCACTTTTATACTCAACCCTTGTATTTGGGCTGTTCTGCCATCAGTCTACAAATTGATCAATTACCACCTCTCATTATCAGTTCATTGTTCGTATTTGTTTGCAGTATTGTTCATTGTGTATTTCTTGATTGTTTTGCAGTTACCTTTTGAAATGTATTCACTACCTACCCTTCTCTGGGTACACCTGAAATGAGCCTTCGCTTATTCACCTTTCCTTGTCACTTATTAATAATTAAATACATAAAATCCACTTACTATTATCCTCTTTCAATTTGCATCATCTCTTCACACAAAATATATAAAACTCAAAATTTATATACAGTACTTTTTCAGACTTGCTTGAGCCTCCCCGAGAACAGGTTGGGGCCTCCCCAGGGAGGCTGGCCTCACCATTTGAGAACCCTTGCCCTAGATAAAGGGAATTGCAATAGTCCAGACACAAGGACACAAAGGCATGGAGCAGTGTAGGAAGCTCGCCGGATGGAACAAGGTGCCTAATCCTGGAGATATTCCTCCGATGGTAAAATGAGGATGGCAGACACCTACGAATGCAGAGTCAGTCCTTCATCAAAAATTACCCCCAGGTTATGCACCTGTTCAGAGGTCAGGAGTGAAATACCCTGAGACAAAGCCCAGAGGGTGAACCAGCCCTCGGCCCCCCTATCCGGCACACTGGATCCACTACTAACACCTCTGTCTTTTCCAAGTTCAACTTCAACCAACTCGAATCCATCCATGCCTGGATTTCTTTGAGGCAGTTATTAAAGACCGAGAAAGCTCCATCCTGATCAGGTGCAAAAGAAAGGTAGAGCTGGGTATCATCAGCATAGCAGTGAAACCTCAGCCCATACTTTCTTACAATGTCTCTAAGGGGCAGCAGCATATACACTGTGAACAATATGGGGGACAACACAGAACCCTGAGAAACCCCACAAGACAGAGAAACTGGGTCCAAGGAATAAATCCCCGAAACCACTCTCTGCGTTCTTCCAGTGAGGTAAGATGTAAACCACCTGAGGACTACATCCGATAGTCCACAGATGAACCTCAGATGCTCAAGTAGAACCCCATGGTCCACAGTGTCAAAGGCTGATGAGAATTCTAGAAGAACCAGAATGGAACAGTTCTTCCGATCCCTAGCCATCAGGAGATCATTGAGCACCCGAACCAGCGCTATCTCAGTACTATGCCTCTTTCAAAAATTGGACTGGAGGGGTTCATAGATATCATGGATGGTCAAATGGTTCTCCAGCTGCATGGCCACTACCTTCTCAATCACCTTCCCTAATAAGGGGAGGTTAAAGATTGGTCTGTAGTTTGTATGGCAGTCGGGGTCCAAAGAAGCTTTCTTCAGGAGGGATGTTACCACCGCCTCCTTCAGGGGAGCTCATAAACTCACCTATTTCCAAGGAGCACCAGACTCTCCATGCTAGGACCGGACCGATGGAATCAATACAACCCAAAATCAGGGAAGTTGGTCCTGGATCCAAACTACAGCACGTAGGGTGCGCACCCCGAACAATCTGCATAATATCTATGAATTCCGGTCGGTCGAAGGCACCCCAGGAAAACTGAGGAGCAGGAGCCTCATGCTGATCCAAAGCAACACCCTTAGAGTGTGCTGGTTGGAGCGCCGCCCTAATGTCGGCCACCTTAGTTGCAAAGAATTGAGCAAGTTCATTGCACTCTCTTTGCAAAAAGGCCCTTCAGACTTGTAGACAGGCTGGGTTGCACAGCCTGTCCACTGTGCGAAAGAGCTGAGCTGGTCGATTCTGAGCAGCCACAATCTTTCCCCAAACAGGAACTCTGCCTTCTTACGGGTGATTGCAGATTGATAGGCTTGGTAATGCTCCATCAATCTAAGGTGGTCAGCATCGAGGCAGTATCTCCACCAGTAATGCTCTAACCTTCAACCTAGTCACCGCATCTTCCTCAAGGTCCCATCAAACCATGGGGACCAAGGGCGAAGGGCGAACATGGACAGGAGCAATGACATGCAGGGCCACTGAGATAGCCATATTATAAGCTACCACAAGGGCATCTGGGTCATTGTTTGCCACTGGAAGAGACGATAGGTCAAATACTGCCGCCAGGCCTTCAGAGCTAACATCTCGTAATGGGCGATACCCGACCATCTCCACAGGGGTAGGCCTACGAAGGGGGACGCTAAAACTAAACCCCATGGTGTAGTGATCAGACCAACCAACTGGTTCCACCCCCAAATCAGAGGTCTCAATCCCCAGGAGAAAGACTAAGTCAAGGGAGTGGCCATGTTTATGGATAGCAGTGGTAACTATCTGTGTAAGGCCCAGAGATGACATCAACTGGTGGAAGTGTTGTCCAAACTGTGAGAGTTCATCATCGACCCATGCATTAAAGTCACCCAGAACCATCAGTCTGGGTGACTCAAATGCCATGTCGATGATGAAGTCCACCACTTCCTGAAGGAATCGCTTCTCATCTCTGAGTGGACGGTAGATGAGGGCGATCCTACAGCCTACACCTGCTACCACGGTACACTTGAAGGACTCAGTTTCCTCAACTGGTACACTCGTGAGGTTAAGTTTGGTCTTGAAACAGACTGCAAGACCCCCACCCCCCACAATCCAATCTCGGGCGGTGAATCACCGAGTGCCCGGCTGGAGTTAGAGCCTCCAAAATGGGGCCAGAGTTCTCATCCAGCCAGGTCTTGGTGATGCAAGCCAGATCCACTGTTTCTACAAGATCTGCAATAATTGCAGTCTTGTTTTTAATGGACCTGGCATTGCATAGCACAGCCCGAGTTGGATGAACCTCCAGGGCTACCTGGGCCACCTGTCTACCGGTACTGGTGGTGCCCTTGGGTATGCAAACCAGGCATGGGGGCCCACATTCTGGATTCCATTTTGCCCCAGGGCATCTCCTGGATCTTATGACCCTGATGTGGTGGCTCCGCTCAGTCACCCTCCACTGTTCACCCCCGCCTTTCTCCTCCCCTTGCGAGCAATACCCAGCGCCCTACAGTGCTGGTAAGTTGTAAACTGCAATGGGGGAGGAAAAAAGGGCAGAGGGCGTGAAGGGCAGAGGGAGAGCTTTTTCACAAATAAAGTGTGATGAGTTTGCTCGGTTCTTTGATGATAAGGTGTCGTCGATCAGGTCGGAGATCCACAATATGCATTCTAATAAGCATGGCAGTGATCGATGTGAAGTTACAGGCCCTAGGTCTGCCTGGACAGATTTTGACCAGCCAGCGATCATGGACATCATGAAGATTGTCCAGGACTTGCGACCGACTTGCTGTAGTTTGGATCCTGGTCCTATGCGCCTCCTTGTAGGGTGCGTGGATGCAATCGGACCAGCCCTTGCTGAGACAGTCTGGTGCTCTTTGGACCAAGGGGTGTTTCTGGAGTCTCTGAAAGAGGCTATCATGACACCCCTTTTGAAGAAACCTTCTCTTGACCCAGACTGTCTCACTGACCACAGACTGATCTCTAACTTGCCCTTTTTGGGCAAGCTTATTGAAAAAGTAGTCTCATTGCAGCTCGATGACTTTCTTACCACCCTTGAAGTCTATGATCCTCTCCAGTCCAGTTTCAGGAAGAGGTACAGTACCGAGATGGCATTGGTTCGAGTACTGAATGATCTAATAGCGAGAGATCAGAGGAGCCATTTGATCTTGGTTCTCCTTAATCTCTCTGCAGCATCTGACACCATGGACCATGGGATGTTGCTAGAATGCCTGCGGCTGCTCTGTGGACTGTCAGCGACAGTCCTCAGATGGTTTCATTCTTTCCTCACGGGCAGAATTCAGAGGATAGTATCAGGAATTTTTTCCTCTGCTCCCTTTGTTCTGCCCTGTGGGGTGCCACAGGGTTCTGTGCTTTCCCCCATGTTGTTCACGGTGTACATGCTGCCGTTGGGAGACATTATAAGGCATTATGGGCTGAGTTTCCACTGCTATGCAGATGACACTCAGCTCTGTATGTCCTTTGTACCCAAACAGAATTACACTCTATTCGTCTTTAACAACTGTCTCGCTGAGATTCAGGACTGGATGAGTGCTAACTGGTTAAGACTGAATCCGGACAAGACTGAGGTGTTGGTGGTGGACCCGGGTCACCATGCAGAGAAGTTGACTCCTGGGTTTCCGTCTGGCCTTGTGTTAGGGGGTAACCAGTTGAGATCTTCTGAACAGGTGCTGAATCTGGGCGTAATTATTGACAGCGAACTGACACTGAAGACACAGGTGTCAGCCATTGTAAAGTCTTCCTTTTACCATCTGAGGAATATAGCCCAGATAAAACACCTTGTTCCACACGATGACCTTCCTGTGTTGGCTCATGCCTTTGTTTCCTCGCGTCTTGATTACTGTAATGCTCTATATCTAGGGTTGCCGGGGGTGGATCTCCATCACCTGCAGCTGGTGCAGAATGCTGCAGCTAGGTTGTTGACCGGGTTACCAAGAACTTGCTGTATCGCACCTGTGCTGCGCTAACTGCACTGGCTGCTGGTGCAATGGAGGATCACCTTCAAGGTCACGGTGCTGACCTATAAGAACCTACATGGACAGGGACCAGGCTACTTGCAAGATCTCCTTCGACCCTACCTCCCTCTCCGCCCACTCCGTTCTGCCGACGAGGGATTGCTAGAGATTCCCAGGGTTCACCTTCAGTCATCTGGGGCCAGAGCTTTTTCTTTCATGGCTCCAACACTGTGGAATTCTCTACCTCGTCTGATTAGAGAGTGCCTGTCCACAGAGTCATTTAAGGCCTCTTTGAAGAGCTATTTATTTGAATTAGCCTCTGAATAAGTTATCCTGTTGCCTTTGAATTGTTTTTTTATACCTGTATTTATTGTGATGGATGTTACTTTGTTATGTATCTGTGCTTTGGTATTTTGAAAAGTGCATCACAAATAAACATTGATTTGATATGATTTTGATTTGAATAGCGCACGACCATGGGGGCAGGGCTCCGACACATCGTAACACTGGCAGTACACACTTAGCTAACCTGCAGACTAATATAACTAAGACAAAATAACATCAAATCAATCTAAATGAAACCCTCAATTAACCCCCTTAATATTAAACGAAATATAAATAATGCAATGTCTTGACAGAAATAAATTAACAGTCATGAATAAGTACTAAGAAAATGAAAAATAAAATTCAAATAGAAAAACAAGCCAAATATTGATAACAAATGTCTTCAGATGAAAATTTACAGCTCCCCGGGCCCTCTCACTGTCTCAGGGGCTGGACCACATACAGGCATTCTCACTGTCTGTAAGAATAATATTGCAATATAAATGTTTCCAGTCCACAGGCCCTTTCACACCCTTGGGAATCAACGAGAGATACAGGCACTCTCACTGCCTGCCAAGTAATAGAAAATCCAGTAGAACAGTGAAAACTTAGATAAATAAACAATAAACCCTCACACTGTCTCTCACACAGTGGGAGTAGATAAGTAAACCAACTAAATAATTAAACCAAAAAACAATAATAACTTTAATATATAAAAAAACGTAAAACAGCATAAAAATAAAAGTAGCAAAAGGAAAAAGGACTTAAAACTTCTTGGGTCCATTAGTAAGTCCATAAATTCCTCAGCTCCTTAGAAAATAAGTCAAGGCTTTATTAAGTCCCACCATCTGCTCTATAAAGCACTCTCACTGCTTAGTAGAAAACAGAGTTTGGACAAAAAAGAAAGTCTGACCGGTATATCGATGAAAGAATGTCACAAGCGGGAGTCCTATTCTTGGTAAGGAGGAGTCTTCCTGGAGTTCAATCAACTGTAGCTTAGTCATAGGCAAGTCCTGTTCTCAGCACAAGAAGATGTTCCCAGAGTTTTCCCGGAATTTTCTGTCATAAATAACTTCACCACAGACAGAGAGAAAATACAGGCACCAACTGAGAGTGGTGCTAGAAAGGGGACCCCCGATACTCAGTCCAAGTAGGCAGTCCCCTGGGATGCAGAAGCCAACACTACGACAACCGGGTCAAGGACGGCCCTCCAGTTGATCCCCTGATTGTCTAGGAGAACCACCACTGTGTTGTCTGCCCTCCAGCAGGCCCAATGCAAAGTCTCCTGCATAGCCATGGTACCCCAGAATAAACCACCCCACTAGAGCAAGCAATAAAAGGAGCCCCTGCACCAACCCATGGAGCCCAAGTTCGAGGAAAGCCCCTACCTCCGGGCTTGCCACAAGCAAATCGACCAATCCAAGGGCAGGGCAATGTTAATCCGGGTCATTTCCAGATACCACAACTCCTCGTTGATGTTCAGGGTCGCTACTCTCGATCCAAAAGTTCATCCAGTACTCCTCCAGGACTCCTCCACTCTCTGAATATCCACTCCCCTCTTCCACACTCAAATTGCAGGCATAGCCAGAAGGAATGTAGTCAGAAAAAGGAGACCACATGGTCTAGCTTGTCTGCTCGATTTGTTCCTGGGTTCTGGTTTTACCCTTACACCAGTGTCCCTGGCCCCCCTCCCCTTCTCCCATCCCACTTCCCCTTTTGCATCCTTAGTCCCATGACCTCCCTCGGTGTCTGTCCCAAGATTTTTTGAAAGATTCCACTGTCCTAGTGGCCACCACCTCTGCTGGCAGCACATTCCATGCCGACACCACCCTTTCTGTAAAGAAGTGTTTCCTAGCCAGCTGGTGGCACTGAGGGCTGAGGCACTGGATGCCTTACCTCATGCTATGCGGGCCACCCGGGTTCGGGAATGGACTCGGGTTGTCTGGGTGCTGGCACAGGGAGGAGGGTAGGAGCAGGATTGAACAGCCAGAAGGCAACTCTCCTCTCCTCTCCTGGGGTTGTTGCTGCCCCCCCCCACCCATAGTCCTGCTGCCACAAGGTGAAGGTCCAGTGGCTAGCATAGGCAGAGGGGGAGACACGTAGGGAGGGTGCCTTGAGACACTGCGTGCGCATGCCTCCACATGCATGCATGCATCCAAAGCAGGGGATCGGGACTGGGGAGAAAAATGGGAAAAGCAGAAAAGAGATGCTTCCTCACATCTCTCCTGTCTCTACCCCTCACCAGCTTTAGGCCATGTCCTCTGGTGATGTTGTTTTCTCTCTTGTTGAAGAGACCCCCACACTCAGCTTTGTTTATGCCCTTCAAGTTCTTGAAGGTTTCTATCATGTTCCCTCTCTCTCCCTTCTCCTCCAAGGAGTACATCTTTAGGGCTCCTGGCCTCTCTTTGTATGACCTTTCGTGCTGTCCCGTGATCATTTTAGTTGCCCTACTTTGAACACCTTCCAGCAATTTTATGTCCTTTTTTCGGGCATGGGTGCCAATACCTCATTCCATACTCCAAGTGAGGTCTTACCAGTGACCTATACAATGGCAAAATGACCTCGCTGTGCCTACTACTGAATCCCCTTGCAATACACCCCAGCATCCTGTTGGTTTTTGCCACTGCCTTTCTGCATTGAGTGGACTGCGTTAGATCGCTAGTAATTACTACCCCTAGGTCCTTTTCCTCTTCAGTCGCAGCTACCTGAACTTTTCCTATGTCGTTCCCTGCTCTTGGTTTTTTTGCCCCTGTGTGCTTCACTTTGCACTCTTGGCATTGAACCCAAGCTGCCATATCCCTGACCATCTTTCCAGTCTGGCTAGGCCCTCCTTAACTCCTGTATCCCCTCCTGGGTATCCACCCTCCCACAGCTTAGTGTCATCAGTGAATAGGCACATTTTGCCCTGAATGCTAACTCCAATGTCGCTTATAGATATATTTAACAATACCAGGCCCAACACTGACCCCCTGTGGAACTCCAGTGGTGACCTCCTTTTTACTGGATCCTTACCCCCCACCACCACCACCCTGTGTGTCCTGCCTCTCAACCAGTTTTCAACCCATCTTACTAATTTCTCCCTTACCCTAAGCTCCCTCAGTTTTGCTATCAGCCTTCTCTGTGGCACTGAATCGAAGGCCTTACTAAAGTCCAGGTAAATGACATCATAAAACGTGCCAGCGTGGGAGTGTACTTCCAACTTAGGAAGTATCGTCATTTTGGCTACGGGTCCCGGTTTTGGATTTTATGAGTGTTTTGTTAGAAAATTTACTAATATAAAAATTACGGCTCCCAGAAGCATCTTTAAACCAAGGGGTAAGCTATCCAGCATGTTAAGGAGGGAGAGAAATTAAATAACTAAACACCTGCTCTTTAATAAGGAGTTTGCTGAGTCAGGTGAAGGTTTCTCGAGGATTGTCCACTGAGTTGTACTTCAGGGACTGGAATCTTTGCCTGTAGGTCTCTCCTGAGGTGTTGTATCTTTTCAGGATTTTCTCTTTTCACAAGGTCATAGTTTTCCAACTGTGCAGTGTCCATATTACTGTAGGCAAGTTGGGATTTACCTGTCAGGTAAGGTACCAGCCTGATTGCTCATTGCTGCTTTGGCAACTGGCAGGCTGCGTCAACCCTTTCAAAAGTTGTCAGGTGTGCTTCAATATCATCCGAGGGACACAGCTTTGTAAGTTTAAGGTCTTTTATGTTGTTGGTGTTTTGTTGCTCTGCTGGACCTGTACCAGATCCTCCAGCTTTGATAGCTTGCAAGGCATCCAGCCATCGCTGCTCCAGACGCTGCATCTCTTCTCTTCTCCGCTGCTCCTGTCATTGCATCTCTTCTTTTCTCTGCTGCTCCTGTCGCTGCATTTCTTCTTTTCCCTGCTGCTTCTGTCATTGCATCTCTTCTTTTCTCTGCTGCTCTTGTCACTGCATCTCTCCTTTCTCTACTTCTCTGTCTCTCTTTGTTGTATAGCCCACCATTTGACAAAGGCAGACAGGCTTTCAGGTTCCGTCACTGCCTGTTCTTTTTTTCCATCACTGGTGCTGGCTGTACAGTCTCAGCTTGGACTTCCATCTTTGTTAGTTTGACTGCCATCTTTCTGGTAATGACTCCTGGGCTTGCTACTGCAGAATCCATATCTTTCTGCTATGCTTCCCTGGTACCAGGTCTATTACCCATGCACAAAACTCCTGGCTTAGAGTATGCACAGCATAAATTCCATTTGGACTGACACCATCTGTCATCAAGGCACAGGTCAAGAAAGGTATAAAATTTGCAAGTAGGGTTTTATTGTTTTATTCAATAACAGTAAAATAAAAAAGAACATTGTTCAATATAACTATTTACAAAGGCAGTACAAACACAGAAAACAAAGTCCTTCGTCTGAGGATATCTCTAATTTCAAGCTTAAGGCTTGCTCTCTATCTAGCAGAAGTATTGCTACTCTTTTTATAAGTCTTTGCCTGGGAACTCAATAAGAATGCATCCTGTTTTTCAGAAAATGTTACATAGATACATAGACAGTGTCGGCAGATAAGGGCCTGTGGCCCACCCAGTCTGCCCATTTGAGCTTGTAAGTTCAGTTTATGTTTTCCTAGAAGTCTGTTGCCCCTTACCCCTGACCTCCAGAATTCCTTTATGTCTATCCCATGCATTCTTAAATCCCGTGATTGTTTCAGCCCCCACCACTTCCTCTGGCAGGGTGTTCCACTTGTCCACCACCCGTTCTGTGAAGAAATTCTCCCTCACGTTTCCTCTGAATCATCCTCCCTCCAACTTCATCCCATGCCCTCTAGTCCTGGGACATCTTTATCACTTAAAAATAGTGTATTCCTGCACCCTGTTCCTCCCTGTAAGATACTTGTCTGTCTCTATCATATCCCCTTTCTCCCTCCTCTCCTCCAGGGAGTACATATTCAGTTCCTTCAACCTGTCCTCATAGGACTTGTGATGCAATCCATGTACCACCTTTGTTGCCCTCCTCTGAACCTTCTCTACCCTGTCTATGTCCTTACGTAGGTAAGGTTTCCAGAACTGTACACTGTACTCCAGGTGGGGTCTCACTAGTGCCTTGTATAGTGGAATTATGACCTCCTTTTTCCTGCTGGTGATGCCCCTGCCTATGCATCCCAGCATCCTATTTGCTTTACCTGCTGCCTTGTCACACTGTTTCCCTACCTTGAGTCATCAGAGATGATAACCCCAAGATCCCTTTCCTGCTTGGTGCATGCTATATCCTTACCCCCGGCCCAACTGATATATTGTGCCAGGGTTTTTGTGCCCCATATGCATTATCTTGCACTTCTTTGCATTGAATTTCAACTGCCAAATCCCAGACCATTCTTCAAGTTTCTGCAGGTCCCTTCTCATTCTGTCTACACCCTCTGGTGTGTCTACTCTGTTACAAAGCTTTGTATCATCAGCGAACAGTGAAATTCTGCCTTCTAGGTCCTACGCAATGTCACTGATGAAGATGTTGAATAGGACTGGTCTCAGCACTGATCCCTGTGGTACCCCACTTGTCACTCTTCCCTCTGTGGAGTGACAGCCATTTACCACCACCCTCTGTGTCCTGCCGCCCAGCCAGTTACCTACCCACCACACTACTGTCCTGCCCACACCCATATTCCCCAGTTTGTGTAATAGTCTTCTATGTAGCACAGTGTCAAAGGTCTTGCTGAAGTCCAGATAGGCCATGTCCACTGCCCTCCCCTGATCCACCTCCCTAGTCACCCAGTCAAAAAATTCAATGAGGTTGGTCTGACATGACCGCCCCCTGGTGAAACCATGCTGCCTTGGGTCCTGTAGTCCATTGACAACCAGATGTTCCACCAGCCTCTCCTTCAGTAGGGCTTCCATGATCTTCCCCACTACCGAGGTGAGGCTGACTGGTCTGTAGTTTCCCACTACCTCTTTGTTCCCACTTTTGTATAAGGGGACTACATCTGCTGTCCTCCAGTCTTTGGGTACCTCCCCTGTTTCCAGTGATTGGCTAAACAGGATAGCCAGAGGTTCAGCCATCACCTCTCTTAGTTCTTTAAGGACCCTGGGGTACACCCCATCTGGCCCCATTGCTTTATCAACTCTTATTACTTCCAGTTCCTTCAGGACCGTTTCTCAAGTAAAGGGACTTGTGTCCATTTCTGCACCATTTTCACCCCTTGTACTCCCTTCAGACCCATTACCCTCCTCTTCCTCAGTAAAGACTGAGCAGAAATACCTGTTCAATATGTCAGCTTTACTGTTGTCATCCTCCAAGCGGCCCCCATCCTCCCCCTTCAGTCTCATTACCCCTTCCTTTGCCTTT
This sequence comes from Neoceratodus forsteri, assembly GCA_016271365.2. Lineage (NCBI taxonomy): Eukaryota > Metazoa > Chordata > Ceratodontiformes > Ceratodontidae > Neoceratodus > Neoceratodus forsteri. The sequence goes on from CM057456.1 coordinate 657,246,122, forward strand.
CTTTTTTCAATTATGTACCTGTAAAAGGTTTTGTCCCCTCTACCCACTGATTTTGCAATGTGTTCTTCTGTCTGAGCTTTGGCTTCCCTTACTGACCTCCCTGCCTCCCTTTGCTTCTCCTGGTACTTCTCCCTATCCCCTTCTGCCTGTGTCTTTTTGTATTGCCTGAATGCAATCTTTTTGGCTTTCACTTTCTTCGCTACCTCTTTGGAAAACCATAATGGTGTCCTCTTCCTTTTCCTCTTGCTAACCTGCTTAATGCATAATTCTGTTGCTCTTGTAATCCCCATTTTAAATACTGCCCACTGTTCCTCAACCCCTGATTCCTGTCCCATTCCCCTTAATGCCTCTTTCAAGCATGTTCTTGTCAGTTTCCTTCCTTGTAGGTGCAACAAAACAGTACATGGTGTCCCAGAACTGATCTCCTATTGACAGTTCTGCAAAGAGTTTGCAAACCAGCATCTCAGGTTAATCCCCTTATTTATTTATTATTTATTTAAAATTAGTAACCGGGAAAGGCACAATGAGCTGAAGCTCATTTCTAGGTGCGACCTGGGTGAGAGTAACATAGAGGAGATTTAAATTTCAGTACAAGTTACATTACAATAGTGTACAGATATATGCAGGAGTAGAAAGTGGTTACAGTACAAGTTGCATTTCAGAATTTACAGCTATATACAAGAGTTAAATATGGTTTAGGCATAATGTTACATAGGATTAAGTACAGACATTTTGAGCAAGAACACTTTAGGGGAAGAGTTAGGGAATCAGGGGGTAACCAGGATGGGTAAAAACAGAGACATGTTGTGGTCACAGCAGGGGGGTATGGGAAGATAAGGTGGAGATAAGGGAGGATGTTTGCACAGCATCCAAGGGAGATGCAGGGGGTTAGGAGCATTGCAGGCGCTGGGGAAGGGGAGGAGTCTAAGGAGTCTTTTGAGGGATGAGAAAGGGGAAGCAAGATGAAGGTCTGAGGGTAGAGTGTTCCAGAGGAGAGGAAGGTGATATGAGAAGGTGGACTGACCTGCCATGGAGCAAGGGCGAGGGATGGAGAAGGTGCGTGGATCTCTATACTGAAGTGAGTAGGTAGTGGATTCAGCAGGAGTAAGATGGGAAGAGAGATAGGGAGGAAGGAAGCCAAGCCAGTACTTTGCAATGAGAGAGGCGCAGTGGATAGATCTCCTGTGAGACAGAGGGGTAAGGGAGAGAGGAGCATAAAGAAGACAGTGGTGGGTGAGGGAAGGGGAAGTGGTGGTGAAGTGGTAAAAGGAGTTTATAAGAGTGTCTAGTTTGGAGAGGGAAGAGGTGGGGCAATGACATAGATGACATCAGCATAATCAATCACAGGCAAAATTGTTTTGAGTATAAGTTTGCATTGAAAGTGGAGGAGGAGGCTGGCATTGTGGTGGTAAAGTACTGCAAGGTTGGGCCACAGTTTTGTGCAGATGGCATTGATGTGTGTAGAGAAATTGAGGTGGCTGTCCAGCCAGACACCCAGATATTTGAAAGCAGAGACCCTCTTGAAGGGTGAGCTGAAAAGGGTGGTGATCACTGGGTGGGTGGGAGGGAGGCTAGCTTTTGCCTGGATCCAAAAAACATGGTGACTGTTTTTTTGATATTGAGTTTAAACTGATGTGATTGGAACCAAGACTGTGCTCTGTCAAAGTCATGTTGAATAATTGAGAGGACACTGTTACAGGATGGACCGGAGGTATAAATGACAGTGTCCGCTGCATACATGTGCATGTTGGCGGACAGGTAGGCTTAGGGAAGATCATTTATAAAAAGAGAGAAGAGGATGGGGCCAAGGATGTAGCCTTGGGGGACCCCAAACAGGATAGGAGAGGAGTAGAGAGAGCATCTCCTATTTGTACTGACTGCTGTCTATTTTGGAGGTAAGAGTGAAACCAGTCAACTGTGGGTATTGCAAGACCGAAAGAGGGAAGTTTTTGAAGTAGGAGTGAATGGGAAACTGAGTCAAATGCTTTTGCTAAATCAATAAAGACAGCAGTGGTGACTTGGCCTTGATCCATTATGGTGAGGATGGAGTCAGTGACCTGCAACAGGGAGGTGATAGTGGAGTGTTGTTTCTGAAAACCTGATTGCACCGGAGATAGAGAGTTGCTTGAGGAGAGGAAGTCAGAGAGTTCTGCAAGAATTTATTTATTTTATTTAAAAGTTTTACAAGGAAGGCATACTGAGCAGACTACCGCTCGATTCCAGATGCCTCCTGGGGGGGTAGGGGATGGGAGGATACATACAAATTCATAAGTACAGACATTTCACAAATATGCACAAAAATTAGCTATATGTAATGATATGTACAGAATAAATACAGATGAGGGATTCCTGGACTTTGGCAAGGGAGAGGAGGAGGGAAATGGGCCTATAATTTCCAGGGGATGAGGGATCACCACCCTTGTGCAGGGGTAGGACTCTGGCTGATTTCCAGGCTTTGGGAACAGTAGCTGAGGGGAGAGAGAGAGAGAGAGAGAGAGAGAGAGAGAGGGAGGGAGAGAGAGAGAGACTGAGTATGCATGTTAGGGGGTCAACAATTGCTGGTGCAGAGATGAGGAGCAGTTTGGGGTGGAGGCTGTCGGGACTTGATTTGGAGTGGTTGAGTGACATAAGCATGGTATAAACTTCAAGAGGGAAGAAAGGAGGAAAGAGGTAGCCAGTGGGGGAGGAGAAGGAGAATTTAGTGGGCATGGAGAAGTGTCTGGTGTGGGGTGGAGGGGGAGTCGGGTAGGGTACAAGAGATAAAGAACTTGAACACAGCGGCGGCAGGGTCACTGGCAGGGGAGCCATCAATTTTAAGGGCTGGGCAAGCTTGTTGTGAAGGGGATCCAGGAGGGAGTAGATCACCTTCCAGAAGGATGCAGGGGAGTTCTGGCTCTGTGTGAGCTGGGATTTGAAATAGGAGGCCTCAGACAGGCGGATAGCCTTGGTGCATCTGTTTCAAAGTTGTTTGTAAGATTGGAGGTCATTAGAGGTGTTGGATGCTTTGTAAAAAGTCTCCAGACTTTGTCCCTATGATGACACAAGGCAATAAGATCAGAAGAAATCCAGGGGTGGTGGTGTCGTCGTTTCTCCCTGACTTTTCTACAGGGAACACGATGGTCCCAGGAGAGGTTAAAGATGTGTAAAAAGTGGGATAGGGCGAGGCCAACATCTGGTGCTCTAAAAACAGGTAACCAGTCCACATTTAGGAGATCGTGCTGCAGGGCGGTGATGTTGAGGGAGTGGAGGGGGCGGGTCCATATGAATTTGGTTGGGAAGTGGGGAGCGTGGATTTTGCAAATACAATAGGTGATACAGGTTTTCCTTTGATAAGGATGCTCGTTATTGAGCTCACTCAAAAAGGGCAACTCAATAGTGGTGCCTTATCAGACGGCTACTGGATGGGGGGGTGACTACAGGTATAGTGACATCCTGTCGTTATAGATACACGCGTGTGGGGGGAGCAAGCACAGCAGAAAGGGAGGGAGTTTTTGTGTGGTGTGTTGCAGTGCTAGGCTGCCAAGTTGCCCCATGGTGTGGTAGGTGGGTTGCATGCTACAGCTGCGAGGGTTCTGGGTTCAGGTCTGGTCGCACATACATTTTGTTGCGCCCGGCCCCAAATTTTTATTTTTGTTGAATTTGCACCCCCCCACATGCAACCCCATGGGCTTGGGAATTCTTAAGTAGGGGGGTGCAGAGGGCACAGCCCCCCACATAAACATACAAAATACAAGTCCCGGCACCCTTTTACCATGCGCCAGGGTGTACATCTTCGAAATTGATTTTCGCCGATGTACATTTGCCATAACGGCGATTGCCTTTGTGTGATTGCCATTATCACATAGATCCAATATACAGTGATCATTGAGTGCATCAAAAAGGTTGCCCAGGACACAGATGCAGTGAGGGTGGGAGGATAAAATCCAGTCAAGGAGTGAATGGTTTGGGGAGTGGGGGGCTAGATGGGTAGGTTCCTTAATGAGTTGAAAGAGGTTGAGGACCTCTATAGTTAGGGTGGTGTGCTTGGTGGTGGGTGAGAGCCAGTCTTGATTGTAATCACCTAGGAGCAGGAGTTCTCCATCTGTGGTGAGAGTAGAGATTGATGAGATGGCATTGGCAATGGAACTGTGTGGAGCTTTGGGCAGGACATATAAGGCACCTACATAGAAGGGTAAGAGAATGGAAGGGACAGGAGTGCCAGAATAAGTTTGTGGGTGGAGGAGCTGGATTCTTTGAAGATTATGGTGCTGGAGATGGATTGCCTAATGCACAGAGCTACTCCAATGTCTCACTTGCCCCTATCCTGCTAGAAGAGGTTAAAGTTGGAAACAGTGAAGAAGGATTTGGGGATTTGGGTGGAAAACCAGGTTTCAGAGATGCACAGTATGTCGGGGTGATATTGAGTAAACCATATAGTAAGGACATCAGTTTTAATGAGAAGGCTCCTAGCATTGAGATGAAAGATGCAGAGATCTTTTGGTAGAGAGGGTGAGGCCAGAGATGGGCATGATTCTGGGAGAGAAGAGGATGAGGTGGAGGGGGGTTGAGGCAAGGGGGGGGCTGGGGTTAGGTTGTCATCAGCAAGGAGGAGGAGGAGGGAGAGAGCAAGGAGTGGGGAGTATTTCAATCTGCCTGAGTTACGTGTAGAGGGCAAGGCAGAGAGGTTTAGGCAGCGTTATAGAGCTTCTAGGTTTAAGAGGTGGAGGGGAACAGGAGGTGTGTATTTTGGGTTATAAAGGGGAGGAGGGGAATGGGTAGAACTCCAGAAAAGGAGGGGAAGAGTGGGAATGGGGGAAATGGAAAAACAGATGGGAGGGTGGGGGTAGCAGTTAGGGTGGGCAAGAAAAGGATGAACATAAAAGGTGAGACTGGGGAGGGGTAGTTATGGAGCGAAAGGGCAAGAGAAAGGGGTAGAGGGTGGTGTAGGGAGGTGCCTAGGAAGTAGAAACAGGTGAGTGATAAGTGAGGTGAGAAGAAGCACTATGGTCAAGGAAGTAAAGCACCACAGAGAATAGTTAGAAGGGAGGATGGGTGTAGCAGAGAGGAGAAACAGTGATAAGCAGTAGAGAGGGGTGAAGCACCAGTAGAGAAAAGGGGCATTAGCTGCTGGGGACTTTCTAAACAGCCTCAGTATGAGGTGTAACAGGGAAAGAGATTGGAATGAATCTTGGAGTGGTGGAAAATGCTGCTTATCGATTAGTCAAGCTGCACTTGAAGGGAGGGATCCTGGTGAAGCGAGTGGATTTAAAGAGTGCCGGGAGGGGAGGGTGGGCAGGAGAAACTTTAGCCCAGAGAAGAGTGTAGAAGCAGTAAAACTGGTGGGCAAAGATAGCGCAGAGCCCTACTGCAGGTTAAAATGGAGGAATTAGCTTGACTCCATTTGGCTCAACTCAGGAGCCAGTGAGGAGGAGATTTTCCTTTTGGTGACCAATTAGAATTAGATGGAAAGCGTCAAAGTTGCAAGGTGTCCATGGGTTTGAGGCTCACCTGAGAGTTTCCTTTCAGCTTGGAGGCGAGGCAGGCGGCAGCTACAGGGAAGCCACACCATGGGGGCAGCCCACTCAGTCAGGGGGCTTGGGCTGTGGAAGAGAAAGCAAGAAAGAAAGTTAGTCAAGATAAGGCAGGTATTGGGGTAGGGGTAGAGAACAGAGAAGAACAGCAGGGGAGTGGAATAGTCTGGAGGAAGGAATTAAATTAATCGGGGAGCAGGGACCTGGATGGTAACATGAGAGTCAAAGGAGCTAAGGGGAAAGGGCAGGTCAGCGCCAAGTTCAGGGGGGGTTGGGGACAAGAAAAAGATTAACTGTGAGCAGGATAATTTTATCAGCAACAAGAGAGTCACGTGATGCAGAACGTCTGGTGACAGCCTTTTCTGGAGCTCCCACCCTCTGCCTTATTATTTCTTAATCTTCTGACATCCACACTTCGATTTCATCGATACCGCATCTGTAAGCCTGCTCCTGCTGTTTTGGTGACGCTCGCTAGTGAGTATTTGTGGTCTTTAAATGCTAGGATAGCCTTTAATAGACACGATGGATGGAGATGAAACAGGCCGGAATAACACATACTCCGCCCACTACTCCTGAGAAGAGCTCCAAAAAAGCTAAAAACCTGAGCCCGGGTCAATCCTCTAAACAGAACCCCTCTGCTTCTTCTGCCAACTTGCTTACAGAAGACCGTTTTTTACAGGAGTTGCTCCCATTTCGAGAAACCCTCCAAGATATTGCGTCGGAGGTGAAAGCTATCAAATCTGAGCTGGGTGCTGTAACGCGCCACGTGGGGGATATGGAAGCCAAAACAGCCTCCTTGGAAGCCTGGAGAGGGAAAACGGACCCAGAAATTGTGAAGCTTAGACAACAAATACACAAATTACAACTTAAGACAGAGGACTTGGAGGGCAGAAGTAGACGAAATAATATCTTAATTTTCGGCCTACCTGAGTCTGAGGAAAGGGGAGACATGATTAATTTCATTCAAAAGCTGCTAAATAAAATAATCGGTCCCTCTCCTCTCAGCTCCAGTTACCATATTGAGAGGGCCCACCGCTCTTTGAAGCCTAAACCCCAGCCCGGCTCTCCCTCGTCCCATCATAATCAAATTCCTCAGGTTTGTTGAGAAACAGTGCTGACTAAAGTGAAAGAACTGGATTGATCCTCTGGGATGGAGCCAAGTTAGCGGATCACCAAGACCTACCCTATGAAGCGCGTCAAAAGCGAGCCGCATTCCACCCTACGGTGAAGAAGCTGATTGCAGCAGGAATCAAGTTTAGGATGAACTATCCCGCTAAGTTGCTGGTACTCCTGGAGGGGGTCTGGCATACATACGATAATCCAGACCATGCGAAGGCCGATCTGGCCTTGAAGCTGCCAAATCTATTCATCGGGGACTGAATATGTGGACTGGAATGTTATTTCATTAGTTTCCCCAATAGTTCAAACGATTGTGTTGTTTTTCTATCCCGGTTTTTTCATTACCTGGTTGTGATGGTTCGGTGGAGTGCTGGGGCCTGGTAGGGTGGGCTGGAGGAGCGATCCCATTTATGGCCTGATGGGCCTCTGGTAGTTTTGGTGGCCTGCGATTCGAAGGGCCAGGTGGAACCTAATGAGGGTTCCTGTTTACCCCGGTATCTTTTCAGGGCGGACCAGGGGGTTCCTTCTTTTTTGGGCTCTCCCGCTACTTCCTTTTCCTATTCGCGAGGGTTTGGTCCGGTCGTGAAGCGGGGAAGGCAATCGTTGCATGGCTGGTCTAATTAAGGTTAGTCTTTGCGATTCAAGTTATTTTGCTGGTTTTTTCTTTTTATTTGGAAACCAAAGTATTTGGTCATTTCGGGACGAGCTAGTATTGATACAGACGAGATACGTCTGATGTTCCCCAGGTCACCCCTTTCGATCTATCTTGCCCTACTTAAGCTATTGGAAACACTGTCATTTGGCGAGTCTGGGCAACTCTGGAGAGTTTACCTATTTTTCTAGGACTACTGTTGTTAAAGCAGAGATGTTTAGACTTTAATTTGTGAACATTTGAGATTGGTGGAGGGTGGGGTTCGGGGTGAGGACTTACACTGAGGGATTTGCTTCACGAGCTAGATGAGGGGAGTGGGGCTACTAGATCTAAGAGCTTCCCTACTAGATGTTTTGACTATTTTATTTTACTATATTGTTCTTGGGAATTGGTTTATCGTGTTTTGTATTACAGTGTAGCTCAACCTGCTCTTAGACATGTAGCGTTGGGGGACCAAGTTTGGCTTTGTATTTTGGTAGTCAATCTCATGTTTTCTTGGAGTTTGATGTATATAGTTTAAAGTGGTTTGGAAGGGGGTAGGGAGGGTAAATCTTAACTATTTTGCTCGAGGAACCTAGACTTATTTCTACTATTTAAAGTTGTTCAGAGTTCAACATGGTTGGCTTTTTGGACATGAGGGTTTGATGTTACTGTGACATTATTGGGGGTGGGAAAACCTGGAAGGTGTCACTCAAGGAGTGGGGAGACTAACCCTGTGTTTTTCTTTCTTCTCTTTGCCACTGGTTTATAGCTATGAAGCCTATTAAATTGGCAACTTGGAATGTCAGGGGTGTTAGGGATAATATTAAGAGAGTTCAAACTCTATTAAACTGTTCACTTTTAGACATAGATATTTTATTTATGCAGGAGACACATTTGCTAGCTTCTGAGACGAAGGGTTTACGCTCATAAGGGGTTCTCCCAGATTTTTGTCTCTGAAGGTACTACCGCTAGTAGAGGGGTGGCAATTTTGATTAGAAAGGGGATCTCATTTCTGGCAGAGGACTGCTCGACTGACCAAGAAGGTCGAGTAGTGCTGGTCAAAGGATTGCTCAATGGTGTGAGGGTAGTTCTGGGGGCAATCTATGGCCCTGTGGGTGGGGACCCTAACTTTTTTATGCAATTGACGGCCCAACTGAGTCGTTTTTTGCCATCCTTATTCATTTTGGGGGGGGATTGGAATGTCTGCCCATCTCAAGAGTTGGACAGAACTCACAGACCTATTAAGCCCCTCTCTCCTTCCCAATTAGCTCTCAAGGACTTAATGAATCTAGTAGGTCTGTGTGACCCTTGGTGCCTATTGAACCCTCAAAGCCGTAGTTACTCCTTTTATTCGCAATTACATAACTCCTGGTCCAGAATTGACTATATTTTAATTAGTACGACCTTGGTAGAAAATGTTTCCCATGCAGGCATAGACCCAATTATTATCTCTGATCATTCCTTGGCTTGGATCAAGATGTCTCCGGGAAGACCTGGGCAGAGAGATACTGCCTGGAAACTCAATACACAGCTCTTAAAAGATGACCGCACAGTTCTACATATCAAATCTCTGATCTCCTCCTTTCTTGAGATCAACCAGGGTTCAATTGCTAGAGATGATTTCTCTGGTGTTCCTTAAAATGCTATATTAGAGGAGAATTTATAAAATTGGCCTCTAGGAGGAAAAGGTTGAGAGAAACGAAAATCATGTCACTACTGGATCAACTTAAAGGAGCTGAAAGTACCTTCTCTCTCTCTGGCTCTCGGGCCGATCTAGAGGGGTTGTGCAAGCTAAGGAATGATTATGAAGATTTGATTAAGGATAAGACGGAATATGCCATTCTTAAAACTAAAGCGCGTTATCTGGACCAAGGGGAGAAACCTGGCAGACTGCTTGCCCTTAGGTTAAGGGAGGTAGAAAACTCTAGACTGATTCCAGCCTTGAGAGCCCCTGACGGTTTGATTAAAACCTCACCAAGGGATATTGCACAAATTTTTGAAACTTTCTATCAAGATTTGTATGGGGGGGGTCTGATCAGGTCACTCGTTCCGAGGTGGAAGACTTTCTGGATGGAATCTCCTTCCTTGTTTGCAAGAGCAACAATGTGAGTTGCTTTCCTCATCTATTACTCTGAGTGAGATAGTAGAGGTTATAAAAGGGTTACCCTTGGATAAATCCCCAGGACCTGATGGGTTCTCCCCTAACTTTTATAAAACTTTTTCCAAAGAGATTTCCTCACCCCTTCTCAGGTTGTTTAACCATATGCTTTCTTCGGACTCTCTTGACCCCTCACTCCTCGAAGCTACTATTATCTTGATTCCTAAACTGGACAAACCCCCACTGGACCCGGCCAGTTACAGACCGATCTCTCTATTAAACTATGATATTATAATCCTAACTAAAATCTTTTCCTTGAGAATCAAAAGGTCTGGCAATCCCTGTTAAGTTCTGAACAGGTGGGGTTTGTCCAGGATAAGGTCTGCATCCAGACCATCTCTTCCCTTTTCCCATATTCTTCAGGCTGCACAGGAATCCCAATCCCTATGATGTTGGTAGCCCTAGATGCCGAAAAGGCCTTGATAGGGTTAATTGGGATTTCCTGTGGTCCACATAGTAGAATGGGTTTCCCGAGATTTTGTACAGTGGATTAAATCAGTCTATCGTCACCCTCAGCCAGAGTCTTCTGTAATGGAGTCTTTTCATCTCGCTTTTTTACATTCTGGAACACGCCAGGGTTGTCCCTTGTCCCCTACCTATTTAATTTATATCTGGAACCTCTTATACTTAGAATTAAAACTTCGTAGATCACTGGTTGTGTTATCTCCCAAAAGGTCTAACTTTATCAGTTTTGCTGACGATCTTTTACATCTCTCGAGCCCTGAGACTTCCTTGCCAGCAGCTCTCCGAGTTATCACGCAATATGGGAAGGCATCCAATTACAGGCTAAATTTATCCAAATCGGTGATCTTTCCTCTTAACTCTTTCACGTTTCAAGCTAATTTTATCCAGTTAGGTATGAAATGGTCCCAGACCTCACTTAAATATTTAGGTATATATCTGGCCCGGGATGAAGAGGTTATCAAAAAACTAAACCTGGACGACCTACTGGACAGAATACAGAGGGACCTTGATAGATGGTCTGCCCTGCCGCTATCTGTAGGGGGGTCGGATTAATATCATTAAAATGAATATATTACCCCATATCTTTTATCCCCTCAACCTTCTTAACATATGGCTCCCCAGAACCTACTTTCAACAGATACATTCTGCCCTAGTTAAATTTATTTGGGGGGTAAGCACCCTAGGAGGGCTTTCTGCAAACTTATCTTGCCTAAGGATAAAGGGGGTCTTCGCCTTCCCAATTTCTGGTTTTATTACTGGGCTAGCCATTTAGCCAAAATGGGACGTTGGTTTAAATCTCAGAATGAGCACTACAGGCCCATTTGGCTGGATTTAGAACTTGAAACGTTGGGTAAACACAATCTATGCCCTCCCCATATTTTTTATTATAGTTACTCTTCCCTACCAGAAGTTGTTCGTAACTCCCCCCCATAGGACTTTCCATCAAAATCCTCTCGCAATGCTGGAGTTATTTTAAGATTCCATACACTAAAGATATGGCTCAGTCACTCACTCTTAATCCCAATATTCAAATAGGTGGGTTACCGCTTCCCCCAGACTGGCTCCCACAAATCCAAGATTGTCTGGTAGAAGATTTCTACCCCCAGGGCTCCCTTCTCTCATCCAATAATTTGTTGGTAGATCTGAATATCTCACCGAAATATATATTCAAGATTTACCAGCTGAGACACCTTTTGTTGAAGAATTTTGGGAATGTTAAATTACCTTCCAGAGTCAGGCCTTTCCTAGATCATATTCAGGACTGCATTTCCAGATCGCATGGAATTTCCCGTATATATCTCCATCTTTTGGATACCAAATACCCCGGATCCATTATCTGGGTCGAAAGTTTGGAACTCTTTAATACCTGATTCTCCTGGTATTTGGCACCAAATCTGGCGGGATATACACAAATATTATACTTTCGATAGAAATAGGCTTATCCAATACTTCATTCTGAACAACTTGTATTTTACGCCATCCAGATTGATTAAAGCAGGTAGGCTGGGGTCAAATGCATGCACAAGATGTGGGGAGAAAGAAGGTACGTTAATGCATATATTGTGGTCCTGCTGTAAGGTAGCACCCTTATGGAAGGAAATTCAAACCAACTTACACCCAATCTTGGGGTTGGATGACTACTTCACAGCTGAAGTTTGTATATTGGGTTGGTATTCAGATATCACAATCAACGAAAGGAAATATCATATTGCTTTAATTTCAATGGCGGTTAAGAGATTGGTTCTGAGGCATTGGCTGGACCAAACTAATATAACATTCAATGATTGGCTTAAAGAAATCTCTTTCTGCTTCAAGTTAGAAAGATTGATCGCCAGTTCCTGTAATGCTATGCCTTCCTTTAATCGGAAATGGGGGAAGCTGTATGCTCTATACTTACATTAGTTACCCTGCAATTATGCCTCTGATAATGATATTGATGCTGGTTTTGATCGTAGGTTTCTGACCCAATTTGTTTTTTACGCTTGTCTCGCCCTTACCCTTTAGGTTTACTCTTACTAAGGTTAGAAGTGGCACCTTCTGGAGGGAGGAGGGGTTTTGGGAGGGGTATGGTTATGGCTCTCTGGTTCAATCCCTTTAAAACATTTGCTTTTTGGGGGGAGGGAAGGATGGGGCCTGTTACAGTTCTGGCTGTTATTTGTACCTCATGTTTAATTGTTGTGAAAATTCAATAAAGTTATCTAATTTAAAAAAAAAAAAATTTATCAGCAACAAATCAGCAGTCCAACAATTTTAAATAAAACAGAGCAGTTTTAGCAGACATTAAATGCATAAATGGAGTAGACCAGTTACAAGTCAGCAAAACAGGTTTAGCAGGAATTAAATGCAGTAATGTGACAGCTAGTACTAGGAATAATTTAGCAGATAAATGGCTAAGTTGTAACAGAAAAATCTGATTACAGTGATCAGCTAAGCACAGTCTCTACTTTGTGTAGTGAGTTAAAAGTAAAATAAAGTGGAAAAAAGCAGCCACAACTTCTAGTTTGAGAATGTAGCCCAGAAAAGAGTGTAGAAGCAGTAAAACTGGTGGGCAAAGATAGCAAAAAGCCTTACTGCAGGTTAAAATGGAGGAATTAGCTTGACTTTGTTCGGCTCGGCTAAGGAGCCAATGAGGAGGAGATTTCCCTTTTGGTGACCAATTGGGAAGAATTAAGTGGAGAGCACCAAAGTTTGAAGGTGTCCGTGGGTTTGGGCCATACCTGAGAGTTTCCTTTTGGCTTGGAGGCAAGGCAGGCAGCAACTGCAAGGAAGCCACACCGCAGGGGCAGTCCACCCGGTCAGGGGGCTCGGGCTGAGAGTTTCCTTTTGGCTTGGAGGCAAGGTGGGCAGCAGCTGTAGGGAAGCCACACCACAGAGACAGCCCACCCATTCAGGGGGCTCAGGCTGAGAGTTTCCTTTTGGCTTGGAGGTGTGGCAGGCAGCAACTGCAGGGAAGCCGCACCACAGGGGCAGCCCACTCAGTCAGGGAGTTCTGGCTGTGGAGATCCAAACAGTGTTTTGCAATCATTTCAACAATATAATCCTATAGGTTTTCAAACCAAGAGATCCCATTTTCACATAAAGATTCACCCATATTTTATAACTTCAGATATGCAAGGGGGAAGAAAAGATAGAAACAGCAAGTGAAGGCAGAGAGATAGTGTGAGGGGGGGTGGAATAGCAAGACCATCAGAGTTGCCAGTTTCTAGGTCTCACAAGAAAATGTGACTGCACAATCAGATAGACAAGAGCCAGAACAAAAGAGAATAAAACAGATCCTTGTGTTTCACTCTTTCTATGTAACAAATCAATCAATCAACTTTATTTAATCAGGCATAAACACCATTGAGCAAGCTCATTTTCAAAGTGGTCCTGGACAAATGGGACATGATCTGCTGGTAAGCTTGTAACTCTTTGTACTTCAGCAGAAAGCATTTAAAACTGGCCAAGGGGGGAGAACCAGGAGAGACAGGTGGCTTAGGGACACCTCCTCCATGGGAAAATGCAAAAGTACAAGTTGGCAACAGGAACAACTGAAGCAAACAGTGAGAGGTAGGCAGGTGAAACATAGGGGTAATAAAGGGGGGGCAAGAGCATACGAGCATGAATACTGGGGTGGGGTAAGACGCAAAGTAGAGAAAACAGGAATGGAGGGAGGGGGTAGGGTGTAAAACATGGAAGGTCATATTCACAAATGCCTGCAGTCTGGGAAATAAGGTTCCAGACCAGGAAGCCTTGATAACGGATGCAGATCTTGACATAGCAGCAATAACAGAGACATGGTATTCTGCTAATCACAGCTGGGATGTCAATTTACTGAGCTATACACTGTTCAGAAGGGACAAAGAAGGTAAAAAGGGAGGGGGTGGCCCTGTACATCAGAGAAAGCATAAAGGCTACAGAAGTACAGGGAAGGTAGGGGGAGGCTGAGGCAATGTGGATCATCCTTGAACCAGGAATTGGAACAGCAATACATGCAGGGATGATCTACAGACCTCCAGCACAGAGTGAGGAAGTAGACAGGGTACTACTGGAGGAAATTGACAACATTGCAGCTAAAGGTGAAATCCTGTTGATGGGAGACTTCAATATGCTGGACATGGTTTGGACTACCCAGGCAGTTGCTTCAGCCAGAAGCATGACCACCCTGAAATCCCTGTAGAAGGCTGAACTCAGACAGCTAGTACAAGAGCCAACCAGGGACAAATTGATTCTAGACCTGGTATGGACCAATGGGAACAGAGTTGAAGGAATCCAGGTGGAAGGGCAGCTGGGCTCCAGCCACCACCACCACATGGTATGGTTTGGCATGGAGAGAGGGATGCAGTTAAGCCACACAAAGGCAAAAGTATTAGATTTCAGGAGGGTGGATTTCAATGAAATGGGTAGATGTTTAAGAGCAGTCCTGGAGAAGGTAGAGGTAATGGAGAGGGTGGAGGAACAGTGGGGGAGACTAAAAGAAGCCATTATGGAGGTAACTAATCAATGCATTAGGATAGTGGCCAAAGGAAAAAGAAGAAAGAAACCACTGTGGTTCTCTAAAGAGGTGGGAGACAAAGTAATGGCTCAAATAGAAAGTTTCAGGAAATATGTAGGGACCCAAAGGGAGGAGGACAGTGAGGTGTACCTTGAATGTCCAAGAGAAGCAGAGAAGACTATTAGGAAAGCCAAAGCACAGACAGAGAAGGGTTTAGCAAGGACTGTAAAAAAGGGGGACAAGACATTCGACAGGTACATCAGCAATAGAAGAAAAACCAGGGAAGGGGATTGTGAGGCTTAATGGGGAGGAGGACAGAGTGTGAGGAGGGAGATTTAGACAAGGCAGAAATACTGAACAAATACATCTGTTCAGTATTCACTGAGGAGAAAGAGGGTCAAGGACCACAGTTGGAGAGCAGAGGCAATCAGGGGGAGAAGTGGACACCAGTCCATTCACAGTGAAGAGAGTTCTGGAGGAACTCAAAAAGCTGAAGGTGTATAAAGCCATGGGGTCAGATGACATATACCTGAGGATATTAAGGGAGCTGCGAAGAGAGCTAGCAGCACCTCTGGCAGCCATGTTCTCAGAATCACTCAACACAGGAGTGGTTCCAAAGGACTGGAGGAGGGCACATGTAGTCCCGCTACACAAAAGTGGTAGCAGGGAGGAGGCAGGGAACTATAGGCCATTCAGCCTCACCACCGTAGTAGGTAAGATCATGGAGGCACAGCTCAAAGAAAGAATAGTGGCACACTTGGAATCCAGTGGTGCCCAAGATCCAAGGCAACATGGATTTATAGCATGAAGGTCATATCAGATGAATCTGATATATTTTTTTGACTGGGTAACAATGGAGGTAAATCGGGGGTTGCAAGTGGTTTGTTTTAAATGTTTGCATCTATGCTATGTGTTAACAAAACACCTGTAATGTTCTCTACAGGAATCCAGTGGATACTATTTGCTGGCAAGATGATTTTTAGACAAGCCTATGGTGATGATAAGAAATTTTAACCAGTTGTTCATGCAATAAAAGAACTGTTTATTTTTTCTAAAAAACCTGTGGCCTTTCAGTCTGTTTTTTAGAAATAAAATTAGTTCCAACTATGCAAGCTCTTAGATTTTTTGAGCTGTTTTTTGAGTTATGTTTGGTCACCTAGGTTTGTGCATGCAGATAAAAACTACGTGTTGAGACACCCACTAAGTCTCTTTTGACTTCTTTTTTGTGATGTAATGATAAAACAGTTTATGTTGAGTTATTTTTTAGTGTGAGCGCCATGTGATTTTTTTTATTGCACAGATATACTGAGCTTTGGTATACTGTTTTTTTTTACAAACACTAGCGTTTTGAGTTCTGAGTCTTAAAATGAATGTATCTCAGAACACGATGACCAGCACAGCGAGTGCTGGCCATAGTACCTCCCATAAGGCCATTTTATGTCTTTTGGATCAGGCAGGGAAAGATATACCTCCCAGCAGATCAAATCAGAACTTACTATTTTGGGTAACCCTACAAGAAATCAAGAACATGTAGATTTGAAATATTTGGAGTATTTAAAAAAGAGATACGTTTTAACTTACAAGCTGCTTCATTGTCTTAACATTAGCATAACAAGCAAATTCCACAGGGGATGCGTATCCAGGAACCTCCATCCTTTGGTTTAGAGGATAAAGAGTATATTACAGATTGGGAACACATCCTTAATAAATGTAATCAAGATTTAATTCTACTGACTATAAAAAAGCTAAAAAAGAAACAGAAAAGGCTGCAAGACACATAGGAATTTTAGAACCAAAGCTGCAAGAAAAATTTCCAACCTCTGAATTTGATTTTCTCAAAAAAAGAACAGACAACATTTTAAACAAATTTCAATCAGAACTGATAGAGTACAGAAAACATTTAGTAGAAATGCAAAAGATTATGAAACAGACACTGTGCATTCTCGGCAAGGTACTCAAAACAAAATTCAGTCAGCCAGGAACAGGAATGCTGAGTTTAATAATGATGATTTGGGTATCTCTTCGTGTCCTGAAACCTGAAAATGAGGCAGGAGACAATGGGACAAGAAGGGGGTAACAATAGGCATTTTTTAGCCCAGGACAACAGAGATTTAGACTCAGCTCTTCAGGACCACATACAAAGAGAAGAACATGGAGGGGGAGAGGGAAGAAGAAACAGGAGAGGGACAAGCGTAGGGTTGCCACCTTTGAATGAGGTAAAAACTGGATCTTAAGCTCCGCCCCTAGCCCCATCCCTTTTCAAGATTCATCATGCATTGCTCCTCCTCCAAAGCCATTCATTATATCAGTAAAAGACAACACTTAAAGCAGCAATTTAACACAAATGTTTAATATTGTAATGTACCTGTTAAAAGTTATTTTCCTAGGTTCTTCCTAGTTATTTATTTACTTATGTATATGTTTATTGACATTGATTTACTAGATAAACATACAGAGATAAAAAAAAAAATAGTCTCATTTACAGATATGCTCTGGTGGGAGACAAGGGAAACCCTGTAAATAGCACACAATAGTACACGTGGTACATAATAATACATAATAAAGGAATTGTTTCCTCTAATCTGTACTTCATTTCTTTTTTGGCTCTATTTCCTTTTCATGTCCACAGTACTATTTTAAAACCAAAGAAGTGATCATACATTTTTCTTGAGGGAAAAAGAAAAACTGGCTAAATTCTATTAGAGATGAAAATGTTTACCAGCAAATGAAAGTAAAAGACAACTGGCTGTGTTACTGTTACAAAAGGCAGGGGCAACTTTGCTGCTATGTCACTTTAAGATGTAGTGGAAAAAAATTAGGTTAAGTAAGTGCTAATGGGGTTCCTGGATATACTTTACCCCTCCCAGGTTGACTGCTTTCATAAACAAAGGTCTATACTGACAACAGAACTTGTAACCTGGACATGCAGCTGAAACAATGAATGATATGACAAAATCTGTTTCAAAACTATGTGAACACTCAGAATGGCTCAAAAACCTGACCAGCACTGAGCAAAACTGGATTACCTGGTAGGGACCCTGAAAACCTGATCACCAGGTAAAAAACCTGACAGGTGGCAACCCTAGACAAGTGGTGGCAGAGGAAGACAACACTGGCGAGCGAGACAGGACTGGGGCCTAGTCAGGTGTTCATCCCAGGAGAGGAATGACACCTGGAGGTCTTAATCCTTACAGAGACACCTCTTAGAAAGATGGATGCAGATTCAGGTGTTAAGTAAAGGGTTGAATTTCATTCCAGCAAACAATGCAGAAATAGATATTTTTAAGTTGTGCAGAAGACTCCAGTTAAAAGACTTTTTTAATCATGCTCGCCCCCAGTTCCACAGATAAATGAGTCAATTTGCGAATGCACTAACCTAAAGAACCCCTCTACTTTCTGTCCACTGCAAACAAACCCCACTCTCTGCACCTACTATAATCTTGTGACAAAGAATGTAAGGGAAATAACAACAAGCATTTGTCAATGCCAAATGTTTGCTTGCTGGTACTAGTATTGGAAGTGCAGGAGTTAGACAGTTGCAGAATAGGAATGGCAGTGAAGTGTTGAACTTCACACCAACCACACCTCCACCCTGCAGAGATGGACAGGCATTGGGTTGTCGCCCATAATGCTCACACCATTTCACCTCACCCTATCCTGCAGACCCCGACAAGTGTTGAGGTGTGCCTTGTGGGGTTTGGCTTTACAATCACCCCATTCCATAAGGGCATACACTGAAATGGGTGCAGTATATGAGAATGGGATGAACTCTGGGGCCGAAGAGTCCAAGGCACACCTCAGTGCCTGTCACTGGCTGCAGGATGGAGGTGGAATGGCATGAGTTCTACTGTCGGCAATCCAAAGGCACACCCCTGACACCTGTCAGTCTGTACGGGGTGGGACATTATGGTTAGAAACCCCTAACGCCCTGGGCGTTTGTTGGTATTTGCACTACAGATTTTCAGCATGGACTTTTTGTGACCCCCACTTGATGAAAGCATTTGGGACCTCTGCTCATGAACAGTGGCATTGTGATTTTGTTAATCTGTCCCAAACATTGATTTCCCACTGCAACTGTGCCATTCTGCTCCAGATGTGTGAAACCATAGTTTGGACAGGATGTGAACAATGACAATGGCACCATTCATAAGGAGGTGTGAAGAGATGGCAATGTTGGAAATCTGGAGTGAAAATATAAAAAAATCTCAAAGTTACGAGCATGTGTGAAAACTGCTCAATGCACGCTCATAACACAGTCATTTTTTTGAATTCTTTCACCAAATTTTCAACATAGGCATTTTGGTCTGCTCATGAACAGTGTCACTATGATTTTCTTAATCTGTCCCAAACATTGATTTCCCATAGCGACTGCACCATTGTGCGTTGGAAATGCGAAACCACATTTGGGATAGGATATGAAAAATGACAGCTGTACTGTTCATAAAGAGGTGTGCAAAAATTATAATGTTGAAAATCTGGAGTGAAAATATAACAAATTTTTGAAGTTTCGAGTGAGCATGGAAACTGCGCAATGCACACTTGTAACATAGTTATTTTGTGGAATTTTTTCACCAAATGTTCAACATAGGCATTTTAGGACATCCACTCATGAACAGTGTCACTGTGATTTTCTTAATCCGTCCCTAACATTGATTTCCCACAGCGACCACGCCATTGTGCAGCGGATGTGCGAAAACACATTTCAGGCAGGATGTGAACAATGACAGCTGTACTGTTCATAAGAAGGTATGTAAGAATAGCAATGTGGAAAATCTGGCATAAAAATCTCAAACATTCTCAAAGTTACAAGCATGCATGAAAACTGCACAACATACACTTGTAACACAGTCATTTTTGGGAATTTTTTCACCAAATTTGCAACATATGCTTTTTGAGAGCCCACCTCATTAACAGTGGCACTGTCATTTCATTAATCAGTCTTGAAAAGTGATTCCTCGCACTGATCGTGAAGTCACCTTCCGGGGACCGAATATTGCCATGACAGTGGCTGATTTCATGTGGAGGGGTCCCAAGAACCCCATGTTGAAAATTTGGTGCCAAAAGTCAAAAAAATGGCTAAGATATGTACGTAAGTTGAAAAAACACCATTTATGCCATTATACAGCTTATCAACATTTCTTCAGTTTGCGGTCGGCTTTGAAGAGTGCAGACATGTTCCTGGTCCACCAAAGATCGTTGTGCCTGGCTCCAGAAGTAAGTATGGGGAGAGGAAGAGTGTGGCGAGGTGAGGTGTGCAGAGGGTGGGTGCGGGTTGGGGAGGGACCCGACACGGCGAGGGGCTATTTTTTTCAGGGAAAAAAAACACGCTGCTGAAGGTGTTTTTTGCAGGTTTGCTTTGCACACTGGGGTGGGCTCCCAGTGTGCCACCTGCATTTTTGGGGAGAGAGGACTTAAGCCAAATGGGGTTGGGCCCTCCATCAGCAAAGAAAGCCTGTTTGGGGGGCATGATGCCAAGGGGGATTGGGCGCCCCCTCAGCACACAACAAATTGGGGGGACATTATGCAAATGGGGATTGGGCTCCCCCATCGGCAAATGAACTGTGGCAGGGACATGCCAACAGGGGGATTGTGCACCCCCATTGGCTTTTATGGGGACTGTGAGCAGATGCAACAGCCGTCACCATGTTGTTTTGAAATGTTTCACCAGGCAAGGCACGCCCTGCAATGACGGGTTGCTCCTTCATTGCAGTGGCTAATTCATTTCAAGTTGGTGGCACGCTGGCTGAACTAGTGTCAGCAGCAGCATGCCACTGCATTGGGAAACAAGGGCCAAGCCCAAGAATGCAGTGGTGGCATTGGCTGCCACCATGCCACACCTCCAAAACCCGCTTCTCTCCTAAGCTGCCACATAATGTTTCTTGCGCACAAGCAAACATAAAAAGGAACAAATTTACACAGATCAAACAAAATATTTCCTGATGTGAAAGGAAAGCAATAAAAGAACTGGAGAATTCATCTGAATTTGTAATAAAAAGTGCAGATAAAGGAGGGGCAGTGGTTGCCTGGGAGAGAGCAGCTTATGTTAGTGGAGCAGAAAGACAGCTCTCAAATACAGCATTCTACACAAAAATTCAAGAAGCTCCGATGCTGGATGAGATGTCCAAAGCAAATGAATTAATTCAGAGAGGAATGTCAGCTAATTGGATATCTGCTATAGAAGCTGTATTTATGACTATTAAGACCCCCTAGGAAACCAGTATTGTACTTACTTCCCAAAGTACATAAGGGAATAAACCCAGTACTAGGTAGACTTATTGTCTCACTGACTGGTTCAGTCACCAAGCCAATCTCCAAATTTGTGGATTTTTATATAGAACAACTGGTCCCTACACTACATTCCCATGTCCAAGATTCAAATGATGTTCTAAGAATGGTCAAAGACCCAAATGTAAATGCAAATGATATATTGGTTACAACTGATGTAGAGAGCCTCTACTCGAGTATACCTCATGAAGGGGGGTTGGAGGCTCTCAGAGAATCATTGGCACTCAGAGGCAATATTTTTCCACCTAATGATTACTTATCGGACCTTGCGAGATTTGTATTGGAAGCTAATTATTTTAGGTTTAATGACAATTTGTATATACAACACAAGGGGACAGCGATGGTTACGACCTTCGCTCCTAGTTTGGCGAATATTTATATGGAACAATGGGAAGACATATACATTTTTGATCCAGCCAATAATCCCTTCAGTGAACAGATTTGTATGTGGAGACATTATATAGACAATTGCTTTTTAATTTGGAAAGATACCAGTAACAATTTAGAGAATTTTATGCAATACATAAATTCAACAAATCCGAATCTAAACTTCACGTGGACAGCAAGTAAACAGGAGATTCTGTTTTTAGATATTTTGATTTATAAACAAGACAATAAATCGGAAACAAAATTATATAAAAAACCTATGTCCAGAAACATGTTATTAAGAAAAGAGAGCTACCACCGTAAAAATGTAACTGCCAATATTCCTAAAGGCCAGTTTATACATGTAAGGAGAATGTGCTCTACAGAAAGTGGAGTCACAGAAGCCAGTAAAGAACTAACAACTCCTCTCCTCAATAGAGGGTACAACCCCACACAGGTCTTGGATGTTTTTAACAAATCAAACGCAGCAGGTCCGGTGGCGCTGAGGGTTGAGGCGCTGCACTCCACATCTCGCACCACACCGGCGACCCGGGTTTGGGAACGGACTTGGGAAGCCAGGCGTTGGCAGGGGAGAGGAAGGATCGAGCATTCCATGACTGCTCTCCTTCCTCTGATGAGGGTTGGGGCACTGCAGTGCACTGCAGCGACAGCTGGCGGAGGCCAGCGGCACAGCAGTGAGCAGCAGAATGGGGGAGAGCGTGGCAGGCGTTTGCACATTGTGCCCAGATGCCATTGCACATCTGGCTCTCGGGGAGAAAAACCAGGTGGAGAATGGCAGAGTGCGATCTCAGTGTCTGATGACTGTGCCTGGCGCCCCCTGGTACCCAAGAGGATTCTGCATACAGGGTAGCATGAGAGATTAAAGGCCGGCCCTGTGGGGGTGCCAGACCAGGCCCATGTGGTGTGGGTGTCAGCGGCCGGGAGATCGTGAGGAATCTGCTCCGCAGGAGGAGAAATAGAGATGATATAAAAAAATGAGTCAAAAGCTAAAAATAGAGACATTCTTTTGCAGAAGAAACAGATAATAACTAAAGATGAGATCCCACTTTTGTTATGGGCTACAACCCACTCGCCAACCAAATAGGCAAAGTAATAAAAAAACATTGGGGGATTCTATCTAGTGACACAAGCCTAAAGGATTTGTCAAAGAAACCACCAAGAGTTACATTTAAAAGGGGAAAGAATTTGAATATGTACTCACTGGAGGAGAGGAGAGGAGAGGAGAGGAGAGGAGAGGAGAGGAGAGGAGATGAGATGAGATGAGATGAGATGAGATGAGATGAGATGAGATGAGAGGAAGGGGCAACATGATATAAACTTGTAAGTACCTCAAGGGCATAAACAAGATGCAGGTGGGGGATCTTTTCCAACATAGAAAAGATATCAGAATGAGGGAGCATGATATGAAATTGGAGGGGAGTAGATTAAGAGGTAACATGAGGACGTTTTTCTACACAGAGAGGGTGGTGAATGCTTCAAATAGTCTGCCAGAAAAGGTGGTAGGAGCAAGCACAGTGGAGGGGTTTAAACATGCCTGAGACAAGCACAAGGAAACCATGGGCAGGAAGGGAGTGATGAAAAGCCATTGACCACTTAGGGTGAGTGGACGCATACATGTATTGGGCCTATGGGCAGACTGGATGGGCCTATTGGTCCTTATCTGCCGGCAATTTCTATGTTTCTAAGTTATTCAACCCTATCATGGGGAGGAGGAATTGTTAGGCTAACGGTGGGGGGGTAGGGTAATTGTAAAGGACAGGCAGAAAGCAGCCGTTCTTAATAACTACTTCTGCTTTGTTTTCACAAGGGAGGACAGAAGGCCTCTGCCAGAGAGTGACATTTATTTATTTATTTAGCTTTTGTTAACCGGATAAGTGCACTAACCATAAAATGACTATTTTCAGGCACGACCCGGGAGAGTACAGACATGCATAAACTTAACAGGATAACAATTTATAAGTGCTTTACATACAATGAGTTAAAGAGGATACAATATATCAGAACATACAAGGTAATTAAGGTAGCTGTAAGAGGGATCCCTAAGATGTGGCAGCAAGTATTTACCAGCAAAAGGGTTGGGAAAGGGTTAGCAACCCTAAAGACAAATAAAGACCTAGGGTGCATATGGGAGGCATCTGAGAGTGCTCTAGGAACTGGCAACAGAACTAAATGAACCCTGTTAAGGTTACTCAATAGCATTATTAAGACAGGTAATTCCAAAAGACTAATAGAAAAAAGGGTCAGCACTTGTGGTTTGTAAGGTTGCAAGATATGCCCCTATTTGAAGGCCTGCAGAAGGCTTGAGGTGTTAGGGGCTATGGTATTTTCAACAGGCACCTTGCCAAATAAATAAGCACTTGCTTTGGAACCTTTCAAATCATGAGTGCCGAGCATTTTTTTTATTTGTGTGCAATTTCAGCTGGCTGCTCTGCTCGGGCACTGCCATATCCTGTGTGCACCTTTCTTCATATTTCCAGTTACAAAAGACTGAAGGGTGGCTGACGTAGTTCTGCTCCATAGATGGGGAGGGGGAGGGGGAGAGAAGGAGCAACTAGGTGATTACAGACTTGTCAGACTTACCTCCATTGTGGTTAAACTGATGTAGACACTAGTTAAAGAGGACCTCATGGATTACCTGGAGAGCACTGGACTCCAGGATAGTAAACAGCATGGATTCTTGGCAAGGAGGTAGTGTTCTCTGACTGGGCAACAAAGGTAGTAGATAAGAGCTATGTTGTGGATTCACTGTACTTCGATGTTAACAAGGCTTTTGACTTAATGCCTTGCAGAAGGTTGCTGAAGAAGCTAGATGATCTGGATGCAGTGAAAGACATAGCAGATGGTTGAGAAACTAGGTGGAAGTGAGAAAGCTGTTGGTTGCGGTTAACAAGGTCAAATCAGAAGAGATGGAAGTCACCAGTGGGGTGCCACAAGAATCATTCCTGGATCCATTTATTTTCAATACGTTCATCAGTGACTTGGGAGAAGGAATCCAGGACATGATGCGTCTCTTTTCAGATGGCACTAAGCTCTGTGGCAGGGTAGACAGTGAGCAGAAGGTTAGGGAGATGAAAAGAGACTTGCATTTGCTTTATGGGTAGACTGGACGGACCAGTGCTCTTTTTCTGCCATCATTGTCTATGTTTCCATGTTACAATAAGAAGGATCCCACATGCTGTTTTTTTTTTTTACTGTAACAACTAATATGCTCCTCCTAGCTACTATACCTACAGTATACAGCAGTGCTCAGTGATTGGTTCCATAATAACTGTCCAGATACTAGTATCATGATTCCCCAGGTCTTATAACACTAGAAAATGCTATCATGCCATGACATGGTGCAACCTATCAATGAGATGCACCACTGTACTTTCAGTGTTCAGTGTTTTCCATAAAGCTTCTGTCTACTGGTGCACTACTAAAGGAACTTGGAGACGTATAAACAAGTGGGATTGATGGTATTAGGAACAGATTGGTAATGTATGATGCAGCAATAATATGTTATCCCATTACACAGTTGTTTATTAAAGCTCTAGCTTTCGGAGTGCTTCCTGGTCAATGGAAGCTGGATTAAACCTTTCCAGTCTTTAAAGCCAACTCAAATAATGTAATGTGTAATTACCACCCTACTTCATTGTTACCCATCATTTTAAAATAAATTGAAAAGCTGCTTGCTGTCAAATTAAATACCTTGCTCTCCCATTATAATCTACTAAACACTAACCAATCTGTTTCTAGGCAAGGCAATTTTATTTATATTGTGCCCATTTCCAGAGGCTCTGGGCACCTCACTATAAATTACAAATAAATAAAAATTAAATACAAATATTAACATTTTAGAAGCTTGAATCCAGGACAAAACATAGATTATAGAAATGTGTTTTTAAAGAGGTGTTTAAAAGCAGTCAGTGAAGAAGCACCTCTCACTTCCTGGGGAAAAGCGTTCCAGAGAATAGGAGAGCCACCACACTAAATGCCCTATCACACAAGGATTTCAATCATGATCAAGGGATAGACACAAAGTCTGCCTCCACTGAGTGGAGGGCAAGAGCAGGAGTGTATGGAATCAGGAGGTCTTTCAGGTAGCCTGTACCCAGACCATGCAGGGCTTTGAATGTCGTCAAGCAAAGCTTGAAGCAGATGTACCATTGAACTGGCAGTCATTTGAGATCACGGAGGGAGAGCTTGATATGCTCTGACCATGAGGTCCCAACCACCTGCTGCACCACCACATTCTGAACTAGCTGTAGGTTGTGAACCAGCCTCATGGATAACTCAAGGCACAGAGTGTTACAGTAATCTAGCAGATGTGACTAAGGGGCATACCAGAGTTGCCAGATCAGTCAGGCTGGATCCAGGTGATATTACAAAGATCGTAAAAACTACTGCAAATGACAACCAACACCTGGTGCTTCAGGGTTAACTTGGAGTCCACGATGACACCCAGATTCTGTAACCTATCTGCAGGGCAAAGAGCAACGCCATCCAACAAGGGAAGGGCATTGCTATTAGTAGGCACTGCTGAAACAGATGGACTCAGATCCACCAGTAGTTCTTCCATCTCTAATGGTTTCAGCCTAAGCTATCTAGCTGCCATCCAATTTTGGATCTCCCTATGGCATTCGTTCAGACAGGAAACAGCTGTACTATTGTCAGGGGCACAAGACAAATACAGCTGAGTGTCATTGGCACAGCAACGAAAAACCAAGACGTAGCATCTAATGATCTCATCCAGTGAAGCATGTATACAGTGAATAACATGGGGGTCAAAATCACCCCCTGAGACACTCCACAGATGAGCACAGCACTGCTCGATGTAAAACAGCCAAGAGCAACCTGCTACTTTCTGCTGGATATGTAGGACTCAAACCACTGCAGCACTGTTACTGAGAGTCCCACAAAATGCCTCAGGTGATCCAGCAGCACACCATGATCCACTGTAACCAATGCCAAGGAGATGTCTAGCAGGACAAGAATGGAACAATGACCATTATCTCCCCCGAGGAGAAGATCATGGTGCACCCTGACTAATGCAGTTTCCATACTACGAAGAGGCTTGAAACCCTATTGAAAGAGCCTGCAGCTGTAATGTTTCTCCAAGTGTAACACACCCCACCCAAGACCCCAATATCTGGGGGGGTGTAATTAGTTTTAAGGAGATATATACAGATACACACGCACGCAGGCACACACACACACACACACACGTGATGAAGTCCTATAAAATGTCGTTCTAAGAAGAAGAGATTTGTGGATGTTAAGTCCTATAATGTGCCATGAACCCCAAATCTATGTTCATCCCATCTGCTACCATATTGAAATGCAAAATCAGTTTGATCTCAAAAGCTCATCTGTGTTGTGTGCTTTTGAGATTTCCTTTTAAGACTATTACTGACATATCTGTAATTGAGTGGTCAGGCTGAGAGAAGTGTTGCCCCACTGGTTTTCCAGTCATCTTCCATTTAATAGTATGTCTGTGTGAGTTCATCCTAGTGCGGAGCGGTTGGCTTGTCTCTCCAACATAACCTTTTGTGGACATCTCTTGCATTCATCTCGGCTATCCAGGTGATCCTCAAGGCTTGGAATCTGTTTCGAACATATAACAGGGTTAAAAGGGAGCTCTGGAGGCAATGTTGGATTCATCAAGGCCCCAGACTTTTTACCCAGCTCGATAGACACCTGGTATAGGTGGCAGGTGGCTCTAGGTTTTTATTGCCCTGCACAGATAATGAAGAGAGATCTTATTCTTTCCTTCGAGGAATGCTCTGGAAAACTGAAATAGACCTCCAGGAGGAAATCGCATTATTTACAAATTCAAAGTATATATACAGTACAAACAAAATGAAGGCAGCTGCCTAATGATTTAACAGATTCCACATCAGGCCCAACCATAATAGATCTTTTCTCCCTCTCAAAGCACAAGCAGGCTATTTCCGAAATATACAAGTTTTTGAACTCTCATAGAGGGGAAGCAGCTAAACCTATTACAGTGAAGTAGGAACAGGAAGCTGGTTTCCACTTATCAGAACTGGAGTGGAATGAGATTTGGGGAAACTTTTCCAAAGTGATGGCCTCACCATTATGGCAGGAATATTCCTGGAAGATTAAGGTGAGATTTATTTTTACTCCTAACCGGGTTGCTAAGTGGAACCCAAATACATCTCCTTGCTGTTGGCATTTATGTGGTGAGTGGAATGCATCTTATTCTCACATATTTTTTACATGTCTGATTATAGAACCTTTTAAAAGAGAGATTATACAGAAGATAGTCAACTTATTCCAAATGATAGGACCCCTGTCCTTTTATAATTTGGTACTGGGACTCCATCCAAGGGAAGTTAAGGGAAATAGCTCTTTATACTTGTGGTATATTTGTGTCATTGCATATAACAAAGCCATCACCCAAAGCTGGTTAAAGCTTCTGCCACCAACCCTTGAAAAATGAAAACAGATTATCATGAATATACAAAACATGGAAGCTCTAACTTATCAGGTGCAAAATAGGCAGGAAAACTTTGTTGAAAGATGGACACATGTGGCTGGATTTTCAAAGCCTCGATGCAAGCTGCAACAATGGCAGCTTGCACCGAGTGCAGGTGCGTCCAGGACCCTGTGCCCAGTTGTCCATTCCACAGGATCCTAGCATCTAAGTCCCAGAGCTTGCGGCAAAAGTGGCAGTGCACCAAATGGATGGCGCGCCCACCCAGAATGCTGCAACAGCTGTGGGGTGTCTGCGGCACCCACAGACAGGGGCAAGGTGCTGGCTAGAGCCCTCCACACCACCATGCCACCAGAACCCTCATGCCCAAACACACCAGGACCCTGGTGATTTAGTGGCCCCCTCCACCTGGCAGGTAGTGCCCACCACCTCACTCCAACCCCCTCCCATACCCCAATCAAATGACTGGCACAGCCCCCCCACACCATCACAGCCGGCTGCTGAATGAATAGTCAGAGTGTGTACTGTATACAGTACACACTCTGACAGTTCATTCAGTGGCCAGCCATGGTGGTGTGCAGAGGGCTGTGCTGGTCGCTGAATCTCGGGTATGGATTGGGGGGGTGCGGGGTTGTGGGCACTATGTGCTGGGTGGGAGGTGCCACTACTTCACCAGGGAGTCTATTTACAGGCACAGTCAGGGCAAGGAGGGGGGAACCACTAGATCACATACTGGACAACCCTCCCAGGAGATGTCTAAGTACTGTTAGACCAGCTGTTTGCTGGTCTAATGGTACTTGGCACTTAGTTCTTGGGGAGGTCTTTGAAATTCTGGAATTTACGGCAGTGGCAGTCTGGATCTGCCACAAGCCCCCTAGTGCCATGCTGCAGCCACTTTCATGGTGCAAGGCGGGCACTAGCACACTATGGCACAGACAGCCTGCTGGGTGACGCAAGCTGCCTTTGAAAATAGCTCTTGGCGCTGCCCTTGGTGCAAGGTACCTCTTGCATCAAACTTGGTTGATGCAAGCACCTTGCGTTATACTATGGCCTTTGAAAATCTGGCCCATGGAGTGTAATACAGGGCCCATAAGGGACGGGAACTAATGGGGGGTGAGTTAGATATTTCCATGATTCTTTTTAACTTCATAATTATATACACAGGCTCTTGACAGACTGTAACTGCCCTGATGCAAAAGAGATAGGAAACTATTTAGTTTCCTAACAAATGGGCATGTTTCTATTGAAAGGACGGTGCCCTTCTCGAGCAGCACCCCCTAATAGTATGATTAGTTTTTGAATCCCACCTGGTTGTTTTGGATGTACTATTAACAGAGTATTTCTTGCCCGTTGCTTTCCCTTTTATTTATTATAATGTGAGTACACATTACTTATCAGTTTGTAAGGAATCTGCATGAATTGTATTCATTGCCCACAAGAAGGAGGTGAACTGTCCAGTATCTGCTTAACAAAGTACATTCTGATTGATATGATAGATTTATCCTTCTGCATCTGTGCTGAATACTAGGTGAAGCAGTATGCTTTTTGTATTTTATACAAACTGAAAATAACGTAAGTATGCAAAAATCATTCCAAAAAAGAATATCCTTGTCCGTTTCCATTTGCTGTAATAAAAGGTCAGCGTTAGTTTTAGTCCAATGAGAAACACTACTTAAAATGTCTTTTTCCATAGCACTCAGGGCAGAAACTGTCTCAGCAGCAGCAACAGCAGTAACAGCAGCAGCAGCAGGGGGTTGCTCAGAAACTGTTTCACTTCTGGGCATGAGTAAGGTCAAACTGTTTTTAGCTTGTTCTCCTTGTCTTACCAAAGTCAAATAGCTTTGTAACACAGCAGAGTACAGTTTGACTTTGTTGTAGTCTGATAAATTAGTTCAGGATAGTATAGCTCTCATTTCAGTGTCCGAGATGTTAGTTGCAACTTTTCTCATGTCCTCATCAGGATAATTTGTTTTAATATGATATATCTGTTACTGAGGTACCAAATACATTTTTTGAGTAAAATCCATCATCTGTTAGCAACAATCCAGTTCTCAGAGGAACTGCAAATGATTTATTATTTATTTATTGCAATTGTTTCTCCAGGAAAGGCACACTGAGCAAATCGATGCTCGTCTCCCAGTGCGACCTGGAGGAAAGGGTACACAGGGAGGATAACACGCAGGTTATCACAATAGAGATATATTAATTAGATGAACAGAGTTACATACGAAATAGATACATTGAACAGATGTACTGGAGCTGGGAATTACTTGGTTACAGCAATGGGTAAACATTTAGGAAGAGTGTTAACCAGTATATACAGTCAGTTAGACCGACAACCTACCTACATTGAGCACAGATTGGTGCCGAGAACTACAGTCAAGGCAGGCCAGAGAGGGACAGAAGTGCGAGAGGCGGAAGGAGCCTTTGGGTATATAGCTAGTGTCCAGTGAAGGACGTACACTGGTAGGCATGGGAACTGGTAGGAGGAGGGGGCCTTATATGTATATATTTTTTTTTTTAGGAGTGCAGACACAGTTTACCGCGAGGTAGTTTGCCAGGGCAGCTGATAGGGAATATGCAGAGGAGGAGTGATGGATTTGAGGGGGGAGAGCATTCCAGAGTTTTGGGAAATGGTATGAGAAGGCTTTTGTTCCAGCTGAGGTCTTATGACTGGGAATATTTAGTAGACAGGTGTCAAGGGATCAGAGGGAGTGAGGTGGAGTGGAAGCTGGCAATAGTGAGGAGGAGAGGTAAGGGGGGAGGGTGCCAAGCCAGAATTTTGAGACAAACTTGGAGCAGTGCAGTATGCATCAATTTTCAAGGGAGGGGACGGCGAGGTAATGGTAGAGATCACAGTAGTGGGATCGGGGGGGAGCATTGAGGGTGAAGTGGCAGAAGGCGTTGAAAAGGGGATCTAGCTTGGATAGAGTGGCTTTAGGTGCTGCACTGTAGACTATGTCACAGTAGTCAGTCGAGGGAAGGATCATCTTCTGTACTAGTTGCCGTCTAACCGAGGATGGGAGGCAAGAGCGGTTCCTGTAGAGGGTGCCTAGCTTGGGGCGGAGTTGTTTTATGATAGCATCAATGTGATCAGAGAATGTAAGGTGGCAGTCGAGTCATACCCCTAAATAATGGAAGGAAGCAGCATCTACCAGGGTAGTCCCATCCAGTGTATGAAAGGACGGGAGCGAGAGGAGTCGGGACAGCCTCTGACGTGTGCTGAAGGACATAGTAACAGTCTTTTCAGCGTTTAGCGTGAGTTGGTGCGATCTGAACCAGTGTTGAACTTTATTGAAATCAGACTGTAGGTTGGATGCTACTTCATCCAGGGAGGAGCCAGTGGAGAACATTATGGTGTCATCGGCATACATGTGTTTAGATGAAGCTGAGAAGATTTGAGGCAGGTCATTGAGAAAAATGGAGAACAGGATGGGGCCAAGGACTGAGCCTTGGGGGACACCAGTGGTCATGGGGAGAAGAGGGGATGTAGCATCCGCAATTCTTACTGATTGTGTTCTTCCTGAGAGATAAGCACTGAACCATTTAGTGGCTGAGGCAGTGAGGCCAGCATCCAAGAGGCTAGTTATTAGCAAGGGGTGGGAGACAGTGTCGAATGCTTTAGCGAGGTCGACAAATATAGCCGAGGAGACCTGGCCCCTATCCATGCCGGAGAGGATGGAGTCAGTGAGCCTTAACAAGGAAGAAGCAGTGGAGTGGCCCTGTCTGAACCCAGACTGAAACAGTGTGAAGAAGTTTGAATCAGAGAGGAAGGAGGTAAGTTGGGTGAGTACTAGGTGCTCTTGTAGCTTGGCCAGGACCGGGAGTAGAGAGATAGGGCAATAATTTGCAGTGAGGGAGGGGGCCCCCTATAGGGAGGGGGATGACAACGGCATGTTTCCAGGCCTGGGGGACAGTAACAGTGGTGAAAGAGAAGTTTAGGAGATCAGCTAGGGGTGATGCTATGACTGGTGTGGAAAGGAGAAGGAGTTTGGAATCCAGCCCATCAGGGGAGTTACTTTTAGAAGGTTTTAGGGTCAGAAGGGCCTGAAGGGCTTCTGATTGTGTAATAGGGTGGAAGGAGAAGGTGCTAGGCCTAGGTGAGTGTGAGGTATTGTCTGAAGTGGTGTCTAGTGGAGTAGTGGGGGGCAGGGAGGAGAGGAGAGTCAAGGCACAAGAGGTGAAGTATGAGTTGAACTTGGCAGCCACCACCCCTGGATCAGAGAGGAGTGAGTTGTTTGCAATCAGGTGCGGTGTGGGATTTGCCACCGGGGAGAAGAAGAGAGAGTGGATGACCTTCCAGAATTTGGATGGACGATTTAAGTTAGACTGGAGCTAGGAGTTGAAGTATTCTGCTTTAGCGAGTCTAGTTGCTGTGGTACACTTGTTACGTAGCACATGGTATCTTGTGTAGTCTTGTGGGAGGTGTGAGGTTTTATGCTTCTGCCAGGCTTTGTCATGAGCATATTGGCAGGCTATGAGTTCTTGAGTGATCCACGGCAGGTGGTTGTCACGAACCCTGGAATGACGCAGTGGGGCGTGCCTGTTCCAGACAGTGAGGAACATGTCTTGGAAGTGAGCTAAGGTGTCTTCAATGGATGGGGCAGGGATGGGTGAGGACCAGTCAGCGCGGGCTAGGTCTTCATGCATGGAGGCTAGGTTGAGGGACTTGTATGAATATTGGAATATGAACTTGGGGGCAGATTTGGGGTGGTGAACTTTCCTGATAAGGTAGATAATGTGGTGGTCACTGAGGGAGTCACGGAGGAACCCAGTTTGGATGACCCGGTGGGGGTGAGAGGTGAGTGCCCAGTCTATGAGCGTGTGTTTCGTAAATTTGGGGTTTGGTCAGGTGGGCTCAGTGATGGATTGAGACAGGTTCAGAGCAGCAATGTCCGTTCTGGTTTTGCTGAGTGAATGGGACAACCAGTTGTGGTTAAAATCCCCCATGATATATAACTCCCTTTAGATGATAGAGAGGAGATTTATGCGAGTAGGTCAGTGTCAGTTGATGCAGGAGTGCCTGGCTGGCAGTAAACACCAGCTATAAAAATAGGGAGTGAGTGGGGTAGTTCCAGTTGAATCACTATGAGTTCATGGGCTTTTGGTGTGGAGTTAGTTAAAACTACAGTGAAGTTCAGGGTGGCATTTATATATATGGCGACGCCACCGCCTCTGCTAGCCCTGTCTTGGTGGGTCATGGTATAACCTGGGATTGAGACAGAGGTCTCATTGATATTTTTGTTTAGCCATGTCTCAGTCAGGATGATGATGTCAGGGGCATAGTGGGTGGCAAGCACCTGGAGAGAGTCAATTTTGGGGGCGAGGCTACGTTTGTTTAGATGCAAGAGGCACAGGCCATGGGGGAGGGAGGGGCCACTGGGTTTTGGGGTGGTGAATGGGATTGTAGAGGGTCTGGGCAAATTTGACAGGGTGGGGGAGTGGAGGGGGTCTGGGTTAGGATGTATGTCCCCAGCTGCGAGGAGCAGGAGGGCAACAGTCAGGTAGTGCCCAGAGAGTTGAAGCCACCAATAGGTGTTTGAGTGATGTCTTGTGTGAGTGCGCTGGGTGGGGCTGTGGGTGGTTCGATGGGGGGTAAGTAATGTTAGAATTGTCCATGTGTGAGAGGGGTGGAAGAGGGAGGGGCAGGGATGTACAAAGGAGTGGACCCACGTATGGCTAAGGTGAGTGGTCATTGAAGAGTATGGGTGGTGGTATAATCTTATAAGATCAGGTAGTAAAGGGGGTTGAGTTTGAGGGTAGATTTGGGGTGAGTTGGGGTGAGCGTAGGATGACAGAAGCTAATGAAGGTAAGGAGTGACAGATAGCCGATCTGAAGAGACATTGCTAGCTCCAAGCAGCAATAGGATTTATGGAGGGAGAGAGAGGTTGAGGGAGCTTCAGAATGGGTACCGAGGTTCAGATATCAAGTTGCAGGAGGTAACAGTGCCCTCTAGTGGCTAATCCATATAGGGAGCTTATGGGAAACCAGGGAGATAGTTTTTTACCTCTTTTTTTCTCTCTGGCTACGCGAGATGAAACGCGAGATGAAGCGCTATATATCTACTACCAGGAAAGGGTGGGAGGGTATTGGGGGTTGGGCGGACAGCAGTAGTGAAGTGACTGCGGGGCTTAGCTACTGATGCATTTAGGCAATGAGGAGAGCTGGCGGCCCATTCCATTTCTGTACCTGCGGATTGAGTAGTTTGGGGGGGCAGCTCCTGTTTGGCCCTCGTGACCCGGGACCCTCGGAGGATCCTGTCCTGTGAATGCTGAGGTGGGCTGTGGAGACAGAAGGAGAGGTAAGGAGCTGTATTTATAGCCCAGGAGAACACTTGCATTAGCATACAGGCAGTGCGGCGCATTTAAACAGAGCAGCAGTAAAATTATGTTTTTTTTTCCTTTCTAAGTAAACAGAGCTTATTTAAAACTGAGTAACCTACTTAAACACACAGTTAACCTATTTAAACACACAGATTAGCACGGAGCAGTAGTATGCACAAAGGCAAAGCTAGCTTACTGTAGTCAATCATAGCAACATGAGTACTTTAAGTAGCGGCTAAGTAGATATAATTAATTAATTAATTCTTAAGGCACTATCAGAAGGAGTTTGGAATTGAGCTATGAGCTTTAAGAGTCCTGGATTAAAAATAAACTATCTCCAATGCTGCTCCGGCTACAATTCGAATTAAAAATGGCGCCAATTTAGCTACTGATGCGTTTAGGCAGCGAGGAAAGCTGGTGGCCCGTTCTGTTTCTGTACCTGCGGCTTGAGTAGTTCAGGGGGGGAGGGCAGCTCCTGTTTGGCCTTCACGACCCGGGACCCTCAGAGGATCCTGTCCTGTGAATGCTGAGGTGGGCTGCGGCTTAAGTAGTTCGGGGGGGCAGCTCCTGTTCAGCCCTCGCAACCCGGGACCCTCGGAGGATCCTGTCCTGTGAATGCTGAGGTGGGCTGCAGCTTGAGTAGTTTGGGGGGAAGCTCCTGTTTGGCCCTCATGACCCAAGACCCTCAGAGGATCCTGTCCTGTGAATGCTGAGGTGGGCTGTGGCTTGAGCAGTTCGGAGGGGGAGGGCAGCTCCTGTTTGATGATAAAAGGACCCCTATAAAACCATCTGTCTGGGTTATGATCTTTTTTTTTTCTTGTTGCTTGAAGTTTTAATGACTCTCCCCTTTTTTTCAGAAAAGCTAACTGTTTAGCTGACAGCAGAATATTTCCTTTGAGAGTATTTAAGGCTATCTCAGCTATAACTGATATCAAATAATCAGAGGCTGAGCACAAAATAGCTTTTCTTAAACTGGGAGGTCCTTTTACCAGTAACTTTAGGACAGATTGATTTCTCTGCAGTCTTTTAGACATAATGATAATACAGAATCATATATTTTTAGAACCAGAACGTGTTTTCTTCAAGACATATGCCACAGGCCAGTTAGGGGAAAATAACCCTCTGAGCAGTCTATATACATATGGTGTACTGGATCTTAAATCAACCAGTGAATAGCTGTAAGGCTTTCCTGTGGCATCTTCAAAAGCTTCTAAAAAAATGTTGTCCAAACAGGGTACATCTACTTAGCTAGAGTTATGATCTGCAGATTGTCCCTTGGGTTTTTAAACAGGACCATGTATTTGGCATTAAGTGTGATGGTCCTGCTTTTTTTACCTTGACAGAACACATTCTGGACAATTAAAAATATTGTCAACTGTTTATGATGGCTGTATTTGGTAAACCCATACTCAACTTCACTATTTTGACAGGCAGAGTCCATTCGATCATCTATAACGACAAACGTTACCTTCCCAGGGGTTAAGAGATCATCATTGGCTAATGATGCTGGTAGTCCCTCCACAGATTTCATCTGCAGAAACTTTAACAACAGTTCATTACACAAAGGCTGCCAATAGCTATAGTACCAGACAATATTTTCCGGCATGTGTGATAAAGTGGCACCAGCATTTTCCAACAACTGTTTTATGAAGAAGCTTTTCCCACCATTAGAGGGACCAGCTAACTGACAAGTAAAGGGATGCTACAATCTGATATCCATTATTTATCAATCAGTACCCGTAAGGAAGGGTTTTAAAACTGGTTTGTAAAACTTGCTTATCATAAACTACTCTCTCAGTTTTGCACAATGTTCTTATTTAAAGGGACCACTGCTTTTTATTTCTTACTATGCTGGGTTGCCTCATGGTGATTTCTTTAGACGTCTGTGACCCTGTGTAATCAAACACCAGATCTTTTATGCTTTCAAAGTTCATGTGTTCACTGGTGGCTAAATTAAGGGTAAATCTTTTCACTTTAAGGATGGTCCATCCTTCAGACAGCTGGTAGCCATAGGTTTTGGGGCCTGCAGACACAAACTCAGTAGTGTGTTCCTCTGCAGGAAGCTCTCTGGTCAGCTCTCCTAAATAGTCACCTAGAGGAGGGTTTCAGTCACCCAGTCTAGACACAAAAATGAGTCTGTGTCATGATATAAGCACTTTTCCTGTAACTTATCTAGCAGTTTGTACAGTTCTACTCTGGCGTATGTGGTGGTGAAACACACTATGAATATGTTGATGTTAGAATTTGGGTAGTGGTCTTTGTTGTACTTCCAACTTAAGCTGTTTCATCATCGATGAACAGCATGAGGCCATGTCGTAGCAGGGGGCAAATATGTACTGAAAGAGTTTGTCTGGATCTGTTAGTAAGCTTGTGGTTAGAAAATTAAGTCTCTGCCCAAATTTACCCAAAAGAGAACTCAAAACCAGTTTAGATATTTGTCTCCTTGTAGGGTTAACGGCGATGTCAGCGGGATTCAAATGCACATTTTCTCTTTCAAAATACTGCTGTATGTACCCGGCTTTATCTGCTTCATTCTTTACTCATGAAGGAAAACCAGACGCCTCTTGCTTCCCTTTCAGGTGCAGTTTGATGTATTCTGCAAACAGCTCTGTTGATGACTCCCCGAAATTCCACACTTCATAAATGTTAATGATTTGGTACTCCTTTTCTACTGGTAGATTTAGTTCCACAGTACAGTAGGTCCCAGTCAGGGCCCTCTCATCATCGCTGTGTGTGCATGATGTTGTCTGAAGTCCATCTTCAATGCACGCACAACATAATGTGAACACAAGTTTTTTTCCAAACCTGGATGACAGCACTGGGAAAAAAGAGACCTCTAGGGGGTAAAACCTTTACTTTTGCCAAACCAAAGTATTGACTGAGGTTTGTAAAGTTCTTGTAGATGATTTTAGGGTGCCCCACAGGGTACCATTTTGTTTTATTGACAAAAGGGTACAGGCTAGTGAAATTATAATAGCAAATTTGTTCATCCGGCTGCGTTTTGTAGTACAGACAGATGCCATTCGTCCTCCTGCCAAACAGTGATTCCCTATGGTCGAGTGGTTGTAGTAGCTGCCTGTCCCTCAAGAAATTATTCAACCCCTGATTTGTAGCCAACATTTCTTTCCACTCATGTTCCCACAGTACTCCAATGGCAAAATCCTTGCTTTTTAGAAAATAAAATTTATGCATGGTCCTATTGAATAACTGTCCAAAACGAGTACTTGTCATATGGTTTCTATCTTTCTCACAATCCCAGATGTTGCAACTGTGAAAAAAACAACCACTGAATTCAAAGACGATGGGCACCCCATTAATTATTGCATTCCCATCCAAAAAATAGGGATCTACTTTAAATTCACCACCCCTTAGAACATGCTGAATATAAATGTTTTATTTCTCAGCTTTGTACATTAGCCACTGAACAGCCAGTGTGGAGTACCTCTTTTGCTGACTGTAGTAGTTATCTGGGAGAAGACCCGCTAGTGTGTTCTCACTCAAAAAGAAAAATCTGTAGGTGACCATACAAAAAAGAGGTGGTGTACTGAAAGGAATCTAAATAAACTATTCCATACTCTGCTATGTTACCATCTGACTGTTTTAAAACCTATTTGGTTGCCATGTTTATCACTTCCTGCCTAAATCTGTCACAGGCTTTTCAAAGAATTTCAACATTCAACTGACAATAGTAGTGAAGCTCTTTTTTCAAATCAAGTTCTGTATATCAGTTGGCTGTGTACCACCGCATGAACTCTGATTTCTCACTAGGCATCATATAATCCACCCCATAAAATTTTGCATCAGGCAGGAGACCTACATAATTTTTGTTGGCCATTGTGTTGAAAAAAATGCAGAAAGTATCCTTTAGCTCATTCTCAAACCCAAGCACCCCGGTTTCTACTTAATTTCATGGGCATGAATGACAATGAATCTATAAATCAGATGTGTAAGGCTGATATTTATTTATTTTTTGTTGACTGGGTGAGTGCACTAGACAAATCCTGCCTATTTTCAGGCATGACCCAGGGAAGGGGGATACAGATGAATGCCAACTGATCTTGAACCAGATTAAGCTGTAGGTAGTATTTTGAGTGAATGAGGGAAATTTGGCCAGGACACCGGGGAAATTCCCCTACTCTGTAGATGGGTGGCTCTGTCCGTCTGTCTGCAGGGATGGCTGAGCTCACTTTGGAGCTGGCGGCTGAAGGAGATGGAAGTGTTGTTGGGGAGGATGCAGTTTTACTCATAGAAACAACTCAGCGTGATACCGCCTCCACGACAGACACTCTGGAGGGAACCAGGGTGGAAGAATTTCGGTTGTCTGCTACACCGGTTATAAATGAAGCAAGTATGAATTCAATGGCTTCACAATTGCATCAACCTCAAACACTGGAGGAAAAACGTACTTATTTACAACAACAACTGCTTCTTTTAGAGGCAGAACTAAGTCAAAAACAACTAGCCATGGACATAGAGAAAAAACGGAAACGGAGTCCAGAAAATGCCTCTTCTTCCTCTGCCTTAACTAAAATATTTGTGGCTGGTTCAGTCTTACCGGAAGACAGTAATCAGTCTGATAAAGAAGCATACAAGGTTCCGGGAGACTCAAGATGGTCACCAGATCGAGCTCTTAGGGATGCCGGATGGCATCAAATAGCAACCGGAGAATGGATGGCAGAACCAGTTCTGCCGACAAAACCTGTTTCAGAGGACCTTTTGCTTTAAGATCATACCACAGCTTCTTCGGCAGTATTCTCTTCAGAAGCAATGAACTTTACATCGGAGCCTCAGGAGAGGCCTACCCCAGAGATGGACAATACGGCCAAAGGTAACATGGTTTTGAACTCAGATACTCCCCTTCCTTTGAATATATCTAGTGATTTATTGGGGTTTTCTGATCAAAAGAAACCGCCAGAAAGTATTTTAAATATTGGGTCTGTGCCATTTGACTCCCAAGAACAAAACCAGGCCCAAAAACCAGATAATACTCAATACCCTTCCTATGCTGACTTATTCAGAAAACCAGTTGAACTGGCTAAAAGAAGAAGCGCAATATGACTCAGGTATTTGGGGGGCATGGATCCTGCCCCAGATAGATATTTTGTGGGGCATCTTTTACTTTAACAATCTTTAGGCTTCACGCCATCAGAAGTCTATGCTTTGATTCATGACATCAGCTTTAGAACTCCTGAACTTTTAGAACGTTTTTGGATGAAACACATGTCTGTTAAAACAAATCCTTTATGGACATCTTTTCAAGTAATCCCTTTAACAAAACAACCTTTTAGAGTCATTACTGTTTTATTTAGAAATGAGGGGGTTAATATCTCTGACATTCTTTATTGGTTGGAAAAACATTGTGAGCTACAGGGTACCCCTGATCCTATTTTGGATGCAGAGGGTTTCTGGAATGGGAGGTGGAAAATGAAAATTAAGTTAAATCAAACTGCAGAGGGTTTAGAACATCTACCGAATTGCTTTTACATAGGTAGGGATAAGGGATTTATTTTTTACCCAGGACAGTCAAAACAATGTTTTATATGTGGTTCTCCCAGGCATCTCAGCTCCACTTGTACTATCTAACAATGCACATATTGTGGAGATACAGGCCATATCAGTGTCCACTGTGTAAACACTGCGAAGTGTAACCTTTGTGATGAAGGTGGTCACAACTTTATGGAATGCCCATGGGCTGCACACAATACTGGAGAAGCGGATTATGGTATACAGGATTTTTGTGTACATAGAGCTACCAAACCCACACCTTCTTTTTAATCTGAACCTCAACCACAGAGGAGACAACAAGGACAAACAATACACAGTTCTTTAACAGAGCGTACCATAGTTACTTCTTCTGAAAGCTCTAGGACAGGAAAAACAATTCAGGCTTTGCCAGAAGAAAATATGGCACTGCCTGCACCCGAGTCTTCCACACCCCACATGGGACACCATACCAAAGAGGTTATGCCCCCTCCTCCGCCCCCTTTGGTGATCTCTGTTTCCTGTTTCACTCCAAAAGGAGGTCCCTGTTTCTCGGTCTCCCTCACAACATTCTTCACAAATAGTAATGGGTATGCCTGTAATTGATAATAGAGACTCAGTGTTATCTGTTGATAATGATGGGGCAGACCTGGATTCTGATTCAGCCTCCTTGGCTTCTTCCTAAATGGAGATTGTTTCAGATCCTGATATTGGTATAAATGTACCTAGTAAAGTGAAGAGAAAAGTGGCTTCAAACCTAGACAAGGGACCAGGAAAAGCACAAGATTATCTACGGCTATCACCTGATTAAATGTTTCAATTACAGGATTGTGCTAGCTATGATTTCACAATAGCCAGCCTTATTACGAATAGTATCCATTTGGAGGTAAGAATGTTAGCCACTTTTGATTTATTTTCTACCCTTAAATACGAAATAATATTTTTTTCAGGATACCATTTTGTATTCCTTACAAGATTTTGCTACGGCTTCTGAAGCATGGATATGGGGTCCTAGTTATTGGTCAGGGGGAGAAGACCTTTGTTCAGGTCTAGAGATTTGCTTTACTACCCCATATGTAAAAGTTACACATATAGTAGATATTTTTCCTTGTCATGCTCTTTTGTTAGATGTCACTTTAGCCTCAATAGATTTTAGATTGATTAACATATATGGTCCACAAACCAAAACTGGCAGAATTTCTTTATTAAAAAAAATACAGCCTTTTCTTTTTATTAGTAGGAATGTTTTATTTTGGGGTGATTTTAATATCAACCGCATGACTCAGGATAGACATTTTTCCACTTCAAAGGTCTATTGTGATACTCATTTTTTAAATTCTTTACTTATTCAGTCGGGTTTAAATGATGTATATTCACTCCAAAACATGGTCCCTCATACTTTTTTTCAAGGAAAAAAAATCTTCCCATATTGATTACTGGTTTGTTTCTTCTTCCTTACACACTAGAGAGCCAAAAGTCTTGTTAGTAGCCACGTCAGATCTTGTACTTCTTAGCGTTACTCTTTCAAATTGCCACAAAACCTCTAGGAGGTCAGGATACTGGAAAT
Organism: Neoceratodus forsteri; assembly: GCA_016271365.2. Lineage (NCBI taxonomy): Eukaryota > Metazoa > Chordata > Ceratodontiformes > Ceratodontidae > Neoceratodus > Neoceratodus forsteri. Next base: position 657,286,965 of record CM057456.1, read on the forward strand.
TAAATTTATCTCTGCTAAATATCCCAGAGGTTAAGGAAGGATTCCAAGCCACTATCATGGCTAGAAAATCAGTATTTTTTTTTTTTTATATGAGAGTAAGCAAATATGGTGGGAAGTCACAAAACGAGAATTTCAGAATTATTTTCAAACAATAGGTAGATTATTGGGTAGGTATAAAACCCAGAAATATTCCACAACCAGAAGATCCTTACTCATATTTCAGGAGCATACAATGAAAGGTCTCGCATATGATGACCAAGAATTTCGAAATCTAAAAGAAAAACTGACAAACCTTCAATATAATCGTATGTCTTCTTTAAGGCAGGAACAGAGGTTCAGAATCAGTGACACTAGAGCACATACAAATCCTTTTGATTTTTGTAATGCTTCCAGACAAAGAAAAGATATAACAACATTAAAAAAAACCACAGGAGAAGTGATTCATGAGAAAAATGATATTTTGGAGGAAGTTGAAAGGCAGCTTAAATCATTGTTTACTGCAGATTTTCGGCTTACAGATTCCTGTATACAGGAGTGGTTGTCCTCATGTCCTCTTAAAAAAGTCCCTGAATACTTAATCCCAAGCTTAATACAACCCATCTCAGTACAAGAAGTGAGAGATGTAATTGTCCATTCTTCCATAGGAAAGACACTGGGTTCAGACGGTCTACCAAATTAATTGTACAAACTTTAGGTACCTTGGCTGATAGATGAATTAGCCGGCCTTTTTTTGAGTAATTTGAATACTAAAATCTTACCTTCCAGTATGTATATAGGTTTGGTTATATTAATATACAAACAAGGTGACAGGGATTGTTTAAATAACTGGAGACCAATTACCCTCCTGAACAGTGATTATAAATTACTTTCAAAGATTCTTAGTAATCGTTTATCCCTTTGTTTAGAGGATATAATCCATTCAATCCAGTTTTGTTCGGTACCAGATAGATCAATACAGGATGGTCTTATTTTATTAAGGGAAATATTTTCAAGAGGCTTTTCAGGTGAGCTTATGGGCTTCATTCTTAGTTTGGACCAGAAACAAGCTTTTGATAGTGTCTCACACAATTACGTGTGGGCCTGTCTTGCATGTATGAATTTTCCATCATCATTTATAGAATGGTTGAAAACATGTTATAACGCAGCTTTAGCAATACCTTTTGTGAGTAGATGGTTAGGAAATCCAGTATTAGTTACTAGAGGTGTTCGACAAGGATGCCCTTTAAGCCCCCTGTTATATATTTTATCTTTAGAACCCCTTCTTGCTCAAATTAATGTTACTGGTAGTATTAGGGGTTTATCAATAAACAGTACATGTGCGGAAATAAAAACGATTGTATATGCTGATGATCTTTGTATTACGTTGGCCGATCTCCCATCGTGCCATGCTACTGTGGCCTTGCTGATGGCATATGCGGAGGGCTCAGGATCTCAAATAAATCTGTCAAAAAGTAAGTATTTTTCTCTTAATGTAGATCCATTGGTGGTCATGGATTCTCCAAATATTCCAGTATGTATAGGTCCCAGTAAAATTTTAGGAATCTTTTGGGGCATGGAAGATCCAACTAGATGTAATTGTGATCTTCATATACTAGTTGCTCAGTCTAAAGTTTCAAACTGGAATAAATGGAGGATGTCAAAGAAAAAGAGAGTTTATATGGTCAAGACCTTTTTATTAAGTATGTTTTTGTTTTTGGGGCAATCTTCTCCCTTCCAGCATCTTTAGATACAGTTCTTTATGGATTATTTTTTCTCTGCCACATGGGGAAGTAGATTAAACCCTATTAAAAGAGGGATATTATATCAGGATTTTAAGTTAGGAGGGATTAGAATGGTGAATCCCATTGTGTTCTTTTTTTGTCTGTTTATCACTAAGAATATTTGTCCTTTGTTACACAAAGTTGGAAAAATCTAGGAAGGCTAGGTGTGGGATACTGTCTCCCCCTGGATTTTAGGGTGGGAATCATCTAAATGCATTCCCAAACAAAAATTTCTGTTAGGACTCCCTGAGTATTTTAAATCTTGTTTTTCGAAATTAAAAGTCTGGGGAGTTTTAAGAATTCACCTAGAAACATATCAGAGGAAAATGCTGTATGCGAAGATTATGGAGAAATTTTTGATTCCCCCAACATTTACAGAGTATTCATTACCTAAACTTTTACAAATTAGTAGCATGTTGACATCTAAATGGATCCCTGCCTACTTGTTGGATGTAGTTTGGCTTACTGTACACTTGAAATTGAATGTTAAGGGGAATCAAAAGCATAAAGGTGTTTTAGATAGAGGTTGCCCAAGAAGACCCTTATGTCATGCTCCAATTGAGACTGTTCAGCATTTGTTTTTTGACCGCCCATATGTGGTGGAATTTTGGTCATATGTTATAAACCAGTGGACAACAATACCTTTACAAACATTAACAGAAGAAGTGTTGTTTTTTGGAATTTTGCCTCACTCTTGGAGTAAATACTTTCCTGATACGATTCATGTAATTTTGTCCTGTATTAAGTATCATATTTGGCAAGCATGCTGTGCGTGGTCATTGCAACAACAGTATTTGACCCCAATACAGTTATTTTGGAAAGTACAAAATACAATTATGAAAATTTAACATTTGGAAAAACTCCAGGTTCCAGAAGTTCAGTTTCAAATGTATTGGAAACATTTAAATTGGTTAGATACAGGGTAAACTAAAAGATATTACGTTTGAAGTTTAATGTCTTCTCTTTTTTCGTTGTACTTTTCTATAAGGAAATCTTATTTTGGTTTTCTGAGTGTAGTTTTATTATTTTTTTTAAATTTTCTATGAAGACACACAATTTGGTATAAATTTTCGGTTTTTGTGTAAAATAACACTGTTTCATTTTCTATATTTCTTTTATGTTAAAATATAAACTTCTCCTACTCTTCTAGTGGGGACGGGGAGAGGTGGGTTATTTTGTCTTCCTCGTATATTTGAGGATTAATGTATGAATTAATACTTATTTAAGTTGTATATGTTTATTTTCTCTTTCTCCCTTCTTTTTTATGACTATGTATGATGTAAAATTGATCTGTATATACTTTGTTATGATTTTGTTCAGTTTCCAATAAAAAATTCCCCTACTCTTTTCAATAAGTGCCATGGGATCTTTAACATCCACCTGAACTACCACCAATCCAGGCAGATGGGACCTCGGTTTAATGTCTCATCTGAAAGACGGATAGTCACACACAATAAATTCCCCCCCCCGGGTGAGTAACTTGATGTTAATTTTTTCCTTGACTAGCTGGCTAACAATAAAATAGCTGTCATAGCCTTTGGCATTGTGGGCTATAAATGTGTAGTGTCTGAATGGTGCATCTATAAAATAACAGACTCTTTTACACAATCGACCCCTTCAAATTCCCAGAACCTCTTCCCATCTAATTGTTTAGCATGCACAAAATTTGTTATGTGTATGCCACTTTCTTGTCTGGCCTCAAAATCAAGCACTATGTATCTATCAGAGGTTTTTACTTCTGTGAGTGGTGCCATGTAACAGAGATGCTTGTCTGCAGTCAAGAAAGATCTGCATCTGTCACACTGAATCAACTTACACGCATGAGAACTCTAGTAAAAGACAAAACATTCTTCACACAGTTTCATTGATTTACAAGGGACCGTACCTACATGAGCTCCAGCTAAATGCTTTTCTAGGCAAGCTGAGGATCTACAGATTTTCTTACACTTTCAGCATGATGCAACGTCAGTTTCCCATTCTATACAATTTAGATCACAGCAAACATTACGAAACAATGTACAGGAATGGTTGTTTTTGTGACTAAATGGTATATGATGATATTCACAGAGGTATCTGGCCACTATAAATTTCTTTAAATCTTTCACACCATAATATACATTGTCATGCAGTAATACAAAAATATTTTAGGAAGTCTTTCTGGTCCCATTGGAGATGTTTGCCAGTTTCCTTCATTATGATATAAAATCTTAATTCTGACTCCTAAAATCTCTTCAAACTATGGCACATCACTAAGCGTGACAGGGGTTTGGACTGACAAACCTAGCTCAGCATGCAATATTTTAGCCTTCTTGAGCAACTGATTGTCTGTCAAGTGGGGATTTAGGAGGGCAAGAACGGAGTCGGCAAAACACATGGGGCCAAATTCTAGAAGAGATACGCCTGGTGTAACTTGACTTGCTCCACAAAAAAATGGTGCAAGTACCAAGTTACACCAGCAGTTGCGACATGCCACAAGCCACTTGCACCAAAGTGGACTTACGCAAGAAGTTACTTCTGCAACCCTCTGTGACATGGCACTAGGGAGTTTACAGCAGCAGTTGCATCCTATTCTATAAGGGCAGCAGTACAGTCCCCAATGTCACAATTCTGCAATAACCCCTGGAGGACATCCATCAAAGTACAGTTACACCAGCATTTAGCTGGTGTAAGTGTAACTTACGCCCTCCAGGGGTTGTGCAGACCTGCCACCAGACCAGCACCTAATCCATGTGCCCTCCCCCATGCCCAGAACACTGCAGTAAGTGCCCCACAGGGCATCTCTTGCCCCCCCAGTCCCCAATCCCCCAAACTGTACTAGCCCCACAGAGCTGGTTACACACACCCCTGCCCCAAACCCCCACACCACTAAGAGCTCCACAGGGCAACTCTGTCCCCCCTGACCTTTTCCCTGACCCAGAGACACAGGTCCCTGCAGTGCTACACACTGTAAAAATAGAAGAACATACAAATATCCCTGGTAGTCTAGTGGCCCCCACCCAGCAGTGCTAGTCCATCCCACATCCTCAACCCATCCCCAGCCAGTGACTGGCACAGCCCACCTCTCACCACCATGGTCAGGTGCCGACTGAGCTCTGTAACAGCATGTGCTGTATATACACACACAATGAAGGAATGTACTCATTCATTCATTGAGCACATATATACAGTATGTGCTCCTACAGAGGTTAGTCGGTGGCTGGCCATGGTGGTGAGAGGCGGACTGTGCCAGTCACCAGCTGGGGATGGGTCAGGGGGTGCGGGGTGGACTGGCACTTCTGGTTGGGGGGATGGGGGGCCACTAGACTAGCAGGGACTGTCCGGTATGTGTACTGTACCTACTGTACAGTACACAGATGACATGGAGTCCTGTCGGGAGTTGGAGTGGGGGGGATTCATTTTGTTTTGTTAGTTGTTTAACCAGGAGTAGCACACTAAGCTGAAAGCTTTTTTACAGGTGCGACCTGGGAGCACAGGGAAGTTAAGTGACTTGCTCAGGGTCACACAGTAAGCAAGTGGAAGCTGTGGGAGTCAAACCCAGGTCTGGTCTGCTGGATGTCACCAGATTTGCAGCTCAGAGCCTTAAACCACTGTGCTATACTGCCTCTCGAATTCATGGGGCACTGGCAGTAGATGGGGGGTCCTCTAGCCCTGTGGGGCTCTGTCCTTACTGTCTGGGGATCTGGGGATCAGGGCATGGGGGGCACTTGCGCCATGCCACACAGTGGTTGTGGCTTGCAACAAACTCACCAGATGTGCCCTTTGTTTGGCTTACCTGGCTAAATGTCACAAGTCACAGGACTTAGCTGCGGGGACCCTGCCCCTTCTAGAATTGGGTGCAGGCAGGGTCCTTGTCGCAACTGAGTTTGGCGTAAGTCACTTTAGGCGGTGACTTGTGCCAATCTTCTAGAACTGGCCCCATTGTATTATCTCTATTGTTTAAATCAATCAAGTATTGTCTCTTTTTGTCAATAATTCTTCCATACAAAACAGCTCAGTGTCTGTCTACTCCCCAGCCCCACCCCCTGGTGATTTCTGATAGTCATTACCAACTGTGAAGATTTATCAGCAATCACTTCTGCATTGCTCTGTAACATGTCTGCTATGTGATCTTAGAAGTTGGCTGCATTTAACTCTTTAGGACACGTTCTCCTTAAGCACAGTGGTTGATTTTTTTTTTAGTTTTATCTCTTTCTGCTTGTCCCTACCTGGTCTGCTCCCATTAATGGCAACCTCCTAGGGACTCTTCCCACCTTCTGACAACCCCCTCGCTCCATCAGGGTCCTTGCCTTTCCCCTGTGGCTTACCCCCCACAGCAGGGTGGTGGGGAGCCCCGTTAACTCACACACCTTGTCTGGATCCAGATTGGCAACTTTCCCCAGAGCCAGTGCACTGTAGAATGGCCATCAAGCCACCCAACAAGGAGGACTTCCTTTTTTTCACATTTTTCTCCCCAGAGCAGAGGCATTCCATGATGTCAGTGGAGGGGAGCGTGCACGCATCCACATGTGCTCCCTCCTGGCGTCTGCCACCAACTCCTCCCCATAGTACAGCTCAGCGTCTTGCCCTCCAGCCTCTGCCAGGGGGCAATCAGGCAGCGACTGTTGTGGACCCCCCTCCCCAGAGTAGGAGAGCAGTCCTGTGGACGCTCGATTCTTCTCCTCCCCTGTTGACCCCAGTGACCTGAGTTAGCTCCCAAACATGGGTTGCTGACATGGCATGAGGTAAGGCAACCAGCACCTCAGCCCTCAGTGCCACTGGGCCAGTCAGCACACTGGTTGATTTAAAGAGTTAGCATTCAAACTCAACTTGATAAAATCTTCTGGCCCCAACTGTTGAATCACATGGTCTAACAGACTTTGAATAGTTTGGTGTATTACCCTAATAGCATCTGTGAATGATTCTAGCCTGTTTAAATTCACAAACCGAAACCTTTTATAATATTCAATGGCTCTAAATCTCTGTAACACTCTTTCATAATGTTGCACTCTTTCTAAAAAACAACCTGCAGGAGGAGACTGGTGGTTTTCTAACTCATCATCCTGCTGGTTTTCATCAAACTGATTTTGTAATTCAGCAGCTTGCTGAGAAACAGCAACATGATGTGATGCCCTACGGCGTAATATTTTCCTGGCACACTTTATTTTCCTTCTCAGATTTTCTCTGATTGTTTTACTTTTTACCCATTTTTTCCTTTTTTGATCCCATCTATTTTTTTTTATTTTTTTTGTGCTGCCCCTCCTTTGCCCTTAGCCTATAAGATTTTCTGTCCCTTCACTGTTTTTTTGTTTGTTTGTTTTTTGACAGCTCCACTTCCAGTGCCCTGATCCTCTTATACATTTCTGACAGATACACAGACTGTTTTAGCTCTAACTCGAGTACTTGGATGCATATAATATTGAAAATACAACATTTAGCAAAGTACCTTTTAAAAGGTCAGTTTTAAAAAAGATAATGATAAAAAAAAAACTTTATTTATTTAAAGCACAATTCAAATAATATTAAAGTGCTTTTACAGGACACATAACAGTAAAATAGTTAAAACGGTTTAAAATATCAGAAATTTGAAAAAAATAACACTTTGGATAGGCAAGGGAAAACAAAAATGTTTTAAGAGCAGATTTAAATCTCTTCAGGTGCATATTATATTCATCATTCTGTAATTTGTTTTAATCAACCTTACCTTCAAAGAAGGCATCAGCTATATCATTGAAACACCTCTTTGATAAGTATAATGCTTCAATGTATTTTCCTCAGAACCTTGGATGTGATGCCTCTTTGTCTGTCACTCTGTCTTTGATCCCCATGCTGCTTGTTGATTGTTGTACATTTTGACTCAGATTAAAACAAAGGTTATTTTGTTCATGGCTCACAGCAGCAGAAACTTCAGAACATCTCTGATTTCCTTCACAATCAGTTGAATGTCTTGTTTTGTTTTGCTTTTTCTCTCTTCCATGAAGCATAACTCTCAACTGTTGACAAAACAGAAAATTTTATTTATTTATTTATTGAATTTTGTTGACCGGGTAGGCCCACTGGGCCCCAGAGGTCCCTTTTTCAGGGGCAACCCGGGGGTAAAAATGACATACAAGTAACAGAACAGTACAAGTTGATAGATGACATATTGTGTTACAGAGCTGGATTACATAGGGTTACAATCAGAGTAGGAAGAGTTGGAACATACAGTCAGAGAGACCTCCAGAGTAGGAAATAAAACAACATGTTGCATGCACATAAACAAGAAGATCTAGGAGAGCAGGGATAACAGCTCGTTGCTGAGGATCAGGTCACCTTCCTAAGAGGGATCAGGGGGGGTGACGTGAGGTCAGGTCCTAAGGCATTGGCAAGTACTCCTGTTGAGCAGGTGGGCTTTGAGTTTAGACCAGAAGCAGGGGCCCGACCCGGCCTCCCTTACCTCCTGTGGGAGGTTGTTCCAGCTGGAAGGGGCTGTGGATGCGAAGGATCTGGACCCAGCTTTAGTCCTTGTTTTAGGAACCACGAGGAGAGTTTGTCCTGAGGTGCGGAGGCTCCTATGAATGGACTTGACCATGATTAGCCCTTTGAGGCTAGGGGGAGGAGAGGGGCCCAGTAACTTTGAAGCCAGGCAAAGAGTTGGGTAGATGAGGCGGGCTTCCAGTGACGGCCACCTGAGCCTGGCCTGGGCCTCACAGTGGTGTGTTCTAGGGTGGGACATTGTGGCAAACCGAGCGATCTTGTTGTATAAGGTCTGGAGCCGGCTTAGTTCCGTAGAGGCCACACCGTGTAGAATGGAGGCTGCATAGGTGAGCTTAGGGAGTAGGACGCTGGTTGCAATGGCAACCCTGGCTACGGGGATAATCTGGTCCTTTAATCTATAGAGGATGCCGAGTTTCACATGGATGGCTTTGGTGAGTTGGTCCACGTGATTTTTTAGGGAGAAGCCCTGGTCAATGGTTAGACCGAGGTACGTCGTGTGGGTAACCACCTCTAGTTTGTCTCCCCCTCTGGACTGCAGTTGAAGGAGCATCGAACGCTCAGATGCCAGGGATCTGGGCCCAAACAGCATCGCCTTGGTTTTGCTGGTGTTTAATACCATTTTGTTCAATTGAGCCAGTCCTCCATCTGAAGGATGTCCTCTTGAGGCAATCTTCAATTCCTTTACATCGGGAGGCTCGGTAAATGACAGCATCGTCCGCATATTGGATGATGCTGCTGCTCCCACAGTGTAAGTGCAGGTCATTTATGAACAGGGTGAAGAGAGGGGGGCCGAGTATTGACCCCTGTGGTACACCCTCTTTGAGTGGTGCGATCTGTGAAACATTGTCCCTCCACCTGACCCTCTGGGTTCAGTCAGTGAGGTAATTCTCAAACCAACCTAGTGCATGGGTGTCCAGGCCTATAGCGCTCATTTTATGCAAGAGGAGATTATGATTTACCAGTCAAAAGCTTTGGAGAGGTCAATAAATACTGCGCCTGTACTGGCCCCTGAATCAGTATTGCACAGGACATCCGCTGAGAATTTGGTTAGGGCAGTATCTGTCCCATGCTTGGCTTTGAAGCCGTGCTGAGACGAGGAGATTACCTGGTGTGTTTCCAAGTATTGGCGAAGTTGGGAGTAGACTAGCTTCTCCTGTATTTTCGCTATTGCAGACAGCAAGGAAATAGGCCTATAGTTCCCTATAGGCTCAGTAGGCCCTCCCTTGTGAATGGGAATCACTATGGCCTGTTTCCATGGTTCGGGGACCAACCCCTCCAAGAAGGACCGGTTTATCAGCCAGGTTAGTGGCTTCGCTAGAGCTGGGGCCCCTTCCTTAAGGATTCTTGGCTGGATCCCATCAGGGCCTCCAGTGCCTCTCGCCTGTAGGGATTTAAGGATAAGCAGAACTTCCTACTCCTGTCACTAATTTATTTCCAGCATTATGGCACAAATATCAGATCTAAAACCTGCAACCTTTTTTAACAAACATCTATACAATAACGCTATATCAAGATAGCATCAAACAGATACAACAGCGGTCTTTTTTAACAAGCATTTAAATTTAAACTTCTATTCATTGTTAAAAATAAAAAAGCACCTTCGGATGGGTATGTCATGGTATTCTCTTCTAAACCATCCATAACTACCTGGACAGTTATAAAATCTTCAGAATCTGACCAGCAGCTGTCCATTTTTTTGATAATTTGATGCTTCTTTCAAACAGTTTTAAAACTAAACTGTATATCTGTGTGCCTGCTCATTTTGTTGGCTGCTAAAAGAACTGTATATCCTGGCAGGGGAGTTTATATAATTTTTTGTGAGGCCACCATCTGATCTGAAAAATGCCATAATAGGTAACAAAAATAGCTAGCACCATTATCTCATCACCATACTATACATGGTAACACACAAATATAGCTAGCACCATACCGTACATAGTAACACACGAATATAGCTAGCACTATACCATACATAGTATCACACAAATATAGCGAGCACCATACCATACATAGTAACACACACATATAGCTAGCACCATACCATACATAGTAACACACAAATATAGCTAGCACCATACCGTACATAGTAACACACAAATATAGCTAGCACCATACCGTACATAGTAACACACAAATATAGCTAGCACCATACCATACATAGTAGCACACAAATATAGCTAGCACTATACCACACATAGTAACACACAAATATAGCAAGCACCATACCATACGTAGTAACACACAAATACAGCTAGCACCATACCGCACATAGTAACACTCAAATATGCTAGCACCATACCGTACACAGTAACACACAAATACAGCTAGCACCATACCGCACATAGTAACACTCAAATATGCTAGCACCATACCGTACACAGTAACACACAAATATAGCTAGCACCATACCGTACATAGTAACACTCAAATATGCTAGCACCATACCGTACGTAGTAACACACAAATATAGCTAGCACCATACCATACATAGTAACACACAAATATAGCTAGCACCATACCATACGTAGTAACACACAAATACAGCTAGCACCATACCGTACATAGTAACACACAAATATAGCTAGCACCATACCATACATAGTAACACACAAATATAGCTAAGCTAGTACCATACCATACATGGGAATATATTGCAGCCTGCATGCTTTACCCAACCCCCTCTAAACATATATATATATAATTTCCAAACTTCAGTCAGCATTCTCTTTGACTGACTCTACACAGAGCTGGGGTACCTCTTACGGACAACAGTTTATTATTGTGCAAGTCTCTTGCTATCAAAAAACTAAGGTATGTACCTTCCTTTCTGAATTTTTTAAACAAAAACATATGATGAACTCATTTACATGGAGGTCCTGTTTAACTCATGGCTATATATGTATATACATGGGATCAACTTTTGTAATAAGTTTACATAGGTGTGCAGATACATGTTAGACCATTTAAGCTAAAATCTGTACTGCACTGCTGATCATGTTTGCCCCAAAACAAAACAAGCTAAAAAGATGTCTTACACAAAAAAGATTGCCTCAACTATATTTCAGTCAACCATATACTCCAATAGCTAATACATTCATAACATTTTTATTTTATCTAACACACTATCAATCAGAGAAAGGCTGGTTGCCTTTTAAGTTATACGACAATGCATATAAGTTACTACACATAGTTGTAACATGTTAAAACTTTTTAACTAAAATTTAAACTACCCCACCCTCAAAAGAAAACAAGCTAAAAATATGTGCTACACAACAAAAAAAAAAAGATTGCCCGAACTATATTTCAGTCAAACATATGTAGTGATTCCAATAGCTAATACATTTATAACATTTTTATTTTATCTAACACATTATCAATCAGACAAAAAGCTGGCTGCCTTTTAAATTATACTACAATGCGTACATTTTAAACCTTTTCAGCTAAAATCTAAATTATTATGCTTTGTAGGCAATAAAATAAAATACTGTATCTCCTGCGCTGTTATGCATATTATTGTCTCCACCGTGGATCATTCCTTTATGTTTTTTTATAAACAGTTCTAATAATCAAAGTGTATTTCTGTGCCTGCTCTTTTGTTGCTTGCTAAAAATAACTATATATGCAGGCAGGGGGGCTTATATAAGTTTCCGTGACACAACCATTGATCAGGACATTACTTTAAGTGGTCACAGACATCATTCTATAAAAAAAAAAAACAATTCAGAGTCAGCATTCTGTCTTGTCCACTCTACACAGAGCTGGGAGGGGATGGGGTAACACTGATGGACACTTGTGTGTGTGCTACATTTATAGTAAACTACAAGGGCTTTGAAAATGATTCTAAGAGAGAAACAAATATCATTTTGCACACTTAAATCCTATAGTCTGGTACTTAGTACAGTAATTTTATTCTGTGTTTCATGATAGTGTAACCCCCACTGACCCCTTATTTAACTAGCAAGCATACCTCTCACCATAGTCTAGGGGAAAAGAGAAAGGGTGGGGGGTTACATATGAACAATTTCCTTTCTTTTCTGATTGCCCACCACAGACTAGGTGGGACCAATGCAGAACAAAACCAAGTGTGGCTACTACCTGGCACACACACACACACACACACACACACACACACCTGGTGGGACAAATGCATGGCCAACAATCCAGGTCCCTGGGAGAAAATGTTTGCTCAGGGCTATGCTAGATTTGCACTTCTGGACAGGGGTACCCAAGTAACTCTACACATGAAGCAATAACAAGACTGTCCTTACCAAGCTGGGATTCTAGAGTGTGGCTTTTATTCCAAAAACAATGTAGGAACAACACAAAGTGAAGATGGACCCCCAAGGGTTACACACACAGTAAATGCAGACATTTGAGGTACAGAACTCCAAAAAATCCCATTTAGTATAGGATAACTGTAGAATCGTGGACTAGCCACCAGGAGAACACACTTTTCTCTTGACTAGGCACACACAACCAGAACTTGGAAGTCCCATATGGCATATAATTAATTTGTGGCACACAGACCATGACAGAGCTCTATAGGCTCAATACTGGAAGACCCACATACAAGTGGTAAACTGTAGAAAACCCACTCACTGGGGTAAAACTGTAGAAAACCCACTCACTGGGGTAAAATGTTTCTTCAGGCACTGGCCACATGTGCTGACAGAAAAACAGGTGCCCTTCAGAGCCCGGAGTGCTAAACTAGTAACTCCAGATGTGGGGTCTCCCACCTTTTGTTTCCAAGTTCATACTCTGCCATCCCTCTGGTAAATACACCTCCCTCTTATCCAAAAAGTACTGTTGATGCATTCTAGAACAGTATATCACACTTAACATCAACAAAACACCACAGGGGTATCAAAGGTAAAAGTTATGTTCACATGGACGGTCACATACTGGACTCCACTGTGTTCAGACAACTTTTAAAAAGGTCTCTGGTGACCGGGTCCCTTTGTCAGAGAATTCACCTTTAAACTAAAAGGTAGGAACTCCTGAGCAAACTCAGAAAACCAAATGTACTCACAGAAGTTATCACACAAGGCAGCTTCACAAAGTTCTGGTAGGATCAGGGGATTGCCCCTACAAATCCTGGCAGCCTGCTCCATCCCTCCTGGGATGAAGACACAGGGAAATCCCTGGAGACAGTTTCCACCACTTCACTAAAGCTAGAAAATGCTGTACTCCACTAGAGCTAGAAAATGCTGTATTCCACTAGGGTGAACAAACTGGAACACTGCATCTCTATCTCAGAGCTGCTACTGGAACTGCAACTGCTCACACTGAGCTCTGGAACCAGACTGACTGCTCACTGCGGCCTCTGGCTCCAACTACAGACTGACTACAGAATTCTATCACCCTCACTCACAGTAACTGGCCATGTGACTTATGCTGCTGTGAGAGTTCTATGGTGACATCAACTCTCCAGCTCTCAGCTGAGACTGAAAAGAGAGAGTCAGAGTGAAATCCATTTACTGGATATTCACTAGCTGCCTTCCCTGCCTACCATTAATTCTAACCAGGATTGTAGTAACCCCTGGGAACAAGGGGGTTACAATAGAATAAAAAAATGTACTTTTAGTTTGTGACTAGCTATAAAAAATTACACACACACTGAATTTTTACAGTAATGTTAAATGCATCTCCATAGGCAACATTATTACATGGGACAACCTTTTTGTAATAAGTTCAACAGGTATAAAACTGCACATCTGTGGACAAAAATGCTTTTTTTAATCCTTTAAGAATATTTTAATGTCTTGTTTAAAGACAAAAATGTACTTACTCAGTCAGATGGCTTTCCCTCAGTGTGGGTTTGAATCACAGTCACCAAACAGCTCTCCAAGACCTCTGTACAATAAGGTTGATTCCTAAATACAGCATTCCAAAAAATATCCAAGTCAAAAAGCAAACAGACACCCTGCACTTATACCCCCAGCCCGACGGGGAGGTAAATAAAACTACACAACCTCTAACTGCTTTTGGGAGGCAGCATAGGTGGGAGATGTGGGTGCAAGGAGGAGGAAGACTGAGGTTCAGGGGCAGGGAATGGAAGAGGGGGACTCGAGTTTGAGCTAGGATGGGGGACAGAGGTTTGAGCTAGGACAGTGTGGCAGGGGTTGGAGGGGTGGTGATGGAGGAAGAGGAGGAGGAAGGACTCAGGTTTGAGTTAGAATGGTGCAGCAGATGCTGAGGAGGTGCTACGACTTGAGTTTGAGCCAGGTTGGTATGACAGGGGTTCAATGGGTGGGGTGGAGGAGAAGGAGGAGGATGCATTGGGCTTAGAAAATGGTGATGTAACATCATTTCTGGGGTCAAGCACTGCCACTTTCTAGGCTGGGGTGGGACTTGAGGCATTTAGGGAGGAACCTCCAGTGCAACACAGGGACAATTCTGATTGGTCCATTTTAGGCCAAACTCACCTGTCTAATGACATGGCACACGCTGATTGGTTGAAATTTAACATTTGATGAGTTACATGACCTTATCTACCTGCTTCTTAAGTTAATGGGAAGTATGTGCCTTCTTTAGTAAAGGAGATTTAGGAAAGTATACACTTAAAGAACTCAAATGTATACGTTCCTTATAGCTGAGCTGGGAATTACAAAGGGCCTCATATTTCTGAAGAATCCTGCTCATCACCCATCTTGGTGTCAATTAATTAATAAATGTTATGCCCTGAAAACAGCATTAAAGGCATAAAGGAGCTGATGGAAGGACTGATAGGGCAAGGACATTTTATTAACTATTAGATTATTTCTTATATTATTACATTATTACTTTATTTATGCCAAAACTCTTTTCTCCTGTTAGCATCTGCATTTAAAGTACTTTACATGTTGCACTAAGGTGTTAGTATTTGTTAATTCAGAATATAGCAGAAGTTTGATTTTTATAAGCCTTAAAATTCAGAGGACAGAGGCAAAGCTTTTGACCTCTGGTAGAGTATTTTGTTACATATATATATACATTAGAGGCAAAAAACTCCATTTAATGCATCAGTTAGGGTTGTTCCACAGCAAAAAAAAAACTAGGAAATTCGAGGTTAGGGTTGAAAGCCCCCCCCTTGGACTCCCCAGCCCTTCCCCCAAATGGCATCGGGGTGCCCATTGGGGTCATTGGCCCTAACTCTCATCCCATCAAATGTGTAAAGATGCTTAAGTCTAAGAGAATGGTATGAGACTTAGGACCGACAACCCTAACGCGCACCCTGATGCGGTTGGTGGGAAGGGCTGAAGGGGTGCAGGGGGGCTTTCAGCCCCTAACCTGAATTTCCTAGCTTTTTGCTGTGGAACAACCCTAACTGATGCATTGATTGGAGTTTTATGCCTCTAATTTCCCTTCTTTTTGAGAGGAGGATGATAAATAATGAAAGGAATGCAGTGGCGGCAGCGACATGATGTCTTGTTACACAGTAACAGGAACTGCAAAGCAAATGCAAGAGGCAACGGTAATGCACATGGCAAAGCAAACATTAATAGAAACACAAGCATAAAGTGACGCTGAAGCAAACAGTTACATAAACAGAGACATCAAACAGAAGTGCATATGGAACGCAACTGGTAACACACACATTCACAGTACCATAATTGTAAACACAAATGGTAACAGTAACACCAACAATAACACCAAAGTAAACAGAAAAGCAAGCACGTATGAAAATGCAAACCATAACACACACACTCATGGAACCACAATTGTAAATGCAGATGGTTACGGTAACAGCAACAATAAAGCCAATAAAAACAGAAATGCAAGTGCATACGAAAATGCAAACTGTTACACATCGGGTCATAGTACCGCAATAGTAAATGTAAATGGTAACAGTAACAGCAACAGTAAAGACAACAGAAAGAGAAATGCAAGTGCATACAAAAACGCAAACCCCTTACGCACATGGCATAGACGGGAACGGTGATTCGAATGGTAACAGAAGCGCAACTGGAAACACTAACTGTCACAGTAACAAAAGAGCACACCCTTCTTTTCCTCCAAAACTGCATTGAAAAAACAAATTGAATACAAGGAATGTATGCATTATAATTGACTTCAGAGCAGAAAAGTACGACTTGGAATACTAAATTGCTTATATCTCAGAAACCGTACGACGTAGGAAAAAAATTACAATTTTGTATGAATTATTACTTTCCTGACTAGTTTTGTTCTTAGGCCCCATTTGGGGGGCTAAGCATTTTTTTGACAAAAAATCTGTATCTCGCACGGTTTCTGAGATACGGGCCCTGAAAGACACAACAGACACCATAATGTTATCCTATGGGGAAAAGCCGTCAACTTCAGAGTGCTGTCACTTTGCCACCCTGTAATATGTTTTCTCCAAACCACCAAAAGGCACATTTGTAGGATGTTGGCTTTCTTCCCTCAAAATTTCAGTCCAAAAGATCAAATCGTTATTTTCCGGCAGAGCAGCAAAGAATTACTGTAATATGGCAGATGTCGTAATGTTATCCTATGGGAAAAAGTGCCAACTTTGTAGTACTGTAACTTTGCTGCCCTGTAATATTTTTTGACCAATTCAATAGAAGTCACATCTGTGGGATGATGCCTTTCTTCCCTCCAAATTTCAAGCAAAAAGACCAAACCATTTCCGAGATATTCAATGTCAAAGATTGGCAAAATTTCCCTATCTATTTCATTATAAAAAAATCTGGCCATCTTGTCCCTATTTTGCAATCAAAGATCATGATCAAAGAATCTCACAATCAAAGAATTTGCAGCCTCACAATCAAAGAATTTGTAGGCTCACGAACAAAGAATAACAAATTTAATAAATCCAAAAATAGAAGCAATTGCAGTAAACCACTACCATGGTTCCTGAGGGAATAACTTGATACTGTAAATGTAGATGAATGTGCATATACTGTATGCTTGGTACCTGTTTGTATTCATTCTCATATGTGTGTAAACATCTGTAACTACTGTATGTAACAGGCTTTGTTAGTCGCCCGGTGCCCTTGATTATTCACCAAATGGTCACTGTGATGTCTAAGAATGTTGTTAACGTTGTCCCCATAGACTATAATGGAGCTCGTCACTGCGGTTCCCTGAGTTCACATCATACAATGGCAGAGCCCAGGGGAGGAGCAGGGGCAGATCTACTTGACCAGGAAGTAACAGTGACCAGGTACATGTAAATTTACAAGTGATTTTTCTTCTAAACAACTGGAAATATTTGGGGCAAATACACATAAGCAGCATTTCACTCAGGTAAGGCATCGAAATATGTGGTGTACAGAGCTAGCCTGGTAGATCTCTTTTAGAAATCCCATATTCACTACCACAATTAAAGGCTGCTCACAAAGTCTTAAAGAGTGCTGAAATTTATTAATGTGCCGGTGATAAAAAGAACACACATATGCATGAGTTTTGGAACAGAAATCCTTTTTCATTGACAAAAAGCGACCAACCGATACGCTTAACCTGACACTCATGAAATGGGTTACATTATGTCCCTGGAGAGGATGCCAGAATTGGTTTTCAAAGAAAATTACCCTTTCTCCTATGTGAACTGTTGGTTGGCGGAAGCCAACAGAGTTAATGCTTTCCTTGCTGATCCCTCTGCTCCTGTAAGTCATAACAACAAGACTGCCTGTTCTCTCGTGGAAGCATTTAAGAGCCTGGAGAAATTGTAAACAAAGCATGCAAGATACATTGGAATATCACCAACCTAGATGTCTATTTACAGGTACAAAGAATCCCATGAAAACAGATTGCTTAAAAATCCCTCTTTTGGTGTCGATGTGGAGCCATCATGAAGAAATGGTGAGATATTTTGGACGAGGCATCTAACAAGCTAATCAAGCTCATGATAAAGTATAGAAAAGAGATGAGTGACATACTGAAAACAGAGATTAAAGAGCAGGAAAAGATTATTTTAACTTTCAAAGACCACTCAAACTTCAACAGGTGGAGTAGTATGTAAATTAAAAGAAACCATTGAGAAATTGGACTTTGAACTTAAAACCAAGAAACTGACCAAATTTAAAAAGAGCCTTGATGATTACTAGCTGGGATGGAAATACAAATGAAAAACACAAGTATAATCAGCCAAAGGGGATCCTGAGGAATGAGAGGAGGGTCTCTTTCAACCTCAGCACTGATTTCAGTAGCTCAGAATCCGCTACATCAGGGAACAATTTTTTAGACAAAACCCAATCCTCACCAGAGGTCACAATACTGAAATGAAGTGCACAACAGAAAATGTATCAAGGTTCCCAAACGCACAACCGGTGGGGGGGGGGAGGTGGAGACATAGCAAGAGGAGGAAAAGGAAAATGTAGAGGGAGATGGGGAAAGAGGCAGAATGGCAAGAGCAACAAAGCTGTCAACAACCACAGGATTATGCTCCTCCCAACCCCAATTTTCCCCAACAACAGCAACAACAACAGAACCAACAGTATCTTCCTCAAACATGCCAGAACTACTGCAGAAGGTGATTAACCTCTCCGATTGAGCCCTGCCTTTGACTGAAACAGAACTGTTAAACAAGGGTTTATCTTTTGCACCGAGTGACATCAATATGTTTGAGACTTTTATTGATTTTCAGCAAGTTTACTGCAACCTGAGCCTTAAGTCTTTGTTCAGTAGGAAACAAGCACGGCACTGCCCCTCAGTGGGTACTGATCCCACTTTAAGCCGTAATCTGACTTTAAATGAAACCGGCAGCAGTGATTCACTTGCTCACAGTTTCAGGGGTAAATCTAAGTTCTTTCCAGCTCCTACTGCAACCACAGCAACCTTTCAGGAGATTTGTGAGAAAGACTTAGAGAAATTCTTTGCAAACCTGCCTGTGATTCATTATAATAATAATATGTCTAAAGAGGACAAAATGCACTAGAGAATCTCAGGCAGGACCCCACTACCATTATTAAGCCTGCAGGTAAGGGGTGGCAGTTGTTGTTCAAAACACAGCTGATTATATTAATGAGGTGATGAGACAATTGAGCAACTCTACCTTTCACCAAAAACTTGATATAAACCCTACCCCCTTTTTTAAATTTAGAATTGATGTATGCGTTTCTGATGCTTTTCAATGGGGATGGATAGACTCTGATGTAAAAAATGTTTTAACTGTAGAGCTTTTCATGAGAGCAACTACGTACACACTCCCCAAGGTCCATAAAGATTTATCTGCCCTTCCCCTCCCTCGGGAGACCTATAGTCAGTGGGATGGGGTCAGTCACAGAACCCCTCTCACAATATGTTGATTTTTTTCCTCAGACCGTTTGTGGAACAGCTAGGATCTTACATAAAAGATACAGAGGACCTATTACACGTTCTTGAGGGTATTGTGGTGGACAGTGATTCCTACCATATCATGATGGATGTGGAGTCCCTGTATGCCAATATCACCCAGGAAGATGCACTGGATAGCATTGTCTTTTATTTGAGCATCAGCTGAGATGAAATAACTGAACCCCTATTGAATTATTGCTTAAACTCTCTGGGTTTATATTAAAGTTAAATGCATTTATGGTTCTGAGGGAATTTCTTTCTGCAGGTAAGGGGAACGGCTATGGGGGCAATTTTTGCCCCTAATCTTGCCAACCTATATGTTGGTAAATGGAAAACAGGGTGATAAGAAACTCACATAAATCCTTTCTTTCAAAAAATTGACATATCACCGTTTTATCAATGATATATTTCTTGGAGAGGATTCTGCAAAGGGCAGGAATAATGCACCGGAGGCATGTATCCTGTCCGCGAAGCCCTGCACCCACATAATGATGCACGGTGGCTGTATTCACATCCACTGGCCACCACAAGGCCCCCTTCCCCAGCCCAAAACCCAGTGCACAGGTGCATAAGAGTTGTTCTGCAGACATGGGCGGACATCCAATGGGATGCCTTACCCTTTCTGCCACTGGATCCCTTGCACCCGTGGAGCACCATGGTTGTCAGGTGGCCACAGTGAGGCTGTGGCTCCGGGGTGGGCGGGTGCCTGGTCATCCAGCCCCAGCCTCCCCATGAGGTACCTGAGGGTTTGAGTGGCATGTTGGGGAGGTTTTCCGTACCCCAACATCTCTGTCGCAGCCAACAGTGACATCCCAGGGGGCATATACAGGCTATATCTGGGTCATGTTGGTGTAGCTAGGGGCCCCCACGCACAGCACTCCACATCTTTTTGTATGGCGCAGAGTGTGGCCATGCCCCCTGCACCACCCCCAGACCACCCATGCATGGAGCTTGCCATCTGTTCGGGGGATTCTTTGCGAAATAGCCAAGCACCTCCATGGAGAATGGGGTGCAGGGGGTGCAGAGGCCATGAAGTGACTACGTGTCCCAGATATGTGATGCGTAGTCACTCTGCACCATGGAGCATGGGGCCCATTGTGTGGAAGGGTACTTTGCTGGAATTTGATAACTTTTCTGAATATTTACAATGTGAAAATCCCAACCTTCATTTCTCATACACAGCTGATAGAGATGAGATTCACTTTTTCTATTTATGTATATGTAAGGATGTCACTGGTAACATTAGCACTGACATTTTTAGAAAACAATGTGATCGTAATACCCTTCTCCTGTCATCAGCTGTCACCCCTGACATGTTGTCCAGAACATCCCCAAATGGCAATTTTTAAGATTAAAGTGAAATTGCAACTCCACAGAAAATGTTGATAGGGCTGCCAAAAATGTTATGAATAGGTTTACAGAAAGAGGTTAGAGTGCTAACCTAGTGCAACAGATATATCTGGAGGTTAGAAATAAATATGGGGCAAACTTTATCGAATACACAGCACAGGGAACAGGATTTGGGAAGGTTAAATTTCATCACCACTTATTATGTTCATGCACCCAAGGTAGGAGAAGTAATCAGTAAAAACTGGAACATCTTAAGAGGCGATTCAGGTTTAAGTGAATACCACACAAATGTTCTGAGGATGTTACATAGAAGAACTGCTACTTTGAGGGATCAGTCAGTACACAGCAGGCAGATGAAACCAGCACAGCAGACATAGCTTACTAACAAGTATGTGGGGTGCTTTAAGTGCACAAATGTACTAATTACCAGGTGGTGTTACCAGGTAAAGAATTCACTAGCCCAAATGTAAATAAGACATTTCAGATTAGACAACTCATTACCTATGAGACAAGTGGTGTCATATACATGGTTAGTTGTACTTATGCTGTGTTTTACATTGGAAAGATGAATCAGCAATTTAAAACCAGGGAGGAGGAACACTGTAGAGCTATTAGAAATGGGGATGGCACCTATGCAAAAGCACTTCATGTTATATGGGCTATAAACAGAGCTGCCCATGTCTTTTCATTTAAAGCTACAGAGAAAGTGTACCCCAAGCCCCGTGGTGGTGATTTTAATAATTTAATTTTCCAGAGAGAGGGGTTTTTGATATGTTTATAGAAACATAGAAACATAGAAGTTGATGGCACATAAGGACCACAAGGCCCATCTAGTCTGCCCATTTGCTCTACCTCATGAATGTGCCATAGGCCTTTACTCTGTCAATGGCCTGTCTGTTCATACTCATCTGTATTGCTCCCTTATGCCTATCCCATGCCTGTTTAAAGCCCTGCACTGTATTCATATCAACCACTTCCTGAGGTAGGCTGTTCCATGCATCCACCACCCTCTCTGTGAAAAAGAACTTTTTCGTATTATCCTTTAAGCGGCCTCCCTCTAATCTCATGCTGTGTCCTCTTGCCCTGCTATTTTTCTTATATTGAAATATGTTAGACTCTTTCACCTTGCTAATGCCCTGAAGATATTTGAATGTTTCGATCATATCACCTCTCTCCTTCCCTCCTTTGTTCTAGGATATACATATTCAGCTCTGTTAATCTGTCCTCATATGTTTTCTGATACAGTCCCTGCACCATTTTGGTTGCCCTTCTCTGAACTGCCTCCATTTTGTTAATGTCTCTGTAGCTGTGGCCTCCAGTACTGCACGCAGTACTCCAGATGGGGCCTAACCAGTATCTTGTAAAGAGGGATTATCACCTCCCTCTTAAGCCTTGCGATAGCCCTACTAATACACCCCATCTCTCTAGCCTTACCTGCCGCTTTAGTGGTCTGCTTGGATGATTTCAGGTCATCTGGGATGATGATGCCCAAGTCTCTTTCTTCCCTTTTGATTGCCAGAAACTCCCCTCCCAACCTATTGGTGGATTCATGGTTTCTCTTCCCTATGTGCATGATCTTGCGGTTCTTTGCATTAAACCCCAGTCGCCACTCTTCCAACCACTTTCAGTTTATCCAGATCTCTTCTCATTCTGCCCACCCCATCTGGATCATCCATTCTGTTGCAGATCTTGGTGTCATCTGCAAACAGACAAACCTTACCTTCCAGTCCATCTGCAATGTCACTGATGAAAATATTGAAGAAGACGGGCCCCAGGACTGATCCCTGAAATACTTGCATCTCTTCTGACTGTATACCATTTATCACCACTCTCTGTTTTCTGCCTGCCAACCAGCTTGCCACCCAGTGAACCAACCTCTGACCCTCCCTGAGCGTACCCAGCTTATTAATCAATCTTCTGTGTGCAACAGTATCGACAGCTTTGCTGAAGTCAAGGTAAGTGACATCAACTGCTCCTCCTTGGTCCTTCACTCTAGTTACCCAGTCAAAGAAATCTATGAGATTAGTTTGACAGGACCTTCCTGTTGTAAATCCATGCTGTCTTGGATCTTGTACTCCTATGGATTCCAGGTGTTGCACTATCCTTTCCTTAAGGAGCGCGTCCATGATCTTTCCCACTACTGAGGTAAAACTGACTGGTCTGTAGTTCCTTACCTCCTCTCTGCTACCACTCTTGTGCAGCGGGATCACATGAGCCCTTCTCCAGTTTTCTGGGACCTCTTCTGTGCTCAGATACTCACTATACAGTTCTGATAATGGCTCTGCTATTTCCCCCTTAGTCCCTTTAGTACCCTGGGATGTATGCCATCAGGTCCCATTGCCTTGTCCACCCTGAGCTTAGTGAGCTCTTGTTGGACCCTTTCTTTTGTGAATGGACTAGTGCTCAGCTCCTTCCCCCATGTCCATGGTGTTGAGCTGTGGGCCCTGCCCTACCTTCTCCTCAGTAAATACTGAGCAGAAGTATCTATTTAGGATAGATGCTTTTCCTTGTTCCAGCTCCACACACTCCCCCTTATCCCCTTTCATCTTAGCAATACCCCCTCTGGACTTTCTCCTCTCACTAATGTATCTATAGAAAGTCTTGTCCCCTTCTTTTGCTGTTCGTGCTAGTGTTTCCTCAGTTTGGGCCTTTTCTTGCCTTACTGCCTTCCCTGCTTCCCTTAGGGAACTTTGGTATGCCTCCCAATCTTAGTCCCACTGCATTCCCTTATATTTCCAGAAGGCCAGTCTTTTGGCTCTGACCTTTTCTGCTACTGTTTCTGAAAACCAAAGTAGTTTCCTCCTTCTTTTGCTCTTGCTTTTCTCTCTAACACAAAGGGATGTTGCTTCAAGTATTGCATCTTTAATGCTTGCCCACTTTGCCTGTACCCCCTCACCTGTATTTCTTCTTGCCAGGGCTAGCTTAACTCTGTTTGCCATCTTATCAAAGTCAGCTCCTCTGAAGTCTCATATTTTTGCCTTGGAATGGGATGATTTAGTTCCAGTGGCCAAACTGAACCATACCATGTGATAGTCACTGGATCCCGGGTGACATTCTACCTGGAGATCTGTGACCCTTTCCCCCATTAGTCAGTACTACATCTAGGATAGCCCTGTCTCTTATGGGTTGTTGTACCAGTTGTTTGAGGCCTTCCCCTATCCACCATGTGTCTAGTTCTTGTGGATCTTCCTGCTGGTATTGACCAATCTGTATCTGGTATATTGAAGTCTCCCATTATCAGAACCCCCCCCCCCCTTAGCTGTCAAGTTTTGTGTATCTTCTAACAGTAATGTGTCTATGTCCTCCCCCTGGTCTGGAGGCCTGTAGACAACCCAGTTCATATGGCTGTCCCATTTCCTGTTTTCAGAGTGACCCACAGTTCTTCTGGCTCCTTATGTGTATTGTGAATTTCTGTAGCTTTGATATTTTCATTGACATAAAGGGCCACTCCACCCCCCTCCATTTTTTTGTACCTCAGTCTCTTCTGAATAGTACATAGCTGGGTACTGAAGTCTCCCAAGTGTGGTTACTGGTGAACCATGTCTCACTAATGGCTACTATGTCCAGTTAGCCTCCGTCATTGTTGCCTGCAGGTCTGGGATCTTGTTTCCCAGACTGCGAGCATTCAAGTACATGATTTTCCATTGGCCAGATTTCAGTGTGTTAGTTGTTGGGTGCATTTCCCCTACATGTCTTATGGGGAGCCACACCTTTTTCCTTACCTGGTGATGCAAAGGAACTATAAACATGCTAAACTCCAGTTTGATCACTAGCTATGGGGCAGGGGTGTTCTTCCCGGTCGATGTATCAGGTGCTGCACCCTCTTTTCATTTGCTAGTTTAAATATTCTGCAAAGATGTCAAACATCTGCCCCAGTGCACTGACTCCCTCCATCAAATTTAAAGAAATTTTCCTCCCCAAACTGTTGCCAGTTACCTACAAATTTGTGTCCTTTTTCCTGGCACCAGCCCATGAGCCACATGTTTAGCTCCCCTATCTCCCCTTCTCTGACCTTCCAATCATCTGCACCCCTCTCACAGACCAGCAGGATCTCAGAGAAGGAGATGCCCGATGAAATGAATGACAGTGTGTTTCCCAGCCTGGTCAGGTGTTCCTTGGTCTCCACAACTGACCAGCTGGCAAGATTGTTAGTCCTTATGTGTACCAGGACGTCAAGGTTTTCTCCTGCTCCTGCATAATTTTAGCAATGTGATCAGTGTCTCTCCATGCTGATGTACCTGGGAGACATCTGACCTTTACCCCTGGCTGGAGATAGGTATCTACTCCCCTAATCATGGAGTCTCCTATGATCAGAAGTTTTTTGTATTTCCCTTTTTCTTTTTTTGTTTTGGTTCCTGTTTTGGGTGAGTTTTGTTGTGCTAGCTCCTGTGCTGCAGTGTCCTGCTCTGAAGTGTCCTCTGCCCCTCTGTTTGATTTCAGAGACAGAGGCAGATACCTGTTTGTAGTTTTTATTTGGTTTGTGGAGGTGATGCGTTGGTGAGCACTGAGTGATGGGGCACCAAATTTGCCCCTCCTAACCACCTACCAACCTCCCGGACTAACTACTCTCTGCGGTCAAGGTGCTTCAGTTGGATGTTGGGGAAAAGGCGGGCAGTTCTTATAATATATTTCCTCCTGAATATGCAATTTGAGGAGCACAATCTCTGCCCATGCTGCCTGGAGCTGAATCCTTAGATCGCCAATGGTCCAGCACGTAGGATAGCATCCTAAATCCTATAAAACTGCCCTTTTAAAAAGTGTCCTGCAGTACCTGCAGTGAATATTATCCATTCCAGATGAGTTGCCAGGTTTATAACCTGTTCCATGTAATTAGGAGGCAAATGAAAGCAATAGTTTGATTTTTTGTTTTGTTTGGTTTTATATAACTTGTTATAACAAGTTAAATTACTTGTGCCCCTGTAAGTGAGGTCACTGTGTGGATACACCTCTGATCCTCCCCTTCCTGCTTTGCTACAGGAAATGTCATGACTGTGCTACCCTATAAAAGGAGTGTAGCATGGGGTGGTTGGGGATGGGGGTGGGTGGCTGGGCCATTCCACTACCAAAAAGAAGAACCACGGATGAAAGAAACAAGGTGGCAAGAGCAGAAACAATCAATCAACAACAAGTGCAGTAGCCCTGAAAGCTTAGCCTAATGATAGATAAAACTGTAAAACCTGTAAAGCAGCACCTGTAATAATTTCACAGAAGACATACCCTGCAAAAAACACTTTGCTACAGAGAAAAATAAAGCAGTAACAGAAGATATACCTTGCAAAAAACAATTTGAATCAAAGAAGATTACAGCAGTAATCTGTATGCACAAAACAGTAACAGATCTGTAGGCACATCCTGTAACAATGCAGCAGAAAGTATACCCTGCAACAGCAATTTGAATCAGAGAACAATAAAGTAGTATAATGTAAGCAAAAGGCAGTAACAAACCCTGTGAGTACAAAAGAAAATACCACAAAGTAAATCTGCCTAGCCAAAAGAAGCTTTCATCTTTTTCCTTGCTCTAAAAATGTTCCTTGCTCTGTTCTTACAAGCAAACCTAGAAGAAAAAAGCTCAGGTGATGCTAGGTGCCTTTGCCAGCAAACCTAGTCTTCCCCTCAGAGCCTGTAAGAACTCTGCACTTAATGAGCATTTTGAGATTTCTTATATATCCATAAATGAATAAACTGTTGTTATGTTGTCTACACTTTTAATTATGCATAGCTTCAGCAGATAATATGTTTTAATATACGATAGTTTGGTATATTTACCAAATGCATATATTTATTTCACTCTCGAGCTTCCTATGTGTCCAGAACTTCTTGATGGTATTACTCACCAGTAATGCACAGTAACCTATCCATTATCTTTTTTAAAATATATGGATCTGATTTTTTTTTTATTTCTCGTAATTTTATAATGTGCGGTTGGCTGCTGCAATGAAATAGCATTTTGGTCCTGGCCAACTGCCTTTGCACTGTCTCAGTTCTCAGCCCCACCCCCCCTCCTGTCAGCAGGCTATGTAACTAAGGTGTGTTGTTTTACTTTGGTAGGCAGTCCTACCTTTGTGCTTGTTCGGGAATGCAGGATAAATCAGATAAGTCCATTTTTGGGAGAATTAAAAAACAAATTAGGGAAATGCAGTGGATGCAATTCACTTTCGCTAAGCGAGAGACAGCTGACATGTTTTAAAAGTTGTTCTGCCCACCCACAAAGAAAAAAGTGGCAAATCAGAAGGCATGCTTTGGAAGACATCAGGTGGCAGACTTGTGGTTGTGCTGTTGAGTTTTATTGATAATATTATCATTCAGGTCCCTAACTATACTGGCACCTGAACAATAGTATTATCACTCATGAATGGTGGTATTATCGCTCCAAGAGCGATGGTATTACCGGGAGTTTTTTTTGCTTGCTTAATAACAGTATTATTTTAAAAATCCATAAATTAAGTTCTAATATACAATAGTTTGGTATATTTACCTAATGCATATATTTATTTTTATTTTATTTATTTAAGGATTCGGATCATACCTTTGAGCTTAGAGCTCTTTTACAAAGGTTCCACATCAAACAGTGACAATGACAACAATAACAAACAGATTACATACAATACTCAAATAGTAGGTAGCTAGTATACAGTAAGGTTACAATGTCATTCGTAGTACCAGTGGTGATAGTACACCATTAAGAGCATTCAACTAGGGTAAAGGACAGTGTTTATATGTAGCGAAAGAGATAAAGAGGTGTGACACCTAGTGTGAGAGTCCGAGGAGGAGTCACGGTGAGGGGGAGGGGAGACTGGGGGGGGGAGAGTGGGCAGCCTTATATTTTTATAGGTCAAGGGTTCTCAAATGGTGAGGCCAGCCTCCCTGGGGAGGCCCCAACCTGTTCTCGGGGAGGCTCAAGCAAGTCTGAAAAAGTACTGTATATAAATTTTGAGTTTTATATATTTTGTGTGAAGAGATGATGCAAATTGAAAGAGGATAATAGTAAGTGGATTTTATGTATTTAATTATTAATAAGTGACAAGGAAAGGTGAATAAGCGAAGGCTCATTTCAGGTGTACCCAGAGAAGGGTAGGTAGTGAATACATTTCAAAAGGTAACTGCAAAACAATCAAGAAATACACAATGAACAATACTGCAAACAAATACGAACAATGAACTGATAATGAGAGGTGGTAATTGATCAATTTGTAGACTGATGGCAGAACAGCCCAAATACAAGGGTTGAGTATAAAAGTGCTAAGAACAACAGCAGGAAGGACCAAAGCAATCCCTGAGAAGTTGATTAGGAGCAGGGAAGGAGGGGGAGAGGCAAAGTATGTAGGAAGGTTATTTCATAAGAGAGGAAACAAAGAAAGTTGTCTGACCCATGAGCAGAGGAGTTCTTTTTCAAAGGTTCCACATCAGTATTGGACAAATAACTGAATGTGAGCCAAGTACTCAAAGGGGTGTACTGCATAAAGTACAGTATGCTATTTTTCTTTGGGGAGGCCCACGATTATTTCAATGTTTGGGGGAGGCTCAAAATCTTTTCCATGGATTTGGGGAGGCTCACTGTGACAAAGTCTAAGAACCATTGTTATAGGTAATTCCTCTGTGATGCACTCTTTGAAAAATCTTTGAAGGAGCATTTCTACTGCATGTCTTTCTGTCTCTACAAGACCTTGCCATATGCAGACTCAGACTCTTAGGATTTTACTCTGGTTTTTTCTCATTTTCTTTCATTTGTATACAAATAAAGTAGTATTTTTATACTGAGGTACTGATATGTATGAGATGTAGACAGCCAGTTCTGAATGCTGTATCATTTTTTTTATATAAAATGTATTACTGAATGCCTCTGCTGAAAATCTGATGCTCTAGGAGTGACCTCACTCACCCCCCCCAGGTTTCAGCTGAAAGATGAAAGCCATGAGAAAATGCTGACACAGCATGTGTATCACACACACTCAGGTTTTAGAGACAATGTGTTACATGTAAGGCCTTAATCAATGATCCTGTTTGTCTGAGTTTATTACAACTGTAGTTGCTATATCATATCCATTTTATGACGTTGGAGAGGAACCTAGGTTGTCACACAGGGGTGCAAGGTTGTAAATGCTCCTGTGAAGCCTGTGTGAGGGAGGATGCAGCATGGATCAAAAAGATGTCATTTGAAAATGTGAGTCATGCTGAGGATTGCAAAATTAATACTTTGAAAATACATACTGTTTTTTTCATTAGATATATTTTTATATATAATCTGACAGAGGAGGAGTTAGCTGACCTCATACAAAAAGGGGTTGGCCAATACAGTTGTTTAAGGAATACTCTGTTTTACTTACACCCCTTTTTTACCCAGACTCCGACCAGGAAACATCTTTGGAGCACTTTTAAATAAGTATTTAGAAAGAGAGACAAATCTAAGTACGGTAAGTAGGAATTTGCACTGTTTAAACCTTGTTCTTTTAAAAGATTTGTATGTCATGTGATATAAGAGTTCTGTATTTTGTGTTTTACATATTTTTAACTATTTCAGTAAAATTCTTTTTAGAACTTACTTGGTCTGTCTTTGACTTCTTTTTAGTTGCAAGAAAAGTATATGGTTATTGCAGATACTAAACATAAGCTTGAATGGTGGTACCAAACTGGAAAGAGAAGTGTTTTAAATTTGAGGTCTTTATTATAAGGGTTCATCTTTGTATACCTGGTTAGGTGCCCATAGACAAAGATATATGGCCTCCAAAAGACAGAAATATCTGAGCCTGTGTATTGGGTAGGCTAGCAAGAGGTTCACAGTTTGAATCCCTCTAAGACTTGAAACCAAAGGTTGATCTGAACTCACAAAACAGACAAGAGGGTTACCTTGTTCTGTTAAACTGTTCACAAGACTGCGCTCGGAGGTTGGCACTTTGGGAGTAGAGGGCCTGACCTGCTGAGTGGGTTTGTAACAGATTGGTTGGCAGCGGTGGCATAATTTTGGTATCACAAGTTTGTATTGTTCTGTGTCAGCTGAGACTGTAAGCTCTCTTACAAAGAAAGAAAAAGACAGAGTTTTATTTTAAAAAGGAAACAGAACTATATATGACTGGTGTACAGGCAAGTTCCTACCCATTTAATTTTTTTTTCTAAAGTGCAGTTAGATTAGCAGTAGTCAGGAAAGATGACTTCCAACTACAGCAGGCACACTGTAGATTACTTAAGGCAGTTGTGCGGGGACGGAGGAGTCCCGTTCAAGGTGAAAGCAAGCAAGCAGAGCCTCATAGATGCCCTGATGATAGCAGATACCCAGAGCAGTGAGTCACCAACCATGACTGAAAAGGACCAAACCTCAAGTGTGGAAGGGCTAGCTGCCAGTGAGGGGTCCAGAGCCAGTGAAGAGGACAGCAGAGCCACTGTCAGTGAAGGGCCACAGCAGCAGGGGAACATCACCAGTATCCTGAATCCAGAGGTACTCAGGCTGCAAATTGAGTTGCACAGGATGGAGCTGGAGTTCCAGAGGGGGAGAGAGAGAGAGTGACAGAATCAAGAGGCGGACTGTGAGACAGAACGAGAACACCAAGAGGATGAGTGAAAGAACCGAGCAGCAGACCATGAGGCAGAATGAGAACACCGTGAGGCAGAGTGAGAGAAGTGAGAGGCAGAGGAGAAAAGAGAGGCACGCCAGAGGCAACACAAACTGGTGAAACTACGACTCCAACCAGCAGCACCAGGGCAGGTAAGTGGCTTGGGTTTAACTGGGACTGCAGGACTGGGTTACAAATTGAACTCCAAATTAATAGCTGAGTTTAAGGAAGGGGAGGACATGGGTGCCTTTTTAAATTCTTTTGAAAAAGTTTGTATTCAGGCTAAAATTCATGGAGAGTCCTGGAGCTTTCAGCTATCCCTGCTACTTACCAGGAAAGCTTGGGATGCATTGGGTCAAATGGACAATGAGGACAGTGATGATTACAGCAAGCTAAAAGCTGCACTGTTAAAAAAGTTTGAATTAACTGCTGAATCATACAGAGCTAAATTCCGTAAGCTCAGGAGAAGCCCTGATATGAGCTACAAGGAGTTAGCCATGAAACAATGTCAGTTTTTAAAACGTTGGTGGGAAGAAATTGAGGCAAACTCTGTTGATAAAATTGAAAATGTGATTTTATTAGAACAGTTTTATTGGGCTTGCCCAGCAGAGCTAAAAACTTGGCTAGAGGACCAAGATCCAAAAACAGTGCAAGAGGCTGCTGAACTCTCGGACCGCTATGCCAAGAGCAGACCTGCTCTGAGAGTGAATGGGGCAGGTGTGGCAGCACAGAAAAGGAAAAGTGCACCTTCAGGGCAGCTAAAACCCTCACTGAACCACCTAAATCAGTTAGCCCCAGGTTTCAGAGAAAAGATTTCTCTGAAAGAAGAACTGAATGTTGGTTGTGTAAGGAAACTGGACATATTGCCAGACGGTGTCCCAAAAAGGAAAGCCATAATACACACCGGGTGCTAGAAAAGAAGTGGGTTGTTTGTGTGTCCCTGGAAGCATGCCAGTGAACATGAGGGAACACATGAACCCAGTGATGGTGACTGGTGTACAGATGCAGGGGTTAAGGGACACAGGGACATCCCTGACGTTAGTAAAGGGGTATCTGGTACAGCCTGGTCAGCTTATACCCACTAAATACGTCACTGTACAAGGGTTTACTGATGAAGCAGAAACATTGCCACTGGCTAGTTTTCTCCTAGACTGGGGTGAAACAGGGGGAACTGTGCAACAGGTGGCTGTAGCCAAAATATTAGCAGTGGATGTGATCCTGGGTAACACTCTCCAACAGGGGATGGTATGTGCAGTTACCTGTAGCCAAGTGGCAAGGGAAAATTGTAGTTCCCTGAACCCCACAGAAGCCATTGTGGAAACCACTGGGGGGCTGGTTCCCTAGCCTGTGTCTCCTGATCTGGAGACTGATAAAAAGGGGTAGAAATTTCCCCGGTAGCAAGTGACCACACAGCTACAGAAGGTTACTCCAAAGAGGGAGGGGTGATCCATTGTCAGAGGGTTGGGATTGACAGTGATCCTGAGGGCCCTGACGCTAGTGCTAGGGACCCTAGTTTAGCAACTGAAGGGGACTGGTCCCATGCCTTGGGACTATGTGAGGAGTTTGCAGCTGCTCAGAGGGGTGACCCTAGTTTAGAGAAGCTGAGGGCTTGGGCAGACTCTGACAGAACCAGGGAGGTGACAGCAGACATAAGGTTTATTGGGAAAATGGACTTATGTATACTCAGGCAGTACAGATAGAGGGAGGCATGCTAGGCAGGCAGCTTGTCATTCCCCAGGGGTATCGTGACCAGTTGCTCAAAACTGTACATGATATTCCCTTGTCTGGTCATCTGGGAGTCACGTGCACTATGTAGCAGTTAGCCCAGAATTTCTACTGGCCTAACTTCACCCAGCAGGTGAAGGAGAATTGCAGGTCTTGTCACCGGTGCCAAGAAATAGGGAAGGCGGGCAAGAAAACCCAAGCCACCCTGATTCCATTGCCCATAATGGAGGAGATATTCCAGAGGGTGGGAATGGATATTGGGGGGCCTTTAAATACCCCCAGCTCCTCAGGGAAAAGATTCATCCTGACTGTGGTGGATTATGCCACCCAGTACCCAGAGGCAGTCACCCTATCCTCACTGAGGACAGACAAAGTGGCAGATGCCTTACTTGGGATTTTCTCCTGTATTGGGTTTCCACAGGAGGTAATCACTGATTGAGGGGGTTCCTTCATGTTGGACCTGATGAAATGTTTATGGGAGAAGTGTGGGGTGGTGCAGAGATGCACGACACTGTATCACCCACAAGCCAATGGACTTGTGGAATGATTCAATGGTACCCTAAAATCAATGCTCCGGGCATTTGCTGAACAGCATGGGAAGAACTAGGAGAAATACCTTTCCCACCTGTTGTTTGCATACATGGAGGTGCCACAAGAGTCAACAGAATTTTCCCCCTTCAAACTCTTATATGGATGCCGGGTACATGGGCCCCTAGACTTGATCTGGGAGAACTGGGAAGGCAAGCATGCCACCCAGGAAACTCCCATCGTGGCTTATGTCCTTAGGTTTAGGAAAAGGCTGAAGGAGCTTATGGGGACAGCCCAGAGCAACCTGGCAGCTGCCCAACAGAAACAAAAAGTGTGGTATGACTGCAAAGCCAGAGCTTGCTTATACATGGTGGTTCAGAAAGTCATGGTCCTTATTCTGGTCTGGAAAGACAAGCTGCAAGCTAAGTGGGCAGGACCATACAAAGTGGTTAGGAAGGTAAATGATGTGAACTACATTGTGGAGTTACCTGACAGAAGACAGACAGAAAGGATGATGTCAATCATGATGAAGCCATATGCAAATAGGGCGGACATGGTGTTTGCAGTGTGTAGTCATGAGAGGGGACGGACGAAGGAGATTCCCTTCTGGATTTGCAGGAGGAAAGTAAGTGAGAGTCCTCTGTGGAAGCAGTAAAATTGTCTCCCCAGCTGGCCCCAGACCAGATCCAGAAAGTAAGGGAGGTTTTAGCAGACTTTGCCCCCTTGTTTAGCGCCAAGCCTGTACTAACCCTCTTAGCAACACACGATGTGGAGACAGGGACACAGATGCTCATACAGTGGACAGCATATCAGGTGTCTAAGGCTGTCCAAAAGGACATTAGGAGGGAAGCAGAGGAGATGCTGGATTTAGGGGTAATCCAGAGATCCCACAGCCCCTGGGCCTCACCCATAGTCCTTGTGCCCAGGCCAGATGGCTCAACTCATTTCTGTGTGAACTATCATGGACTGAATGCAGTCATGAAGTCTGACATCCACCCGATGCCCTGGACAGATGAACCCCTGGACAAGTTGGGAAGGGTGACCTACCTTACGACCATTGACCTAACAAATGGGTATTGGCAGGTAGAATTGACAGACAGAGCAAGGGAGAGGTCGGCCTTCATCAGTCCAATAGGCTTATTTGAGTTTAAAGTAATGTCTTTTAGAATGAAGAATGCCCTGGCCACTTTCCAAAGGTTGGTGAACCAGGTGTTAAATGGTGCTGAGGAGTACGCAGTGGCATACCTGGATGACATTGCCATCTTTGGTGCCAGCTGGGAGGAACACCTATCACACCTTAGGGAAGTGCTGGGCAGGATACAGAGGGCCGGGCTCACTGTCAAAGCCAAGAAGTGCTAGGTGGCCATGGGAGAAATGGCATACCTCAGGCATGTGGTAGGCCGAGGATAGCTCCACCCTAACCAAATAAAGATACAAGTGCCCAGACCAGAAACCCAGAAGCAGGTCAGGAGCTTTCTAGGGACAGTTGGGTACTACAGGAAATTTGTACCCAATTATAGTGCCCTGGCTGCTCCTCTATCTGACCTGGCAAAGAAAAAGATGCCAAAGAAAATTACCTGGGGCCCAGCCTGTGAGGAAGCCTTTATCAGACTGAAGGAGGCACTGTGCAGTACTCCTGTTTTAACAAGTCCTGACTATAGCAAAACCTTTATAGTTCAGACGGATGCCTCAGACATGAGTATTGGGGCAGTGCTGAGCCAGATATCCAGCCAAGGGACAGATCATCCAATAGTGTACCTGAGCAGGAAGCTACTTCCCAGGGAGCAAGCATACTCCGCGGTGAAAAAAGAATGTCTTGCCATAGTGTGGGCCCTAAAGAAGCTAGAGCCATACTTGTATGGGCAGCATTTTGTGGTGCAGACTGACCACAACCCCCTGGTTTGGCTGACACAGATGGGGAAAAACAATGGAAGATTGCTACGATGGAGTCTTGCTTTGCAAGGTTATGATCTGACAATCATACATAGGGCTGGAGCGAAGAATCAGAACTCAGATGTGCTGTTTAGGGTCTATGAGGAGTGAATGGATTTGGGAAGCTCATCCCATGTAAGGGATAGATCCCCCAAATTCAGTCTAGGTGGGGAGGAATTGTGATGTAGACAGCCAGTTCTGAGTGCTGTATAATTTTTTTTTTATATAAAATGTATTACTGAATGTCTCTGCTGAAAATCTGATACTCTAGGGGTGACCTCACTCATCATCCCCCCCCAGGTTTCAGCTGAAAGATGAAAGCCATGAGAAAATGCTGACACAGCATGTGTATCACACACGCTCAGGTTTTAGAGACAATGGGTGGGATA
Organism: Neoceratodus forsteri; assembly: GCA_016271365.2. Taxonomy (NCBI): domain Eukaryota; kingdom Metazoa; phylum Chordata; order Ceratodontiformes; family Ceratodontidae; genus Neoceratodus; species Neoceratodus forsteri. Next base: position 657,321,903 of record CM057456.1, read on the forward strand.
TTCAGAGCAGATGCGCCATGCGCAATAGGGATGTGCCAACGCAAAAGTGGAAATGCGCCATGGTGCGATATTCAGTGGGAGCGGCAGTGCAGCACAACATGCAATGTGCCATAGCGCAACAGCAATGAATGCATGTGCAACTGCAGGGGCAGAACCAGGAATAACATGCACAGTGCGATATTCATCAGTAGGCGACGTGCGCAGTAGCGGAGCAAGTGGAAGTTGCGTGACAGCGGAAATGAGCCAAAATAAAAGGGCCCAAGAGAGGGGAGGATGAATGCACCACAGAGGAGCCATAGGTGGGAGCACGGAGACAGAGTGGCAGGGAGGCAAGACAGGAAGCAGGGGGCAGGTGTGCCCAGGAGTTGGACAGGGCCCACTGGATGTGTGCCTGAGTGAGAGAAGAAGTGTGTGTGCCCATGCCTGTGTGTGCAAGAGGGCCTGAGAGGGACACAGTGGATGGAGGGCAGTGGCAAGAGGCAGGGAACCCAGAGGTGAACAGCTGGAGGTGAACCTGGTGCAGGGGCAGCACCAGAAACACACAGCGAGGGGAATAAGAAGACAGCTGCCCAGGGGGGAGGACACCAGCCAGGGACATGGCCGGTGCCACCTTCCAGATGGAGGCAGTAATGAGGGGTGTGAGAAGGCAGGCATCAAGGAGGCGCATCCATGAAAGGGCCCATCGGCAGTATGCCAGAACAGGCTGTACCGAGCCCGCACCACTTTCAAACAATACAGTGACACTGAGATTGTGGGCCGGTACCACCTGAACTGGGTGATTCTGAGGCAACTCTGTGAGCTGTGCAGTGATGAGATGCAGGCACCCACACGACGGAGCCATGCACTGTCTGTGGAGATGAAGATCACAGCCATCATGTGCCTGCTCGTCACAGGCACCTTCCAGAGACCAACAGGGGACATGACAGGCATAACCCAGTCAGCCGCGTCATGCCTACTTACACAATTCCTCAGCGCACTGCTGCCACATGCTGCGGAGTACATCCATTTCCCCAGCACACAAGCAGTGCGCACAGCACACATACAAGAGTTCCACAGGGTAGCATGATTGCTTGGCATGCTCGGGGCCATAGACTGCACCCATGTAGGCATCCGCATACCACCTGGCCCGGAGTGAGCAGCATACATCAACCAGAAGGGCTACCCAAATGTCAACTGCCAGGTGGTGTGCGATGCCAGGGGGCGCATAATCAATGTCTGTGCCACACACCCTGGAGGAGCACATGATGCCTTCATCTGGCACCAGTCTGCACTGTGCCACTGGTTCGAGAGTGGGGACATCCCCACTGGCCATCTGGTAGGTGAGTATGCATAGCACGCTGGACGATGTGTGCAGATGTGGGGGGTGTGGAGCATTGGCAGGGGTGCCATGGGTAATGGCCATGATGGCCCATGGCATAGTGACGCAGACCACCATGCAAATGACTCCCCTCTACACACAGGTGACAGTAGTTACCTGCTACAGCCCTGGCTGCTCACACCATACACGCGCCCCATGACCCCAGCACAGCAACAGTACAATGAGGCACACGCCACAACATGGAATGTCATCGAACGGATGTTTGGGCTGCTGAAGGCATGGTTCCATTGCCTGCACACATATGCAGTTCCCCTATGGTACAGCCCCTCGAAGGCCTGCGAGCTATTCCTGGCCTGCTGTATCCTGCACAACATGGCCACCGACTGTGGGATAGTCACTGAGGTCAAGGAGGGGGACAGCAGTGGGGACGATGAGGATGCTGGTCCAGCTGGTGCAGGGCAGCCACTCCCTGGACGATGTGACCCCCCGCTGGCCCAGATGGCACAGCAGCACCAGGACACCATCACAGAGGAGAACTTTGGACAACACAGGTAGGCAACGGGGCCATGTGCAACCACCAAGAGCAAGGGCACAGCCCACAGACAGGCAGGGGTGGACACCAGGGGTGGATGGCGTAAAGGGAACAGGAATGGGTGGGGGACTGCACACGATGGCAGAGGTAGGCAGGGCTACACACGTCACGTGCACACACATGCGCACACACACCACAACACATGTCCAAAGGGCAACGGGCATGCCCACCCCAACAGGCACCCCCACACCCCCACAGGACCACACACAACCATGTCCAGTGGCTGGCACTGTGCATGCCTCAGATGTTGAGCACAATTGCACAGTGGCGGACAGTGCTACATAGGCATCATCATGCACACGCCACAGTAACCAGCAGCTGGGAGGGTGTGCACAGGGACCATGTGTGTGCAGGGCTGGGAACCTCACCCATGCATTGCACAAAGAATACCACAGTGCACACAGGGCAGCGGCAGACAGTGGCCATGGTGGGAGATGGGTCAGTCATGCAGCACAGTACCACGGCCGCCACGGATGCGTGCATGGCCCCGCCGAGACCTGCCTTCATGGGGTGGCACCGATGGGCCCCCAGGGATGACACTGAGTGAACGCGACCATATCCGCACAAGGGTCTGCAGGCCACCAAACATGCCCGCACCAGGCGTGCTTGGTATGCCCACAGCCAAACCCAGCATCGACATAGCAGGGGTCACATGAAGCCGGGAACAAGGGGTGGACATAGCACTCTGTGGGGTGTGCAGCAGCTGGGTACCCAACTGGGTGGCCAGTGTAGCCATGACAGTCGCCATTGCAGTGGTCTGCTTGTCAATGGTGGCAGTCACATCCACCTGCTACTGGGCCAACTCAGCCAGGAGCAAGCTGTGGTCCCTGCTGCTCCGCTCCTCTGCCTGGTACAGAAACACAATGAGTGCATCCACCGCCACCACAAACCGCATCTGCTGATCTACTGAGGCCTGGAGAAGACAGCTGTGGTTGTCCAAGGGGTCATCTGCATGTCCAGCATGTTGTCCCCCCGTGGTGTTCCTGGTCCTACTGCCCAGCACCCCTTGACAGTGGGTGCTGCACTGTACTGCCATTCTGGGGTATGTCCACATGCAGTGTACTGCCACTGCCCCGGCCCCTGTCCCCCCGTTGACATTGGCCATCTGCTGGCACTGCCCCTTTGGCTGCCGATCGCCAGGGGCCACTGGCGCAGTCGCAGCAGCAGCAACAGCCCCACCACCCTGGCTGCACACCAGTACTGCCCCACTGGAGCATGCAGATGCAGCCTGGGAATGGGCTGTTGTGCAGGCAGCCGTGCCAGCACCACCCGTGGAACCGCCTGGGCAGTTGCCATCTGTGGGACCGTCCTGTGTCCCACATGCATCACTGTCTGGGACGTGTGTCACATCATCATCAATGCTGGATCCAGCCCCAATCCGTGTCCCAGCACACTGGACACCGAGGGTGGTGTCACACTGGGACACAGGCAGGGCCATGTCCACACCCACACCACGGGCATCAGTCCGGACAGACGTGCAAGTATGCAGATGGTCGGTCCCTCGGACACCTGTGGAGGTGGATGGGTGTTCCTCCATGTCCAGGGCCTCCCCCTCAGTGGACACACCCACCACCACTGCCCCATGTACGGTAGATGCTCAGGAGCTGTAAAGGAACACAGTACCATTAGTGGCTCCACCTGGCCCTGTGGCATGCCCTCCTACCACACACACACACTGCCAGTGCCGGACCTATCATGTAGTGATGGGCTGCCACCCATCTGGAAGCTACCACTAGGATCACCCTCGACGGCACTATGCCGCATACTGCTGGCCACCCACTCCTCCCATGGCGTCAGGCTGGGTACGTCCTGCTGGCCCTCACAGGTGGCAGCACATGCCGCCCTGATGGCGGCCACCTTGTCTTTAATCCACCTCCTGTCTGTGCCAACCTTCTTCTTGCACTCCTGCACAGACCGCTGGTGGCTGCCCTGCTGGTTGACAGCACGTGCCACCTCATCCCATGCCACAGCATGGGCCTGTGGTGTTCCCCGTTGTCCGCTAAGCAGCATTTCCCTGTCGAGGTATGCCTCAAACAGGGCATCAGATTCAGCCCTGGTAAAGTTGGGCCTCCTCCCTCGCACCCTTCCCTGCTCCTCCTCCTCTTCCTCTCACTCGGTCATGCTCGTGCCTGGGGGATAGACAGGTGTTACCTTGGACTGTGCAGTCCCATACAGTCCTCCCAGACCACTGTCCCCACGTCCCTACAGCATGCAACCTATCTCAAAGAACTGCAATACCGATCCATGGCCTATGCAGCCTCAGGTCACACATTTATAGCGCAACGCATGCAAATGAGAGCAGGTGCATCAGTAATTGGATGCTAATGTAGTGGATGCGCCATGGAATGGCTCATGAGCTGATTTGCATATCCTGGCTGAATATCGCACATTTGTGCCTTGCGCAATGGTGTTGAGTGTGCTCAGGCTATGGTGCACCACTGTGATGTGCGCAATCGGTACCACACCATGAATGCCCGGGGTGCTAACGCCAATGCTAGCAGCGCTGCTGATGTGCTGTGTGTGGGAGGCAGTACAGGGCACAGCCACCACTGTGCCTGTGGTGCAAGTGCGCTGTATGCTCAGGGGGGGCTCGTGCCATGGTGCAGCATTAGCACCATGGTGCCACAGCGCGGCAGGCCACTGCAAGGCATCATGCACATGCACCCTACCGCTCTACATGCAGGGCTTCCCAATAGCACTGTGTCGCTCCGTGGACGGACAGACCCTTGACCCTGCAGCTGACCTTTGTCCCCTAGGTGCCATGCGTATGCATGGCTGCACCCCTATTGCACAGTCCGGTGACAGCACGATAGCGACTGGCAGTGCAGTACTGCGCTGCCTCCGGACGTGGGGCACGTGCACTACAGGGTGCCATTTTGTTGCTGATAGCCACTGCACTATACCGCGCACCAGAGCACCCATCTGGATGGTAATTGAGCTTGCCAATCTGGTGGCTTTGGTAGGGCTCCATGCAGGTGCCCTCTTTGGCCAGATACTCCTCCTGAAACCACGGACAGCAGTGTGGCAGGAGGCAGCAGAGGGCCTTGAGGAGGCCACGGGGTGCAGCAGGACTACCGAGCAGTGTCGCCACCAATATGGTGACCTCCAGTGGCAGAATCCTGACTGCCTAGGGTGACTGCAGGCATGTGCCCGGCGGGGCACCATGCCACAGCCAGGTAGGTGCTCCATCACATCACTGGTAGTATCTGTCTGTCCAGGTATCACGGTGGTCATCAGGCCATGCTACGGGGGGGGCCTACTTGTGTTGCCGGTGTTGGGGGTGCCTCGTGTATACCCTGTGCCACTGCATCATGGCTAGGCTGTGCGGTCACGCACACAGCAAGGGGGGGGCTATGTTACTGGCCTGTACTGATGTTACCCTTTCCATGTTTGCACTCTATGCCCGGAGCATTGCCATAGGGCCTGGTTGGCCCATGAGCAGGGATGGCAGGCTGGAACAGGTGGTGTGGCTTTGCAGCCAGGGTACAGTGGTGGTGCCGTGGGTCAGCAGTGCCGTGCTGACCAGGACACAGGTGAGTGCCATGTTTCCCCTTACATCTGTGCATGGTGGATTGCAGGGGTGGTGGTGGGGCTTGGCCCCCCGCACATGGCCCCACTGCCGTGCATGCCACATGGTCCACTCCGCACTGTCCTGTGGGACTGCATGTGTGGGTGGGTGTTGCAGGTGGGCTGTGCGTGCACTGGTTGCCTGGCTGTGCCACTGCCATCACACTGCATAGCCATGACACTGTATGGCCATGTTGGTGCTGTGCAGTGCATGGGTGGTAGGGGTGTGCAGTGGTTTGCATGGCTATGGGTGCCTGGATAGGTGGGTCTTGTGGGCACACCCACTGTGGGTGGTCGCATGCCATCACAGGGGTGAGGCCCACAGCTGTATGCCATGCACATTGGGTGGACTGCGGGGCTCTGGCTAGTCACATGTACTGGCTCTGCTCCCTTGTCCTAGGTGGACAATGCTGGATGACCCTGGAGCATCACATCCAGGAGATTCTGCAGGTGATCCAGGTCACACTGGAGCTGTTGCAGGGCATGGAGCGGAGTGACTGGTGGTAGCACAGAAGGTTACAGGGGCCCATAAGGATAAGAGAACCTGATGGGCCTGCAGTGCCTGTGCTGTTCCTTCCCCCGGACTGTCCCTCACACCCCTTTGTCCCTCCCTTGCTGTTCTTCCTTGCCCCATGCCTGTCCCCCCGAGTTGTAGCCTTGTACCCCTCCCCCACTTTGTATATAGTAATATAAATAGTTATTGTTCATTCTGTTACCTTTTGAATTGTAGACATGTTTCATACTACAACTGTGGTGGTCTCTGATTTGCAGCGGGTGTCTGGTGCCTTGCTGCAGTGGTGTGCATGGCATCTTGGGGTGGTGCCAGCCTGGTTGTGGGTGTGTCTGGCAGGGCCCCTCCACTGGTGTGGGTGGGGGGCATGGTTCCTGTCTGTGGTATGTGTGTTGTGCCCTGTGCACTGGATGCCTATGTGCAGTGGTCTCAGGTGCATGAGCTGTGTCCCAGTCACCCCTGGCAGTGTGTGCCTGGCCCATGCGGCTCAGCCCCTTGTGTGTCTGTGGTATGCGCTGTCATGCCGACCCCACCACCGCATGCATGTCTGCTGGCATGACATTGGTGGCTGTCCATGCCAGCCACCCTCTGGGCATGGCACCATGGCAGCTGGCATCCTGTCTCCAGGTCTATTGCACATCTGCCTCAGGTGACACTGTGGCCAGTGCTGTTGTTGTCCCCCTCCATGCTGTCGATGGTGACTGTGGTGGTGCCTGTGTTCTGCTGTCTGTCACATGTGCTCCAGCTGCATGCTGGTGGCAGACAGGTTCATGGTGCATGCACCACATGGCTAGCTCACCAGCACCATGGTGGTGTACAGACCGTGGGTACACAGCATCATTGGACATGTGACAGCAGCATCTGTTGCCCTGCTTTGTGTGGCACTGTGAAGGGGTACCCTTGGGACAGGGTGGGTGATTTCTTCATGCCCTGTGTTGCATCCTGTGAGGCGCATTCCTCCATGCACCACAGTGGGCAGCTGTGCTGTTTGGTGGGGCCAGTGCTGGGACAGAGTGTGTGCATGGGAGGGTGTGTGGGGTGCTGTCCTGCTGGTGGTGGCATCCAGCGTGGGCCTTGTCACATGCGTAGTCCCTCGGGTACTGACACAGTGTCGACCTCTTTGCTGTGCCACAGTGGGGGCCATGCAGGGGGGCATTGTGTATGTTGTGGTTGCATCAGTGGCTGGTGTTGCCTGCTGCAGGGAATCATGGTTGGGCTGTCGTGCATGGCGCCATGGGGCACAGGGTTGCATTGTCACGGTGGTGGTGGTGGCATGCCTTCAGTGCCATGCACTGTTTGGTGATACTTCTGGGCTGGGTGTCTTAGGATCACTGTACAGGGGGTGGTCAGCACTGATGGGGTGCTGTGGCGCGGGAAGGTCAGACCCTCCTTGTGTTGCGGTCACTGTTTGCCGGGGGAGTGTGCTGTGGCACCGTGCCTCTGCTGTTGGATCAATGCTGGGGTTCATGGGCTGGTGGTCCGTACAGCTCACCTCTGGATGTGCAGCTCATGGGGGGCCTTGGGGGGGTTGGTCTGTCTGGCCTGCTGCATGCTCCTCTGCCCATGGCGCTTTCATGGCTAGTGCACCCCTGCTTCCTGTCCTTGTCCCTGTGCATCACTGGATGTGCTACTGTGCATCTGCCCTGCTCCACTGCACATCCCTGGTTGCGCCATGGTGCATCGGGTGCGATATTCAGCTGTGTTGTGCAGGTGCACCTTGGCCTGCTCTTGGTTTGAATATCGTGCACGTTGCGCAATGGCGCACTGCTCTTGCGCCTGCTCCCACTATTGCGCATCTTTTTGGCACAGTCTGAATATCCCACTCAATGTGTTACATGTAAGGCCTTAATCAAGAATCCTGTTTGTATGAGTTTATTACAGCCGTAGTTGCTATATCATATCCATTTTATGACGTTGGAGAGGAACCTAAAATGTCACACAGGGGTGAAAGGTTGTAAATGCTCCTGTGAAGCCTGTGTGAGGGAGGATGCACGGATCAAAGAAATGTCATTTGAAACATGAGTCATGCTGAGGATTGCAAAATTAATACTTTGAAAAGACATCCTGTTTTTTTTATTAGATATATTTTTATATATAATCTGACAGAGGAGGAGCTAGCTGACCTCACACAAAAAGGGGTTGGCCAATACAGTTGTTTAAGGAATACTCTGTTTTACTTACACCCCTTTTTTACCTAGACTCCGACCAGGAAACATCTTTGGAGCACTTTTAAACAAGTATTTAGAAAGAGAGACAAATCTAAGTACTGTAAGTAGGAATTTGCACTGTTTAAACCTTGTTCTTTTAAAAGATTTGTATGTCTTGTGATATAAGAGTTCGGTATTTTGTGTCTTACATATTTTTAACTATTTTAGTAAAATTCTTTTTAGAACTTACTTGGTCTGTCTTTGACTTCTTTTTAGTTGTAAGAAAAGTATATGGTTATTGCAGATACTAAACATAAGCTTGAATGGTGGTACCAAACTGAAAAGAGCAGTGTTTTAAATCTGAGGTCTTTCTTAAAGCTTTTAAGGGTTCATCTCTGTATACCTGATTAGGTGCCCATAGGCAAAGATATCTAGCCCCCTGAAGACAGAAATATCTGAGCCTGTGCATTGGGTACGCTAGCAAGAGGTTCACAGTTTGAATCCCTCCAAGACTTGAGACCAAAGGTTGATCCGAACTCACAAAACAGACAAGAGGGTGGCCTTGTTCTGTTAAACTGTTCACAAGACTGCACTCAGAGGTTGGCACTTTGGGAGTAGAGGGCCTGGCCTGCTGAGTGGGTCTGTGACCATGTATTTCTCTGTTGTTAACTTTTTTAACATGTATTTATACATTTTGATTTTAATACAATTACACTGTGTGATGTCACAAATTGCTTTTGTCACTCTGTGACGATGATGTCATTAATATGTACACAACGTCCTCATACCATGTCTCACATGTCTTTTAAAAAAGGATTTGTGCTACAAAACGCGTCAAGACGTGTGTTTTTTTTTTTGTCAATGGCACTTTAATAAATTTCAGCACGCTTTAAGACTTTTTGATCAGCCTTTTATTGTGGTGGTGAGTGTGGGGTTTCTTAAAGAGACTCACCAAGTTAACTAAATGCAGATTTGCACCACATATTTCAGTGCCTTACCCGAGTGAAATGCAGCCTATGTGTATTTGCCCCAAATATTTCCAATAGTTTAGAAGAAAAATTACTCACAAATTTACATCTACTGGGTCACTGTTACTTCCTGGTCTTGTAGTGCAACCCCAGCTCCACCCACACGCTCAGCCACTGTATGACATGAACCAAGGGAAAGAACAGGGATAAGCTACATTATAGGCCTCGGGGGCAACTTTAACAACATTTTTAGACATTACAGTGAGCATTTGGTTATTAATCAAGGGCAATGGGCGACTAACAAGGGCCTTGTTAGTTGCCCAGTGCCCTTGAGTAATCACTAAATGGTTACTGTAATGTATAAAAATGTTGTTAAAGTTGCCTCCGAGGACTATAATGGAGCTTATCCCTGTCCTTTCCCTGGGTTCATGTCATGCAGTGGTTGAGTGCAGGGGAAATAAGAGTGAACCAGAAGAGATAAATTTATGAGTGATTTTTCTTCTAAACTAAATATTTGGGTAAAATACACATAGGCAGCATTTTACCCAGGTAAGGCACTGAAATATGTGGTGCACAGGGCTAGCCTGGTAGATCTCTTTAACTGAGTTTTAGTCTGTTTAATTACTTTCATGAGGAGCTATCTGTAGACATGCATGAGACTATACTGGCAAATGCCTGATTTCTAAGTGGAAGGCTGTGGTTCCTAGCTAAGAGATAATGGTTAGTAACAGATATTGTTGTTCTTGGAATTTCTGCAGCTGAAACAGGTAAGGTTATCCATTAAGGTGGGATAAACACACCACCATCTGACCCTGAGAGATGACCCTAGCAGAAGGCAGCATAAAGATGGGGTACAGGCAGTGTCTGGGTGCCCGCTAACATGGTGAGCTCTGTCATAACCATCGCAGCTACACTGGTTATTGTTTGTTATGTCAGCAGTATTCTCAGTACTGGACTGAATTAGCCCCTCAAGCTGAACTGTGACCCAACAAGAAGATTAGTGTTTCGTCTTCAGTTATTTACTTTGAGATGATTATGGACTTGGAATGCACAGAAGAAGATTTACTTTGTTTGTTTTTTTGTTTTGTTTTTCACTATTGTTTGTATTCATTTATAGTGAGTTTCATACTGTAGTTGCTGCTTCTATGTAAAGGTGGTGTGTTTGTTGTTGTATAAATTAGGTTTGTATGAGTGGTATAGGGATCATCTGTAAGACTGCAATGTGACAGACTGTAGCAGTGTGTGGTGACTTGCTGGCTAAGGTTGTACTTGAGAGTAACTTGAATGCAGGGGAGGCATGCTGATCATAGAAGTTCCTGACACAGTTTGGGTTATTTCAGGCTAATTCAGAAGTTGGGTTCCAGGGCACAGTTTATTAGGTTGGGTGTTACAATTTGTTGCCCAGGTGCAAGCAAGGGACCCTCATTATGTTTGTCTCAATGACATCAGCATTTTTAGCCTGTCAGAGATTGGGTATTTGCAGGGGTTAGAAGCGTTGGATGGGACAATGCAGTAATGAGACTGATAATACAGGAGGAGTCTGGGGTTTGCTGGTGAGGAGAAGGCCCAAACCTGAGTGAGTCACAGTTGCTGTTTCAAGGTACCTTGCCATTATCAAAAAAGTTGATACTGATGCAGCAGAGATAAGTTAATTCTGGAAACACTGAGTCCTTTATCTGAACTATTTCATGTAATGCAAAGTCGATGATTAATAAGACCATAATTATTCATTATATTGTTATAGATTGTAATATATGAATAATGCCATAACACTATCAGATCTCATGCAACAAACAGAGTATGTTGTAATATCATTGTTCTATCTCGTAATACAATACCATCATTTGGATCTCATAATACAATCATTCAAAGATCTGAATGATGATATTTCGAGAAAGAACATTACCGGATGCGGCCTAAATCCATCTACTCAGCGCAAGCTGTTTTCTACTGTAACTGTCATGTGCAGTAAAGAGCAGCTTCCTGCTGACAAGAAATTCACAGAAATGGCTCTTTCCCAAGGAAAGGGATACCAATCAAAAGAGGCAGAATGATGGTGGTAACATAGGAAAACCTAAATGTAGCACACGAGTGTCCAGTGCTGACAAGTTAAGTATTTGACTCGAGCACTGGCATAGTGGTAGCATTACAATGTTGTGGGACTAAAACAGAAAAGAAGAGAAAAGGAAAATCTGGTTTGTAGGGCAATAAGTGCAGAATTTTAAAGAAAAGAAATACAATTTGTAGCAGTTTACCACTGAGACTGTATTTTGGCAGGGGCACTTATATAGTAAGAAAAGTGAAAGTTTCTTGGATCAATATATTAGAAAAAATAACAGATAGGGGATTGTGTCTTACATGGCTAAAACTACCATCTTGTGTTCTGGTGACATTTTGGAATCTCTCAGGTGTCTCTCTTGAGGTTCACATCACCAGAACCTGTTGATGGTATTATAGCCTCACAATACACAGTCGACTAACTATTATTCGTTTTGTAATCACCATGCTTTGATATTCCAGAACATTCTGTGATCTTTCTAGAGAAAATCCCCATCTCCCTGCCTGTAGCACAACCGCAGGGCCACCAGAGATAGTTTCTTCAGAAATATTGCAAAATATCTGTAAATATTTGACCATGGAAACTGTGGCAACTGCACTCTATATGAAGTAAATCTCAGTGTGTGCTCTACATGCCCCTTTGTGCTTATTGCAAGTAGGGCCACAGGTCTGACTCAGGCAGAAACACTCAGAAGCCTGGAAACCAGAGTAAACAGGGCTTTCACTGTAGGGAGCGTTTCCATTGAGTAGTGCAAACTCAAGACAGGGAAAGGTCCTGGTTCTTTCCCATGACATGGTAAATCCTGAGGGCAGACCAGGAAGTCTGTGTATCAGTTTCAAAATGTTTTTTTTTTTTAACTTTCTTTAGTAATATTATCAGCAATGCAAAATAGACATGGCAGTGTTATAGTCACAGCAAGTACACATTAAGTTCTTTCAAACTAACAGTCTGAATTGATTAGAAAAAAGTGATAATGCACCATTTTTACATTTGGTTATGGAGGCATTTGGATATCATATTACTACAGTAAAGTGTATGGTCTCAGTACATTTGGGATTAGAGTGTGTATGTTCTTTCATTTCATTTTATTTTTTATGCTCATAAGCAAGACGAGCAGTACTGCCCATTTTCACAAGGGACAAGTCTGTTCTGCCAGGAGCATCCGGTATTAAAGGGGTGAGGAGTCAGGAGATCTTCCATGAACTACCACATCCCCAAATCCACAGTAATACGTGACCCAATACTACTTAGTTAACTATGTTCCTCCCACAGCATTACCTTTCATCTGGCTTGTAGCTGGCTCATCGGCAGGGCCAGTTCTAAGACCCCCCCCCCCAGTCTCTGATTCTGCTTGTGCCATTTCCCAGCTGGTACATCTAGTAATATATATTTCCTTCCTCTTCTGCACCCTAAATGTTAGGTGCTCCGTATCTACTATTTCACGCATTATTGTCTTCCATCTTGGAATTGTACGAGGTTCAGCTTGCAGCCATTTATGTGTTATGGCCTTTGGCATTGCTGCTACTCAGACATGCCAAAGATAGGTGGTCTCTTTCCCCTATACAGACTGTGGATTCAGGCCCAGTACTAGATTGCTGCATTCTAATGGTGTACCCAGGCCAAAGACCTCTTGGAGAAGTCTGCTCACCTCCTGCCAGTATGATCTGAGAGTCAGACAGGACCAGATGTGGCTATGGATTCCCACGGGAGTCTCCACACAGCCTCCAGAATGCAGTCATGGAAGTCAGATCCCACTTCACTTTACTAACTGGGGTTACAAAATATCTAGTTCTTACTTTCCAGTGGAATTGCCGCCATGTGGGGAAAGAGGAGGGATGAAATGAGCCTTTCCAAACTTGCTCCCCATTCTTTTTGGGTACGTTCAAAATTAACCTTCCTCTGCCACTTTGCAGTGAGATGTGAAGCTGCTGCTACCCTATCCAGTGCCATGAACTGGTCATTTTTTATGCCAATAAAATGTTATTGAAAATAAAACTATAACAGCAATCCAGAAAGCAGTACAACAATTGATGTTAGTATCTCACCCCCCATAGGGGGGTGAGATACTAACAACAACAAAAATGGAAAGGGACCTGGGGGTAGTCATATCAGATTACCTGAAGGTGGGCAAGCAATGTGAGAGGGCAGGAAGGAGGGCTGGGGGGATACTGGGATGCATAGGGAGAGGCATCACCAGTAGAAAACAGGAAGTTATTATCCCTCTGTACAGACAGCTGGTCAGACCACATCTGGAGTACTGCGTGCAGTTCTGGAGACCCAATCTCCTAAAAGACATAGACAGGATGGAAGCTGTCAGAGGAGGACAACTAAAATGGTGCAGGGTCTGCACGGAAGACATGAAGAGAGACTTAGGAGCTTAATATGTATAGCCTCGAGGAAAGGAGGGAGAGGGGACATGATAGAAACTTTCAAGTACCTCAAGGAATCAACAAAGTCCAAGAGGGTAGCATCTTTCAAAAGAGGTGTTCAAGAACAAGGGGCTCAATTTGAAGATAGAGGGCAGCTCAGAGGTAATTTAAGTATTTTTTCACAGAGAGTTTGTGGATGCATGGAGCGGCCTTCCGGAGGAGGTTGTGGAGTCAAAAACAGTGGTGGAATTCAAGCATGCATGGGACAGTCATAAGGCAATTCTAGGGGGTGGGGGCAGGAAGAAGTAGGCTGTTGGTTAACTAGGATCTGCAGCTTATCCATTAGGTAGGGAAATGGGCAGACTGGGTGGGCCAAGCGGTCCTTATCTGTTGTCAAATTCTAATGTTTCTAACTATAAAAAAGATGAACCTGTTACTGTTAATTGAAATACTGAAAGAGTATTTTATAATGAAACATATACCTTCAAAGATACAATACTGTCATTAAACTGGAATTAATATTAAAAATACCAAAAATTAAAGGAAAACAACTATTCCTAATACATACTGTAAGCATAATAAAAAACTAAATTAACTATCTTAATTTTCTATAAAAACTATAGAACAAAATTAAGTAGAAATATAGGAACCCCAAACTTACTGAAATAATTACAGAACCTAAAAAAAGAAATTAAGAGAAAAAAAGAGAGAGAGATAAAGTAGAAGAAAGGAAAGAGAAAGAAAATAAAAAGCAATGGCCATGAACTGGTACATAAGTGAGATGGCCCCCTTCTGTGGGAGCGTACGTACTAGTGTAATAAAAGATATCCTGGGATTTTTCTGTCCTTGTGTCTGTCTGTGTTCCTGTCTAAATCTGCAATTTAAAAAGTCTCTTGTTTGAATGCATCTAAACCTGCCAGTGAGATGCAATCCAAATTCCTGTTTTAGATCTTCTAATGTTTTTATCACATTTCCTCTTCTGGTCCCTCACCTTGCTCCCCTCTCTATTGATAGAAACATAGATAATGACAGCAACAAAAAACAAAGGTCCATCTAGTTTGCTCAGAGTTTCCTATCTGCTTTAGGACCACTCGTCCATATGGAATTTTATCTCTTTTGGTCCATCCCCCTGCTCCCTTCCCTATTGACAGAAACATAGATAATGATGGCAGGAAAGATCTAAGGTATTTATGCTCCTTATCACCACTGGACCCTAGCTTATCCAGCCCGGTCACCCATCATCCAGCCCTGTCACCAGACATCTGCAGGACTTACCAGGCTCTGAAGGTCCCCCAAAGATTACCCCCACATGGTGGGACCAGGGCAGGGAGGGCCATCCTTTCCATACTCAGAGTCCTAATCCAAATATTGGAGCCAGAGCCCTTTGGCAGGGCAGGGCCTGTAGTGGGCTGGTGCCATACTGCCAGCATGGTATGTCTACTTTCTCTCCCTTGCCCCGCCCACCTCCCCAGTGTCAGGCAGTGTCCCTGGCCCTTGGCAGGGGTCGCTAGAGTGGCAGACTGGCCCTGATGCCCTCTCATCCTGACTGGGAGCACCTCCCCAGGCCATGAAGCTGCCCAGCTGGCTTCTTAGACTCACTTCTGAACTTGGGTCACCAGCATGGGAGCACACAGCACTACCCACTGGGCCACTGGGCGGCCCTAAACTGGTGTTTTTAATTTCTTACATTTAACTGCTATGCTACCTATGTCCAACAACTACCCAGCAAATACAAGCAAGCAAACATGACTGGCATTGGCCAATGCTTGTTTTCAATTTGTATATGTGTGCAAGGAAAGGATTATATAGGAAAAGAACATTTCATTTTTACGTTCGCTTGTGCACATGTGCAGGGAACGTTTTGGGAGAGTAGCACACTTGAAGGTGTGCATCTCCCATCCAATGCACTGCTCCCTTGAGCAGGCATGGCGGTCCTGCACCAATGGGTGCAGGAGCTCAGTATAACAGCGGTGTTCCTCTGCTTCAAAGAAGAATACGCTGCCATGCTAAGTCGCCGCCGTCCCCTCGTCAGTAGCTCCCCAGTAGCACGTTACGCCCGGCCCCCAAAGCTTTCCTGCCATGCTGAGGCCCACCGCGTGGCAAGTTGTTTGTTTTGCCGGCGGGGGTGCCCAATCCTCGCTGGCCCTCGCCCCCGCTGTAGTTTTTCAACGGGTGCCCAATCCCCATCGGCCTCGGCCCCCACACATCTTCTGCCACGCTGGGAGCCCACCCCAGCATGGCAAATGTCCCACTGCTCTTTTTTTTTTTCCTGTAAACAAAAACGTCCCGCAGCCGCCTCCCAACCCCTCCCACAACCCACACCCACCCACTGCACCCAGCCTCCCCACACCCCCACCCCATGCTTACCTCCAGACTCTGGTACGACGATCTTGGTGGACCGGGAACACGTCTGCACTCTTCAAAGCCGACCGTGAACTGAGGAAATGCCGTAAGCTGTATAATGGGCTACATTGGGGGGTTTCAACTTATTGCATATCTCAGTCATTTTTGGAATTTTTGCACCAAATTTTCAACATGGGATTTTGGGATCCTTCTCATGAATGATGTCACTGTCATGGCGTTATTTGGGCCAGAAGGGTGAATTTGCGGGCACTGCGCGATCACTCTGGCAATCACCCGCTGGCCTGAATAACGCCATGACGGTGACATCATCTTCCTACAGTTTGACCATTTTTTGCAAGTTACAGCAGTGTATCTTCACCAACAGAGAAAAAACATTATGTGTGAACCAAACAAGTCAGCCAGGATTGGGGTCAAGAGCACCAAAACCCTGAAACGTCTGCACTGGTGACTTAAAACACAGATCAGGAGGACAAGGCCAAGGTTACAGTATCTATAAAGCCAGTGCAGACACAAAAGGATAAGCAACAGAAAGGACTCCCAGCTGTCCAAGTCAGCTGTTATGGAATGTTGAGTCTGGGCTTGTATCTTTTTACGGGACTGTCATAGCTGAATTCTGTGTAACTAGTTGCTTTCTGTGATTTCATCCTTGGGCAACTACAGAGTTAAATCTTTAACTACTGACTATGCTCCAGTGAAGTAATGAAATGTGCTGTAGTTGGTAATTTTGAATGTTTTCTACCAGTAACAAAACAGTCTCCTCTAATTATGCCTATGCATAACAGTCCTCAAGCAAAGTAATTATTACATGCTCTCACGTGAACTACTACAAAGTTTTCTTCAAATTGCCCCTCCTCCAGCCTGAAGAGGTGGCAAGCGGATGCTGTCACAGCTGACAGCCATGCTGCTCTTTGGTTGATCAGCGTAGCGAATACGAACTCCAGGCAGCCCTTGCCCTATATCTCTGTGATGCATCTGGCCTGCATTCAGCCTCAGTATTGGATTCCAGACCTCACATGCAAATCCCTATCTGCTGAGCCGCTGGATACTCCAGATAATTTGGGCACAAAATGAAGAAAGGGACAATACATAAACTATACATCAAACACTAAAAGTGCCAAATTTGGCTAAAGTAAAATTAACCTGACTCACTTAAAAAAATGAATACACATTAAAATACCCTACACCACCACCAGTCAGTGCAAGCTGGTGCTTTCTGATCTCCCCCGAGGTCTGAAGTTCCACTGGGCTCCATGCTGGTCCCCATTTTTCTTGTTTTAATTTTCTTCAACAGTCATGCTTATACCCATTTTAATGATGAGCCACTGCAAGAGTGAGTCATTGAATGTGCCAAAACCTGGCATTTGTTGACAGTGACAAAGTCAGTCTAAAGGAACTCGGTTTCTCTTTGGAACATCAGCACTTAACATCATGACACAGCACTTTTTAGAGGGAGACGGGCACACACTGATCATGTCCAAGTAGTTGACAAGCCACATGAGTTGAAGTAACTAATTTGTGATGCTGAACATGGAAAACTCCTTACACTGTGCATATCTTAGTGGCATTTCCAGCTCTCTCACAAGAGAAGTACCGAGCTACTGAAAGGGACTTGTTTTACATTATTATGTAAGTCCCCCAAAACAGGCTTACCTTTATGGGAGGTCTTGCTCCGTGTCTCCCCACAGGTCTTGGGGGTTGGTCAGTGGCTCTGGAGGGATTCGGACCTGTTTGGTCTGTGGGTAGCTCTTCATGGCTCAGGTCACGCCATGGTAGTGTTCTGGCTCTTGCCGGGTGGGCCAGGCACTGCTTTTCTTTCCTGTACCTCCAGGCACACATCTTGGGGTGCTGTTTGGTCCCGGGGGGTTGCCGTGGCAATGGGACTGTGGTTTGTACATAGTTATGATGGCCATGCTATTGGGCATGCACAGCCTCTGGTAAAGATAAAATTTAATGAAGCAACTGCTCCAGTCCAAGGTTTGGTCTTTGCCTGGGTTGGTCTGGCTCCAGACATGAGGGATGTAAATAAATAAATAAATAAATGTAGATAAAGATGGCAGTTCTGTACACACGGAGCAGGTGCAGCCGCCAAGTGTGGGGAAATATAAAGGAGCAGTAGCTCCTTTTAGGGCAGTAGTTTCGGTGCCAGCTTGCACCCTTTAGGGGCAGATGTAAATAGTTATTTACCTGGGACTACGGGTCCCATAGGGCATCAGGTAGCACAGTGATTTGGCGCTCATGAGATGGTCCAGGATTGTACCACAGGATTTTTAGTGCCTTTGGATTGGAGGAAATAAAAAGGAGAGTGTAGGAGAAGGAGAAGGAGAGATTGGAGAGGGAGCAGAGTGAGAGGAGGAGGTCAGAGTGGGGCGTTCACCAGATCAGCCATGTGGCCAGGTGTTTTGTTTGTTTTTGGGCTTCTCAATGAGTTGGGAACAGGATGTGGTATCGGCTGTTGTCTAGGAGCTCTGTTTTGGGCTAGACTGCCCAGCAGGTCCCTCGGAGGGGACCAAAGGAGAAGTTGCTGCCTACAAGGGAGCACGTCTGGAGGGTTCAGAAACATGTGGTGAGGGGGCTATAGTGGTGGGCCAAGGGTCTGGGACTCCCCTCAGGTCCTAGTCTGCCACTCTAGCTGAGACTGGTTGTTCCTGAGCTCTGTACCCTGAAGGAGCCAGCACTGAGGGTGGCTGTGGAACTGGGGCAGTTGCCTCTCAGAAATGTGGCCTCAATGGACATGGAGGGAGGAGTGGACAAAGAGGGTGGCCTTTGCAGGGTTGGCCATCCCCTGTAGTGTACATGCTCCTCACTGGGAGCTGGCAGAGAAGCTGGAGGAAAGGAAAACGGTGTGCTGCCTGCTATTTAGGGGCATTATACGGCCAGGACTTTTGCTGCCTGCTCCAAGGCGCTAATACGGCCACGTGTTTGCTGCCTGTGTTTGAACTGCTGGCTTTCCAGCCTAAAAAGTAGCTGCTTGAACTAACTCACTCATGTTGTGACCTCTACAGTCCAGAGCACCACTAGCTTTGAGGTGAACATTTTAGTCCAGAGCCATCAATTTGTGTTTTACTGCTCCATGGAGTGGTTTTTTTCTGTTTTTATCAACTTTTCATTAAATGAGATCCCTTGTTTTCTGCAGTTCTGGTGTTTGTCTCATTTGTTGAAGAAACTGTTTTGCTGCTAAAAGAAGTTGCCTCCACAGCCAGTTCCAGTATGTTCCAGGGTTTGATCCCAAAGAACCAACGCACCACTGAAGAAGATGTTGAGATACCTTCCTGGTGAAGACACCCTACAAAGGCCTGTGGGTGAAGTTGACAAGGCCAGGCAGGAGAAGGTCAGCATAATTCCCTCCAGTATTCCAGTGCGTCAACCAGAAGGTCCGGGCACACCCCTCAATGGAGCTAGTCCATTACCTGCAACACCCGAGGAAATCCAGGTACTGTTTTCCTGTTTCTATTTCTGGACTGTGTTTCTTGGCTGTACAGTGCCCCCCTCCGTAAGATACCACCTGGATACCCCTAGAACTAGGAGAGGGGCTTACAATGTGGGGGCTCATCTGGGATCTGATTTTGGGGTGCACCAGCCATGTGAACTTAAAGTTGGGTGCTTGGTAAGCTGTGGAAGTCCCCCCATAGCTGGACTACAAATTGTGCAGTTAGGATGGCGCACATGAAAAAGGACAATTCGCGCCTTTTCTGAGAAGCCGCAGTTGCCATTTGCTCCATCTGTTGCATCTAGATGGAGAGCACATGTGGACCTTGTGGGAGTAGAGACTGAACAGTGGGGAATGCCCTTCTTTTACCTAGGACCCAGATATGGGGGGGTGGTCTGCCCAACAAACCTTCAGTGTCTGACGTATCTGAACTGAAATGCAGCCAATTCAGAGACTTTTGAACTGTTTGCGGACAATAGGGATTTGGAGAAAGATTGTGTATTAATGAAAAAATGGAAAAAAAATGTGACTAAATGTTTATGCACTGCTGGTGTGGTGTATAGTAACTATTAATAGTTGCACGTATGCAATGCTGTATTCAGAATTAGTTGCACATTGTTTAAAATGTGCTTACTATTTCGAGGGGGAAATATTTTTATCTTGGGGAAAGTTAAAGAAAATGTGCAAATTGGCAATGGGGCCAATTAGTTAAAGTGGTTTCTCTAGCTTTAATGTTGTCTTATAGAATGGTAAACAGTGAGCAAGTGTATACAGTAATGCTACTTTAAGGTGATTTGCTAACTGTTGCTAAAATTTCTGCTTTTGCTATATAAGTGTGTTTCTATTCAATTTTTCCAGGCAGTCCAATACAGGTAGCTGGCAGCAAATAAGTTGGGTAAGTGGTAAAAGTGTTGTAGAGTATGGAAACCCTGGGCCGCCACCATGTGAACTAAAAGCAATATGTCTGTAGGTTAATTTCCATGCAAGTTCTAACCTTAGCTTTACTCAGAAGCGGGCAAGGTGCGTCTGATTGAGGGCCACCAGCCAGTAACAATAGAGATTCAGAAGTTTCTTCCAGACACCACTACATACATTCCCAGAAGGAGTCACTGCAACATTCAATAGTGGTAACTGTTGTGTTTATTGCAAATAAAACTTAAACAGTCGCTCACTGTGCAATAATTCAAGAATACTGAGGATATGCAACAAAAAGCATGCTAGCCCCTGTAGGTTCAGCAGGTGTGTCACCAAGGGAGGAGAACCTGGGATGCCGTCGGCCAAGCTGAGCTTTTGCTTTTCCTTGGAGGCTTGGTCGGCAGGTGGCCAGGTAGGGATTAGTTAAGGGACTGGAGACGCCATCAGTCGGGCCAAGTTTTGGGGCTTATGTAGATTTGGTCAGTGGGTGGCCCAGCTGGAAAGTGATACCCACGTGGTTTAAAGAGCTGGGTTTGTGTCTGGCAAGTACGTCGTCCCGGGCATATTAGTGAGCCAGGTTGGTATTCATTGAGGTAGTGATAGCTCGAGTAGAGTATAAGAATAGTGTAAATTATTGTTGATGGGTTGTGGCTCACTGGGACTGCAAGCATTTAAAGAGGGGATAGTGGAAGTCCCCCAGAATGGGCTTACCTTTATGAGAGCTCTTGCTCCATGTCTCCCCAACAGTTTTGAGGGTTGGTCCGTGGCTCTGGAGGGATTCAGACCACTTTGGTCTGTGGTTGGCTCTTTGAGGCTTCGTCCACCCTATGGTGGTGTCATGGCTCCTGCTGGGAAGGCCAGGTGCTGCTTTTCTATCCCATGCCTCCGGGCATACATCTTTGGGTGCTGTTCAGTCTTGGAGGGTTGCTGTGGCAACTGGACTGCAGTTTGTAAATAGCTATGACAGCCACGCTACTGGGCATGCACGTGCGCCGGTAAAGATAAAATTTAACAGAGTTGCTGCCCCAGTCCTGGGTTTGGTCTTTGTTGGGGTTGGCCGGGCCTGGGACATGGGGTATGTAAATAAATAAATAAATAAATGTAGATAAAGATGTCGGTTCCGTGCATACTGAGTATGTGCGGCCACTGAGTGTGGAGAAATTTACAGGAGAAGCATCTCCTTTTGGGGTAGTAGTTTCGGTGCCGGCAGGCGCCATTTGGGGGCAGATGTAAATAGTTATTTGATTGGGACCACGGATCCCATAGGGCATTAGGTAGCATAGTGATCTGACGCTCTTGAGATGGTCTGGGATTGGACCAGTGGGTTTTTGGTGCCTTTGGATTGGAGGGAATAAAAAGGAGAGTGCAGGGGAGGAGAAGGAGAGATTGGAGAGGGAGCAGAGTGAGAGAAGGAGGCCAGAGTGGACATGCGCTCACTCGGCCATGTGGCGGGGTGTTTTGTTTAAGTAGACACACTCCGTACAGGCCGGAAAAAGATCATCACTCCAATTATTTATGGTAAAATTAGCTTTTTAATCCAACTAAGATTTCACAGCAGCAGCAGTAGTAGTAGAAAAATTACATTTCAGCAATAATAAAAACAGCCAAACAGTATGGAAAGTGTCCAAAGTGGTTCTGTAATGCTAAACTGGCTAAAATTAGCAATTTTCACTTCGCGGACTACAGGCTGAGCCATGCCGAATGCCCCAGTCACAGCCGTTAATGTTTCAACTTTTAAACCAAAGTCTTCCTCAGAACATGTGACCATGATGTAGGTGCTCAGTTATCAGTGTAAAATTTAAAGTGACAGTGCAAACTGCTTTCAATAAGTGCAAACATATCAGATAATAGCAGCTTAAGTCACGCGTGCTAAAAAGTGCAAAGGGGAAACCATTTGATACACATATATATGCAAACGGTGCTATAAAGTGCAGCAATATAAATAACAAACAAGACATATCTATAGCAGCAGAACATGAAGCAGGATGGAGTAATGTATAGCAGTGGCAAATAAATATATTCAGTTCATTTTAAATTATGTAGGGGAACAGCATCATTCAGCCCTTTTTTCTCACAGTATTAAATGTCACAATCCAAAAAGCCTCCCTTTTTAAAAGTTTGTCTCTCAGTTTACCCACTCTCTGATCAAGGGAAACTTTTTCCACAACACAAAACTGCAGTAGAGAAACAGAGAGGTGTTGTGCCTCTTTAAAATGTCTGGCAATAGCATATGTTTCGTTATTATTTCTTATTGCCACCTTATGTTCGGCTATTTGCAATTTTAATGCACGTTTTGTCTGGCCGACATAGTAAATTCCACATGGGCAAGTTAGAACATAAACCATGCCTACAGTATTGCAATTTATAAAGCTTTCAATAGTAAACCCTCTTCCTGTCCTTGGGTGCATGTGTGAAAGAATTTGTATTTCAAGTATTGCCACAGCAAACACAGTGGCCACATTTGAAGTTTCCTACACAGGGTTGAGAGTCGAGAGAGAGATCCTTCACGAGGCACCTGACACCTAGAGATGACTGGGTATTCAGCTGGAGTGGAATGCTGATAGCCACTGACAAGGTCATGTGTGCATGTGCTCATCACTGCAGGATAGGGTATACCTGGTAGGATAAAACCGGAGGAAAATCCTTGGCCAAGTTGGGTGATGAAATGCTAAGTTTACAATTACAGTGTGAGATGGAGACTTCTCTGTTTGGGCAGTATCTTTTGCATGTGGGAAAATGTAATTCTGAGGAGTATGATGACAGCCATCATTCCTAATTGGTGACAGTTTTTTTTTTTTGGCCTCCTCCAGATAGGTCTGCATTCCCCTTCGGACACCCCGCCCCATCTCCCAGCTTTTCATGGTCTTACTTGCTTTTCCCTGACTGCCCCATGGCTTGCCCCCGTGACAGTGTGTGCAGAATCCCCAACTGCCACTGCACATGAAACATTTCCTGGGGAAGTGTGTCATGTCACCAGTGCAGGGCCTGTAAAGGGTCAATCCATCATTCTGCCCCAGCCTAGTACTCTTTCCTCCACTTTTCTTCCTTCCCTTGAGACACTGGCCTGCGGAGAGATGCAAGCAAATACACAAGTGTGGAGTGTACCACTTGCCAGCAACTCCCTTCCATTGAGCTGCTCCTGGGTGTACTGTCACCTGTGGTCACCCAAGGGCCAGTTGTGCACCGGAGCTGGCTGCCCTCCTTCCTCAGAAGAGGAGGTTGTCCTCTGGGGTGCTCGATCCTCCTCCCTCTGGCCAGACCCTGACAACTTGGCTCATTTCTGAACCCAGGTCGCCGGCATCACAAGCAGTAGTGCTGCCACTGCACCGATGGGACAGCCCACATGGAACAGTCATGAGTTATGATAGTAGAGGATTTTCAGCCGCCAGCAATATAATGTTCGAAACATTAAAGCAGTAGTGTATCGAAAAGCAACTTTTAGCTACAATTAAGAAAAAGATTAGCATATCTGTCAAATGTACTTCTCTAGGTACCTCCTCTGTTACACGCCGTAAGCCTTTTTTTAATTTTTTATCCTAACCCTTGCCAGGTCTACAGTGCTATTCCACTGCAAAATGTGGTTGTCATCTATTTTTGTTTGGGGGGATAGAAAAAATCAATTAAAACATTTACAAAATATTCAAATTGTGGTGGAATTAGAAAATTGTACTACCAAATTGAACTGAAACATTGGCACTTGCCCAAAAGTAGTTTATCGTAGAAGTAAAAGTCTTAAAGATGTTTTAGTACATAGTCATTTTGAAGATAAAAACAAAACTCAGGAATTAATCTACCATAGGGTTCCTATAGATGTGGTAGCTGTAACGTTTGTAGCTTTATGACCCAGGGTAAGGAATTTGTAAGTCCTGTAAATAATAGAAAATTCGGCATTCAATAATTCATTAATTGCAGAACACCTTTTATCATCTATGCAATTTGGTGCGACTGCCCCACTTTATATATAGGAAGAACTCCCAGAACTGCAAAAGAGCACCTTCAAGAACATATTAGAGCAGTAAAAAGTCCTGATTCAGACTCACCTGTAGATATACATTGGCATCAACATCATGGATCAGATGTTAATACATTTCATTTTGCATATATTGCACAAGTGCAGAGAAATAGTGGGGGGGGGTAGAGAACAAACATAACTACTGTACAGCTGGAAAGCCGTTTAATCTTTGAACTACTGTAGGAGCATTAAGTCCTGATGGACTAAATGAAGACTGGGGTGTTAAGCCATATTTATGATAAACTTAATTTATACTGTAATATTCTACTATGATTATGAAATTATTATAAAGCAAAATAGATCTCTCTTATTACTATCCCAGAAACTGAAAATATTTATTATTGATAAGTCATTTTCTCTCCAGCTTTTTGGAACTAAATTGTTATTACACTACCTTTAAAACAATGTTGTCACTTTTTAGGGGTTTGTATGGTATGGGTATTTTTGCCAGTATATATGCATGGATACTATTAAGCAAGATTTGAATTAATGAAATACTGTATTGTACTGTCACTGTAATGTGGCACTTTAAGTTGAAGCCATATACTGCCTAGTGAGATGCCCCCCTCCCCGGGAAGAACCTAATCAAGGTTCAGAAGTGCTGGGTACTGTGTTTGTCGGCTGGGGCTTTGTTAGAAGTGACCCAGAATAAACTTATTTTTTCATTCATCTGCATTGTCTCTACTGACTCCTGTGGCTTCTGTGATTTGCAGTAAGCACCTACCATTCATTTGTTCCTAGTTCTGGATTTTTTCTGTGGCGGCTGCCCCTCTCATAGTTTGTGGCACTGGTTGTCTTGTTTGGTAGAACTGGAAGATGCCTGGGATCCTTTATAGTAAAATAAAGGTTGGGTCAGATTTTTGGCCCAATTTTGTTGCACTGCTGCTTTAATGTAACTTTGATGTACGATGTTTAAAACATTACAGCATTGTCTGCTGAAATGCATCATTTGCATTATTAGTTAAATTATGTACTGAAATTCTGGGACTGTCAATTTTATGTCTGATAAAACACGTGAAAAAAAAGACTGCATTGGTGAAATTAATCTATTAGATCTCTGTTCTAAAATGTGGATATGAATATAAGAAACACCAGCAGAAGAGGGCCAAAATGGTCTATCAAGTCTGCTTGTTGAGGAGCTCATGTATCCTTATTACATGCAGGTCCACCCTATCCATTATCCCAACCTTCCACCTGACTTTATCCCACTCTCTTTTAAAACCCCCAACTGTTTTATGATTTACTACCCTCTCTATCAGTGCATACACCGTGTCAGCACTCTCTCTGTGACATGCTTCCTGGCCTACTTCTTGTACCTACCCCTGCTAGCTTGTAGCTATTCCTATGATATTCCTATTTTAGCTGATGCTAAAATGATCTCCAAGGTCAACCCTGTTTACACCTTTGAAATATTTGAAGGTCTCAATCATGTCCCACCTCTCTCCCCTTCTCAAGCGAGTACATATTAAGGTTCATTAGTCTCTGTTCACGCAGGATGTCCTGTTGCCCTTGAATCATCTGTGTAGCCTTTCACTGCACTGCCTCAAGCTGATTTATACCTTTCTTAGGTAGGGGCCACAGTACTGCACACAGTACTCCACATGTGGCCACACAGTACTCCACATGTGGCCACACCATGGATCTGCATGGGGCAGAATGACCTCCTTCCTCTTACTGGTGAACCCCCAAGAAATGCAACCTAGCATCTTATTTGCCTTCACCACTGCCTTTTTGTGTTGCATTGAAGGTTTCAGGTTTCTTGTGATCACTATGCCCAGATCCTTCTCCTCATCTAAGACTGTGACCATCACAGCACCAAGTCTGTGCTCAGCTCAGTGGTTATTGCAACCAGTGCTCATTAACTTACACTTTTATGCAATTAACCCCAGCTGTCAGACAGGATCAGGCAAAGTTGGAGAGGTGGTCTGGAATCTAAGGTCTCTGATGCCTTTCTCTATATTCACCCTCCCACATAACTTGATGTTATCTGAAAAGAGGCATATTTTGCCTTTGATGCTGTTCCCCTGTAGTTAATGAACACATTGAATAGGACTGGACCATGCACTAACCCGAGGAACTGCTCTGGTAACCTCTCTAATCCTCAAGTGCTCACTCCTACCACCTCCCAGTGAGTTCTCACCCCTAGCCAGTTTGCCACCCACCTGGCCACTTTTTCCCTGCCCCCTGTCCTCCAGGTTTTTGATCAACCGCTTATGACTGAGTCAAAGGTCTTACTGAAATACTGGTACAATATATCAACCAACTGGCCCCTGTCTATGGCCCTAGTGACCCAACTGAAGAAGCTGATCAGATTTGTTTGGCAAGAACTTACTACCATAAACGCATGTGCTCTCTCATCACCTGTTTGTCTCAAAGAACTCAACCAACCTTTCCTTTAGAGCAGTTTCCATCAGCTTGCCAACAACTGATGTCAAGCCAACTGGTCCCGGCTCATCCCTTGGCCTGCTCTTGTGCAGAGGTATCACATCCACTATCCTCCACTCATGCAGCACAATGCCTGTGTCCAAAGAGCAGTTGAACAGGCCAGCTTGGGGTGATGCAGAAACTTTCACCAGCTCTCTAAGCACCCCCAGGTGCATGCCACCCTGCTCTGGGGACTTGTCTACCTTAAGGGCTTTGAGCCCTTTGAGGACTCTGTCCTTTGTAATTGCATCCTCACACAACCACACAGCCCCCACCTATTCCTCTCTTCCATGGTGGAACTGGTCCATCCTTCTCCTTCATGAAGACTAAAAAAAAGTATTCATTTATTATTTCTGCCTTTTCTCTATTGTTCACCACCCACTACACCCCTTTCTTTAGCATTACTATACCTTCCTTTGTTGATCTTTTCTCCTAGATGTATTGAAAAAGGTCTTGACACCCTTCTTGACTCCCTCAGCTATCTGCAGCTCCATCCCCTCCTTGGTCTGCTGTGCCAGCCTGCTACTTGACTTTAAATTTCTCCAAGTACTCAGTCCTGTCCTATTCTCTCTTGGTCTTCCTCTACTTTCTGAATGAAGCCCTATTTTCTCTCACGACTTTACCCACTCCCTCCATAAATCAAAGTGGCTTCCTTCATCCAGTTCTTCTTTTCTCCTGTTTAAGGTAGGTTGTGGTGACAGCCTGAACCCCCTCCTGGATCAAGAACCACCTTTACTCCTCCTCTTCCATCTCCTCCTGAGGGCTGTGAGTCTCTCCACCAATATTGCCCCCATGCACACAACATCCACCTTCCTGAGTTTCAGAAAGCAAGCTTTTGTGTACAACACTTCTCATCCCAAACCTATTCGAAACCGCATTGACCGGTGATCACTCTCTCTCTCTCTCATGGGCTCAGTGACTGATGCTTCTGACTGGATCACCATTTGTCAGCACTAGGTCCAGGACGTCCTGATCTGTGGTGGGCTCTGTCACCCCTGCATCAAAAACCCATTCTGGACTGTATTTAGGCACTTAGGAGGCAAAAGAGCTTTAATTGGTATTGAGCTGAGGAGAAGGCCAAAGGCTGGCTCTGGAGCAGTTGTTTCTTACTGGGCTATAGGGAGGGGAGTTCAAGGACAAAATGCCGACCTTTGGGTACTTTGGGTCTCGGAGGCAACAAGGGTACAACATTCTGAGCTACAGGGAGGAAGTAGGAGGGCAGCACTTCCTGTTTCTATGACCCTCAAAATGCACCAGCATGTACCAAAACCACAACATTTTCTGGGGGTCTCGGCAGCCCCTAGACCTCCAGCCCATAGTTCCCATTTTAAAACCTTAAGGGCTTTGAGTCCTTTGAGGACTTCTCCTAATCAAACTTAAAACTCATGGCCTATGCAAATTATCCAATAACTTTTTTTGCAGCTATTTGTCAGGAAGACCTGCCCTCTCCTTTACCGCTTACAAGTGGAGTCCCCCGGGGATGCATCCTAGACCCCTTACTATTTTCTATTTACATAAACTCCTTAAGTGACAGCATCCACAAAACCAAACTGCACTTCTTTGCAGATGATACTGTCCTCTACACTTCGAAACCCTCTCTATCTGGCATTGGTGTCAAACTCCAATCAGAATTTAATCAGCTTCAACACAATCTGCTAAGATCTAAGCTATTACTAAATGCAAAAAAAATAAAATAATAATAATAATGTTCTTTCTGCCCCCACACTCTTTAACCATGCTGCATAAATCTGGCACTCCTCTATCCATTACAACCTGGTTAGGGGACACACTTAAGGTGGTAGACTCATTCAAATATCTTAATATCGTGGACTTTTACTAGACAATAACCTCTCCTTCATGGCTCACATTGAATCCCTAACAAAGAAACTAACAATGAGATTAGAATTTTTTACAGGAATAAATCTCTCCTTCCCACTGATGTAAGGAAAAGGCTTGTCCAAGCCACCTTCCTTCCCCTTATTGATTATGTGAATATAATTTACCACAACTGCACAGCTTCCTATCTATGCAAGCTGGACATGTTGTTCCATCATGCTGTTTGATTTATTATAAGCACCCCACTCACCCCACTGGGACTTATACTTGGCAGTAGGTTGGACATCCCTTACCACTACAAGGATGATACATATTTGTACCTGGACCTATAAATCAACACTAAATAAACTCCCCTATCATATTTTGACCCTGTTCCATTGTTTCCTTAGTTGTTAATCTAGGTGATGGAGGGGGTGAGGGCAAAAAGAGCAGTATACCTGAAGTTCAGAAGGACAGGAAGGGAGGAAGACAGAGATGAGTACACCAAATGGTCTAAAGACGTGACCAAGAGGGTAAGGGGTGTGAAAGCCACAAGGAAACTCAGATTAGTGCAGGGAATTAAAGGGGGGGGAGAAATACTTTTTTAGATACATCAGGGAGAAAGGAAAGTGCAGGGACACTATAGTGAGGATAAAAAGGGGGGATGAGTGAGTGGAAAAGGAGAAGGAACAAGCAGAAGCACTAAATGAGTACTTCTGTTCAGTGTTCACAAGGGAGGAGGGGGGCCATTACCACCCTGGCTGGGAGCAAGGGGGGATGGGAGGAGGTAACGGATGACAGGACAGAGGGTGGCAGAGTTTTGGAAGGGTTATGGGTGCTGAAGGTGAATAAAGCATCAGGACCAGATGGTATCCACCCCAGGGTGCTGCGGGAGATGACAGAGATTCTAGTGGAACCACTGGAGGACCTGTTCAGCATTTCTCTTGAAATGGGGGAGGTGCCTTAGGACTGGAGGATGGCCCATGTAGTACCATTACATAAAAGCAGTCCAAGGGATGAGCCAGGGAACTATAGGCCAGTCAGTCTGACGGCCATAGTGAGAAAGCTCATGGAGATCGTACTAAAAGAAAGGCTGGTGGCATTTCTGGAGGGCAGTAACCTGCAGGATGGGAGGCAGCACGAGTTCATCTCAAGGAGATCCTGCCAAACCAATCTTATACAGTACTATGACTGGGTGATGAGGGAGTTGGATGGGGGCCTTGCTGTGGATGTGCTATACTGTCCTTATACATGTAACCCCCTTGTTACCCGGGGTTACTAGAATCCCAGTAAGACCTAGTGGTAGGCAGGGAAGGCAGCTTGTGAAACTCCAGTTAAATGGATTTTACACTGTCTCACTCTGTTCTCAGTCTCAGCTGAGACTGAGGGATGACATCACCATAGAACTGTCGCAGCTGCATGAGCCACAATGGAATCTGCAGCAGGGAGTTGGAATAGAATGTTGGGAGGTTTGAACAGTAGTCTGTAGGTCAGTTGGAGTTTGGAGCTTGCTGAGAGAGGAGCACAGCAGCTCTGGTTAGGCTCTTGGAACCTCAGCCCTGACATAGGGCTAACCATTCAGAAAAAAGGTGTGTGTTTCCACCAAAAGAGAGACACAGAAGATAGTTTTTAAAGTGGTGGAGGCCGCTGATTCGGGTCTCAGTGCCCCCTCCCTCAGGGGATGGGGCAGGAAGGGTTTCCTGCATATTCCAAGGGCAACCCCCTGGTTTTTTTTCTGCTAGTGGAGAAACTGCCTTATTTGTTCAAGAGTTTTTGGGAAACAAGAAGATTTGTGAATCGCCTGTGGGGCACCTGCAACTGGAGGGTGAGTTTCTGCTCTTTCTAAAGGGCCTATGTTTTCACCCTGGGACTTGTGTGACAGTGGGGATTGGACTACTGAAGTAGTGGGAGGCCTAGAGTAATAGGCTTAGCCAAAAAGTAAAAGTATGTTCAAGTCCAGCACTTATGGGAAATCAAGACGTGTAGAGGAGATGTGACATACGTCTACCCAGTAATCTACATTGCCAAGCTTTCAGAAAAGAGTTGTTTAGTTTCCAGAGAAATGGACAGGTATGGACTGTGGGAGCTGGAGGTGGGAGACCCCCCATCTTTAGTGACCAGGTCCACCTCTACGGATTTGCTCTGTGGATTTCTACTTTGCCTCATGCACTTGGCCAGTGATGAGGAAGTACCCAGACGTGGGATTGGAAGGAAAATTACCTCTAGGAGTTGAAGGCTCTAAGGTGGTTCGGAGTACAACAGGATAACTGGTTCATTTCCCAAAATGGACCACGGATCAAGTGGCCGGCGGGGGAGCCGGACCATTGGGGAAAACCCAAGTAGTGTACAAGTCAGGCTGTGTACCCAAAGCTGCATGCAAGTCCGGGCTGTGTGCCTGGTGGGTTCAGAGCCTGAGGTCTGAAATGTGAAGAAGTGTTCTGTTGTCTCTAATCTGCATTACCAGGACTGTAGCTCTGTGGGGGTCCGTCTATGCTTTGTTTGTTCAGCTTGGATGTGAATAAAAGCAACACTGTAGAATCCCATTCCTGGTTCTGGACATTACAGTTATTGCTTCCAGTGTTCAGATTTACTTGGGTGCCCCTGTTCAGAGTAGCCAAACCTAGGCCCCCCTGTGCCAAGTAACCTCATCCTCCCCAAACCCAGTCCCCACCAGGTACTGCTGTCAGTTTCAACAGCATGCCACCTGTCGTTTTGCAAAAAGGCAGGGGTGAGGGGTTACATGCAGTACTATGACTGGGTGATGAGGGCGCTAGATGGGGGCCATGCTGTGGATGTGCTATACTGTCCTTATACAGTACTATGACTGGGTGATGAGGGAGTTGGATGGGGGTCATGCTGTGGATATGCTGATGAGCTATACTGTCCTTATACAGTACTATGACTGAGTGATGAGGGCACTGGATGGGGGCCATGCTGTGGATGTGCTATACTGTCCTTGTACAGTACTATGACTGGGTGATGAGGGAGTTGGATGGGGGCCATGCTGTGGATGTGCTGTACTGTCCTTATACAGTACTATGAGTGGGTGAGGAGTGAGTTGGATGGGGGCCATGCTGTGGATGTGCTGATGTGCTATACTGTCCTTATACAGTACTATGACTGGGTGATGAGGGAGTTGGATGGGGGCCATGCTGTGGATGTGCTATACTGTCCTTATACAGTACTATAACTGAGTAATGAGGGAGTTGGATGGGGCCATGCTGTGAATGTGCTATACTGCCCTTATACAGTACTATGACTGGGTGACGAGGGAGTTGGATGGGGGCCATGCTGTTTATGTGCTATAATGTCCTTATACAGTACTATGACTGGATGATGAGGGAGTTGGATGGGGCCATGCTGTGGATGTGCTATACTGTCCTTATACAGTACTATGACTGGGTGATGAGGAAGTTGGATGGGGGCCATGCTGTGGCTGTGCTATACTGTCCTTATACAGTACTATGACTGGGTGATGAGGAAGTTGGACGGGGTCATGCTGTGAATGTGCTATACTGTCCTTATACAGTACTATGAGTGGGTGAGGAGTGAGTTGGATGGGGGCCATGCTGTGGATGTGCTATACTGTCCTTATACAGTACTATGACTGGGTGACAAGGGAGTTGGATGGGGGCCATGCTGTGGATAGAAACATAGAAACATAGAAACATAGACTTTGACGGCAGATAAGAACCACTTGGCCCACCCAGTCTGCCCATTTCCCTTCCTATTGGATAAGCTGCAGATTCTAGTTAACCAACAGCCTACTTCCTGCAACCCCTCACTACAATTGCCTTATGTCTGTCCCATGCATGTTTGAATTCCTCCACTGTTTTAGAACCAACAACCTCACCAGGAAGGTGGTTCCATGCATCCACCACTCTCTCCGTGAAAAAAATGTCCTCACATTACCCCTGTGCCGTCCCCCCTCTATCTTTAAATTGTGCCCCCTTGTTCTTACACATCTCTTTTTCTGAAAGATGCTACCCTCCTGGACTTCGTTGATTCCCTTGAGGTACTTGAAAGTTTCTATCATGTCCCCCCGTCCCTCCGTTAATCAAGGGTATACATATTAAGCTCTCTCAGTCTCTCTTCATATGGTTTCTGATGCAGACCCTGCACCATTTTAGTTGCCCTACTCTGGACTGCTTCCATCCTGTCAATGTCCTTGCATAGATGGGTTCTCCAAAACTGCACACAGTATTCCAGATGGGGTCTCACCAACTGTCTGTACAGAGGGAGTACCACTTCCCTTTTTCTACTTGTGGTGCGTCTTCTTATGCATCCCAGTATCCCCCTGGCTCTCCTTACTGATGTCTCACATTGCTTGCCCACCTTTAAGTCATTTGATATGACTACCCCCAAGTCCCTTTCCATTTTTGTTGTTGTTAGTACCTCCCCTGCTATTGTGTACTCTTCTCCTGGGTTTTCGTTTCCCAGGTGCATTACTTAGCACTTCTTTGCATTGAATCTAAGTTGCCATATGTGCTATACTGTCCTTATACAATACTATGACTGGGTGACAAGGGAGTTGGATGGGGGCCATGCTGTGGATGTGCTATACTCTCCGTATACAGTACTATGACTGGGTGACGAGGGCGCTGGATGGGGGCCATGCTGTGGATGTGCTATACTGTCTGTATACAGTACTATGACTGGATGATGAGGGCGCTGGATGGGGACCATGCTGTGGATGTGCTATACTGTCTGTATACAGTACTAGGACTGGGTGACGAGGGAGTTGGATGGGGCCATGCTGTGGATGTGCTATACTGTCCTTATACAGTACTACGACTGGGTGACGAGGGAGTTGGATGGGGGCCATGCTGTGGATGTGCTATACTGTCCTTATACAGTACTAGGACTGGGTGACGAGGGAGTTTGATGGGGGCCATGCTGTGGATGTGCTATACTGTCCTTATGCAGTACTATGACTGGGTGACGAGGGAGCTGGACGGGGGCCATGCTGTGGATGTGCTATACTGTCCTTATGCAGTACTATGACTGGGTGACGAGGGAGCTGGACGGGGACCATGCTTTGGATGTGCTATACTGTCCTTATGCAGTACTATGACTGGGTGACAAGGGAGTTGGACGGGGGCCATGCTGTGGATGTGCTATACTGTCCTTATGCAGTACTATGACTGGGAGATGAGGGAGTTGGATGGGGGCCATGCTGTCGATGTGCTATACTGTCCTTATGCAGTATTAGGGTGATGAGGGCACTGGACGGGGGCCATGCTGTGGATGTGCTATACTGTCCATATACAGTACTAGGACTGGGTGACAAGGGTGCTGGACGGGGGCCATGCTGTGGATGTGCTATACTTTCCTTATACAGTACTATGACTGGGTGACGAGGGAGCTGGATGGGGGCCATGCAGTGGATGTGCTATACTGTCCTTATACAGTACTAGGACTGGGTGACGAGGGAGCTGGATGGGGCCATACTGTGGATGTACTATACTGTCCTTATACAGTACTATGACTGAGTGACGAGGGAGTTGGATGGGGGCCATGCTGTGGATGTGCTATACTGTCCTTATACAGTACTATGACTGGATGATGAGGGAGTTGGACTGGGAGCCATGCTGTGGATGTGCTATACTTGTATTTCAGCAAGGCCTTCAGTTCCGTGCCTCATGGATGACTAGGAGTGAAGTTGGTTGGGTTGGGGATAAAGATGACATGTTAGATCTCAAACTGGCTATGAAGTAGGCTGCAGAGAGTGGTGGTGAGGGGTCTTGGAGCCTGGTCCTGTGACAGGCGGGGTGCCACAGAGCTCGATGTTGGATTTAGCGCTGTTTGGGCTATTCATCTCAGACATTGTGCATGGGGTAGGGAGCAGGATTTGCCTGTTCACCGATGACACCAAAATGGGTGCAGTGGTAGATGAAGGGGAGGGATGGATAGAACTACAAAGGGACTTGACCGAGCTGGAGGAATGGTCTGGGAAGTGGCAGCTGGGGTTCAACACAAAGAAATGCAAGGTGTTGCATTTTGGGGCTATGAACCCAAGAAGAGTATAATGGCTAGGGGGATCAGGCTGGGGATCACCGAGGAAGAAAAGGACCTGGTGGTATTGATAACAGTGAACATGAACAATAATGCCCAGTGCAGGAAAGCAGCAGCAAAAGCAAACAAGATGCTATGGTACATAGCATGGGGATTCATGTCCAGGCGCTGGGAGGTGATCCTGCACCTCTACAGGGTGCTGATCAGGCCACACTTGGAGTACTGTGTGCAGTTCTGGAGGTGGTACTTGAGGCAGGATGTCAACCTGCTGGAGGGCATGCAGAGGAGGGTGACAAGGATGATTCAGGGGGATGGAGGGAATGGACTATGAGATGAGGCTGAAGGAACTGAATATGTATGCACTGGAGGAGAGGCGGGAGAGGGGTGGACATGATCATACCTCTCAACTGCTATGAATTTCGCATAGCGCTATGATTTTCACACTCAAATTTACCCCTAGCTCCGCATAAGTTTACTGATGTTCCTCATAATGTTAGAGCTACTTCTGGACACACAAACTATTAAATCATTCAGCTAAGCTGATTAAGTATATAGGGCCCACTATTTGTAGACATATTCTACACATTCTGGCCCTTTGCTATGATTTTTGAAGGCCAGTGCTATGATT
This sequence comes from Neoceratodus forsteri, assembly GCA_016271365.2. Taxonomy (NCBI): domain Eukaryota; kingdom Metazoa; phylum Chordata; order Ceratodontiformes; family Ceratodontidae; genus Neoceratodus; species Neoceratodus forsteri. The sequence continues at coordinate 657,357,034 of CM057456.1, forward strand.
TTTAATGCTGAGAGGTTGAGAGTTATGGACATGATCGAGACCTTCAAGTACCTGAAGGGTAGCAACAAGTGAGGGTGGAGGGGGTGTTGAAACTAAGAAGCGGGAGGAAAACTAGGGAGCACGGGCTAAGATTAGAGGGAGGGAGATAAGAAGGCATTACTTCACAGAGAGAGTAGTTGTGAGTTGGAACACACTACCAGAAAGGGTGATAGCAAGAAAAAATGTGACTGACTTTAAGAATGCTTGGGACAGGGTGCAGGGGTGGGTAACAGTCGGTGAGGGGGACAACATTAGGAGGTCAAGGGGGATGGAGGGAGGGGCAGCTGCCTGCTAGGGAGCTAGCTGCACAGTCGAGCAGACTTTGCTAGACGGATAGGTCTGTTCTGCTGGCACCTTCATATGTTCATATGTTCGTTATTCCCTTACGAAAAACTCCTTCATCTTACTAGATGTGCCTAAATTCTGCACACTTTTCGGTAAAGCTGCCATCAGTTACACTATCCCATTCACCTGGAACCAATTACAATCCTCCTTTAATCCCTCAAACTTAGTGTCTCAACTTTTTAATTGCCAAATTATTTAAGGATGTCTGCCACTGTCACACCAGCTAATACACATCTGCTACTATTGCAAAACTATGCAACAATAAGTACTTATCCCCCCCTCCCCATCGTGGACTTCAACCCTAGCTTGTATGTTTGACAATCAGTTGTGTCTTGTAACATCTGGAAAAGTATTGTACTCTCATTTTCCATTATGTTTCTGTTACGTGCTTTATATTCTTTTTTTTTTGTACTATTCTGTACACTGTATCTAGATATTTTTGTTGTACTATGCAGGACCTTCTTGTAAATGGACGTGCTCAATGGAGTTCTCCTGATGAAATGAACTTGAACTTGAACATACACATTTGTAAAGGCTGGTTACTCCACCGAAGACTATAAAGGGCTGGGTGTGTGATAGTATGTTCAAACATACCATGATGCTTTACTTGCAAGTAAGGATGAGCCAATGATGAGCCAAAATGACTCTTTCATTTCAAAATGTTGGCACTTCAACATCTTGATTCAGCAGTTTTTGCAGGGAGTGCATACTGAGCATGTGCAAGCTGTCGGCAAGCCACATGACCAGCGGCATAAAATCAGAAACACTGAAGGGCATGAACTCCGAGAGCTGTGGATGTCTCCATGCCATTTCCAGTTCTGCTGCTTCTGAGAAAGACTTGCTTTTCAAAAAAAGCGATTTTTGTAATTAGACAAAAAGGTACAAATAGAAATAGTAAGGGAATAGTGCAGTGTCATTCTAGGTAGCCAGTAAATAAGGGCGTGAGAAGTCATGAGACTTTGCCTTTCAAAGAATTATACAGTTCCATGAGTTTGGGAATGAATTGAGGTATCTCAGGGACTTTACAAAGCACAGAGTGGCACTTTGCGTAATTCTTCATCTGGTGAAGTGCCCATTTCAACAGGTAAATATGTGCAGTGCTTGTGTATGTATGTGTGTGTGTTAAAACACTCCCACTCATGTTGATCATCTGTCCTACCACACCTTGGTATTCATAGATACCCATCCCCATCCTTGTAGCATGCATCTCCCTCCTCCCCCAGTCCCAGCAAAGTTTGTTTTTTTTATAATAAAAATAACCCTTCTCCTACCCCAGCTGAATAACCGCAACCCCCACCAATCTGGCCCAGTCTAATACATGTTGGAACCTCCAACCTGACCACCTTCTGAACTCCACACCACCCCTTCCACCGCTCATCCCAAACCCAAAGGACATACTTTTAAAGCCTGTATAGGAGAAACATGTGCCTTGTCATTGCAACCAGCCTCCCAGTTTGCCAGCTGTGTAATCAATGGATAAATTGGTGATGATGACATGCCCTATAGTAACATCTGATTGGTTACTGTAGTCAGCAACTTTAGAAGTTACTATAGGGCACATCATCATGATGATCCAGTCACCGATGACAAAGCTGGCTAACAGGGAGGCTAGAGTAGTCATTGCAGTGAGGGACTGTTCTCTCTCTTTTACAGTTTTTAAAAGCATATCACTTGGGGTGAGAGTGGGGGAGGAAGGTGGTGGGGTGCAATAGAGTAGTGGAGTGGGAGTATTCAATATGGGACTGGGTTAGGTGGGTGAGAAGTTGTGGGCAGGGGGAATTCAGCTGGGTTGGAGGAATGGGAACTGGGTAAAGCGACTGAACTATACTGATTGCTTTGGCTATCTCATCAGCAGTTGGAGTGTGCGGTGCTGGATCCGAACTGGCTGACTTCTTTTTCCTTTTTGTTAGAACTGACACCTCAGAGTCAGATCTCCTTTTGCCCGAGGAGGTATCTCCCAGGTCAGTGGGCACGTTCTCAGGTTCGGCCGCAATGAAACCGGGCTGCCCATCCGGATCAGCAGACTTCTCGGCCTCTCTTTCCTTCAGCCTACTCAACCTTTTTTCCAGAGTGGCTTTAGGGACATTTTTACAAATCTGGCAGTCTGTTTTGAGGTAGTCAAACACCATACAAAAAACACAGATGAGGTGGAGGTCAGCCTTGGCAAAGGCCTCCCCACACTCAGAACAGTGTTGAAACCCAATAGGACCATTTTTTCGGGGGAGTTTCTAAGACATGGCCACACTAACAAATTACTCTTTACAGCTTTCAAGCCAAATACTCCCCTATCGGTTACCAACCGTGTTATGGGCTGTGGAAAAAAACAGAAAAAGTAAGTTTTTTTTTTTTAAACCAATAGGAACCACTACTAAATCCCAGAAAATACAAACACAAACAAAAGGTCAATTCCCAACCGGACCGACCGATGGGAAACCAAAGGAAAAACAATTTCCACAGAAAAAATAACACTACCTATCTACAACACTACCTGTACCGTAGACAGAGACTTGAATGCGGAAAAAATAATAAAATCGGTTGAACAACAGAACGCTTTTTGAAACTTTATGAACCGAGTGAAGGAAAACTCTCTGGAGCTACTTCACAGTTAGGCGGAGTAAAGAATCTGACGGTTACACTGATAAGTACCAGAGACAGAGGTTTGAAAACCGAGCTCAACATTCTATGCTTCTGCATAGAGTTAACCCTTTCCTCTCCGGGGCAGTTCAAGTGCTGGGGCTAACTGCATATTGTCAGAATACAGTAAGACTTCATGTTGTTTGAACAATAGGTTTAGGTGGGTGTTTTTTTGTTTGTTGTTTGTTTGTTTAAAGCAACTTTAAAAAAAAACAAACACAGGAAGTTGGTGTGAAGCCTGGAAAGTTTGTTCTCCTACACATAGTGCAAAGTTCCCAGCTTCACACTAACTTTGCCAGTTAAGTAAAAATGTGTTGCTTCTCTGCTTGCAAACTGTATTTAAATCTAGTTTCTAGCAGGTAGACAAGGAAACAATCTTTCTGCAGAGGAGAGGAAGGGAAGAGTGTAGATAGTTTTATCTGCCAGGCCTACCGGTAGCAGGGCACTGCAGTCCTGGGGCTTAGGGCAGTAACCTGAACAGACAGAAAAAGTGTCAGTGGATGTTCCAGAAGCTTTATTTGACAATTTGTTTTGCTAGCTGTGTTGGTGCAGGGTGCTGAACTGCAGGCAGAGCACAGAAATTCATTTTTTTTTATTTTATGTTTTTTGTCTGTCACCCTAGTGAAAGTGAAGAAGGCTCAGCTGCATAAGTAAAACTGAGACACTCTGGGACATATTTTCCAAAGGGCGAGGATGCTGCAAGCCCCCAGGTGCAGGAAACATACCGCACATGGTGCGTGCGGCATTCTTCTGACTGGTGATCGGGATTTTCACCAATTGCCGCAAGTTAGACCAACTTTTTGTATGAAGCTTGTGGCAATCCTGGGGTCATTTTATACAGCTTGCACCAGATCTTTGGGACAAGCTGCTGTAAATTGCAGAAACTTTTGCAAGATTAGAATACGTAGTTATGTAAAGGGGTTTCATGACCAGAACCTTAGTGTCATGATGTAGGGCTTGACAGATGCCCTGTACCACGCTTTGAAATGTCGCCCTGTGTCTTTCAGTGGGGTGGTAAGCAGGGCCATCTGAAATACTGCCCAACAGGGGGAAAGACCCCACAGATCTGCAGTCCCATCCAAGCATTTTGGGTTGAGGAAGCTCTGTAAAAGTGTACTTTACTGTCCTGTGTAGGGGCCAGCCTCTCCTCCCTCTCATCCTCCTGAATCAGTTCAGTTCCATGAAGTTTATTGATTGACTTATTACAAGTCTTTTCAAGTAAAAAGTTGAAAATAGAAAAATACATCACATACAAGACAATATTGCAATTTGCATACATTTACATTTAAACATACATGGTTTAAATGTCCTCGGTTAGTGAATAGCACCATGGTCATGTACCAGCATGGAGCTGTTGTCAGTACATCAGTACATTCCAGTTCTCTTTGAGTTATCACAATTAAAATTATAGTTACATAAGGAATATTGTCATCCTTAATACTTCATTTTAATTCTACTGTATGTATTCCAGTTATCAGCATTTTAAGAGAAATTGCTTTAGAAAACTCTGCGTCCAACCATCTGCTGCTGAGTGTAAACAAGATGTACTTGATCTTGGATATCTGGTATTGCAATGTGCTTGTAGTCACAAATTTTCCCTTAAAGGGACACTGTAGGGCCAGCCCGGTGGTGCTGAGGGTTGAGGTGCTGGACACTACCCATCGCACCATGCTGGTGACCCGGGTTCAGGAGCAAACTCAACGGGCCGGGAGTTGGCAGGGGAGGGATTGAATTGAGCACCCACAGGGCTGCTCTCCTCTCCCAGGGGAGGGTACTGGGGTTGTCCATCGCTCCGGCGGCCCCTGGTGGAGACCAGGGATGCCACAGAGCATTGGACCGCACATTCTCAGTGTGACCCAACACTGGCAGGGTTGCCGTGTGCCAAGAAGTTTGGGGCATGCACCACACATGGGGGGGGAGAGGGCATGTAAAAAAAAAAAAGGGAAAAAGACCCCACCTACAGGATAGGTGACGGTTCCTCCAGTGCCGCCGCCACACACCCAATGCTGGCTCCCCATCACTGCCCCTTCGATCTCCCCGGGGCTGTAGGGCCCCTGTCCCCAGGGAGTTGTAATGTCTCTGAAGATGACGGGGAACTCAGCGGGCAGTAGAGCAGTTAGGCGAGTGGGGTAGCCAGAGAGAGTTCTGGATAGGTGGGTGAGAAACAGAATCTACAAAAAAAAAGGGGACACTGTCAACCCCATTAGGACTCAAAGTGTCCCTAGTTTAAGAAACACATTTAATGATTGGTCACATTCTATAGAAATTGCTGATGTAGCTGGTAATTTGATTCTTTTTTTTTTTTTCTTTTAGAAAGTGAAAAACAGACTGCACACTATACTGGTAGGTTTGTCTACATGTGTTGATCAACTCTCACTGCACTTTCGTGGACTTGGGAACACCCCCAGCACAGTCTAGTTACTCATGGTGCAGTGGCAGCAGAGGAGACTATTGTAACCTGAGTGGTTTCATTGATTGGGTGTGATCCTAATGTTCAGGGTGTACTGTATGCAATAAGAGTAGATCAAGGATTTGAAACAAAATAAGGTTGCTATAATTACTCCATTAGCATTTGTTTCAGTTCTTCTAAGAAAGGAAGCAGACAAAACAACCAGCATCATCAGTGGATTTTAAAGAACATAAGCAATCATACAATGTGGGTTTTTAACTAGAAATAATTTGATGCAAAAAGGTTGGTAGTGTCCCTTTAATGTGAAATGAAAGCATCTTTAGATGCAGAAAAAAACAACTTGCTAAGAGGGCAGGGATTTTGTAGAATATTATAAAGATTCACACTGTGCAATAACCATCTTTGTTACATTTGAGGAGTCTGTATTAAACAACACCAAGGAAGACTCCACACCTAATTTGTTTCAAGGGTGGAGGCAGGGTTGTAGGCTTAGAAACCCTAACACCACATTTCCTTACTTTTGTTGCTTTAGTCTTAACCCTAAATGGTGCATTAATGCAGTTTCTTGCAATGAATTTCCTTACTTTTTGAGATAGTATAATTGTATCCTCATTTGCCTGTGGAAGCGCAGGGCCTGGAGGGCCCTGTGCTTGCATTTTCAGCAAAACAGCAACCAAATTATCAGCATAACCGTCTTATTACCCCAGCTCATGAACCCAATACTGTAAATTTTCAAATCCCTGCCAAAATGTTATTCCACGCCTTTGCAACATCATTCCACGCCACAGGAGTGAAAACATATATTGGCCAGGATTTTAAAAAATTACAGCTCTCATGTTCATGAGGTGGTGACAAAAATGGCTATGCAGAAATCTTTGGACAGAAATATTTAAAATTACCAATGTTACGAGCGAGTGTAGCAAAATTCAATGGATGCACATAACTTTGCTATTTTTACATATTTTGACCCCAAATTTTCAACAAATCCTTTTTTTTGACCCCACCTTATGAACAAGGGTGGTGAAAAGTTTCAAGTTCTGTCTAAAAAGTGATTTTTGCCAAGTGACAATGAAATTGCCTTTCAGGCCGGATGTGCATAATTCCACTGCCATTATTCATGAGGTGGGGTCTGAAAAAGGCCGTTTTGAAAATTTGGTGTCAAAATATGCAAAAATGGCAAAGTTATGCATCTGAGTTGAAAGCCCCATTGAAATTAATTGAACCACATTTACCTTAGTTTCTCATATTGCAGTTGGTGGTTCCAGCAGCAAAACGTGTTTCGATCGGAGATTGAATCTTCACCCAGGGACCTTTTCAGGTGAGTGAGTGTGTTGGGGCAGTGCAGGTGGTAGATGCTCAGTGGGAGGTCAGATCGAGAGGGTGGGATTGGTGAAAGACCATTTTCTTTTTTACAGGTTAAAAAAAAGACATTGAGGGGCCATTTTCTTTATTTGACACAAGACAGTGATCAGAGGCCGGGGGCTGCCACTAGACACCAGGGAAAGAAAAAATCTTCATGGGGACAATGATCAGAGGGTGGAGGGTACCACTAGGCACCAGGGAAATACAAAACTTAACAGGCACAGTGATTGGAGGGTGGGGGTGCCACTAGACACCAGGAAAAAATAAAATAATTATGGGGATGGCAATTGGAGAATGCTACTAGACACCAGGGAGAGATTTAATCATTATGGGGATGCCGATTGGAGGGCAGGGGTGGTGCCACTTGATACCGGGGAAAGATGAAATCATTCTGGTGACAGCGATCAGTGGGTATGGGGGCACCACTAGACACCAGGGAAAAATAAAACTATTTTGGAGATAGCAATTGGAGGGGAGGCACCACTAGACACCAGGGAGAGATTTAATCATTACGGGGATGCTGATTGGAGGGTAGGGTTGGTGCCACTAGACACCTGGGAAAGATGAAATCATTATGGTGACAGCAATCAGAGGGTGTGGGGGCACTACTAGACACCAGGGAAAAATAAAACTATTTTGGACATAGCGATTGGTAGGGGGGGCACCACTAGACACCAGGGAAAAATACAATAATTAGGGGGATGGCGATCGGAGGATCTTTATCCATATGTAGGGATCTTTTTTGTATGAATGAAAAAAGGCATACAAAAAAAGTGGAAGCGAGTCACAAAAAGGATGTGAAACTTATAAAAAAAACATTTGGGGGTAATTTTTTCAACAGTTAAGTGCAAAATCCACCTAACAGGGTCCCGATGAAAAACATACATGTGTTGGTCTCTCTGTAGAATGTCTTTTCTGTGGGTTTTGAGTTTTTTTTTTCTTTAAACGGAAATAAAATGGTGGAAAATGAAACAGGATTTTTCTTCATGAAAAATGATTGGCCCATACAAAAAGGAATATTTTTTTGTTTCATACAGCTATCTTGAAGTGCTTACTGAGCATGCTCAGAAACTGACATTTTTAAATGTAATAACTTTGCAATGGATTAATATTTTTTCACCAAACCATGGAAAGGAACTACTGTGGGCCAGCCTATTTCTACCATTAAAAGTTCACACCAAAATTCCAAACTGTCTGGGCGCTAGGGGCCAACAAAAAAAAAAAACATAAAAAAATCCCCAAAAATTCACTTTTTTCACTATCCGGATCTTGGAATCAGCACATCTGACTGGAACAAAACTTGGCACATCAAGAGACGTACCCCCACGACATCTTGTAGACAAAATTACATGCAAATATGTTGAACCACTGCAAAGTTGTTGAAGCGCAAAAATTTGGTTTTAACATTAAACACCCTACTTAACCCTAAATATACAGTAGCTGCTCAATGCGTCATTATAATTCTTAGTTTTATATGTTCTAAATAGATAGTATACAACCAACAAAGATACAATATTTTATTACATCCATCATAGCTATTTCTGAACATGGCTTCATTAAAAATCTATATACGGTTTCACCCACTGGCATATTGTGATTCAAATACAGGGATACTTATTCAGATCTAATAGTACAACATTTCTTGCAACATAGAAAAATTTGATACATTATAGAATGGGAAGGTTAAATCCAACAATCGCAATGGACATTAGATGTGCAATAGAAGTGTCTAATGCATGGCTAATATCTATTTCATGTAAAAAAAAAAAAGATTTTTTACATGACAAGTATCAACACATACAAATTAGAATGCTCACATTTTTTAATTCGGCCATCTTCATCTTTTCACTAACCACTCTCTAGCCACAGCATGCTGTGATACTTTTTATTTGTCACACCAAAATGAAAAAGTAGATCAGAGTGTCACAGTCCTTGAACTTATATATTCTAAACATTTTTCCTTACAGTACTGTGTCTGACTCCCCCTGCCCATCCATCCTCCCTGCCACATTCAGATGCTGTCCTCCAGCTGATTGAATTGAACTAAATACAATTCTTGCCACTCTCCCAGTCAAAACTCTTACATTCTCACCCTGACAACACAGATGATCTGAAGCCTGCCCATTCATGACTTTCCCACTTGCTCCCTCCACATGCTCGCGGCTTTCCCCACACCGCCCACCTGCTGTTTTCCAGTGCTGGGTGAGATAGACATTTCTGTGCTAACGAGGAGCCACAGCCTTTGCCCTGACATGTTGCTGAGTTTCTACTTCTCTCGATTCCCTTGTTTCTTTTCTTGGCATGTACGGGTAATTCCATGAAATGGGGGTACCAATGTGCCTAATGTTTTGTACATTGATTTAAAAAAAAATTAACTACAGCCACTGTAGTCTTAAAAAGTGACTTTACAAGGTAGCCACAAGTGCAGATACTGTACATTTCATAGTTTGAGCAACCCAGCGCACCCGGTTTTTTTTTCAGTGTCCAGCTCCAAAATGTCACAGATTTTTCCTAGAAAAATGTGTCATGCAAAACCACAGTACAGTCCATTGCTTCTATGCAGACTTTATTTTAGTTGCCCTTCAGTAAAGTTATGTTGAAAACTGTCTCTGGTGTGTCTTTTGTGATTGAAGACATTTTCACCCAGGTTTTTCAATGCATGTAAAATTTCTGGTTTACTCAAAGTTTTACATGGTGTGTGCAACTGTTTTGTCCAAGTAAATTATATTTTTTTACATGTTCTACAAAATTTCAGCAAAAAGCATTCAGCTTTTTATAAGTGGGTGAGTAGGGGTACAAGGTAGGGGTGGGCAAGGGGTAGGGATGAACAACTGGGAGAGGGAAGGCAGAGTGGGAGGGATGGGTGGAGAGAAAAGGGGGATCTGGCCTAAGGCCTAGCAGACTGGTCCTCTGCTGCCTGGCCTGAATTGCCTATCGCGCTCAGCAGGTCTGCAGCGCGATAGACGCATGTGTAAGCTGTCTGGGCATGCACAATGCAGTGTAGCATGCAGGCACAAATCTGCGCCATTGGCTCAGCCGGCCCTTCCGTATTGTGCAAAGCGCAAATCCGCGATATTCAGCCGACATATGCAGATCATTCGATCAGCCATTCAAAGGCGCAGTGGCGCGATTAGCATGTCATTAAAGTTGCGCCACTCCTCATTTGCATGTGTTGCGCTATAAAAACGCGACAGTGGGTTGTGCTGGCCAGATTCGGTTACTGCAGGTGAGAGGTGAGTTACATGCTGTGTGATGCTCAGGACAATGCTCATGGGCAAGGATGCCAGAGGATGATAAAGGCTGAGGGGGCTGAGAATGAAAAGAGCACTTAGAAAGGGACAAAGGGCACCCTTTCTATCAGTATCTGCCATATGGAGAAGAAACGTGGGGGGCTTCCGCCCCTCCCGGGCCAGCACCTATGCTCATGGGGAAATGCTGTCGACTGCACAGTGACAGGTGTCCGCTCCACCCATACAGATCACCATGACTGACCAGAGCCAAGCTGAGGGTGAGGGCGAGGCGGCGTGGAGGAGGCGAACTTCACAGCGGCAGAGGCGGAGGCCCTCTTCCAGGCCTACCTGGAGGATGAGCCACTATTGAGTGGACGGAGGCACCCCTCAGGGACGTGCAGCTGCATGGGAGGGGTAGCTCAGGCCATCAACCTGCGGAAGTCACCAGCGCTCCGTGCAGGAATGCAAGAAGAAGATGGGGACTGACGCGGGAGGCTGAAGGAGAAGGTGGCAGCCTTCAGGCGGCGCGATGCTGGCACTGGTGTGGGCCGCCAGTGGTGTTGCAGCTGACCCCAACGGAGAAGACACTGGTCGCGGCCATGCAGCCGAGTGCCATTGCGGGCGTACCAGGTGGAGGATTCCAGACAGGTGGAAGCCCATCACTGCACGGTATGACATGATGGTGGTGTTGGGGGGGGGCTGTTGTTCACATGCACTCACATGTACTCTCTTTCTGTTACAGATCCTGTTCGTCTTCAGGAGACGGTGGTGGTAGTGGGTCCAGACAGTGATGCAGACCTGCTGGACGTGGAGAAGGGACCATCCACCTCCGCCACCAGCCAGCAGGCACTGCAGCAGCATGCATGCTGGGCCAACAACTCTGGTGTCAGTGATACGGGTGCGGGGGGTGCACAGCCTGTGTCTCAGCAGTCCGGCATGCAGGTATGCCAGCATGCTGTGCCTATGGCAGTGGCACGTACCTGCACCATTGATGATAGCAGGCCTGCAATGGGCAGTGATAGGTGTGTGTCCCATGACGGACACATGGCAGGCCAGCACGTGCCCCTGGGCCTTCCTGGTTCACACCTGTGTACCAGCATGCTGGCACAGTCCCAGGCTGTGCCTGTCAGCACCGGTGGGGCAGCACTGGTGGCTGTGCAGGTGTCTGGCACTGTTGCCAGCACGGAGGTGGAACAGGTGGACCTGGGGGCTCAGCAGTTGGAGCGGCAGCAGCAGTCGAACACCAGGTCTGGGGGTACAGTGTCAAGCAGTGGCACATGTCCACCGCCCTTTGATCCGCCCATACCTGGTCCTGGTGAAGACAGCGCCCACCCCTTAAGGGTGCTGTGCACGGGACGATCCACCCTGGGGGTCCACGATGCCATTGGGGCACAGTACCCATTGGGCGCTTACCCGCCTGCTGCAGGAATCAGTACAGCTGCAGGGGCGGGTTGCAAGGTCCGTGGAGGCACTGTCTGTGTCCATGGAGTGGCACAGCAGTGGAGTGTCCGGGACCGAGCCGAGCTGGTCCTTGCGCGGACGGATGACCGCCACCATTGACAGGCTGACCCAGGCAGTGGTCTCTGTCGCTGACGCATTGGGCACACTGTCAGGTGCCCCTGTACCGCACACCCCACACAGTGCGCTCTCCACTCCCCATTCCCGGCGTCGTGTGACACCAGGCCTGTCGATGCCGCATTCTGCTGTGGGCATCCCGAGCACCTCTGGTGCACGTTTGTTCGGCATGATGCAGACCCCTGTGCGGGCAAGGTCGTGTTCACGCAGTGGGACCCCTGGTGATGCAACAGCGCCACCCCATGTGGCACCTGCTCAGCCTGCCAGTGCTGCTGGGCCATGGTGGGGCTGCCCACGCATCTGTGGTGGCCGTGGGACAGTGCTACATGACTGAGCTGTCTCCCAGTATGGGCCCTGTCTGGTGCTGCCCTGTGTGCAATGTGTGTCATGGTGGGCAGTGCACTGCTGGGTGCTCTGCTCACCACGCTGACACATGGTCCACCTGCACACTCTCCCAACTGCTGTCCACAGGTGCGTGTGCATGATGTTGCCTGCATTGCACTGTACACCAAGGTGCAAGGGTGCCCAGGTCCTGACACACGTACTTGGACAGTACAGGTGGTGGGGGTGGTCGGTGGTGCTGTGTGTTGGCAATGTCATTTCTGCAGTGCTGTGCTTCTGCCCATGTATGCTGCCTGGTGTGTGTGTGTGTGTCCATATGAGTGCTCACCCCTCCCTGATGGTGTGTTGGTATGCCTGGAACCTTCAACTCCCCTGACCTTCATGCACGGTGTGTTCCCCTGTGTGCCTGTGGTTTGCGCATGGACAGTGTTGCCTGCACATGTCCCCTTGACTTACCTGTGTTGGGCGTAGTGCTCTTCTGCAATGGTGTCCCGGTGCAGCTGGGCCTGCCGGGTCAGTCGGGGGTCCCTCCGTCCTAGGGGGGCTGCTCATCACCAACATCACCGGCGCCACTGGCGTCCCCATCGCTGTCCCCCTCTTCGACCTGTACGGCTATCCCATGGTCTTTGGCCATGTTGTGCAGGATGCAACAGGCCAGGAATATCCCACAGGCCTTTTGGGGGCTGTACTGTAGGGCACCGCCGGAGGTGTCTAGGCATCGGAAGCGTGCCTTGAGCATCCCAAACACCAGCTCTATGATGTTACGTGTTGCGGCATGCCTCATTGAAGCATAGCTGCGCTGGGGTGCGTGGGGCGCCGGTGCAGTGTGAGCAGCCAGGGGCAGAGTGGGTATCCGCGAGTCACCTGTGTGGAGATAGTGGAGAGCAGTGTCATGTCAGGTCCATATTGCCCATATCCTTGTGTGCCACTACCATGGCACCTGTGTCATTCCACCCTTGCCCAGAGTTTGCATTCCATACATGTGTACTCACCCACTAGATGACCCGTGGGGATGTCCTCACTCTCGAATCAATGGCGCAGTGCAGACTGGTACCATATGAAGGCATCATGTGCTCCGCCAGGGTGTGTGGCACAGACATTGATAATGCACCCAGTGGCATCACACACCACCTGGCAGTTGACACTGGAAAACCCCTTTCGGTTCCGATATGCCTGGCCGTCAGGGCCAGGTGGCATGTGAATGGCCATATGGGTGCAGTCTATGGCCCCTAGCATGCCAGGCATAGGTGCTACCCTGCAGAACCCCTGCATGTTTGCTGTACGCTCTGCCGCGGTGCTGGGGAAATGGATGTACTCCGCAGCATGAGGCAGCAGTGCGCTGAGGAATTGGGTGAGGATGCGTGACATGGCCGACTGTGTAATGCCTGTGGTGTCCCCTGTCGGCCTCTGGAAGGTGCCCGTGGTGAGCAGGCACATGCAGGCTGTCACCTTGGTCTCCACAGACAGAGCGTGACTCCGTCGTGAGGGTGCCTGCATCACATCACTGCACAGCTCACAGAGCCGTCTCAGTATTGCCCTGTACCGGGCCACGATCTCAATGTCTGTGTACAGCTCGAAGCTGAGGTGGGCACGATACCGCCTGTCGGGGGCATACCGCCGACGGGCCCCTCCGAGGCCACGTCCCCCTGCAGCATGGTGTCTCACCCCCCTCATTACAGCTTCCATGTGGAAGCTGGCACTGTCCATCTCCCTGGCTTCTGCCCCCCCAGCTGCTGTTCCTGTGTTACCCCCGCTGCCCCCACTGCTGCTTCCACTGCACCAGGCACCTCCCGCTGGCCTCTCTGTCCTCCTGGACCCACTGTCCCTGTCTGCCCTTCCAGCTTCTGTCTCTCTCTCTCTCTCTCTGTCTCTGTCTCTCTCCCCCAGTTTGCGGCCTGCTAGGGTTCTTGCACCGCTTCCTTGAGCCTTTTTATTTTGGCTCAATTCCGCTACTGCTCAACTTCCGGCTGAGGCACTCTTGCGCATTGCACAAGTGTTCGAATATCGCATTGCGCACTTTATGCATGGACCCACCCCCTTCGGTTGCGCATGCCTTCATTTCCATTGTGCTGTTGCTCAGCATGTTTTCAGTGATGCAACTGGCCCCTTCTGATTATCGCAGAATGGCGCATTTTTGGAGTTACGCATGCGCAACCCTGTTGCGCATGGCTCAACCGTTTTGAATATCTGGGCCCCTGATTAAATTAACATATTGTATCTTGACATGAATCAACCACTGCCTGAATACTCAATGGGGAACTTTCAAGACTAAAGCTGCAGGATTTATTATAAGGAAGAGACATCTCAGACACCATGAAATTGAATGTTTTTTTTCTGAATGAATTGCTATTTGAAAGATGTTCGAAAAACAGCAGAGATAGATTCCTGAAACTGAAATTGCAAACATTCCTTTTTTCTGAAAAAGACACCTTGTGACCAAATTTTAATCTGACACAAGGACAGATGGAAAATTTGGCAGCTTCAATTAAGATAATATCATGTGGACTTTTAAAGGTATATTACATCAGTATGATCTGAAATATATAGAAAATACATTTTAAATAACATGTATGTTATCTGAGGTGTGTATGATTAACATCATTGATGCAAGTAATGTATTTAAAATACTGCAGGATCTTTAAAAATATATTTTTTGCATGATTGCAATGTTTCTCCATTTTTAACTTTTTTAGGTATTTGTTTGCACATGTGATCTAATGATTGTTAACACATGGGCATTTAGGGGATTTAAAAGCCAACAAATGTATTGTAACCAAGACCCCAGATTAAGCCAGTTGGTGAAGTTCTGGGGTTAGTTGGCTGGCTCGAGGACTGGAGTAAGGTCTCTGTGTATTTTTGTCACTTTGCACTTTTTTGAACAATTTTATGGACATTGGATGTTTAAAGCATTGTAAAATAAAAGAGCTGCTTATGAGAGAACACATTGTCAAGATCATTTTTTACACCTGATTGTCAGAAGCATTTTATGAGACCTGTCCCTGTTGCTCACCTTTTGCTCATAGCCATACGAGGGCTGATGGCATTCATTTAATGCATTCCAATTGGAATACACATAGGTGTAGCGCCCCTTTTACTGTTTCACAGGTGCAATTCTTTTTTTAGTGAAAATTCTATCAGTCAACACTGGACTGGATTGTGGTCACACACCTGCATAAAGTTAAAGAATCTGGTGTGTTGCCTGATGGGTCGAGTAACCAAAGCCCAGTCTATTGTAATTGGTCAGCAAAATTAAGTCATTTTAAAACTATTTATATCACCTGTAGAAACTACAGGAAACTGGATGTTAACAAGTTAAACAGTTATTTTGGTTACTGATTGGTCATTCTTAGATTCTATTCATAATATAAATTTTTCCTATGAATGTTTTTTGTAATATCCTTAATGATATTTGTGATGTGTTGGTTCCTTCAAAAACAATTTGTGTTAGGGGACATAGAAGTGATTGGATTTCTCATAAATTACTAAATTGCTTTAGGGAGCGCAATAAGAAATAGGTCCATTATAGGAAGACATTAGACACCTCAGAATTGATGGCTTATAAACAAACCAGAAATAATCAGAAAAAATCTCATCCATAAGATAAAAAGGGAATATTATAAGGCACAACAGATTAATTTTGCTCACGATTCACATAATCTGTGGCAGACGATCAGACATCTCACTGGTCATGTAAGAGAGGAGGAACTTTCTTCAGTTTCTTGAAATGGTATTATCATAAGTGGCCCTGCTATAGTAGCTGAAAAATTGTAGGAATTTTTCAGTGACTTGTCTTCTTATAAGGTATTGGTAGATAAACATGCTTATAATGCCAATCTCCTTCTAAATTTATCTTCTCACCCTAAATTCCATTTTAAAATACTTACCCTCAAATTGGTTTTGAGTTATTTGTATAGACTGAATTCACAATCTTCTAAAGGAATGGATGGTCTGGATTTTAAGATTGTTAAAATGGCAAAGGATAGCATTGTCTTCCCCCTTACTAAGTTGTTGAATTTTTTATTGTGTCAAGGAGTATATTCTATAAAATGAAAACAAGCTACCATATTTCCCATTCATAAATCAGGTTCTAAGCAGGTGTTATTTAACTACAGATCCATTTCTTTATTGGCTCCTATGTCAAAAACTCTGTGAACGAATTGGTATGGATCAAATGGTTGAATTTCTTTCTTAATATGATTTAACTCATGTACAGCATGACTTTTCAGCATTACATAACACTGAGACTGGTGAGGATCATGAACCATATTTATCAGACCACTGATGCTGGGAGTGTGGTGGCCTCTAAGTTCGTGGACCTCATCAAGACATTCGATTTAGTTGACCATAGCTTGCTTCTTCAGTCATTGTGCCATTGTAATTTCTCTGAGGATGTAATCAAATAATTTGAGGACCATCTCATGGGCCACAAATATAGAACTTTCAATCGGACAAATTGTTCTAGTTTTCTTAAAGTTAGTTGTGGTGTCCCGCTGGGTACCATTTTGGGACCTATCCTTTTTTCTCTCTTTTTAAATGATCTTCCATCAGCTTGTCCTTCTTCAGAAATGCTTTTATACGCAGACAATGTGGTCATTTTCAAAAATGGAAATGATTTGGGGGCTTTAGATGACATCCTTCAAAAAGAGTTTATTAATCTACAGCACTGGTTTAATATCCAAGGAATGGTTCTAAACACTAAGAAAACTAAAACTATGGTTTTCAGCAGAACAAAAAAGATTGATAATAGTGAATTTGTGTTACAAACTCTCAATGGTGAAATTATTGAAACAGTTAACCTTAATCAGTTTAGATATTTGGGAGCTACTGTACGCTGGACAGTGCCTTAACTTTTGAACTCCAGGAAGAGAATTGGGAGAGTTATCAGGAGAAATAAAGGGAGGCAGAAAAGGCAGTTCGGAGAGCAAACGGACCAACAGAGAAAAAGATTGTCAAGACAGCAAAAAAGGGTGATAAAACATTTTTCAGCTACATAAGTGAAATGCAGAAAAGCAAGGGAGGGATAGTAAGACTTAAAGGTGAAGGGGGAAGTGTGGAAGAGGATCAGAAGAAAGCTAACATATTGAACAAGTACTTTTGTTCAGAATTCACAAAGGAAGGTGTAGGCGACGGGCTGCAGATAGAAAAAAAGGGCATTAAGAGAAGGGAGGTGAACACTTGCCCTTTTATGGAGGAGAGAGTCCTCTAGGAACTAGCAAAGCTGAAAACAGACAAGGCAATGGGGCCAGATGGAGTTCACCCCAGAATACAGAAGGGACTAAAGGAGGCACTGTCTGTGCCTCTAGCATCCCTGTTCTTCTTTGTTTTTTTCAAATTCATACTTTCTCCCTTCCCCTCTTCTCTCCTCTCCTCAGACCCCCCCCCCACCCTTACTGGGCACTCTCCTGTGGTATGGCTCACTCTCAAGCCACTGCCCACCTGATCCTCTGCCTCAGTCTACCAGACCCCCTCTGCCCTTACTGGGAGCTCTCCTGTGGGGCAGCTCACTCTCAAGCTGCCACCCGCCTAATCCCCTGTCTCAGTCTACCAGATCCCCTCCACCTTTACTGGGTGCTCTCCTGCAGTGCGGCTCACTCTCAAGCCACTGCCTACCCAATCTTCAGCCTCAACCTACCCAGTGCACCTTGATCAGCTGCTTTTTGAATTCTGGCACCTTCCTACAGTGGCGCTCTCATTGGACTGCTCTCCTGCACTGTCTTGCACCTCAAATTTTGTGGCATTTTAGCTTTCTCTTATTTTTGCTGCTGTACCTCCTGCACCTATTTAAACTGGGACTGCACTGTAATCAATTAAATGTGTTAAAACTGTTTTTAATACTGTATAGTCATTTTGTTGCACAGATTGATTTAGCCTACATTCTTAGCTGATTTTAATAGCATTTTATGCCTGTTTCTCTCTCCCTTTCTCGTTCTAATTTATTCCTCCTCTCCTTCCTCTCTGTTTTTCTTCTCCTTTCCTGGGCTTCGGTAAGTGTCCACAGTGCCCATCCCCGCCCTTGCCGGCTTCCTCTCCACCCTCTTGCTTTGTTCTCACAGCCATAACCTGCTAATCCCTCCCACCAACTAACTCTGCTCCACAGTCTTCTGTCTCCTGCTGCTCTCTTTTGTCCTGCTACCTGACCCTCCCTGCTGTCTTCACCTCTCACCTACTTCTAATTTTCTTCAAACTAATCCTTTCTCCCCTTTCCTCTCCTCAGACCCCCTTCGCCCTTACTGAGCACTGTCCTGTGGTGTGTCTCACTCTCAAGCCACCACCCACCTGATCCTCTGCCTCAGCCTACCAAGTACACCTTGATCGGCCACTTTTTGAATTCCAGCGGCTTCCTACAGCAGCGTTCTCATTGGACTGCTCTCCTGCACTGTCTTACACTGCAAATTTTCTCCCACCCACCCCCATCCCTGGCACTCTTTAAATGTACTTCTGCTCCTAAGGCTCCGCCCCTCCACTAATTAGAACTGCAGCCCTACCCCTGCAATTCTTAAAGGGAATTTGCTATCTTTTTCTGTCTAGTAACACAGTTTTGCTCCTCCACTCCTCTTCCTCTCACTCTCTGCTCACTCACCTAGCCTCACATGCTCTCCCTTGTTAACTGTGACACAGATTCTCAGCAAGAAATCTTTAAGTTACTGGCACCTTACTCTACAACAAAGCAACTTTTCTTTCATCTCTCAGGGTTACTACAGTCCTTCATGATGCCACTCCTCACAGCCTTAATACTGCCTCTTCTTTTTACTTCTTTCACCAAGAGGAATGTTCCCTCCAAATCTTCACTATCACACTGCCACAACCTTGTTTTCTCTCCACAGCATCCCTGCCTTTCTCACCCACCTGCCCCCTTTTGTACCACCCCCACCCAGCATGCCTTGCCTTCACCCTCCACCTCCTCCCATCCACACATAACCCCCATCTCTTAAACACCAACCTTTTCCACTCACCACTACATTCCTCTTCTATTACCCTCTGTTTCTACAAAAACAAACTTTGCTTCCTTCTCAAATGCTCCCGCTTCCTGAGAAATTCATAAGTTATAACACAACACCTCACTCGGATAAAATCCCTTAAACTATCCATCCTCTCATAACAGACACAAGAGACTCCTCCTCCTTCTCATCTCTGGGTCCATCCACCCCCAACCCATTTGTGACTTTCTCATCCCATTAAAAAAATCAGGGTTAAAGATCACAGCCATGAATGGATCACCTCTGACATCCAGAAACTCATGAGGGAAGGAGACAGGGCATGGACTAACTACAAGAAAAGTAAACACCCACACCTCCTCCAATACTACAAAACTCTTTGCAACCACTATTAGTCTGCTGTACAAGCTGCTAAAGTCAACTTCCTCACTGAAAAACAACATAGCTCGCAGGATAACCCCAAGCACACATGGAATATCCTTAATGACCTCATTGGTAGAGGGCAATACAATGAATAAATCAACCTCTCCTCCAACAGGCAAGTGGTCTCAGATACCCTTGATGTCTCAACACTCTTTAATAACCACTTTGGCAATCTGGACAAGTATAAGCCCAACCTTACCCCTGCTCCCACACCAGCCACCCTGTCTCACTCCAACCTCCACCCTAGTTTTTAGTTTTGCTACCTCTCTAACTCCGAGGTGGTCAAACTTATCAAAACAAATAACCCCTGACCCTTCATTGGCCAAGACAACATAGACTACAGGGTCCTTAAAATGGTATGCAAATTCCTTGCAGTTCCCCTTACTAACATTTTTAACCACTCCCTCTGCTCTGGCTCTCTCTCCCCCTTAACTGGAAATGGGCCATTATCAAACATCTCCATAAATCCCGTCTTAAAGATGACACCAACAACTATAGACCCATCTCCCTACTTGCCCCCCTCTCCAAAATCTTGGAAACAATTGTCCATGAACAAGCCATTGGTTTCCTCATGGAATATGACCTACTTACTGAGGCACAAAATGGTTTTAGAGCAGGCCACAACACCAAAACTGCCCTTATCAAATTCACTAACTTCATTAATAGGGTGTCCGGTGATGGCCTATACACTGGTTTGATTTTTGCTGACCTCACTAAAGCATTCGACCTTGTCAACCATGATGTCCTGCTCACCACCCTCTCTGGCTTACATTTCTCTTCTGACATCATAAGGTGGTTTCACAACTACCTCAGTAATAGGTCTCACCAAACCACCATAAGCAGCATTCTGTCTAAATCCTGCCCCATAAAATATGGAGTAACACAGGGTTCCATCCTGGGACCTCCTCTTTTCACCCTTGTTCTCAACTCCCTCCCAAAAATCTGCTTGAACACTGAATTTATCTTGTATGCAGATAATGCAGCTCTCTTCTACAAGGACAAGGACCCCTCATCCTTATGAGACAAGCTACAGCATGACTTTCTTTATCTCCACTCCCGGTTCTCATCCAGAGGTCTTGATCTTAATGTGAAGAAAACCAAAACCATGGTTTTCTCCAACCCTCAGAAAAAAACTTCTTTAGATTTCACTGTACATGACAATGACAGTAACCTAATAGAGAGAGTGAACGAATTCAGATATCTTGGTCTGACTGCCACTTAAACTTTGATTCCAACATTAATCAACTAATCAAGAAAGCCCACCAAAGGATCAGCATGCTCTACAGGGCTAGATCTTTCCTCACTACATAATCTAAGTCCCTCCTAGCTACCAGTTTCTTACTTCCACTGTTTGACTATGGCACTTTAGTCTACTACCTACCCCTCTCCCTGAATAGCATTAACAAGTTCCACATACCTAGCATAACATAATCTGCTTTGTTTCTGGACTCAGCAGATGCACCCACCACTGTAATCTCTATAGACTATCAAACTGGATCCCCCTCAAATACAGACTCAGTAGCAAAATCACCACCTTTTTTCACAAGCTATCCCTTGGCCTTCTCCCTCACATCATAAGGATCAAGCTGTGGTTTTACTCTAGTGTGATTTCAGCACAGCTTTTGACTGAGTGCAGCACAGAATATTGCTGAAGAAGCTGGATTACCTGGGCATGGCTAGGGACAGAGATGGATTGGAAACTGGCTGAAGGAGAAACAGTAGAGGATAGAAGTAAATGGGATCAGATCAGAAGAGAAGGAGGTTTTGAGTGTGGTGCAACATGGATCTGTGCTGGGACCTGTCCTCTTCGATATTTTCATCAGCGACATTGGAGAATGCATCCAGGGCACATTGTGTCTTTTTGCAGATGGCAAAGAGCTCTGTGGCAGGGTAGATAGTGGCAAAGGGATAAAGGGGATGTAGAGAGATCTACAAAGGCTAGAGAAGTGGTCTTAGGTTTGGCATTTGAAATTCTGCAATAAAAAATTAAAGGTTATGCACCTAAGGGAAAAAAACAACAGGACAGAGTACAGGATGAGTGGGGTTAAATTGAGCACTACGGCAGAGGAAAGGAACCTGAGAATCATCATTAGTGACTGCTGCAAACAATCAAAGCAGTGTAACAAGACCTATAGTAAGGCTAATCGGATGCTGGGGTGTATCAGAAGGGGTACTGACAGCAGGAAACCGAAGGTGCTACTACCTCTATATAGATCACTGATAAGGCTGCACTTGGAATACTGCACTCAGTTCTGGAGTCATCACTTAAGGATGGACAGAGACAGGCTAGAGATTATTGAATGCATGGTGACCAAGATGATTTAGAGCCAACAGGGCAGATCTTATGAAGATTGTCTCAAGACACTGAACATGTACTCACTGGAGACCAGGCAAGAGAGGGGGGATATGACAGGCATCTTCAAGTTCCTGGTAGAAATAAATAAAGTAAACTGCAGGGAACAATTTAGTAGAAGTACAATGTCAAGAACCCATGGTTATGTGTGGAAACTGGTGGAGGGGGTTTAAGAGGGATGTGAGGAAGTTCTAATTCATGAAAGGGTGATGGAGCCATGGAGCCATCTGCCAGCAGAGGTGGTGGGCGCCAAGACCATAAATGGTTTCAAGCATGGCTGGGGCAGAGTGAAGGATTTGGTGGTTGCTCCATGGCAGATAGAGAACTCTGGCCAGAACAGATGGACCTTTGGTCTTTTTCTGCTGTAATTGTTTGTTTCTATGTTTCTTATTTAAAGAAAGGCAATTGAGGAAGTGCAGCTTGTTTAAAAGAAGACAACTCAGGCAGTTGCATGTTTGAATAGAGAACAAGCTGATGGGTGGTCCGTTGTAACATTTGGTGGCTGGGCTTAACTTACATCAGAGCTCTGAAACAGAAACATAAACAATGAACACAGAAAAAAAGATTGTTGGGCCAGCCAGTCTGTCTGAAATACCCTATCTATCCCCAGATGTGTCCTCTTTATGGGAATTTTTCTGCACTACCTCCCTGCTCCCCACTGTTCACTGCTTTACTGCTACCCTCCGCATAACTGCTAAACTCTTTACTCTGTCCCAGTCATGCTTGAAGCCATTAATGGTTCTTGCACCCACCACTACAGCTGGCAGACTGTTCCATGGCTCAGCCATGCTCTCGGTAAAATAAAACTTCCTCCTCACATCCCTCCTGAATCTCTCAACCCACCCCCACCCCAACCAGCTTCAACTCAAGTCCCCATGTTCTAGATTCACTACTCCTATTGAATAGTTCCTCGCTCTTTATTTTGTTCATTACATTCAGGAACTTGAAGGTCTCAATCATATCACCCCTCTCTCGTCTGGTCTACAGTGAGTGCATGTTCAGTCTCCTAAGGCAATTCTCATAGGATCTGCCCTGCAGGCCCTGAATCATTTTGGTTGGTCTACACTGCACTGTCCCCAGCCTGTCTTTGTCTTTTCCTAGGTGAGGACACCAGAATTGGGCACAGTGCTCCAGGTGTGTCCTCATCAGTGATCTATATAGAGGAAGTAATACCTCACCACTTGCCACCAAATCCCCTCCCAACCCAGTCCAGTGTGACATGTGGACAGCCAGTTCTGTGTACACTATGATTTTTGTAATATAAAAATGTGCTATGGACTGTCTCTTATGAGAGATGCTGAGACAGCATGAGAGATGACTCACACACACGCACACAGGTTTTAGATACAAGGTATTACCTGGAAGGCCAAGAGCTAATTATAGACTAGAACAGGCCTTGATCAAGGATTTTCTGTTTATCTAAGTTAAATATAGCTTTAACTGTTAAGAGGGAAATCAATATCCATTTTATGATGTTTAGAGGAGGAAACCAGGTTATGGCACACTGGTGCAAAATCATAAATGCTTTGATGTCTGTGTGAGAGAGGATACTGCTCATAGATGAAAGGAAATTTACAGACTTGATTGGGGAAGTCACATGGGGAAAGGAGTTTCTGCTGATGTAACCTTAATTAACTTACCTTCTAAAATGATAAAACATCCTTTGTGTATGATTTTTAATAAACAGAGGAGGAGCTAGGTGACCTCACACAAAGGGGTTGGTAAAGACAGTTTTTTAAACAGTATTCTGTTTTCCTACAGAGACACACTTCTGTCTACACTATGATAAAGACACATCTTTGAGCACTTTAAGCAGCTATTCAGAAAGAGAGACAAATCTAAGTACTCTAGTAGGAATTGCACTGTTAAAACCGTGTTCTTTTAAAAGATTGTATGGTTCTTGTGATACATGGTTCTGTATTTTATGTTTTACATACTTTTATCGATTTTAGTAAAAATCTATTTTAGAGCCTACTTGGTCTGTCTTTGAATTTCTTTCTTTAACAAGTGAAGTATATATGGTTAAAGCTGACACTATGCATAAGCTTGAATGGTAATACCAAACTGGAAAAAAGTAGGAGTAATCTGAAGTCTTAATTAGAGTTTTTAAGGGTTCATTTTGTACACCTGGTTAGGTGCCCATAGGCAAAGATATCTGGCCCCCAGAAGACAGAATTATCTGAGCCTGTGGCATTGGGTACGCTAGTAAGAGGTTCACAGTTTGAATCCCTCCAGAACTGAGACCAAAGGTTGATTTGAACCCACAAAACAGACAGGAGGGTTACCCTGTTTCTTTTAACTGTTCACAAGACTGTGCTCGGAGGTTGGCACTGTGGGAGCAGAGGGCCTGACCTGCTGAGTGAGTTTGTGACAGATTGGTGGGTAGCAGTGAGAAAAATGTTGGTATTACAAGCTTTTATTGTTCAGTGTGTCAGCTTGAGACCATCAGCTCACTTGCAGAAAGAAAAAGGCAGTGATTTATTTTTAAAAAGGAGACAGAACTATATCACTTGGTGTACAGTCCAGTTCCAGTCAGAGTAGCCGTAGTTAGGGAAGAGGATGGCTTCCAACTACAGCAGGCACACTGTAGACTACTTAAAGCAGTTGTGAGGGGACAGAGGAATCCCATTCGAGGTGAAAGCCACCAAGCAGAACCTCACAGATGACCTGATGGTAGCAGATACCCAGAGCAGTGAGTCACAGACAGTGACTGAAAAGGACCAAACCTCGAGTGTAGCAGGGCTAGCAGCCAGTGCAGTGTCCAGATCTGATGAGGAGGGCAAAAGGCCACTGTCAGTGAAGGGCCATAGCAGCAGGGGAAGGTCACCAGTTTCCTGGATCCAGAAGTACTCAGGCTGCAAACTGAGTTGCACAGGATGGAGCTGGAGTTCCAGAGGGAGAGAGAGAGTGAGAGAAGTGAGAGGCAGACCATGAACAACGAGAGGCGGACCGTGAACAATGACAGGCAGACCATGAGGCAGAGCGAGAATGCTGTGAGGCAGAGCAAGAACGCCGAGAGGCAGAGCAAGAACAGAGAGACGCTGACCATGAGGATCAGGAGTTCCAGAGGCAACACAAACTGGAGAAGCTACGACTCCAACCAGTGGCACCACAGCAGTTAAGTAGCTTGAGTTTAACTGGGACTACAGGACTGGGTTACAAATTGAATTCCAAATTGATAGCCGAATTTAAAGAAGGGGAGGATATGGATGCCTTTTTAAATTCTTCTGAAAAAGTTTGTATTCAGGCTAAAATTCCTAGGCAGTCCTGAAGCTTCCAGCTATCCCCGCTACTTACTGGGAAAGCTTGGGATGCATTGGGTCAAATGGACAATGAGTACAGTGATGATTACAGCAAACTTAAAGCTGCACTGCTAAAGAAATTTAAATTAACTGCTGAATCATACAGAACTAAATTCCGTAAGCTCAGAAGAAGCCCTGACATGAGCTACGAGGAGCTAGCCATGAAACAACGTCAGTTTTTGAAACGTTGGTGGGAAGGAATTGAGGCAAACTCTGTTGATAAAACTGAAAATGTGATTTTGTTAGAACAGTTTTATTGGGCATGTCCAGCAGAGCTAAAAATCTGGCTGGAGGACTGAGATCCCAAAAGAGTGCAAGAGGCTGCTGAACTCTCAGACCGCTATGCCAAGAGCAGACCTACTCTGAGAGCAAACGGGGTGGGCGTGGCAGCGTAGAAAGGGAAAACGCACCTTCAGGGCAGCTAAAACCTTCACTGCCTGCACCGAAACCAGTTAGCCCCAGGTTTCAGAGAAAAGATTTCTCTGAAAAGAGAAGTGAATGTTGGTTATGTAAAGAAACTGGGCATATTGCCAGACAGTGTCCCAAAAGAATGAGCAATAATACACAGAATGGTACTAGAAAGGAAGTGGGTTGTTTGTGTGTCCCTGGAAGCATGCCAGTGAACATGAGGGAACACATGCACCCAGTCATGGTGAATGGTGTACAGACGCAAGGGTTAAGGGACACAGGGGCATCCTTGACCTTGGTAAATGGGGATCTAGTAGAGCCTGG
The DNA here is from genome assembly GCA_016271365.2 of Neoceratodus forsteri. NCBI lineage: Eukaryota > Metazoa > Chordata > Ceratodontiformes > Ceratodontidae > Neoceratodus > Neoceratodus forsteri. Next base: position 657,382,716 of record CM057456.1, read on the forward strand.
TCAGCTTATACCCAATAAATACATCACTGTACAGGACTTCACTGTTGAGGTGAACACATTGCCCCTCGCTAGTGTTCTCCTAGACTGGGGTGAAACAGGGGGAACTGTGCAACAGGTGGCAGTAGCCAAAACATTAGCAGTGGATGTGATCCTGGGCAACAACCTCAAACAGGGGATGTTATGTGTAGTTACTCATAGTCAAGCGGCAAGGGAAAATTGTAGTTCCCTGAACCCCACAGAAACCATTATAAACCACTGAGAGCCTGGTTCCCTAGCCTGTGTCTCCAGATGGGGGGACTAATAAAAAGGGGGTAGAAATTTCCCCAGTAACCAGTAACCACACAGCTACAGAGGGTTACTCTGAAGAGGGAAGGGTGACCCATTGTCAGAGGGTTGGGATTGACAGTGATCTTGAGTGCCCTGACGCTAGTGCTAGGGACCCTAGTTTAGCGACTGAAGGGGACCTGTGCCATGCCTTGGGAATGTGTGAGGGGTTTGCAGCTGCTCAGAGAAGTGACCCTAGTCTGGAGAAGCTGAGGACTTGGGCAGACTCGGATGATGCAGAGGGAGGTGACGGCAGACATAAGGTTTATTGGGAAAATGGGCTTATGTATACTCAGGCAGTACAGACAGAGGGAGGGGTGCTAGGCAGGCAGCTTGTCGTTCCTAGGGGTATTGTGAGAAGTTGCTCAAGATTGCACATGATATTCCCTTGTCTTGCCATCTGGGAATTGTGTGCACAATGCAGTGGTTGGCCCAGAATTTCTACTGGCCTAACTTCACCCAGCAGGTGAAGGAGTATTGCAGGTCTTGTCACTGGTGCCAAGAAATAGGGAAGGCAGGCAAGAAAACCCAAGCCACCCTGATTCCATTGCCCATAGTGCAGGAGCCATTCCAGAGGGTGGGAATGGATATTGTGGGGCCTTTAAATACCCCCAGCTTGTCAGGGAAGAAATTCATCCTGACTGTGGTGGATTATGCCACCTGGTACCCAGAGGCAGTCGCCCTATCCTCACTGAGGACAGACAAAGTGGCAGATGCCTTACTTGGGATTTTCTCCTGTGTTGGGTTTCCACAGGAGGTTATCACCGATCAAGGGGATTCCTTCATGTCAGACATGTTTATGGGAGAAGTGTGGGGTGTTGAAGAGATGCATGACACCGTATCACCCACAAGCCAATGGGCTTGTGGAAAGGTTCAATGGTATCCTGAAGTCCATGCTCCGGGCATTTGCTGAACAGAGTGGGAGGGACTGGGAGAAATACCTTCCCCACCTGTTGTTTGCATACAGGGAGGTGCCCCAAGAGTCAACAGGATTTTTCCCCTTTGAACTCTTAGATGGACGCCGGGTATGTGGGCCCCTAAACTTGATCCGGAAGGACTGGGAGGCAAGCATGCCACCCAAGGAACTCTCATTGTGGATTACATCCTTAGGCTTAGGGAAAGGTTGAAGGAGCTTATGGGGACAGCCCAGAGCAACCTGGCAGCTGCCTAACAGAAACAAAAAGTGTGGTACGACTGCAGAGCCAGAGCTCGCTCGTACATGGTGGCTCAGGAAGTCATGGTCCTTATTCCGGTCCAGAAAGACAAGCTGCAGGCTGAGTGGGCAGGACCGTACAAAGTGATTAGGAAGGTAAATGACGTGAACTATATTGTGGAGCTACCTGACCGAAGACAGACAGAAAGGCTGTACCATGTCAACATGATGAAGCCATATGCAAATAGGGCTGGCATGGTGTTTGCAGTGTGTAGTCCTGGGGAGGGGACGGACGAAGGAGACCCCCTTCTGGACTTGCTGGAAGAAAGTAAGTGGGAGTCCTCTGTGGAGGCAGTTAAATTGTCTCCCCAGCTGACCACGGACCAGATCCAGAAAATAAGGGAGGTTTTAGCAGACTTCTCCCCCTTGTTTAGCGCCAAGCCTGGCCTAACCCCCTTAGCGATGCATAATGTGGAGACAGGGACACAGACGCCCATACAGTGAACAGTATATGGGGTGTCAGAGGCTGTCCAAAAGGACATTATAAGGGAAGTGGAGGAGATGCTGGATTTAGGGGTAATCCAGAGATCCCACAGCCCCTGGGCCTCACCCGTAGTCCTTGTGCCTAAGCCAGATGGCTCTACTCGTTTCTGTGTGGACTATTGTGGACTGAATGCAGTCATGAAGTCAGATGCCCACCCGATGCCCCGGATGGACGAACTCCTGGACAAGTTGGGAGGGGCGACCTACCTTATGACCATTGACCTGACAAAGGGGTATTGGCAGGTAGAGTTGATGGACAGAGCTAGGGAGAGGTCAGCCTTCATCACTCCGATAGGCTTATTTGAATTTAAAGTAATGCCTTTCAGAATGAAGAACACCCCTGATTCTATCCACTCCACATAACCTATCCCGGACTAATTTCCTCATCTGGTTAGTGTCTGCTCTTCTGAAATCTAGAACTTCAGCCTTTGATGAGGGAATACTTGTACTGAGGGCCAGCTCCAACCATATGGTGTTGTAGTCACTGGACCCCAGTGGTTCCCCGATCCCCACTCCACCCACCATTTCTGAGATGGTAAGAACCATACAGAGAATGGCAGTCTGCCTTGTGGTAACCAGCTGCATCAGAAGGCAGTCCTTCAATAGACTGCCGTAACTTGTGAGGAGACAAGGCCCGGCCACATCGGTGGTGAGGTGAGCTACAAGTGGGTGTTGCCACTCCAAACGAGGGACGGGACCTGAAATGCCGCATCAGCGGCCTGAGGAGGAGAGGGGCTAGTCAGAGCCAATTAGTGGTGCCAGCAAGGAGGGTGTGTAATTCAAAACTGTGGCTAGGGCTATTTAAAAGCCAGGCCCAGTCACGCTACCTAGGACTGTCATATTTCTCCTACCCATACACCCCGCACCACCGCCATTCTTAAATGCCCTGGCAAACCACTCTCATGAGGGTTTAGACAATTGAGGGAGGGCTAGGTGGAGCACAGGAAGGAGGAACTGAGAACTGGGACATTGAAAAAGACTAAGGTGCTGTACTGAGTGGGATCCGTGTGGGGCAAAAAGGCTGTGGGTTTGCATGGGGAATTAATTCCTGAGGGGATCTGTACTGAAGTCTGCTGGGGGCCAAAGATCTGCATGGGGCATAAAATCTGTGGGCTTCTAGGGGACATAAATGCTGTGGGATTTGTATGGGGCACTAATGCTGAGGGATCTGTACTAAAACTGTTGGGTACAAGATCTGAGTGGGAACTGAAGGAGGATAACTGATAACTGACAAAGGCTGCTATATGAAATTACTGGGATAGCAAATGAAGGAACATTTGGTAGAGGGAGCCTCTAGTAGGGTCAGGTATGGTATCTAACTATTGCTGCATAGACTGTGTGATAAGTAAATAAGGGTATGTTTCAAGTAGGTGTGAGGAATGGAGGGAAAGAGAAAGGGGAATAAGTATGAGGAGTTTTGCACAGGGGGTGGAGGGAAATGGATGAGAGGGTAGGCAACCTTGGAACAGTAGGTGGAATGGGGGGCACCATAGAGGGTGGGGGACAGGCACAGGGAGAATGGTGGGGTGCAAAGGTTGTGGGGTGGCTGTATGGATGAATACACTATGGAAATTGGGAGGCTGTCCAGTCTGTTACAGACTGAGAGGGCTGGATGAGATGATACAAGGGCTCTGGAAGGAGCTGGAGATGGTGAGGGAGAGTGGCCCTGGGACCCCGGAGGGGGGCAGATGGGAGAAGCAGAGGAGGACCAGCAGGAACAAACCCCATGAGGAGGTGAGGGGTGGGGAAGGAGACAGAGGGGCAGTGGGGAGAAAGCCCAGGGAGGGAGGAAGGAGGATGAGCAGCACCGGGGGTAACAAGAAATGGTTTGAAGTGTTGGCATCGGAGATGGAAATGGAGGGACCGTGATCGAGGAAGAGGAGGAGAAGGTGGTATAAGCCCAGGAGGCCAAACACAGGATGTGAGAAGAAGCAGAGGGGAGGGGAGGAGCCAGGTAGAGGCAGTGGGGGAGGGAACAGCGGGGGGGTCGCAGGGGGCAGATGCAGGAATCACTAATGGTGCAGATAGAAGGATTAAGGAGCAGGACATGGTGGACCCTAGGGCTGGAGATAGTGACAACAGCAGGATGGGGTGAGACAGGAGGATGGGGGATACTGATACTGGGGGATTCGATACTAAAAGGGATCAGATGGGGCGGCGTAGTCGAATCTGGGTTGAGGCTAATCCAGAACTTACAGCGAACAGGGTGGGGCAGGCACTTCTCAAGTGCACACAGAGATGGAGAATGAAACTGCACATTGTGATGCATGTGGGCACAAATGACTTGGTGGGGAAGTTGGTAGAGGAGGCAAAGGGGAGATTTGAGGAATTGGGCAGGCAGGGTGAGAAAGTGGGGGTGTCAATGGCACTCTCTGAGGTGATCCCAGTACCATGTGCAAGTAAAAAGAGGAAGAAAAGGATAGAGGGATTCAATGGGTGACTGAGGGATTGGTGCCGTACCAACGAGTATGGATTTGTGTCAGGCTGGGGCAGGACCAGGGACAACAAGGGCCTATATGCTGGAGGCAGGTTGCATTTGAAAACTGGGATTAGAAGGGTATATAACAACTAAGGTGGATTTAAACTAGATGGGGGGTGGCGAGGGGACCGCAAATAGAAAAATGGGTCCACAGAGGAGTACCTAGGGAGCTCACCCCCTCAGTTATGGGTAAAGACAGAAGTGAAGGGGTGCAGGGAGGGATAAAGGGGGCACAAAATAGGGGTAGTGAAGGGGTGGAGACAGGATGGAGGGTGGTCTCACAAAATGCAAGGAGCCTAAGGTATGGAATGGCGGAGCTGCAGGCTCTCTTGGAGGTGGAAGGGGTGGATATTGCGGCCATAACAGAAACATGGGCCACCCAGTACCAAGACTAGGATATGATGATCCCAGGGTTCAGTTAACACAGGAAGGATAGGAATAAGGGGAATGGGGAGGAGTAGCTATCTATGTGAGGGATGGGATAAAGTGCGTTAGGGAGGAGGGGAGGACGGAAGCACTCTGGATGCAGTTACAGGATGCTAGGGGCAGGACACTGAGGATGGGGGTGGTATATAGGCCATCAGCTCAGGGGAGTGAACTGGACAAGGAATTAGCAGACCAGATTAGGAGGGTCTGCAGGAAGGGGAACACAGTGGTGGTGGGGGATTTCAATCTACCGGGAGTGGACTGGGGCACCCCTTCCACCATGAGTGTAAGGGAGGGGTTCTATTAGAAGCATTTCAAGACAGCGTCCTAATGCAACTGGTTCAGGGTCCAACTCTGCTGGAAAGGACTCTGGACCTAGTACTGGACAACGGGGAAGCAGTCAAGAATCTGGAAGTGGAGGAGCCATTGGCGGGGAGTGATCACCATTTGGTGTGGTTCACGATCAAAATGGGGAGAGAAACAGGGGGAATGGGTACAGGAGTTATCGAATTAAAAGGGGCAGACTTTAGGAAGATGGGAGAAATTTTGGGCAGGCACCTGGCAGGCATACAACCAAGCATGGACACAAACCAGAAATGGGACATAATAAAGGGGGGCCTGGTGGAGGCTACACAGTCTTGCACTAGGAAGAGAAGTAAGAGAGGAAGGGCAAAAAAAACAAGCTGGCTGACACCTGAGGTCACTGAGGGGGTGAGGGCCAAGAGGACAGCATTTAGAAAGTATAGAAAATCAGGTAAGGGGAGGATAAGGTAGCACACGGGAAGAAGTCCAGGGAGGTCACCAGGCTGGTCAGGATGGCTAAGGCATCCAGGGAGTTGAGGCTGGTGCAGGGAATCAGAAATGAAGAAAAAGACTTCTGCTACATCAGGGAGAAAAGAAAGAGCAAGGATCAGCTGGTGAGAATTAAGAAGGATGGGGGTGGGTGGAGAAAGGGGAAGAGCAGGCAAAGGCACTGAATGAATACTTCTGCTCAGTATTCAGAAAGGGGAAGGGGGGCATCTACCACAGGTGGTAGGGAGGTCAGGAAGGGGGGGAGGGGATGACAGATGGGGTGATTATGGAGAGTAGAGCACTGGAGTGGTTGAGGGAACTAAGGGTGGACAAAGCAGCTGGGCCGGATGGCATTCACTCGAGGGTACTAAGGAAGTCGGCTGAGGTTCTGGTAGGGCCACTGGCTGACCTGTTCAATACCTCCCTGGGTACAGGATGTGTACCACAGGACTGGAAAATGGCCCATGTGGTGCCCATCCATAAAAGTGGACCAAAGGATGAACCAGGAAACTATAGGCCAGTGAACTTCACGTCGATCGTGGGGAAGCTCAAGGAGACTCCTAAAGAAGAGGTCAGGGAGCTTCTTGGAGGAAAACAGGCTCCAGTGTGGCCAACAACATGGGTTTGTAGCAGGTAGATCCTGCCAGATAAACCTAGCGGATTACTATGACTGGGTGACGTGGGAGCTGGATAAGGGCCATCCTGTGGATGTCCTGTATTTGGACTTTAACAAGGCCTTTGATTCACTGCCACATGGTAGGTTGGGGGGGAACTAGAACATGTGGGGATGGGGCCAAAAATGGGGAAATGGATCACGAACTGACTTAAGGGGAGGCAGCAAAGGGTGGTGGTGGTGGAACTATCGTCACAGAGAGCAGTAATGAGCAGGGTACTGCAGGGTTCTGTATTGGGCCGGTCCTGTTTGGGTTATTCATTGCAGATATCTCACATGGGATCCAGAGCAAGGTCAGCCTGTTCACAGATGATACCAAGATGGGAGCAGTGGTAGATGACAAGGAGGAGTGGAAGGGGTTGCAAGAGGACCTGGCTAAGTTGCAGGAGTGGGCAGAAACGTGTCAGTTGGGGTTCAGTGCCAAGAAGTGCAAGGTTCTACACTTCAGAGCCAGGAACCAGGGGAGGGAATACCACCTGAATGGGATGCAGCTGGGGAAATCCACTGAGGAGAAGGACTTGGAAGTGATTGTTACAGGGAGCATGAACAACTCGGCTCAATGCAGGAAGGCAGCAGCAAAAGCCAACAAAATGCTGGGGTGTATTGCAAGAGGGATCTTCTCCAGAAGGAGGGAGGTTATCCTGACCCTGTACAGGTTGTTAGTCAGGCCCCACCTGGAGTACTGTGTACTGTACTGGCACCCATTTCTCATGAAGGACATTAGATTGCTGGAGGGGGTGCAGCAGAGGGCCACAAAGATGATCCAGGGACTAGAGGGTTTGCCCTATGAGGACTGGCTGGGAGAATTGAATATGTATTCACTGGAGGAGAAAAGGGATGGGGGGATATGATTGAGACCTTTAAATATCTAAAAGGGATTAACAAGACCAGCACAGAGGGGATTTTACAGACGAGGAGGGTAAGGGGCACGAGGGGACACGGACTAAGACTGGAGGAGGGAAAATTCAGAAGGGGGATGAGGAGAAATTCTTTCATTGAGAGAGTAGTGGACAAATGGAACACCTTCCTGGTCAAGGTAGTGTCCTGTAATACATTGGGTGGCTTCAAGAGGGGGTGGGACAGGGTAAGGGGAAGGATTAAAAGGAAGAGTGGGGAGGGAGGGAAGGTTAGCTGCAAAATGAGAGGCTAGCTGCACATTCGAGCAGACGCGATAGACCAAGAGGCCTGTTTCTGCTGGCAAATTAGTATGTTTGTATGTTCGTATGTAATGTATCTAACAGGGCCTGATTTCTGGTGCTCTTTGTTGCTGGAAGGTCCCAATTAATGTCTGGCAGTTTGAGATCTCCTAATACCACTTCCTCCCCTTTGTGACCCCCTTCTCTATTTCTGCCGCAAGTTCTCGATTGCCCTTGTCTCCCTGTCCTGTGGTCTGTAGACCACCTCCACAAGCAGCTTCTTACCTAATGATATGGTGAGTTGAATCCACAGCAATTCTATTTTCCTACTACTTCCTTTGATGAACCCACCCTCCACTGCCTAAATGACTCCTGCATAGAGGACTATCCATCCACCTGTTCCCTATCACACCTGTACATGGGGTAGCCTGGAGTTGTCAGGTCCCAGTCATTATTCCCTGTTGCCCCAGTTTCCATAAGGGCTATGAGGTCCAACACCACATCTCCCACTCTTGCTAGGAGCTCACTAGTTTAATTTTCCCATGCTCCTGGCATTAAAGCAGAATGCTTTCCATCTTGTGCCTAAACCCCCTCACATTTTGTAGAGATCCTTTCCTTTCATCCTCCCTTATGTAAGGTCCCCCCAACCCCCTTGTGGGGACTACCTGAGTAGGGCCATGGCCCAAAACTGCCCTCAATCTGTTGTTTTCTGCCTCCGGTCCCCTGGACTTCTGAATGGGATCAGAGAGCTTGACTTCAGGAGCCCCTGGCGGGATTTGGGCCAGGGCTCCATCCCCACACCTCCATGTCCACTGCCGCCTAACCCTCCTGTTCCTCTGCCACATAGAGGTAGCAAGGCCAAGGTCCGCTGTCTGTTTGCACCTCAGGGCACCAGGGGGAGAGTACTGTTGCCCCTAGTTTGGGGGGTTTGGGGGCACGATTGTGCCATTTCCAATGTGGCCGTGCATGTGGAAACAACACATGCATGGCCTAAGCCTTAAAAGAGCTGTGGCTCCCTTGACAAAGTGGCCATCATTTAAAAAAGTAATTCCTGGCTCCAGGACAGGCAGTGGGGCCAGGGAAACAAGTGTAAAGACACCTCCAGGAATAGAAATTGTGGTTTCCCAGTCCCCAAATAGGTAGTGAGACTGGGAACAGTGGGAGTGAGGTGTGCATGTGCACCCACAGCTTCTAAAGGTGAAAAACAGGTGCCTCTTGTTTCAGGAGTTCCGACAGCCAAACGGGGCTCCCTGCAGGCAAAATGGGGTTTTCCCTGGCCCCATCAGGGCAAACGGGGCTAGGGCAAGTAGTTATCTGCCTCTGAATAGGCTCTAATCAGATTGTATGGGTTGGCAATGTTAGGCATAATTAATGTAGACTAAGATGGCAACCCCAGTGGTTCTGCCTGCCACCGAGGGTTCTGGGGAAAAGTTAAAGGGCACCCTTCAGTAGCCCAGAAAAATGTGAGCCAATCAAGTGGTGAGTTTTGGGATGCTATATAATGGACTGCGCCCTGGTTTCTTGGAGAAGTTCAGTGGAAGAACTGGAAGGAGAGACTGTGAGGGAGAGCTGTACGAGCCAGTAGGCTAACCTTTGTGCAGATAGGCCTCTCTGAGCTCAAGTCCCTTTAGGCAGAGTGCCTACAAGCCTTTTTTCTAAGGTGGAAAGCAATTGGACTGCTAACCTGTTTTTTCCCATGGGAAGTTATTTGAACTGCTGTTTTCCAAAGAGTTAAGCCTGCAAACTGTTTAAACTGGTTGCCCTGTTTGAACTTTTCCCCATGGAAAACAAAAGTTAACTGGGCTGGTAAGAAACTGTAAAGCCTAAACGAACCTCAGTTCCAGTGGAAGTGTGTGCTTTGTGAGCAGCCCCGGGTGACCACAAGCCTGGGTGGTCCTCTTGATGAAGACGATGAAAGACCTGAGAGGGGAAGATGACAAAAGGCCCATGATAGGTGAAGACAATGAATGGCTCAAGGGACAAAGATAAGAAAGGTCTGTCATGGGTGAATGGTCCAGCACCTGCTTTGAAGTTCCAGCCAGCATCTTCTGCTTCTGTACAGACAGCCTGCTACCCATTGAGCAGTGACGCCAATCCAAGGCATTCCTCAGCACCCCTGAGACTGTCATCAAACTGTGAGGACTTATGGGTTGCAGCCCCGGGGAGTTCTGTTCAACAGTTAGTTGGTTAGTTAGTTAACTAGATATATAAAAGGGTGAAGTCCTGGGCAGGACTTTGGTAACCTGCAGGAAGCACCCAGGCAGAAGTTTGAAACATTACTTGTTTACTGTTTGCAATCAAATTGGAGCCCCTTTATCAAGGTTACTTACGTTCAAGTTGAAGACTGTTGTACCCACTGTGTCCAACATTGCCTTCAACCTTGCATCATCTGATTGGCCACCAGCATCCCGGTGAGATACTCACTGTAATGGACAGTAACACTGCCTAAGGCCGTGGGGGGAAAACCAGGTGCACCCGTGGGGTGGTACTGGGACTGTGTGGGGGACAATGGTTGAAAACAAAATAGTTTGTTTCTTAAGCAATAAGGCATGACCAGGGGTTAGATTAACAGTCTATTAATCACCCACTAGGTGTGTAATGTGCCACATGCCATACTGCCCCAGAGGGTAATTAACTGACTGTTACTCTAACTCCTCGGAGTATCTTATTGCTTTTATAAAAATTATTAAAAAATAAGTGCTAAAAGTGTGCTTTTTGAATGTTTTCCTCATTAAGAGGGTGATTTTTAATAAAATAGTTCTTCCACCAACAGTTTAAGAATGCTGGTTCAGAATCGGAATGCATCATTCCAGTCATTCAGTAGTGCAAGAAGGATGGAATGCTAGCAGGAAGAATTCATGTGCTATGGTGATCAGGCTGTACATGATAGTGTAACAGGGATTAATGTAAGGCTGTCACAATCCTTACAGCCAATCAGATTGTAGCATTTCTGAGGCCATTTTTATAATATGTTTTTGTTTCCTCTTTTACACCATCCCTATAATAAATCTGAGGTTACTTCATTTTATAAATCATATTCATGGTTATTGCTTTGAGCATAGTACTATTGTGTGGGGATAAGTTATCTGTATGTGGGAGGGAAAATAATATTTGTTCATGAGGGGAGATTAGGGCACCATTGGGTAGTCTTTATACACCCTTGCACCAGGTGGAGGCTCCAAAACCTGTTCCTGGTATTCTATTGTGTAATGCACCCAAAAGAACCCAGGCTGACCTCAATATAGGTCGAGGTGTGAGGGGGCTCCGGGTGCCCACAACTGAGAGACCCCCTTAAACTTAAAGAGCAGCTGATGCCTTCAGGAGGACTTTAACAAAACATAATATTTAGACACTGTCCATCTCATATTTCACATTAGTTCCGTATTTCTCCTGCCCATTAATTTTTACTGGCTCTATGATGCGAGTTCGACAACCCTTTTGTCGACTGGCATCTCGCCGACAGGAATCATGTCGACCGCAAGTTGCAGTTTACGTGATTTTTGTGTATCTCCCGGTCCTCTGTCCCAAACCCTCCATGTGAGGAGCTCTGCCCCCCGCCCACCCGTCTTTAGGACTCTCAACTCCAGTCGGAGTTGATTTGGGGCAAGGCTACAGTACCAGGAAACAGTGTGCCTCTATCTCGGGCACACCAACACAGCGACCTGTCAGCAAAGTGTCGATTTTGTTGACAGGGGTGTAGTTCACTGTGTTGGTGTTGCCGTACGTGGTGCATACCATTTTTACTGAGGTAATTTGCATGAAAATAGGATATTTGCTCCTGAAAAGTTTTTCTATTCCTGCTGCTTTCTTCCTACCTGAGATCACAATATTTTTGATTATGACATCACAGTTACTTCCATGGCAACAAATTGTGATGTCACAGCACAGGATTATGACTTGTAGAGAGTAAGCTATGGAGGCAGATGAACTCTAAGGGACAAAGATCACGTATTCATGCAAATTGCCTCAGTAATAATTGGAAGGAGAAATCTATATATACAGAATGCAAGCTGAATTGTACCTATTTATTATATTTTTCAAAGTTTTCTTTGAGGCATAATCAGCTCTTTAACCTCCATAACTTCCTGCTTTTTGCCAGCCTAGTGAGCAGTCCCTCCTGGGTGTCTTCTCTTAGCCCATAATGAACACCTGCCTTGCTGCTTCCCTCCACAGTGTCCCTAGCCACCAGTTGTGGGGGAGCCCTGGCTAAGTTCCCTAGTTGCTCTCCTGTATCAGTGGTTTCCCCTGGTCTTAGCTTCTCCAGCAGTCAGTTTAACTGTCCACCAATGTAGATGTCAAACTTCTGCTCCGGCGCACCGGTGCTCTCTTGTTAGGTGAAGGCCTTCACTCTTGAAGAGTCTCCTGACCCAGAAGCCCCCTACTTCTCCACAAAATGGTACCCCTCTTCCAGACATCATCCCTTCAACCATCTGTTAAGGAACAACAAGATACCCCACTCTTTTTGGAGATGAAATAAGTAGAAAATTCAGGCAGAATGAAAATTGTAATATCTGAAAGATTTGGCATGTGGGTATGGTGGAGGGTTTGCACCAAATTCTGTTTTAACCAGTCTCTAGTTGACCATTCACCACTTTTCTGGGTCAAGGAATGTACTGAGCCCTCAGAATCTAACCTGGCACATGCAACACCTGAGATGTTGAGCTTCAACTCCATCTCCATGCATGGTGACCCCGATCTGTGTGGTAGCATTGGGTCCCCCCACCCCATTTGGGATTGAGCAGAGTGTCTCCCTTCTTGCTTTAGTCTGTTGTGCAACAGCACCTAACCTGTTCTATTCTTTAATTCCCCCTGTAGGATGGCCACCTACAGTCTTCTTCCTTCTTCCCTTTACATTTCCTTCTCTCTCTCTCTCTCTCTCTCTCCCCCTCTCTTTCTTTCTCTCGCTCTCCCTCTCATTATTTTGTGGGTATCCCTGCTACCATCCTCCTAAAAAAATGTCAGGTCTCTACTATATTTGTGGGACATGAAGTTATTAATTACGTTTTGTAGCTAGTTTTTGGTTAAAAACAACTTTACGTGATGCTAGCTCCCATTAGCAATCCTGTGTGAATCTGCACACAATCACAGCATCTCACAATTGCAGCCATGCACGCTCGCAGCATCACACAGCTGCCGTGCAAAAGTTATTAATTGAGTGAGGCTTTTCTTTAGGACAGTATAGTCCATTTTTGCCCAAATTCTTATGCCCGGTCCCTTTTCTTCTAGTTTGCCTCTTGTTAATATTGAGGAAGAGCTGAAAGAAAGAATTTCCCAGTCTTAAAAACGGCAGGAAAAAGCCAGGGGGAATTAGTAATTGCAGCCCCTAGCAACACTGCCATTCCCCTGTGTTTATTCTGCTTGCCTTCACCTGTGAGTGTTTGCCTCTGTGGACCGACAGGTTTAGGAGCCCAGGAAAAACTGCAGCTTGCCCTGCAAGTTTGTCTTTTTGTCCCTTAATAATGCTGCTAGGCTCTTGTCTGCCTGGGCGTAGCCGTGAGGAAGCACCGTCCCTACAAGTAACAAGCATTTGTCAGTGCCGAATGTTTGCTTGCTGGCATTGGCATTGGTAGTGTAGGAGTTACAGAGCTGCACAATAGGAATGGCAGTGAAGTATTGAACTGAAGCCAACCCAATCACCACCCTTCAGATAGTGACAGGCATTGGGGTGTGCCTTTGGGTCATCAGGCATAATGACGATGCCATTTCACCACACCCTACCATGCAGACACCGACAAGTCTCACGGTGTGCCTTGGGGTCTTTGGCCCTTATGCGCACCCCATTCTATCAGGAAATATTGTGAGATGGGTGTGGTATAGGAGAATGGGGTGAACTTTGGGGCCAAAGAGTCCAAGGCACACCTCGATGCCTCTCAGTGGCTGCAGGGTGTGGGTGGGGGTGGAATGGTATGAACACTGCAGGTGACAATCCCAAGTCACAGCCCTGATGCCTGTCATTCTCTACAGGGTTGGGTGTTATGGTCGGAAACCCTAACGCCTCGGGCATTTGTTGGTATTTTCACTCCAAATTTTCAACATGGTTTTTTTGTGACCCCCACCTCATGAACAGTGGCAATATCAGTTTGTTAGCTGAAAGCTGCTTTTGCATAGCAACTACGGCATTTGTCACCACAAGTGCAAAAACACATTCTGAACAGGATGTGAAAAATGACAACTGTACTGTTCATGGGGAGGTGTAAAAAATGGCAATGTTGAAAATATGCAGTGAAAATATAAAAAAAACTGGTGAAGTCACGAGCGTGCGTAGAAACTGTGCAATATGCACCCATAATGTAATTAGTTTGGGAATTGTTTACAGCAGATTGTCAACGCAGGCATTCTGGGACCTACGGTCATGAACAGTGTCACTGTGATTTTCTTTATCTGTCCTGAACAATGATTTCCCACAGCGACACGCATTTCTGTGCTGAAAGTGTGAAAACACATTTCAGCCATGTTGTGAAAAATGACAGCTGTACTGTTCATAGAGAAGTGTGGAAAAATGCTACTGGTGAAAATCTGGACTGAAAATATTACAAATTCATGAACTTACGAGGGTGCGTGGAAACTGCGCAATGCTCACTCGTAACACAGTAATTTTCAAGAATTTTTCACCAAATTTTCAAAATAGCCATTTTAAGACCTCTGCTCATGAACAGTGTCACTGTGATTTTCTTAATGTGTCTCATACATTGATTTCACACACCAACTGCGCCATTGTGCGCTACATGGGTGGAAACATGTTTTGGGTGAGATATGAAAAATGACAGCTGTACTGCTCATAAGGAGGTGTGGTAAAATGGCAATGTTGAAAATCTGGAGTGAAAATATTGAAAATTTGTGAACTTATGAGCGTGGTAGGATCAGTGCAACAAACGCTCGTAAAACAGTAATTTTGGGGAATTTTTTCACCAAATTTTTAACATAGCCATTTTAACACTTCTGCTCATGAACAGTGTAACTGTGATTTTCTTAATGTGTCCCATACATTGAGTTCACACACCGACTGCGCCATTGTGCACTACGTGCGCGGAAGCACATTTTGGTGAGAAGTGAAAATGACAGCTGTACTGCTCATAAGGAGGTGTGTAAATGGCAATTTTGAAAATTTGGGTAGAAAATATTGAAAATTCGTGAACTTAAAGCGTGTGTAGGAACAGCACAACGCATGCTTCGTAAAATAGTCATTTTGGGAATTTTTTCACCAAATTTTTAACATAGCCATTTTAACACCTCTGCTCATGAACAGTGTCACTGTGATTTTCTTAATGTGTCCCAAACATTGATTTCGACACACCGACTGCGCCATTGTGCGCTACATAGCGTGGAAACCCATTTTGGGTGAGATGTGAAAAATGACAGCTGTACTACTCATAAGGAAGTGTGGTCAAATGGCAATGTTGAAAATCTGGAGTGAAAATATTGAAAATTCGAGAACCTACAAGCGTGCGTAGGAACAGCGCAACACATGCTCGTAAAACAGTCATTTTAAGGAATTTTTTCACCAAATTTTGGACATAGGCTTTTTGAGAGCCCACTTTATGAACACTGCACTATCATTTCTTTAATCAGTCCTGAAATGTGATTTTACGCAGTGACTGTGAAATCACCCTTTGGGCCCGATTAACGCCATGACAGTGACAGAATTCATGAGGAAGGGTCCCAAAAACCCCATGTTGAAAATTTGGTGCCAAAATTCCAAAAAATGCCTGAGATATGCTGAAAAGTTGAAAAAGTCCTATTCATTACATTATACAGCTTACCGGCATTTCCTCAGTTCGCGGTCTGCTTTGAAGAGTGCAGACGTGTTCCTGGTCCAATGAAGATCGCCGCGCCGAGCTCCGAAGGTAAGAATGGGGTGATGTGGGGGTGTGGGAGGCAGGGTGCGCAGTGGGTGGCGCGGGTGGGAGAGGGGGGTGAAGACAGCAGCGAGGGAAGGTTTTTTTCTTCCAGGTTTTTTTATTTATTTGGACTACACGGGACATTTGCCATGCTGGGGTGGGCTCCCAGCATGGCAGCTGGAAGGCTGTTGGGGGGGCAGTGGAGCCGATGGGGGATTGGGCACTCCCGTCGGCCATAGGACCTGTTGCCACGCTGGGGTGGGCTCCCAACGTGGCTCCCGATAGTCTGGGGGGAGGAACAGTAGAGCCGACGAGGGATTGGGCACCCCCGTCAGCTACAGACTGCGGGGGACAGTAAGCTGACGGGGATTAGGCAGCCCCGTCTGCCATACAGTGTGTGCATGGGGGAGGTAGGAGAGCATGAGCACACAATGTGCATGCTGCGCATGTGTGTGTGGGGAGGGGGAGCGCTGCTCACTCAAGCGGTGCTCTCCCTTTCAACTGCATGGCACTGCATTTTGGATCGTTGCACTATGTTTCTTGCAGATGCGTGCAAGCAAACATAAAAAACACTTTAAAATTAGCTAAACAGAGAAAGCTTCAATAATTGCTTCTAGACAGTGTGTTTTGTTTTTTAAAAACTGTTTAGAGTCCTGCTTTGTCCTTTGTGAGGTGACTGCCCTGTGAGTGTTTTAGTTGGTGCCAAGAAACAGTCCCAGAATTTGCAGAGGCACATCACAAACAGCACAGAAGCATAAATAATGGAGATTTAAGAGTTCTCAAGAGAGATATGAGCATAAATGGCTCCCCTACAGTTTGGTAGCACATTTTATTCTTTTTAAGTCGCTACAGTTCAAGTTTAAAAACACTATGCAAGCAGTCAAAAGTGCTGAATATGCATGCTAATAATTTCATGTCTAGCATTTTCCTTAGCACTATCTTCTGGTTCTCTAGCCTGTTTTCAAGTATTTTTCTAGGTGTTTTGGTGAATGTCTCATTCCTGGTGCACAAGGAACTGAGACAAATGCTTAAACACTAACCTGCTCTGTTGTCCTGGCTGCCTCTATAGGGCCAGCACCCCTCTTCTCTGCTGGTTAAATACAAAGGGGGCTGTCACTCCTAGGGGGGTTGGGTCTCCGGGATTACAAAACAGAAACAGATAGACTTTTGGAATTATAGATCTTTTTGAGTATCTAGGGATCCCAAAGCAAGTCTTTGTTGATTTTGTATGTAATAAAAATGTTTGTCTTTTTTATTTCGTTTAGCATTATTTTGTTAGAAAGTGAGTGGAGTTTCAGATATCATGTGATTTCTCCTGATAAAAAAGGTGCTTCCCCTCAGCCTGAATAGATCAGTTCAGCCTTGGAGAGGGCTGAGGCAGCACAGAGGGTAGATCAAATCTGGATCTTGACTGTGTTTATTCTTTTGATTTATTTAATAAATCTGCACTTCTGAGTGAATTTTTGCACCATACTCCTGTGTCTTTTCTTTACTCTGAGAACCCATGATCACACTGTGCCACCTTCAGGCACCAAAGTTGACATGGCACTCGTGTCTCCAGGTGGTAGCTTGCAACAGGAAACTATGCCCCCTAGCCTTTATACTGCAGCCAGCTACATGGTGCAACACACTGTGTGTTCAGGCACCGGGGCACTTGGCACAAAATTGGCAATGGCAATGTCCATGATAACAATTTGGTAAACACAAGTCCAGATTGGGTCAGCACCTCTGTGGTGCAGAAACCCGGTGCTGCCTCGAGGGTAGCAACCCAAACATAATTACTAGAACAGGAAAGAGGTACACTCAAAGGGTGTAAAGACACTCCCTATTCAACCTTCTCTAGTCCCTCAGTCGACCTGACCTACTCCTGCTTGGACCCTAAACCTCCACCCCTCACCCGGTCAAGGTTAACATAATATATCCGATCCCTGCATGAACTTTCAATCTTTGCCCTACGGCTCTCTCTATCCCTTCTACAGTGCCATTATAATGTTCCTTTCTTTATGTTATAAGTTGTAATTCCTTGGGTACTGGTTATTGTAAACCTGCATCTCCTCTCCTCTAATTGTTGTGACTGCCTCTAGTCTGTCCTTTATGGTAGCATTTCCCATCCTTAGTTGCGTCTGATACCAGCCTGCCCCCTTACTCCCCCTGCCTTCCTGCCCCTCCTCCCCTTAGCCACACTTTCCCATGACAATGTATTTACTGACTGCACATAGTTCTATCTCTCCTCCTCCCCACTCTCCTTTCTCTTCACCTCCTGTCTCCCTATCCTCCCCCCCATCCTCTGCCACCGCCTCCCCTCCCCACTCCCGTACCTCTGCCCTTTCTGGACTCACACACCAGATTGCAGCTAACTTTGTCTGCATGCAATCTGCTTGGTTTTCTCTGTATATTATATACTAACATACTAAAATGCCAGCAGAATAGGCCTTATGGTCTTTCGTGTCTGCTCGTTTGGTCAGCCTCCACCCTGGGTGCTGACCTTGCTGCCTCCCTTGCCTCCTCTGGCTTCTCCCTTCCCAGTTCCGGATATTCTTGCTGCATTGGATTTTGCTACCAGAACCCTTCCCCTGTACCTATCTCACCCCCTCTTGAACCCCTCCACTGTCTCTGCCTCCACCAGCCCCCTAGGCAGCGCATTCCATGGCTCCACCACCCTCTCAGTGAAGTAGCACCTCCTCCTTTCTCCCCTGATTCTTCCCCCCTCCAGCTTCCACCCATACCCTCTAGTGGCCACCTCCTCCTTCCTTCGAAGCACCCTGACTGTTCCTCCCCTATTTACCCTCTTCATGTACCTGAAGCCCTCTATCATGTCCCCCCGGTCCCTTCTCTCTTCCAATGTGTACATATTTAGCTCTTCAAGCCTCTCCTCATAGGTCCTGTCCCCCAAGCCCCAAATCATTTTGGTTGACCTCCTCTGGACCCTCTCCAGGAGAGTAATGTCCCTCTTTAAGTGTGGCCTCCAAAACTGCACGCAGTACTCAAGGTGCAGCCTCACCAAGCAGTTATACAGAAGGAGTATCACTTCCCTCCTTCTGGAGGTGATCCCCCTAGCGATGCATCCCAGCATCCTGTTGGCCTTGGCTGCTTCCCTCCTACAAGTCTCCGAGTTGTTCATCTTGACATCCACCACCACCCCAGGTCCTCTCAACCATCGAGACTTGTAGCATTCCCCCAGGGTGTACACTTGGCCTGGGTTTCTGCCTCAGGTGGAGTACCTTGCATTTCCCTGCATTGAACCTCAGCTTCCACTTTCTAGACCATCTTTCCAAAGCCTCCAGGTCCCCTCAGGCCACCCTCCCTCCTCCCCATCCACCACTGCCCCCAGTTTTGAGTCATCCACAAAGAGACTCATCCTCCTGATTCCTGTCCTTGTGTCAGAGGCGTTGTCACGTTGAAGAGGAGGCCCAAGGACTGATCCCTGTGGGACCCCACTAATGACCCTCCTTGGGGATGAGACTATCCTGCCAACTATGACCCTCTGGGTCCGGTCCTGGAGCCAATTGCCTATCCATCTGATCATCTGGTTCCCCACCCCCATTTCTCCCAGCTTATCCAACAGGCCCACGTGAGGAACAGAGTCAAATGCCTTGCTGAAGTCTAGAAAAAGGACATCCACTGGTCTACCCAGGTCCAAGGCACTCGTCACCCAGTCATAGAACTCCACAAGGTTTGTCTGACACGATTTCCCCGGGATGAATCCATGCTGTCTATTGTCCAGGCACTCTGACTTTTCCAGGTCCCCCCCAGCCTCTCCTTCACAATGCCCTCCATCGCCTTGCCCACCACCAATGTCAGGCTGACAGGCCTGTAGTTCCCTGCCACCTCCCTTGATCCCCCCTTGTGGATAGGCACTATATTCTCCACCTTCCAGTCCTGGGACACCCACCCTGTCCTCAGAGAGATGGTGAAAAGCTCCGCCAGGGGTTTCACCAGGACATCCGCAAGTTCCTTCAGCATTCTAGGATGTAATTTATCTGGCCCCAGTGCTTTCTCTGTCTTAAGGGAGCTGAGGGCTTCCCTCACTCTCTCTGCTGTGATTTCCACTTCTGCTACCTCTTCTTCCTGCTTAGCCCTCCCCCCTCCTGCCAGTGATGCCTCCCCCTCTCCCCAGACCCGCCGATCGGTAAGGGTCCCCCCCTCCTCAGTATCTCTGTCTCCTCCCATGTATGATGCAGCACCCCTATTTTCCTTGGTGAAAACTGAGGTGAAGTACTCATTTAGTACCTCAGCCTGCTCCCCCGGGTCTTGTGCCCATCTCTCCCCTGATTTAATCCTGCTAATCTGCCCCTTCACCCTTCGTTTTTCCCCAATGTATCTAAAAAACCCCTTGTTCCCTCTCCTAATTTCCCTTGCCAGATTCTGCTCCTTCCTTGCCTTAGCCGCCCTCACCACCCTAGTGGCCCTGCTAGCCAACAGCTCATACTCCCTTCAATCCCTTTCACTCCTTGAGCACTTGAATTGCCTATAGGCTGCCTTCTTTCCCCGCACCACCTCCTGGACCTCCCTGGTCCACCAGCAGGGTTTTCGGGCCCTGCTGCATTTACGTCTTACTCTTGCACAGGTGCTGGTAGTATTCTGTACCCCTCTCCTGATGATTTCCCACCTACTATCAGCGTCCATGTCTGACCCAATCACATCCAAATGCTCCTTAAGGATCCTTCCCATTTCCTTAAAATCTGTCCCCCTGAAGTCAGTTACCCCTGTCTTTGTGCAGCCTTCTAGCCCTCCTAGGTCCAGGCAGAACCAGACTGTGGCATGATCACTCCCCGCCAATGGGTCCCTTACCTCCAGGCCCCCAATCTGGTCACTGCCTGCCAGGACCACATCCAGTACCCGCGCCTCCCTGCTTGGTTCCCCCACCTGCTGAGTTAGGAACGCGTCCTGAAAGACATCCAACAACCTCTGTTCCCTGGTCACAGAGGATGTCATAGTCTCCCAGTCTGTTCCTGGCATGTTTAAGTCCCCCAACACCACCACCGTTCCTCTGCCCAGTCTGCAGTGTCTCCCAACATCTGCCACCAAACTCTCCTCCAGGGCAGGGGGTCTATACACCACTCCTATTTTTACTCTCTTGCCACCCCTTGTTATCAAGGTGACCCAAATCGCCTCCACGGTTCCCTCCGCCTCCTCTACTCCCCCTATGCCAATGCAGTTTTTGACTATCATTGCTACCCCTCCTCCCCTTCCCTCCCCCCTGTCCTTCCTGAACATAGTGTAACCCTCCAGGTTCAGGTCCCAGTCGTGCCCTGCAGTGGCCCAGGTCTCAGTGACTGCTGCCACATCCACTGCTCCCTCAGTTAGCATCGCCTGGAGCTCAGGCATTTTATTGCCCAAGCTCCTGGCATTTAACAGGACTACCTTCCACCCTTTCCCTATACTTCCATTTCCCCTGCTCGTGTTCCCATGGGGATTCTGTTTTCCCCTGGTCTGCACTTTACCAGTCGGCCTTTTCATGAATCCTCCCGCTCCCGAGAGGAAACAGAGTCCCTCCTTTATCAGCACCCCTTGACAGCCTTTTCTCCCATCCCTCCCCCCTTCACAAGTTTAAACCCCACTTTTCACCAATGAACCCCTCTATTTTCAACTTAAGGATTCCTCTCCCCTCCAAATTGAGATGGAGTCTATCTCTAGCATACAGCTCCTTATCCTCCCAGGTCTCCCCCCAATCCCCCATCAACCCATACCCTCTGGCCTCACACCACTCCCTGAGCCACTGGTTTATCTCCCTAATCTTCCTTTTGTGCTCCCCACTAGCCGTTGGCACCGGCAGGATTTCTGAGAAGGAAACTGTGCATCCTATGTCATGACAGACCCTGGCAAGCTCCCTGAATCTTGCCTGTATCTCTAGCTCACTATTTCCTCAATGTCATTTGTACCCAGGTGGACCAGTATGTCCGGGGAACCCCACAATCCTTTTGCCAGTGATATACCTCGTGTTTAGCCTGTGCACCGTTAGTCCAGGAAGCATTTTGTTCTAACTGGCCAGGCTTCTCCTCCCTATCTCATTTGATACCCTGATCATAGAATCCCCCAACAGGAGCACTCTGACCGCTCCTTTCCTCCATTTCCCCCTTCCATGTCCCTCATCCTTTCTACCAGCCCCTCCACCCAGCCGGCTCCTTGTTCCTCCCCTAGCTGGGTGCCACATCCACCCCTCCTTATTACCCCTGGCCACCCCTCCCTCAATCCTATGCCTCTTCTCCTCCTGGTATCCTTCTGTACCTGCTAACTCCCCCTCACTGCTCGCAACTGGTCCTTCTCCCCATCTGCTAAACTAGCCTGGCTCATCCTCCCTTCCTTCCTGTTTCCATTTAGTCCCTCCTTGCTTGTCGTGCTCCCCTGGCCTAAACCCTCAGCTCCCTTTACTGAATCCTTCTTGTACTTCTGGTCCTTCTCCTTTACCTTTCCTCCCAACTGGTCCTTCTCCTTGCGCTTTCCTCCCTCTTCCCCTGCCCCTCCTGCTCTGATTCACTGCTCCCCCCATTTTCCTGCATTCCAGGTTCCCCCCTGTTCTTCCTGCTATCCGGCCCCTGTCTCCTGCCCCCACTCCCTTTCTGTCTCTAACCACCCCTGTCGTGGCTACATCACCCCCCTCATCCTCGAGCAGAAGAAGAGAATTGAAGCGGTTATTGAGTGTAAGGTCTGATCCACCTCCCCACCTTGCTTCCTTCTGTCCAGCTCCGGCCATCTGCCTACTTCCCTGAGAATGTGGTCCCTCTGTCCCTCCTTTGTGAGGGTTCCCAGTTACCTGCCTGCTTCCTTGGTAGTGTCCTTTTGGACCCCCTCTTCCAGGGTCTCTATGTGACCCCTGAGTATTCTCCTGCACTCCTTTTCCTATGCCCCCGCCCCCAGTGCTTGGTGCAACCCTGTGGGAGATTCCCTGACCCCTTCCCCAACCATACTTCCCCCCTTCCCCCAGCTGTCTCCTAATCCCCGCAACCTCCTCCCTAAGCTGTGCCAGCTGGTAGCACACTGGGCAACCACCGAACTTCCAAGCCCAGTCCAGTATCATGGCTGCTCCACACCTTGTGCACCCCACCACCCTCCCAAAGATGCCTGCCCTAATGATGTGTGGTTCCATCCCTTTCAAGTAGGTTTCCTTGGGTGAGCCACCAGGTTCCCCCCTAGTCCAAGATACACCCCTACTGCCTAATCAGGTCACCCACTAATCTTAGATACAGTCCCACAGTACACTGGTAACCCTGTTACTAGGTGCATTACAACACAGTAAACTTATAAGGGAAATGAACAACTCCCTAAGCTGCTCTCTCCCAGCCTTTAAATCCAACCCCCAGTGGCTAGAACTACATGAGCTGCACCTGCAGCCTTTTCTTCCAATAGCAGGACAGGTGTTCCCTATAAATTAGCAGAACTCTGGGGAGGGAGGGTCTTGGGCAGACACCCGACTCGAGAGAGAGAGTGTATCAGCCTTGTGTCTCCCCTCCAAGCCCAGCAGCCAAAAAACCAGGCCCCAGCAAATCCCACCAAATAGGTTTTAAATCAGAAGAAATAGGCCTCTACCAGCGTAGCCTGTTACACAGTGAAACATCCAACAAATGAGCCCACTTACAGCCACCAAATCAGTTTTCAAACTTTCAACAGCCCCCAAAACAATACCCTGCTAGCCCCTTAGAAGTAAGAAAGAAAGAAATAACCTTCTACCAAGTAAAATCCACAAGAACCCTGTGGAAACAACAAGCAGCAGCTACTGTCCTGGAACACAACTGATCCTGTCCCCTTCCAGTTCCTTCTGAGCAGACAAAGCAGCTTACACCACAAACCTGATTCAGCTCTGCCTCCAGTCAATTAGCTGAGTGAGACCGGCCAGACCATTAACACCCTTCCCCACTATGCAGTAATCTTTGCTGCTACTGAAGTCAGCAACAAGGAATCAAAATTCAACTCAAAGCCCCCAAAATATGTTTGCTGCCAAAGGAAACAGGTCTCCAATTTAATCAGCTTCACTAACACCACATCAAAATAGGCTTGAAATTAACAGATATAGGTCTCCAATTTAAAGAACCAGGCCCCAGCAAATCCCATCAAATAGGTTTTAAATCAGAAGAAATAGGCCTCCACCAGCGCAGCCTGTTACACAGTGAAACATCCAACAAATGAGCCCACTTACAGCCACCAAATCAGTTTTCAAACTTTCAACAGCCCCAAAACAATACCCTGCTAGCCCCTTAGAAGTAAAAAGGAAAAGAAATAACCTTCTACCAAGTAAAATCCACAAGAACCCTGTGAAAACAACAAGCAGCAGCTACTGTCCTGAACACAACTGATCCTGTCCCTCCAGTTCCTTCTGAGCAGACAAAGCAGCTTACACCACAAACCTGATTCAGCTCTGCCTCCAGTCAATTAGCTGAGTGAGACCTGGCCAGACCATTAACACCCTTCCCTGACTATGCAGTAATCTTTGCTGCTACTGAAGTCAGCAACAAGGAATCAAAATTCATCTCAAAGTCCCCAAAATATGTTTGCTGCCAAAGGAAACAGGTCTCCAATTTAATCAGCTTCACTAACACCACATCAAAATAGGCTTGAAATTAACAGATATAGGTCTCCAATTCAAAGAACCAGGCCCCAGCAAATTCCACCAAATAGGTTTTAAATCAGAAGAAATAGGCTTCCACCAGCACAGCCTGTTACACAGTGAAACATCCAACAAATGAGCCCACTTACAGCCACCAAATCAGTTTTCAAACTTTCAACAGCCCCCAAAACAATACCCTGCTAGCCCCTTAGAAGTAAGAAAGAAAAGAAATAACCTTCTACCAAGTAAAATCCACAAGAATCCTGTGAAAACAACAAGCAGCAGCTACTGTCCTGGAACACAACTGATCCTGTCCCCTTCCAGTTCCTTCTATATATGCTAATCTACAGTGCATCTTGCATTGCCTCCTTGTATATTACATGTTCTCTGTATTGTATCCTGCATCCTGTTACCTTTGTTTATTGTTGAATATTGCGGTGAACTATTTGACGTGGAGCCTTTGTAAAGGAGTCTCTAACTCAAGGTTGTAATTCCGAGACTTCAATAAATAAAATAAATAAATAAAATAACCATAAACTCTATGTTTGTAAATGACTGTTGTTGGTAACTGTTCTGTGTTTGACGTGGAACCTCTGTAAATGAGCTTTGAGCTCGAAGGTTGTAATCCAAGAATGAAATAAATAAATAAAAGACAAGATCCATGATAATATGGTATCCCAGTGCAAGGGCACCCTTGCGTCTGTGTTTTGCACTATAATATTTCACTGTTTTTGTTCACAGACTGTGTGATTTTATATTTTCACATCTTTCACACAACTAAAAAGTACTGGGAAACCATTTTATCCTGAACCTTGTCTTTGTCCTTTTTGAGGGCACCTCATTCCTGCCCCAGTAATTGTGTTGTGGCTGTTACGCCCAATGCAGCATAGGATTTCTGCACCACAGGGGACTGACCCAATCAGAACATGTATTTACCAAATTGCCAATGCCTGTAATCACTCTACTGACCAGCAGGCACCGGACCAGCCCTTTGCCTTTGCCCTATGGGCACCAGATGGGCAAGGCACATGGGAAGTGATGCCCCTTCTCCTTCTCCATCAACTCTCAGACTCACAATCGTACTCGCTCCTTACTTCTACACCTCAGAGCCACAAGGATATCCTGACTTTATACTCTACCTGTGCTCTGCCAACACCGCTGTCCCTCAGAGGGTGATACTATGGCAGTTTGTCCCTCTGCTAAGCACAACTTGCAACAACCCTAACCCCTACTGTAGGGAGAGGGTTGTTGTACTTGTTTTCCTATCTCCCTAATGACAGCATGATACTGACTCTCAGCATATGAAAATTAATAACTTAAGGTCAAAGATCCCAGACATGGAGGTTTGGGTTAATTTGTACTCCCTGGACATATTAGCAGTTTCTGAAACTTGGTTGAAGCTTTATGTATTGACAAATGAAATAAATATTCCTGGCTACAACACATTCAGTAAAGACTGGATAGGTAAATAGAAAAAAACTCTGGTCAGAGCCAACATGACTGTTATGCTGCTTTAAAGGGACACTGTTCACTTCTGTCTGACTTTTGTCCCTCCTATTAAATGAAACAGAGAGATATGACCACCTGCCAGCAGATCACACAGCCCCGGTTTAAATTTACAGAGTATCTCAATTTATAACATGACACAGATCACCCTCTGCTGTTGAGCTCCTGTAGCTACAGAGAAATCAACAGAGTCCATGAAAATAACATTTCTATAAAGAGTTAATGAAGGTCACTTCATTATAAAGAAGCCCTAGATGACATGAACTCTCCAAAAATGAATCTCTCTTTTTCTTGAACTCTTCAGTCGGATCCCTTGCCAGACATTTGTTAACCTGTGCATTATTCAACTGCCTTAAGATCTCCCCCTCATACTTAATAGTATGGAATACTATAATCGAGACAGCTTTATCAGCAGCCTTTACAGTAATTTTCTTCATTTTGTTTTAAACTCAAAATGGCTTATCTGTCTCCTACTGATGTTTATGTAATGATTATTACCTCACTTTGTGCATAAAGTAAGTCCACTAGTTCTGTTTCATAGGCCTGTTCATACACTAGTACAGAAGCACTCATTAGGGGGAAGAAGATAGAGTTTGGTTTCAATGAAGCCCCAGACAGATGTTAATCACCAGGAAATGACCAGCTGTAAGGTTATTATTGTGATTATAGGTCTAAACGCAATAATTTCTTTTTCAGTTTTATTTATTTGACAGCAGAGCCAAAATAGTACTTGTTTTGGAGCCACTGCTGTCAGTGTAGAGCCCGATGAGCTGAGTGTCGCTGCCTTGCCAGGCATTTCTAAGAGATTTCAGACCGGCACAGCAGCCAATTCAGTGAGTTACTTTAGCTCATGAATAATTAATTAGACTTATAATCCACCATTCAGCACTGTCATTATTATGTTATCCCCAGATTTGCCTGAAGCCATATGGGCTAGTATATTTATCAGCACAGACAGCAGGCACTGAGAAAGCGAAGAACCTGGGATGCATGGAGGTATGGGATCAGCAGCCTGGTATTTCTGCTAGAGAGAGACTCAAACTCTCCTAGCTGGTCTCTCACACCACTCAGGGGCGGGTTATGATAATCTTGAGCCTAAGTTTCTTAGTCTGGGGGCGCCCTTCCTCGCCCGGCCGATTACCCATATTTTTTAACTCTTCCCTCACCTCTGGAATCTTACCTGACATATGGAAGGTGGCCAAGGTTGTCCAGGTGTTTAAGCACGGCAACCCCAAGGAGATGAACAACTACCGCCCCATTGCCATACTCCCTGCTACCAGCAAGCTTCTTGAAAAGGCTATAGCTGGACAAATTTCCCATTACCTGCAGGAGTATACAGTTCTCTCCCCTGCTCAGCATGGGTTCAGGAAGGGGCATAGTATGGCCACTGCTGTTGTCGTGGTCACCTCCAAGGTCAGATCCACTACAGACGTTGGCAAATTGACTGGGGCCATCTTTGTCGACCTCTCTAAGGCCTTTGATCAGGTCGACCACAATCTTCTTCACTCTGCTCTACTCTCGGGCAAGGCTTCTCCCCCCGAGCCCTTGATTGGTTCTCCAACTACCTTGGGGGGAGACAACAATACACCTGTTTTAACTGTGCCCTTTCGGACCTCTCCCCAGTCAGATGCGGAGTATCCCATGGGTCCGTTCTCGGTCCCATTCTGTTCTCCCTTTATATAAACGAACTCCCCTGCATTACAACCTTCGGGTCTACCACACTCTATGCAGATGACCTAATACTGTTATCTAGCTCCCAGGACATCTCTACCACCAACTCCCAACTCAACTCTGATTTTGGGCGTATCCTTAACTGGCTCGTGGGACACAAGCTCACCGTTAATCTAAACAAAACCCATGCCATGTTATTCGGGTCAGTGGCCAAAACCGCATCTTGCCCCTCCCCCTTGCCATTAATGGGGGGGAATGGCTCCTTCCTGCCTGTCCTGAAATCCGCTAGGTACCTAGGAGTGACCCTTGATCCTCAGCTTGATCTCACAGTGCACCTCCGCAACATCTGCAAAGCGTCGAACAGTAAGCTCAGCTTGGCCTACAGGGCCAAGGACAGCCTCACCCCGGCCGCTCGGCTTGCCATAGCCCGGGGGATCCTCCTACCCACGCTCTGCTATGGGCTTGTTGCCTTTGCGCCGGTCACGAATGCTTATCTAGCTAAATGGGATACGGCCTATAATAACATATGTCGTTTTGCCCTCTCCGCTTCTCGCCTTACTTATCAGTGTGCCTTCTATGCCCATCCGGAGTGGCTTCCCTCTGATAAACACTGAGCCTCTGTCCTAGGTAATATGGTGGATAATACAGTCCGTACTGCTTGCCCCCCCACCCTTGCCCTTCCCTTCAAACTCTGCACCCCGGCCTATCAACTAAGGCCCAGCTCGACTTTGGTTTGCAAGGTCCCTAGGACCCGCTCCCTCACTGGTGATCGGGCCTTCTCCACCTACGCCCCAAGACTCTGGAACTCCCTCCCTGCCCCAGTCTGAGCCACCCCTTCCTGCCCCGGCTACAAATCGTTCCTCTGGAAGTTCCTCAAAGCTGCCTCCACCTGTCTCTGTGCCAACTAGCTGCTGGCACTAGCGGCTGCCCAACTCCTCTCCCATAAGCATGATTCGGCCTCTGCCTCTCTTCACTATAGCACTTCTCATGCTCGTGGCTGCTCGACACCTCTCCCACTAGCTGAATTCAGCCTCTGCCTCTCCCCACCATAGCACTTCCCACTATCCTCTGACAGGCGTCCTCTACCCATTAGCTCCCTCCCTTGTAACATCTTGAAGTCCCCACGATATTTTTTGACCTGCCCCCTGGGCATGCAACTGGATTGGGCAGTTCTCTCCCTGCAGTTCGAGCCTTACTCCGCCGGGGTTGTCCCCCAGGTTGTGTTCCTCCCCCTCTCCTCACCCACTAGCTCCATGCTGCCCTACTGCACTGTTTACTCTCCTCCCTGCCTGTTTCCTGACACACACACCTGGATTGTTCTCTGATCCTGCTCCCCCCTTAGTTACCTGTACCTGTAGTCTCCTACCTCTTTGTTACCTTATTGGGTTTATGTATTTGAGCTGTAGTTGTACTCATGTTTGCTAGCTCTGTCTCTGTACCATGTCTATATACTGTACTTCTGGCCCCACCTGTGTGTGGGTGAGTATGTCACTCTGTCTTTGCACCATGTTCCCTGTACTGAATTCTCTCTGGCCCACCTGTATTGTGGGCTTGTATGCTACCTTGACTATGTACCATGTT
This sequence comes from Neoceratodus forsteri, assembly GCA_016271365.2. Classification (NCBI taxonomy): domain Eukaryota; kingdom Metazoa; phylum Chordata; order Ceratodontiformes; family Ceratodontidae; genus Neoceratodus; species Neoceratodus forsteri. The sequence continues at coordinate 657,411,380 of CM057456.1, forward strand.
TGTCTGTATTGTACCCTTCCGGGTCGCACCTGAAAATAGGCACTTGTTGTCTAGTGTGCTTACCTGGTTAACAAAAACAAATAAATAAATTGTTGTACCACTCTTTACTAGCCCTCACTCTCTGCCCTTAATGAGAAAGTGATATCTGAAGGCCGAAGCAGATGTTGTGTGTTGGGTGGGTGGTGAGTCTGAGTGTGACATATGATTAGAGTGATGAGTAGGCTAGCATATTTATCAGAACAACAAAGAATGGCGCACTCGTGAGGAATGAACAAAAATGAAATTCAAAATACTCAAATGTATGATTTAACATGATTTATTGCTGGGACATACAAGAGAGACACAGCAGACAACTCCACAGCACTTCGGTTACAAGACCTTCATCAGGGGATGGGGTCTTCTTGTGGTCAGCATGCATTTAAACTGAAACCTTGATAATATTAGTTACTTAATTGATTCCAACCACCTACAAAAGCAATTATCTGTCCATAGAATACACAAAAATAGTCTGTAAAGTCACAGTACAATTTAGAATTCCATCGCTGTATAAATACAGTAATACAGACTGTAGTGCCATCTATCAGACAAAAAGAAACCTCCCCAATCCAGTAAAGTTAAGGAGAGCATGGTCCCGCTGGATGTTTGATGGTAAGGTACTGTATATAAAGTCATTAAAATTCAATATGTTAACATCATCAGTAAGGTGCCTTGCTATTTACTTCCCCATAGGTATAATGACCTGAATTCTCCCAGCATGAACAATTACCAAATAGTCTACAACTGTCATATATCTGATTCAAATTCAAGCCTCAGTGAGCTTAATATGTTTAAAAAATGTTTCCGGGGGGGCGTGGCCAACAGCCGAGCTGGTAGCAGTTTTTCTCCGCGGTTCTACGTCTGGTCCTTCAATTTCGAGTGATATTCAGCTGTCTGTCAAGAAAAAGTCTCTAAACTAATATTAGAAGGAAGAGGGGCAATTGTGCTTTCACCAGAACTTAAAATTATCACAGAGCGACTTTCGGCTAGATAAATATGGGCCGAACAAACAAACCGGGAGCATCCACAGAGAGTACCAACCCGAAAGAAATTAGAGCGGGATCCAACAAAGACTCTCAACAGGCAGATCCGCTCCTTGAAGGGCCTCAACCTACAAACGCAGCACTCTTGCGAGCGATCCAAGGGCTGGATCACAAAATAGAGGAGTTTGGTACAGAAATGAAACTGTTACACACTAAAGTGGATGTTGTTACGGAGGAAGCGAAAGGGGCAACTCAAAAAGCGGACAAAGCTCTCTTGGGGATAGCAGGACTTTCCAAAGAAAACAGCCTGCTCCGTAGGGGGCTAGAAAATTTGGAAAATGCCACTAGATCTACTCACCTTCGTCTCCTAGAGCTACCAGAGGAACTGGAAGGTGAATATCCATTACCTTTCCTAAGTGCCTGGCTGAAGGATCTACTGCAGATGGAGCGACCATTTGAAATAATCAAGGCCTACAGGATTTCTCCACGTGGTGGCAATCGCAGAGCTGCAACGGGATTCATGCTCCCGTGAACTATAACGTTGGAGCTTCGTATTACAGTAGAACAGGACTCCTTGTTACAGCAAGCTAAAAATCTTAGCCCTCTGACATAGAATGAGCACAGAGTCCACGTTTTTCCAGATTTAAGCTACATGACCAGAATGTGTAGAAAAAGCTATGATGGTATTCGGGAGAGGTTGCGGGCTCTAGCGGTTCATCATGTGCTTTTGATGCCAGCTAGCTTGAGAGTTGTTTATGGGGGCAAGACTTATCAGTTTTCAGACTCGTCAGAAACCTCCAAACTTTTGAACAAAATGGAAACGCAGTTCGTACCATGAGATGAAACTTCTGACTCTGAAGAGGAGCCTAACACTTGAACTGGGACTTGTGGCTAAAATTGTGAGAGTATTTCTCTGGTAGGCTGTGGTAGGAGAGTAATCTACTGTATAAAAAAGTATAATTATCCCTAACTGGGTCGTAGTGATGAGTTTTTAAAGTACATTTACATGCAATAGTGTCCCTTCCCTCTTACTTAATAATTGGGTCAGACATATGATGCTTAAAATTAAGAACTGATGGTTTTTGAGTATTATATGGAAGTTGTATCCTGTTTACTGTTTAGTTTGTCCAGACATTGACATATGTGGAGTTAACTGTGTAATTATATCCTGAGAACGATTTCAGATGGGGAAGTTAACCCTTTTAATAAGGTGCATGATGTAGCTCAAATATGTGTTTCCCCTGCTCCTGGCTGTACTAGCCTATCTAGGAGTACTTATTTGTTGGATCTTAACAAGTGCATCATGCACATGTGGACTGATATGGTTAGATATGGTGGGGACTTTATTGATAACCCTCTCAGTGTAGTACCACTATACAGGGGCATTGCCTTTGATGTTACTGTAAAAATAACGCATTTAATGTGATTATATGTATGCCTACCTGAAGGTATTCAATGTAATGCACTGTATTACATGAAAAATAATAAAATCTAAGTGCAAAAAAAAAAATGTTTTCCAGGCATGAACACAGAGACCATTTCATTAGTTCCGTACATCAAACATCACATTAATAGCAGCCCATTGATTACAATAGTACCAGTGTAGGCTCAGCCACAAAAGGTTTGAAATAAAGAAATGCACCAAACGAAAGAATTGCTGGACAGTGTCAGGCTACCCCAAACAAAAAAATACCAAACAGCATACCGCTGCCCAATATACTCATATATCTAAATGAAATTAGGGCATAAACATGCAGAGCATTTCCTTAGTTCCGTAAATGGTGTCAGGTGACATGAGTGCAGCAAAAATCGAGAATGCATTTGGGCAATTGCAAAATGGCAATGGGGATATCAGTGGCTGGGGCATCAGAGCAACAGTGCATTTTAGCGATGCCTTCCTGATGCCGCAGCAGTGGTGGTTGTTGCAGAGATGAGGATGCTTATATACAGGTAGGGAGAGTGGGTTGCGAAGCCCCCAACATGGGGGGGCGCTGGGTGTGAACTCCCCTGCATAAAGCAGTGAAGTGCGTACCTAGGTTTCCATTCTCTCAGTTAATATCTGCTGACAAGCATTACTCCTGGCTGCAGGGCTGGACTGTGGGAGCCAGGTCTCTTATATTATGGTATTGTGTTCGGAGCCTACCTGTCTTCACTGTTCCCTGTCTTCCTTGCTCTTTTCCTGAGTGTACAGTGTGCCACCTATTGCTGTATTTTCCCTTTTGCTGGTTTTTACTCTTTGTGGTTGTCACCATTTTCCTGCATCGCCAACATGCTCGGCACAATTATGCTGTTGCCCTTATTGCTATCACTATTATGTGTTTGCTGTTATCACCTAATAGCTTGGTACATCAGACCCTGAGCTATTAACCTCCCACTCCCCTCATGGTAGCATGTAGCTGATCTATTTACTGTGTATGAGGATGCAATAGGCTGGGTCTACAATCAGCTACATGCTACCCTGACACTGTTGAGCAATCCTTTCAGTCAGTGCATTTCATTATTTCAAACCTCGTGGGGCTAAGTTTACATTGGCATCATTGTTGTACTGGGCATTACTAGCCCGGTGTCTGATGTACCGAACTATGAAAAGGCTGTACATGTTTATGCCCATAAAATTCATTTAGATGTAACAGCCCCTTGACTCACCTTGGCTGTTTCCGGGGCTCTCAGAATCTATACTCTTCCACCTCCGAGGGGGCAGGCCTGGGTTCACTGATGGCTGAAATACCTGGAGGAAAAAATGGCATGGTGCCTCCTCCTGGGATAATGATACCTGTATGTGATACTTATTGGCAAATTGCACGTTACCACCCCCTTAGAAAGCACAACAGCTGCCCTCACAGGCACTTCCCCAACCCATAGTAACTAGACACATTTTGCAATGACCAGTAATACCAGATTTGTAACAATAAACTAACTGCAATTTTATTATGGGGAGGGGTAAAAGGGGAGAAAAACACAACAGCAATGGTAGAAAACAATCTTACCCTGCACAGTCCCACCTCCCACCTGTGGTTGCACCCGGCTTTCCCCCCAAACAGCCATAAAACACAGTCAGTTTCTCGCTGTGGGTACCCCACAGGCACGATGGTTCCAAAGGCATGGATGCTGGGGTTTAATAGTCTATTTAACTCAGAAGGAACACTTTCATATGGGTTCAATAACTTTAAACACATCAACTTGTAAACTTTAATGCCTGGGTGCAGCTTTGGAATTAGGCACAACTCTACTCAGGACTTAACCCCCTTTTCTGACTAGCTGGCTAGCTAAGAATGGAACTCTTCTGAGCCACAGCCCAAAGGTACATACGGTTTAATGAGGGAGATTTGATGAAACTTGTTTCAATTGTACCATGCTGGCATTAGAAGTATTTGGTGGTGCACCACCGCAAAAGAGCTGGCTGAAGACTTGATGAACACTGGACTTCACCTGTCTGGCCTTTCCAAACTTAACCTTTCAGCACTTTGTGGACAGTGTTCTTCAGGCAGGCCTCTCGACATCTATTTCTCTGACACCTGTTCGGTGCTCTGAGGATAGGGCAGGCTTGGTCCCCAAGACTTCTCTGCTTGCTCACAGCTTCTCCCTCAAGTCACTTACAGCTGGGCTCTGATACAGTCTCTAGCCCCAGCACACACAATTACTTTGGCTGTCCGCAGTTCAGCAATCTGTAATCACTCTCGCCCCTCTGTGGATGAAACACAGACCTGCTCAAACTCTTCCCTTTGCTATAGTCTTATTTATTTCAAAGCTGCACAACTTACAGTTTCTGCTCTTACACTGCAACTCCAACCTCTATGGCTGAAGACTCCAGTTCCTCTTTATCTGCAGCAAAACTCCAAAATCTATTTATCTTTTTCTGGCATTAAAACTCCCAAGTTCTCTTTCTCTCTGCAGCAAACCTCCAGAGTCTGTCTCTCTGCTGCAACTGGCTCTTCAGGCACTCTGACAATTATTCTTATGCTGGAGATAAATAGGCTGTCCAGATCAGGGTGCAAGTTTTGGACTGGGTAACCCACAACAGTCTCTCCTGCACTCTGCTCTCTTCCTAGACTCCAAGGAATCTCCCCTTTTGGTGGGCTAAGCAGTCCTTTTTATAGTTTTTTAGTCCTTCTACTCTGAGTGGCCACATTTATTCACAGGATGTTTGGTTGTCCCTTGAAATTTACCCAGTGCCCCCCCTGCTGCAGGGTCCCATGGGGGCCACCATTATTGTTTACATACAGTCCCTAAAATGCAGTCCCTTATTATAATTCTTATATGCCCTTCCAAAGACTAAGAACCTTTTTTGCCATGCCCAGAAGCATTCTGGTGCTGATCTCTGGCTCCACTGCCTGCCCTGGAGCCAGGAAACCTTTTTAAATGTGCTCATACTAAAATAGACTAAACAGAGACATGTCTCCTTTAAACTTGAGAGCTGTGCATGTTTATACGGTGCATGGTGGCGATATTTGTTACTTGCATTCAGCAGTCCCATTTTTCTGGTACCGAGACTGGCAAAATGCCTTCCAAAACTCATCAGGAGGCAAAGAAACATCTTTTTTCACTTGGCCCCTTTCCTCTGTGGGCTGAGAACCCAAGAATTGCTGGCAGCCATAGCCATGGAGGTAACAGGGCACCAGACCTGAATCTCTCCAGCGGCCACTTACAGGACACCAGCGGGGCAGCAACGGAGCCATAGCCCCAACAAAGGTAAGTCCCATTTGGTGGGGCTTACACACTCCCCTTGCCAAATGTTTGGTGTCCCCAACAAGCCACTAAAAGTTCAAGCCAGTATCATGTACAATAAAGCATATTAAAAGACCTTTTCCATCTAGACACCTAATGCCTGTCTGTCCAAATATGCAGTCACTATAATAAACATTGTCTAACTGTGTAACTGATGCTGACTATACATGTTGCATTAGGCATTAATACTCCACATCTCCCCACATTGAAATGTACCATTGAACAGAAACTGGGAACACTGGGTAGGGCATATTCTTGAGGGATGAAATACTTATGGGCTGCATAAAGGGGGTATTGGAGGAGGCACCAAGGGTGTCATAGGTGAGTTTGATGATAGGCTTAGGTTCTCTTCTGGACCTCCTAGGCAATGCTGCATTTTCCATAGGAATAGGTAGCACTACATCCTGACCAAGTCCAGAGTTCACCACATGGGCCCTTTCAGGAATATCAGCATTTACTGCAGTAACTGAGATTTGCTCACCACAATCCATATCTATCACATTGTTTATATCAATGTCTATCGCTGGCTCTGGCACTTGGTTAATGGGCTTCCTCTCAGGGACAAATGGTACAGCTGCAGGATTCAACTGATGCACTAGGTGGAGAGGTTGATACCTTAGATAAATACAGTGTCTTGTTTAAAGATCTCGAGTTAATACATAATTGGTCCATAAGGAATAAAATGAATTTCAGTCCAGAGAAAAGTTCTATTTTTCATTTTGGGAGAAATAATCCATGTTACAAATATGTTTTGGCAATGTTTTATTAAAATTAGTTAACAAGGAGCGTGATCTCAGAGTAATTATTAATAATGAGTTATCTTTAGTAGATCACTGCAAACATGTATCCATAGTAACAAACTGAATCCTATGTTTGGTTCAACAATCATTCATGTTATGCAGTAAGAAAAATTACTCACCTGTAGTAATCTTGTTTCTTCCAAAGGGATACACTAATACTCTTGCAGTTCTCTTTCAAGATAGGACGACCCCAGAGAGAATAGAACGCTATGCTAATCATGGAATGTTTAGCTCATGCATCTATTTTCAAAGTGCCTTGTGCCAACTGCCTACATTCTACCTCAGATTTCTTAGAAGCCTGCAAAGAGGCCATAACAATATGTGAATTATAATTAAATAACCATAAAAAAATTTTAAATGCCCAACGGCATTTCAAAACAGTAGCCAAGGTCTAATAGAAGCAAAAGTCCCCTTTTCTAAAGTCAGATATGCTCTAAGAAAAGAACCTACAAGCTATAGGTATTACCAGAATGTGCCAACAGGTGGCATACCACTCCAACTGTGTATCTTATCAACTGTGGAAAGTATTTTTCTAATTATCGATTCTGAAGGGGAGGACAAGAGAGGGGAGGAGTAATAATATTAGTGGATCCCTTTAGAAGAAACAAGATTACTACAGGTGAGTAATTTTTTCTTCTAACCCAAGGAATCCATTAATATTATTACTCTTGCAGACTATGAAGCAGTACCTCTATGAAGTGGGCAGAATCTATTTAGGAAAAGACTCTGCAGAACAGCTTTGCCAAAAGTGGCAACACTACTAGGCTGAGTATCCGGGCTATAGTGTTTAGTGAAGGTGTGGACTGACCTCCATGTAGTTTCTTTACATATTTCCAATACAGGTACCTCTCGGGCAGCTGCCATAGAGGCAGCTGTGCCCCTTGTAGAGTGGAGTCTAAGACCAGAAGGAGGAACCTTGCCTGCTTTTGAGTAACAAAACTGAATACACTGGACTATCCATTGAGATAAAGTCCTTTTCAAAGAAGGAGTACCTTTACCTACTTCCGCATAGGTGAGGAACAGCTGTTGTCTGTCCTGCCTATGGTCTTTGGCATGGGTTATATAGTAACTCATTGCTCTTTTTACATCCAGGCTGTGCAATCCATGTTCACCTGAGCTGGAGTGTTCAGTAAAGAAGACTGGCAATGTTATTGACTGGTTCAAGTGGATGTCAGAGACCACCTTGGGGAGGAACTTCCTATTAGTTCCCAACACTTTCTTATCCCTGTGAAAAGAAACATAGTCCCTTTCTACACAAAGGGCCTGTAGCTCACTTATCTTCCTGGCAGAAGTGATTGCTACCAGAAAAAACTACCTTCCAGATAACAAATTTAAGCTCTGCGGATGCCATAGGCTCAAAGGGCAGAAGCATAAGCTGGCCAATGCAAACATTAAGATCCCATGCTGGAACTCATTCCCTGTGAGGGGGAAACAAGTGAGAGAGCCCCTTAAAGATCCTCTTGAATGTGGGATTCAATGCCATTGAGGCATCCTTTTTAGGTGAAAGGTAAGCTGAAACTGAGGCCAGGTGCACTTTCAGAGTCAAGTGCTGCAGCTCCAAGGAGTACAGATGAGAAAGATGATCCAGAAGGGTTGGAATCCCAGCCTGGACTGGGACTTGACCCTTATCATTGCACCAGATGGAAAATCTTTTCCATTTTGAGGCATAGATTTTCTTAGTGGAAGGTTTCCTGTAATCCCTAAGAACTTCCAAGACTGCTTCAGAGAGTTGGCAGTCTGCATATTCTAAGTCCTCAAGAGCCATGCCTTGAGCTTGAGAGACCTGAGGTTCGGAAACGCTACTCTCCCCTGAATGGAAGTCAATAGATTGCACCTCTGAGGAAGGTGAATCAGTTTGCTCACTGACATTGAAAGCATAGGGAGTACCAAGGCTGCCTTGCCCAGTCTGGTGCTACCAGGATCATCGAAGCTGGTTGTGACCTGAGCTTGATGAGAACCCTAAAAATCAGTGGAGAGGGAGGAAAGGCATAAAGGTATCTTCCTGTCCAATCAAGAATCAGGGCATCCATGGGAAATGTCCCTATCACTGGGGCCCTGTAATAATAGATAGACAAGTGGTGATTTTGGTGAGAAGCAAAAAGTCTATTTCTGGGGTCCCACACCTCCTGAATAGAGCAGTCACCATATGACTGTTCAATGCCCATTCGTGATGGGCCTGATTTATCCTGTTCAAGACATCTGCCAGGGTGTCCTTGCCAGGCAGATGAATTGCTTGTAAAGAGGTGTTTAGGGAGTAAACAAGGCTCCAAATCTTCATTACCTCTGTACATAGAGGAGTGGACCTTGTCCCTCCTTGTTTGTTGATGTAGTATATTGTTGTGGTATTGTCTGTTCTGACTTGTACCACCTTTCCCTGAAGTAGATGGCAGAAAACCTGAAGGGCCAGATATACAGCCCTCAGCTCCAGCAGATTTATGTGCAGGAGTGAGTCTGCACTGTCCCAGAAGCCATGAATGGTGTGATCCCCTAAGTGGACACCACATCCTAGCAGGGAATCATTGGTTGTGAGAACCAGAGGAGGCTCCTGCAGAAATGGAACCCCTTCCCTTAAGTTTTCTAGTTCCCTCCACCATTGGAGGGCCTGTAGCAAGGTTTTTGTTATTGGTACTGGCTTTGAGAGCAGGTCTCGCCTCTGGTATCAGTGTGCTCTGAGGTGGAACTGGATATCTCTCATCTGAAATCTGGCACCTATGACTGTTCTCGTTGCTGAAGTTATGTGCTCTAATAGTTGAAGGAAATGTTTTGCTGGCTTTGGTCTGCCCAGGGCTAATGAGCCTGCCAAGAGCTGAATAGCTTCTGCCCTCTCTGAAGCAGAAAAGCTGTTCCCACTACTGTATCCAGTTCTGCCCCTATGAACTGCAGAACTTGCACAGGGATCAGCACTGATGTTTTGGTATTGAGAAGGAATCCCAGGGAAAGCAGCATATCTTGGGCTACCTGTAGGTGGCCTGACACCTGTTGGTGGGATTTTCCTATGACTAGCCAGTCATCCTGATAAGGAAAGACTGTAACACCCATTCTTCTGAGGTGTGCCACTACCACTGCTATGCACTTAGTAAAAACCTTTGGTGCAGAAGTGAGGCCGAAAGGCAATGTTGAAAACTGTCAGTGGCCTAAGGGGAGTCTAAATCTAAGATACTTTCTGTGTGGTTCCCTTATGGGAATATGGAAGTACTCGTCCTTTAACTCTAAGGAGGCTAGCCAGTATCCTTTTTGTAGAGTTGGCAAGATCATTGCCATTGGGACCATTTTGAACCTGGGTTTTACCAGGTACTTGTTTAATAGTCTGAGGTCTGGTATAGGCCGCCACTCTCCAGTCTTTTTTGTTGTTAGGAAATAGCTGGGCTAGAACCCTTGTCCTCTTTGGTTGTGGGGAACAGGCTCTACTGCTTTTGCCAGTAATAAGGCCTGTACCTCCTGCTCCAGCACTTTTCTTTCTGAGAAGGGAGCTGGTGCAAACTGTTTCAACCTTGGAGGAAGAAGAGACCTGAAACAAAGGGAGAGACCCCGACTCAGTATTTCCAGGACTCATTTATTAACTTTGACCATTCCTTGAAACAGGAACTGATACAGGAATTAGTGGGACCAATTACATATATTTGTAATAGTCATTAAAAAATGGAAAGATAATACCTGAATGGGGACAAGAAAATATAACCCCTATACATAAATCTGGAGCAAGAACTGAGGCTAAAAATTACAGACCGATAAATTTTACATCAGTTTTAGGAAAGATACTGGAAAGAGTTATCCAACGTAGGATATTAGACCATTTGAATAAGAAGCAGATAACTGATATCTCACAACGCGGTTTCACTAAGGGCAAGTCATGCCTCACTAATCTGATTAATTTTTTTGAATCTGTGAGTGAGACCTTGGAAAAAGGAGTACCAGAGGATGTAATATACCTAGATTTTGCTAAAGCTTTTGACAAGGTATCACACAAAAAGCTGATTGAACAACTATACCAAGTAAAATTAGAGACAAACATAATAGAATGGATTACATCATGGTTGAAGGAAAGAAAACAGAGGGCGATAGTGAAGGGATATCAATCTGAATGGCGGAAAGTGACTAGTGGGTTCCCCCAGGGATCTGTCCTGGGGCCTACATTATTTAATATACTTGTCAAGACACTTCAAACAAAAGATAACGCTTGGTTATGTAAATACACAAATGACTGAAAACTAGGGGGTCTGGTACAAAATCATTCAGATGGTCAAAAAATACAAGAGAACTTGGATAAACTCCTAGATTGGACTATAACAAACAAGATGATGTTTAATATATCTAAATGTAAAGTAATGCACTTGGGTGCCAAGAATCCTAATTATGAATATAAGTTATATGATCAAATATTGGAGACAACTACAGAGGAAAGGGATCTGGCAGTAATTTTATCAGACACATTAACTATGGATGGGCATATTAAAAAAACAGTTAAAAAATGTCAAAAAATTTTGGAATGCATTTTGGCTAATATTAAAAGTAGAGATAGAGAGGTGATACTCCCCCTCAATACTAGTCTAGTGTGTCCACATATGGATTATTGCTCCCAGTTCTCAGCGGCAATAAATGTACGGAGTAAGAAATTAAAGGAAGGAGTACAAAGAAGAAGAATAACAAAAAAAATTAAAAGGTCAACATAACATGGCATATGGTAATAGGCTACAGAACTTGGGACTATACTCTATTGAATATAGACAGTTAAGAGGGGACCTATGTTTGGTTTTTAGAGCAACCAGACACAAGGAGCTAATGGAGAACATAGGAATTAAAAGATGTGAGGAACAAAGTAAAAAACTTGATCCCATAAGTACCGGTTAAAAGGTGATATAAATATGACTACAAAATGTATGGACTTCTTTACTCAAAGAGTAATAAAAAGCTGGAAAGAATTACCTATACATGTAGTTGATAGTGAGACTATGGGGAGTTTTAAATATAAGCTGGATGAATATATGGGAAATAAAAAATGTATGTACCAGCAACAGAGCAAACAGATGGCAAGTTCATTAAGGACAAATTGTCTTCAGAACTTGAAAATTACCTATGAACTTATAAATAGTGGGTGAGTCTGCTCCCTACAGGAAGGAGAGAGGCAGCCTGAAGAGAAAAAGGGCAGAGGTTCTACCTCTGGCCCTATAAAAATCAGTTTGCTGTGGTTGGTACTGCTGCTGAGTGACAGGATGTACCTGGAAGAAAGGTCTCCTAAAGGAAGACCTGCCCCTGCTTCCCATAGAATAAGAAGAAGTTGAAGGAGAAGGTCTGTCTCTAATCGAGTTACTTCGAAAAGTAGCTTTATATTCATCTACTTTTTTCATGTAAACTTCAGTCTGGGCATCAAAAAGAGTGTGGCCCTCGACTGGAAAATCCATCTTGCAGTAGTATCATTAGTGTCAGCTTCCATTTGAAATTGCTATTTGGAAGCCTCCATACCCAATTTTGCTGTATGCAATAGTTCTGACACAGTTAAAGACAGGTTAGCCTCAACACTGCTGACAACTGACTGCCAGAGAGCTTTTTGGTAGAGGGCTACATAGACCTGGTAACTAGCTTGCTAGATTGCCAGGGATGCCGATAGGTATCCCTTTTTAACCATATTGTCCATCTTTCTCCTTTCAGGTGGGTGAGAAGACAAAGGAGTTTTGGCTTTTTCACAGGCTGCCTGCTGAATTAGAAGCCTCAAGGATTTCTAACACATCATTTTTTTTTTAATTATAGATAGGTAAAAGGGGCATTTTTAAGGTTGTCAGCCCCATAAGCTCCATATACTGTGCCTCCTCTTCATCATGGATCTCTTCAGCTGTTTGCAGATCCAGGGTCTCTGCCATTTCCTTACAAAAGAGAAATGGGAAGAGAAATCCTCTTAGGGTCTGGGGGGGCAGAATCCTGTTCTGGTGACACCTCAGGTTCAATTCCTTTCTCATCCTAGTTATCATTATCATCATCATCATCACAATATGTCGAAGTAGCAGTAGGCACCAGAGGGGAAACAACAGCTGCTTTTCCAACAGGAGTAAACACAGGTTGCTGAGGGGGAAATAAACCCTGCAGCACCTGGAGTAAAGCTAAGGCCTGTGTTAGATCAGCAGGAGAGGGAGCTTGAATAGGCACCTGAGGGACCCCTTGAGGCATTTCAGCCGGGGTGTCAGTGTGCTTTGTTTTCTTCAGCTTTTTGGCAAGCAACAGAGAGTCAGCTGGCTTATTGCCTCTCTTGCCAGAGCCTTCATCTGTATTGGAGTGGAATTAGAGGCTCTGGAAGGGCTTGCCATATTCATGGAGGGGGTGGACTGGTTAGAGCACAGGGACCCCTCCTCTAGCCAGAGCCCTCACACACATCAGGGGTGGAATTAAAGACTCTGTAAGGGCTTGCCACATTCATGGAGGGGGTTTCCTTTTAAATCTCTCCCTGCATTGTTCCCACTGTTTTACCAGGGAAAGACTTACAAATATAACACAATCTTCATTAAAGTGTTGTTACTCAAGGCAGATCAAGCAAAGATCATGCTTATCTGGCTTGGTAAACACCTCAGCACACTTCAGCAATTCTTAAAATCAGGAGGTCCTGTTAAAAAACTTAAACATTTTAAACAGGGTTTTATTTACTCTAAAAATTGATTAATATTTTTGCTCATAAAAGTGGTAAAACATTGTGAAAATGCATAGCACTTGCCTCATTTTAACAAATATAACACTTCTAGAAAACCAATATAAATAATTTCTTTACAGTTAGTACAGCTAATCAGTTATACACAAACCCTGCTATGATGAAAAACAGTAAATAACAATAGACACAAGGCAGTAATGAAAAACAAGAAAAAATACTTAAGGTTTTTTGGTCTTAAACAGTAATCAGACAATCCTGATTGAGAGAGATCTCCAGGGCATCTGACCTTTGCAGCAGAGAGAAAAAATCTGAGGTAGAATGTAGGCAGTTGGCACAAGGCACTTTAAAAATAGATGTATGAGCTAGAATCTGCAGCTTATTCATCAGGTAGGGAAATGGGCAGACCAGGTGGGCCAAGTGGTCCTTATCTGCTGTCAAATTCTATATTTCTATTAAAGAGGACCGGTCCCAGTACCGAACCCTGCGGTACCCCGCTAGTTACCCTCATTTCTTCACTGTGGACTCCATTTTCTACTACCCTTTGCATCCTGTTGTCCAGCCAGTTTTTTATCCAGGTTACCACCTTGGGACCCACTCCAAGGCTGACTAACTTGTATATAAATTTTTTGTGTGAGACTGTGTCAAATGCCTTGCTAAAATCTATGTAGGCCATATCCACAGCCCCTCCCTGGTCTACTACTTTGGTCGCCCAGTCAAAGAAATCTATTAGGTTCATCTGACATGACCTTCCTGCTGTGAAACTATGCTGCCTTGGATCCTGTGCCCCACTGGCCTCTAAGTACTCAACAGTTCTTTCTTTCAGAAGTGATTCCATCATTTTCCCTACCACTGAGGTCAAACTAACTGGTCTGTAGTTTCCTGCCTCTGCCTTGCTCCCACTTTTGTGAAGTGGAATCACATTTGCCCTCCTCCAGTCTTCAGGTACCACCCCATCCTCCCATGATTTGTTAAAGAGAGTAGTCAGTGGCATTACTAGTTCTACCCTTAGTTCTTTTAGAATTCTTGGGTGAATCCCATTAGGCCCCATTGCTTTGTCCACCCTCAGTTTCAAGAGTTCTTTCAAAACCCTTTCTTCTGTGAATGGACTGGTATCGACCTCCCTATTCAGAGTGTTTCTCTTGTTGGGTTTAGGTACCTCCCCCTCCTCTTCCATTGTGAATACTGAGCAGAAATATTCGTTCAGTATCCCTGCTTTTTCACTGTCACCCTCTGCCCACATTCCCTTCCCTTTATTAAGTCTCTGTATCCCTCCCTTGGTCTTTCCTCACTCCCTAATGTACCCATAAAAGGTTTTATCCCCTTCTTAACAGAGTTGGCTATCTTTTCCTCAGTTTGTGCCTTTGCTAGTCTGACTGCCTTCCCAGCCTCCTCCTGCTTTAACTGATAAAGTTCTCTATCCTGCTCCTTCTGTGTTCCCTTATATTTCCTGAATGCTATCCTTTTCTCCTTAACCTTCCCTTCCACCTCTTTTGAGAACCATAGTGTTTTTTTCCTTCATTTTGTTTTGTCAATTTGCTTCACACAAAGGCTTGTTGCCTCTGCAATGGCTGTTTTGATTATTCTCCATTGTTCCTCCACCCCTCCTTCTTGCCTGTTTGTTAGTGAATGTCTTTATAAGTGACATTGTAGAGGGACTGGAAGGAAAAGTATGTCTCTTTGCAGATGACACAAAGATCTGCAACAGGGTCGATACAGAAGGTGGGGTGGAAAGGATGAGAAGGGACTTGGCAAGGTTGGAGGAATGGTCAAATGTATGGTAGCTTAGATTCAGCACAAAAAGTGCAAAGTAATGCACCTGGGAAACAAAAACCCAGGGGAAGAGCACACAATGGGGGGTAAGATACTAACAGCAACAAAAATGGAAAGAGACCTGGGGGTAGTCATATCAGATGACCTAAAGGTGGGCAAACAATGTGAGAAGGCAGTAAGGAGGGCTGGCGGGACACTGGGATGCATAGGGAGAGGCTTCACCAGAAGGAAACAGGACATTGTTATCACTCCGTACAGACAGTTGGTGAGACCCCATCTGCATTACTGTGTGCAATTCTGGAGACCCCATCTCTGCAAGGACATAGACAGGATGGAGGCTGTCCAGAGGAGGGAAACTAAAATGGTGCAGGGTCTGTACCAGAAGACATACGAAGAGAAATGAAAGGAGCTTAATATGTATACCCTCGAGGAGAGGAGGGAGAGGGGGGACACGATAGAAACTTTCAAGTACCTCAAGGGAATCAACAAAGTCCAAGAGGGTAGCATCTTTCAGAAAAAGAGATGTGCAAGAACAAGGGGGCACAATTTGAAAATAGAGGGGGGGAACGGCTCAGCGGTAATATGAGGAAGTATCTTTTCATGGAGAGGGTAGTGGATACATACATGGAACAGCCTTCCTGAGGAGGTGGTGGAGTCAAAAACAGTGGGAGAATTCAAGAATGCATGGGACAGACATAAGGCAGTTCTAGTGGGGGGTAGGACGAAGTAAGCTGTTGGTTAACTAGGATGTACAGCTTATCCGTTAGGTAAGGAAATGGGCAGACTAGGTGGGCCAAGCAGTCTTCATCTGCCATAAAATTCTATGTTTCTATGTTTCTATAGGAAAACAATCACAGTTCATAATATCAAAGGGGCAAGACAGGAGGAAAGGGGGCAGGGGTAGGCTTAGGGGTGGGGGCAGGAAGGAGAGAGGTGGGAAAAAGGGGCAGGCTAGTAGGGGCAGAAGGGGAGTATAAGTGCTGTAGGGCATCAGGTGAAAGTCTGAGTGCTATTAGAGCATAGTTGAGTTGTAGACCCTAGCGTTGCTGTACGGAACAGTGACTTTTTCAGCAGTGAGAAGACAGGTCTTCAGATTATGTTAAAAAGGTAGGTAGGAGGGGGATGCATGAACAGATGGGGGAGCTTGTTCCATAGGGAGGGTGCAGCGACTGAGAAAGTGCGGGTTCCCATGGTGGTGGAGGCATGGGGTACAGCGGGGGGACTGAGGATGCCCTGAGTTTCCAATGGACCACTCTACCTGTCAAGAGGGATGAGTAAGGGGACACATGTTGGTTCCTGAGGGAGTTGTCCACCAGACAGCCCATCGCATAGTCAAAGCAACCTTGTAGAGTGACCCACCCAAGTGACTGGTACAGTGAGCAGCGGTGGGAGCAATAAGGGGTTTGAAGAACAAATCGACAGAGAGAGTTATATGTCAAGTTTAGCCACTTGTGCAGGGTGGTGGGTAGGTGGGAGTAAACTGGGGAGCAGTAGTCAAGGAGAGGAAGTAGATTACCATGTGCAATGGCCAGGCATGCTTTGGCAGATAGGTAATGTTTGTGGTGGTATGCAGCTCCTAACTTCTGGTGGATCTGGCGCACCATATGGTTGACATGTTCTGAGAAAGAAAGGGAGGGGTCAAAGGTAGCACCTAGATATTTGAAGGATGTGACAATTTCAAGGGGAGGCCCAGCAGGGGTCAGAACAAGGTGGGAGGAGTTGGCTTTGGTGGCTTTGGGTAGAAAGGGTTTGGAACCGAACAGCATGGGTTTGGTCTTTTTTTCATTGACTAGGAGCTTGTTTAAAAGGAACCAATGATGGGCAGATGCATAGTTTTGTGTGAGGGTGGATGAGATTGAGTCAATAGACTTGTTGCTATGATAGATGACCAAATCGTCAGCATAGAGAAGAGGTTTACAGTAGAGGCTGTCATTGGGGAGTATATTAATAAACATGCAAAAGAGCAGTGGTCCGAGAATGGATCCCTGGGGAACTCCAGTGAGTACAGGAAAGGGAGTAGAGGAAGCCTTGCCAATGATAGCTGAGTCCTGTTTGATAGATAGCTGCAGAATCAGGCAGTAGGTCCTGGGGAGCAGAGAAAGTGAAACAGGGTTGAGTGGAGGAGGTGGTGGTCAATCAGGTCAAATGCTTTTCACAGATCAATGAAGACTGCGCCTGTGGGTTTACCCTGATCCATACTTCTTAGTAGATGAATGGAAAAGAGGGCCAGGACAGAGGAGGTATTATGTTGCTTATGGAAGTCATGTTGAAGGGTGCATAAGAGGCTGTACTTTTCCAGGTGCTCTGTTAGCTGAGAGTGTATGGATTTTGCAAGCAGCTTACTCAGGTGGGGGAGGAGGGAGATGAGTCAATAGTTGGAGGAGTGGAGATCACCGGCTTTGAAGATCAGTATGGCGTTAGCGTGTTTCCAGGAGTTGGGTACAGCAGCAGTGGTAAGGGAGAGATTGAGGATGAAAGGGAGTGGTTTTACAATTGCAGGAGAGATGAGTTTTAGAAATTCAGGGTACAGACCATCACTGCCAGGGCTTCCTTTGGCTAGTAGAGATTTTAGTAGCTTGGCAGTGTATGTATGCCTAATGATCCTAAAGTGGAAAGGAGGGGGCAGGATGGTGGTTGAGAAGGAGGGTGAGTTGTTTGGTTGGCAGTTTCGGGCAGGGGAGGACTGGGTGGGGAGCTTGCTGAGATAGTGGGATAAGTCTGTGAATTTTAAGTTGGGTCCAAGATGAGACCAGAGGGAGATAAGAGCTGCGTTATCTGCCTTCTATATTTTGGGTTTACTAAAGAACCAGTGGAGGCCCAGAAATGTTGTGGGTTACCAAGGTTGTTGATTTATTGATTTAGATAATAGTTACACTTTAGTGACTTGGCTGTCTGCTTGCAGGAGTTGCACAGCTGTCTGTATACATTCCAGAGTTGGGGGAAGGGGGATGCTTTGTATTCCTTCCACTTACGGTCTCAGTCTTTCATTTGTGCCAACAGTTCCTTGGATAGCCAGCAGGTGCAACCTCCTCTAATCCTTCAGGTTTTGAGGGGGAAGTGTGCATCCTGGATGCGAATAAGGGTGGAGTTAAAGAACGTGACCACCTCAGAGATGTTGTTGTGGCAGTTTGTTCCACTCTCAACATTAGCTTAGCATCAGGGTGATTAATGCACACTTTCTCGACACTGAGCCCTTTCTCTAAGGCTTGGATTATGTCTCTGTACACAGGGCCCTCTCTTTGTGCCCGCTGTAGCTCAGGTTTACTTGGTTGGGGTGAAGAGGACAAGTCCAGTCTGGTAAAATTCAAATATATAGCAGGAACAGCATCTGGCAAAGCTCCTAGTATATCAATTGATCTGTCAGGGTTTACTGGAGTAACTTTCTTAGTGGCCTCAAACTTGGAACAGATTGCTTTTACAGTGACACTTGTAAGCTGTACACTTCCCTTGGTCTGATCAACATGAAGGTGCCTTGATAGAGCATCAGCATCAATGTTGCTTTTGCCACTCCGGTATTCCAAATGGTAATCATATGCCGAGAGTGCAGACAACCACTGGTGCCCAGCAGCATCTAGTTTTGTAGTAGTGTTCGTGTAGGTAAAGGAGTTATTGTCAGTTCTGACTGTGAAGTGAACACCGTACAGATAGTGAAGGCACTGCCCATTTTAGAGCCAGGAATTCAAATTGATACACTAGGCAGTGCTTATCTGATGGTGACAGGCTGCGACTGGCAAATGCCACAGGCCAAAGTCCATCTGGATGCTCTTGGTTCAACGGTACTCCTAACTCATTCAAGCTGGTATCAGTGTGTGTAGAATGCATGGCTTGTGTGGATCTGTGAAAGCAAGGACAGGTGCTTCACTTAATCTCTTTATGATTTCTCTAAAAACTGTTTCACACTCTGCAGTCCATCTATCACCAAAAGGTTCACAGACTTTCAGGTACTCTTTTGGGGAACTATCTCTCTCAAACCGGGTCTTTTTTTTTTCATTCGTAGGCAGGTATCCCTGCATTAATTCGTTCAGCGGGTGCACAAGCAGTGAAGAATCCTTCACAAAGTATCTGTAACACCTGCAGAAACCAAGGAAGGATTGTAAGGCTTTCAAGTTGTGTGGCCTGGGCCACGTGGTGAGGGCCTCTACTTTGTCGGATCAATCTGAGCTACATTGGTAGAGACACTGTGGCCAACGTACTTTACTGAAGGCTGGCACTGGCATTTGTCGATGGAGACTTTCAAACCAGATTCTTCAGCTGGTCCAATACTTTCATCAGACATGCTTCATGGTTTTGTAAAGTCCACCCAAATACAATCAGGTCACCCAAGTAAACTATGGCCTCTAAATGGATCATATCTCCTACTGCCATCTCCATTAACCATTGAAACATGGCAGGTGCTCCTGATATGCCTTGAGGTATCTTTTCAAATTCATAGAAACCCAGTGGGCAGATGAAGGCAGTCTTCTCTTTGTCCTCCTTCGCCATGTGAATCTGGTAGTAGCCACTATGAAGATCCAACACAGAGAACCATCTACTCCCTGACAAGCTAGCCAGAGTGTTTTTCACATGAGGCACTGTATATTGGTCTGGAATCATCTATTTATTCAAAGTCCGGTAATCAATACAAATCCTGGCTGCACAGTTTTTTTTTTTACTTCCTTTATTTGATACCATTTTTCAATAAATTGAACAATGCTAGACAACATGAAACATATCTCAGAAAAGGCAAGACGACAGATTCAACAAAGGTAAAAACACAAATAAATAAACAGTGCTTGCCAGTTCATATTAGGGTAAATCAGTTCAGCATCCATAACCAACCATTTTTAGGTGCATTAGTTCATCTGTAGTTCATATGACTAGATCATACCACTAATCCTTCTCCTGAGAAAGTCTGTCCCCCTTTTTTTCAAAGGAAAAATCTGGTCTAATTGGAGATATATACATTATCCAACTTCTCCAAGTTAACTCAAATAGGGGCTATTTTTTGTTTAGGGTGGCAGTTAATTGTTCCATCCAGTAAATTGCTATCATAATATCCTACCATTGTACCAGAGTTGGTGGGTTCTGGGACAGCCTTCTGGGCTGCTAGGACTGATATTCTCATTAACCTACTCATGTTAGCATCTTTATATTCTTTGGGGTAATCTAAGAAAAAATTATGAGTATGAGTTAGTTTGAAAGTTGGTGTGAACATTTCCCCTAAAGCATCTTGTAAGTTCTGAAAAAAGGGGTAGAGCTTTGGACATTCCCACAAAATGTGAATCAGTGCAGTCTTGGGGTGCCCATAGCCTCTTCACCAGCTGCAGCTCTTCCCTGGCTGGTATTTAGCCTGAATTGCAGGTGTCCTAAAATATTGTGTAACTTTCCAAGAAAACTCTTTCCATCTTATAGCTGTTGTTCCCCAATGTATCCTGCTTAGATGTTTTTCCCACATCTCATCAGAAATCTGAATTTACGGGTCTGCCCTCCATGCTGCTTTCACTGATTCTGCAGAATCTCCCTCTGAACCATTTAGTGCAGCATATAAGTATAAGATCAGCCTAAGGGGGCCTTCCCCTTCAATGCTGCTTGAAATATTTTTATAATTCTGGGATGAGGGTTATTCCCCCAGAAATCCCGGGAGAGGGTTTTAATATAGTCCCAGACCTGTAAGTATCTAAACCTGTCTCGTATTGAAATCCCATATTGTACTATCATGTCTGCCAGTGTAACAGAGGTGCCCAGTTTAATAAAGTGGGAGATTAAGTATAAACCCGCCCTTTTCCATCTGCGAAACCCTAGGTCCATCTTGGCAGGTGCAAAGGAGCCGAGATATGGGATTGAATACAGCAATGGTCTCCACTGTGCCAAATGTTTCCCATTTAATATGGAATACAAGCACTTCAAGTTAGTGTCTGTGTGGGGGATGATCTCCCCTTCCACATATTGAGTTCTTCCCTGTGTCAACAAAACTTTATTCATTTGCAACAAATCTTCTTGTATTTCCATGGTTTTCCACTTTGCTATTTATTATGGATGTAACCAATACAGGACAGTTCTAAGATGGGCCATGTAGTAATAAAGCTTTAGATTTGGGAGTGCCAAGCCTCCTAATTTTTTTGGTAATTGAAGGAGATAAATCTAATCCTTGGTCTCTGCGATCCCCAAACAAATCTGGAAATCTTTTTGTTCAGGGCTCGAAAAAACTCAGCTGGTAGTACAGTAGGTATGGATTGGGTTAAATATAAAAATCTGGGCAGCATCATCATTCTGACTGCTTCCACTCTTTGTATTGGGATAAAGAAATGATTCTCCATTTCTTCAGGTCTGCCATTAACTTATTCAGTAAGGGGGAATAGTTGAGACTAAACATTTGTTTCTGATTTAAACCAAGTTGGATCCCCAGATATTTTAACTGCCGCAGATTCCATCTAAATGGGAAAGCTGCTCTGATTTCTTCTGAAGGGGAATATTGTAGTTGAAGGACCACAGTCTTGGTGGAGTTGATCGTGTATCCTATTTCTCCAAAATCTAATAATATCCACCACAGTGGTCTTAAGGACTGCTCCGGGTCCCTTAAATATATTAGCAAATCAATGGCATATAATGCCAGTTTATGATGTTCTCCCTCCAGCTCCAGACCCCTCACTGCTCCCTCCTGTCTCAGGGCCTGGGTCAGTGGCTCCAGATAAAGCGCAAACAGGAGGTGTGACAAAGGGCACCCCTGCCTAGTGCCTTGCAGTAAGGGTATCAAAGATTAAACTGATCCATTTATTTTGATGTAGGCTAAGGGGGTTGTATATAGAGTGTCTATAACTTGAACAAAAGACCTGGTAAAGCCCAGCCTCCGCAGTACAGCTGTAAGGAAGGGCCACGCCCCTCAGCCGGAGGCCTTCTCCGCATCTAAGTTTAACAGCAAGAAAGGGGCCCCCGATCGAGCAGCGTAGTGTAGGAGATGAAGCATTCTCTTTATATTATCTTGGGTCTGTCTTCTGGGTACAAACCCCTTTTGATCTTGATTGACCAGGAAGGGGAGAAAAGGCTGCATCTGCCTAGCCATAATTGATGTAAATAATTTATATTCCATGTTAATACCGAAATTGATCTGTGTGCTGAGCATAAAGTGCAATCTTTCCCTGGTTTGGGGATACTGGTAATTGTAGCAAATCTCCATGTTGTTGGAGTCTCCTCCCCCTCGTGGACTCCCTGACAGACTTCCAACAAGGTAGGTCCCACCTCTTTCCTAAACATCTTAAAAAAATCTCCAGTGTAGCTATCCAGACCTGGGCTTTTGTTGGTTTTTAAATTAGATATGGCCTCTTTAAGTTCAGCTGCTGTGATGGGCCTATCCAGGGATTGTTGGCAGTCCTGTGAGAATGTAGGTAAATTAAGGCCAGCTAAGAAAGACTCCATCCTCTCTCCCTCCAATTCATGATCAGGGCTGTACAGTTTCTGATAAAAGTTTTCAAATGCCCTAATTATCTGTTGGGGTAACCTAACCATCAGACTTGTCTACAGATCTCAGATTTGTGTAATAGAGGATTTAGAGGTTCTCTGTTTGAGTCTCTGGGCCAAGAGGCGACTAGCCCTTCATCCTCTCTCATAGTATTTTTGTTTTAGATACTGGAGAGCCTGTTCTGTATGTAAATCTAACAACTGATGTATCTGTTGTTGAGTGACTTGTATTAAAGGATATACTGCGGAATCCCCTGCTGTGTGTTATTCTTGTAAATCTTTTAACCGTTGTTGAAGTTTTTCTAGTTGTTGAGATTGTTGTCTCTTGTAATTTAAAGTAAATTTAATAATGTCCCCCCAAAAGACTACTTTGAGTGAGTCCCATAAAAACTGACTTTTTAACATCAGTGGTGGAGTTTTCCCATGGTATCTGTGGGATTATCTCCTCTATCATTTCCCTAAAATCTCTCAAGTTCAACAGAAAATTGTTAAATCTCCAGATTGTCCTCCTTTTCTCCGAGGCCCACTCCAGTTTTAGTATCAGCTGGGAGTGGTCTGGGAGAACCGAGGGCATACGCTAGCATTCTTTCAATTGGTATTGATGTTCTTTTGACACAAAAAAGTAATAGATCCTGGTGTAGATACCATGTGGGGCAGAAAAATGAGTATATGCCTACTTACCTGGGTATAAATACTTCCATGCATCTATCCACTGTACCCCCTTAAAGTAACTTAAGGCTGCCTTCTGTGCTGATGTTCTCTGGAGGCTCGGGGGTTTGTGGTATCCCCCTGATCATAAAGTTGATTATGGTCTCCCCCTATGATCAGCATGCCATTGTGGGGTAACCCGTGAAGTGGGAGCATGAGAAAGGCGCCGTCCATTACGGCGACACCTTCCTCGCACAATCCACTCATGGCGACTGACGGGTAGGGCGACCGGATGAGGGGGTGGATGAACTAGGTGACAGGATGTCTCTATACATACACACGTGGGTGGGGTGGGAGTGAGCACGGCGAGTGTGGGCTGGGGGGTGGAGAGGCTGTAGGGGGTGGCGCTGTGGTCGTCAGTCAAGCTGCGGCTTGGCATCAGGGACTGGGCAGTGGCTGGGGTGGCTGAGGTATTGGGTTCGGGTCCGGGTGCTGGTGCGATTTTTATTGCGCCTGGCCCAAACATTTTTATTTTTACTACTTTCACCCCACCAACATGCACCCCCCTGGAGTTGAGAATCCTTAAGTAGGGGGGTGCGGGGGCAAAGCCCCCCACGAGGGTGTGTGGAAAGTAGTAAAAATATGTCCTGGCACCATTGTGCTGGTGCGCAAGGGTTATCAGAGTGCCGAAAATGTGTTCGGCACTCTGACTGAGCGATAATGGCGATCGCCTTTAGGCATTCGCCGTTATCACATAGACCCCCCTCGTGGTGCTCTGTAATTTTTTGACATAAGGTCTTGACCACAGTGGCATTAGAGCCTTGTGGAATATACATTGAGGCTAAAGTTATCTGTTGACCTTCCAGCAGGCCCATAACCATAGCTAAGTGGCCCTCTTGGTCAGAGTAGGGGGTACTTAATAGAAATGGGGTGGACCATGGAACCAAAACAGCTGCTCCCCTCCATTTCCCCCCTCTATAGTAGGAGGCTACTACTTGGTCGAATCCAGATTTGGCCAGCTTGGTGTGTTCCTCCCTACTCAGATGGGTTTCTTGAAAAAGGACAAAGGTTGGCTTCTGCTTTTTAATAGAAGAAATCACCCTGTATATTTTGATAGGGTTATTTAACCCATTGACGTTGTGTAAAATTATTATAATTTGGTGTTTACTACCCATTTAAACTAAACATTTATTCTGGGGCCCCCCAGGTGTACCTTCCTGTATTCCCATTCTGAAAGCTCAGGGACTGGATTTTTGGGGGCTGTAACTTCCCACTATGTTTTCAGTTGTCATAAAGGAAACAAGTATCCTGTTCTATCTTGTTCCTTCTCCCATAAACAATGCTTATTAGTCAACTTGGCATGAATTAAACACATATACCAATTACATAAAACCTCCCTCCCCTTCAGTAACATATTTACATAATGACTCCCAAGGTAGGGGAGCACATATTTGTGTTCCCTAATAGTTTGAGAGGGAAATCCATAAGTGATCCCCACCCAAATGGAAGGAAAAGTGACCACAATGTGTGCCAGGCCTTCCTGGTCCCATGCAATTTTGGACCAAAAAAAGATGGTGTAGAAAATATCCATCATCATCAACCTGAGGGCCGCACTAGAGCCACAGCCCCACCAAAGATAAACCATAAGGCTGATTTCAACTTATATCATGCATATCCCATACAAACCGTATATGGTAGCTTTGCAATCCTCCTATCCCCTCTTAGAGCTCCAGTCAGGGAGCCTATTCATTCCTCGTCTGACACTTTACTTTTAGCCCATCCTGAGCTAAAGACTCCCAGCCTGTTTATAGCTGGTTCTTATTTTGGGTGCTATTTCCTTCGCCTTTAAAAAAAAAAAAAACAAAGAACACAAAAAAAATACAAATTGGTAGTCCTCACACTTCCGCAAATCCCTCCCTCTGCTGAAAATCAAAAAGAAGACACAACTGTAGTAGGATTACTTCAGCCTTCCTGAATTATGATCATACATGCCCCTGAATTACTACCCCCCCCCAAAGACATTTTAATCTGTCAAGACAATCCCTGTATGTCCAAGCATAATGTGTGTCTCTCAAAACAGGAGCAGGCTCCATTAAATTAAACCCCTTAATATGTTAAGTCTCAGAAGTTCAGAGCCGATCGCCAAAAGAAAGCCCCAATAAAGTCATATTTATCCATTGTTCAGCAATGTCTCAGCCTTGATGGAGGAACTGTTACCATTAAGATCCTGTTTCATTGTTGGAGCATGACGGTAACATTCTGAGCGATACCCGGATAACAGCAGGGGGTAAAGACTCCCTGCCTCCCCAATAGCCAATCCAGGGGGGCCTCAAGATAGGGACCACTCACCTCCACTTCGCACAGCAGAATGTAAAAGAACAATGAACCAGGTTTTAATGCTCTCCCGGCTTCAGGTATTTTCAGCGTTAGATGTTCCTCCTATTGGTCTTTGGGCTTGCATGTTACTGAGGAGTGCTTTAATGTCTTCAAGTGTTTTCAGTGCTGCTGCTGTAGCTGTGTTCTTGTGCGGATGTTTCTCTACCATGCGCCACTTTGATTGCAATGGTCGGGTTCGTTGTTCCTTTGGACGGTCCAATTCCACACACCATCCTCTTGCCTGTAGTTCCTGATGAGCCTCTGCAGGGGATTCATATACCTTGGTTCCAGAATCCCAGAAAATCTTTAATTTTGCCAGATATGGCATCTGGAATCTGATTTTATGTTCCCAGAAAATTCTAAGGATTGGTGAGTAGGCAACTTGCTCTTTTACAATCTCTGTGGAGTAGTCATTGTCAAAAATGAGCCGAGCTGCATTATATTTCACTATTCTTTTAGACCGGCCATTTTCTCAGCAAGTTCTCTTTATCTTTGTAGTTGGATAGTTTTAAAACTATTGAATGGGGTCTGGCTGCAGGGTCTGATGGCCTTGGAGCTAAGGCTCAGTGTGCTTGCTCAATTTTAAATGTAAAAGCTGGGGGTAGCTCCAAGACGTCCCTTAGCAGATCCTCAAGGAAGTCTTCCATCTGTCCAGTGTCTGATCCCTCTGGGAGACCATAAATATGAATATTATTCCTCCTGAAGCTGGCTTCTATATCAGTCATCTTATTTTGCATGGTCTCCTGGTGGTTTAACAGAAAATCGACCATGGCTCGTAGCTGGTGCGAGTCATCCTTGATGTAAGACACTCTTCTCTCGGAGGATTCTACTCTTTCTTCCACCTCCGTTAGTTGGGTTTGTAGCATCTGGAACTCCTGCTTAGTTTCAGCTCTAAATGCCCTGATTTCAGACAGAAGGGTTTCAAATCTTGTTCTGGATAGGCATTCGGATTCTTGGTCAGTGTCTATATCAAGGGCCTCATTGCCTATCAGAGATGAAATCCATCTGGGTCCCTCATGATCCGAAAATCCGCCTCCATCCTGCTTATTGGCTGTAGAGTTGGAACAGGATCTGCTAGATCTGGACCCTCCCTTTATTCCAGTAGCCATTCTGGTATGTTTTAGTTATTATTAGTGCTGAATTCAGAGGGACTGGTGTATGGGTGTAGTGGAGTTCTACAAAAAGGATGCCATCAGGATGATGACGTCACCAGAAGTCCCTGACTGCACAGTTTTTCTGGCATGCCACCACAATAGGTGATGCTTAGGGGTCCCATGACTCTTTGATTATCCCTGCCACCAACAACTCCTGGAGATGGCACCAGACATCCTCAATGTCACCAGAGGCCAGTCGCCAGGGCCATTCTCTAAATGTGCAGTCATCTCTTAGGCAAATTTGGTGCTCTTCACCTTGAACACACTCAACCTCCCATTCGAGCACTGAAAATATATAACATTTCTTTGCTAGCTTCTGGCTCAAACTCCAACTGTATCTGTCAAGTATCGACAAATCTCCAAAAGTGAAGAGTGCTGGATCTATGTTTACATCAGTGGCTACACAAGGGTCCATCTCGGTGACACTATCAGCTCTGAAGACGTGTGCCAGCACTCAGTCTTTTTGGATGGTTACAAGCTTTGCTGTCTCATTGTTTACCCTCAGTATTATGAGTCGGGCCCAGCGGGGTCTCTGGAGGTGCTCCAACAGGTGGGCAGAGAATCCAAAAGAGAGGGATGGTGCAGGAAGAGGGGTGGCTAGCCCAATGTAGCAAAGTCCAGTGCCTGCACTCAAAAACACCAAATCACACCAGCTTCTTCCAAAAATAAATGCCTTTATTGCATAATATCCTCGAACAACAGTGCTCAGACGTATTCACAGGCTACTTCAAGCCCAGGTTCTATGAGTCAGAAACCCTTCATCAGGGGGTGTGGTTCCCCAATGAAGGATTTCCGACCTGAAGTGCTGGGGCTTGAAGTGGCCTGTGAGTACATCTGAGCACTGGTGTTCAAGGATATTATGTAATAAAAGCATTTATATTTGGAAGAAGCTGGTATGATTTGGTGTTTTTGAGTGCAGGAACTGGACTTGGTCTTTGGAGTTGGCAGTACTCCCCACTGTACCATTAGCCCCTCTGGCAAACTGTGTTACAGTGAGGTATCAATCTGGAGTGCTGGTCCATTTGGCTGTTGCGAAAACTCTGCTATTCCCACTACCCAGCAAAGTGAGTTGGGAGGCAAGATCAATTCTTTTGCATCATGAATTCTTCGAATCACTCCAATGGGTTCCTCTAGCACATCAGGAGTTGGAGCAGTCACAGTCAAATTCACTCATTTCACTATGGTTTTTACTGAAGGGTTCACCAAACTCTCAGCTCCATCTCTTTCTTGGCAAAATCTGGCCAGTCAGTCAAACATGTTCCCATTTGTCCCAATTAGCACTGGAGTATCCAACATACCCTTGTGCTCTGGGCAGATTAATGCAACAGCATCAATTTTGTGCAGTTCTGCTTGGCCTTTTTCTGTGAACACAAACTGGGCTACACAAAATTTGTCATATGGATAACTGGACTCTCCTAACCCCTACACTGAAAGTCCTGTCAAGTGGTAAAGTGGCAAATGTTTCAAAAGTGGTCATAGAACGCTTGGTGGGTAATGTTGACTTGGGAGCCACTATCCAGCAGTGCCGTAAACAAGATTCCTTTGATCACCACTTCAATGTCTGCTCTAGGACCTATTAACCTGGGTGGTGAGTTACTCCCGGGTGGAATCTCGGGCTCTGTCCATTTGGTGGAGCTTGGCAAACTCAGAGACCCAGGTTGCTCCCTCACTGGTCTCCACGGTTGTTTCCCTGGTCCCCTTGTCTTTTCTTTGACTTCTCTTCAACTAACTGCAGATTTCAGGAGGGGCACCCCCCAGGTGAAGTGTCCTTCTTCCCCACATCTGTAGAAATATAGGCCTTCTCTGGGCACAGGAGATTCTCGTGGCCTGACCCTGGAAGCAGCAAAAGGGCTCATCTGCCATCCTAGTTCTGGGGTGACATTGGTCACTTGTGTTTGGACATCTTGAGCTATTTGTAGAGCTTTCACACACCTCTTTTACCTCTTTCAGTTCAGCACCCAGATCATTACTGATCTTTACCTGCATCTGTCAGTTTTACTATAGTGCTGCGACAGCGCTGATGCTGACATCTCCGACAGCAACAGACAATGCCGAATGTCGGCATTGTACTGTCAGGGATGCTAGTGTGTTTTCTTCGTGGGGCTGCACCCCCCAAATACCCCAATGGGGGGGCCCACCCCCATACCCCCTGTTTGCTAAATATCAAACTCCAAGTCGGAGTTGTCTCGGAGAGGGGACGCAACACCGGGAGCTGCACCGCCAGAGTCTGTAGGGACCAGCACAGCGACCCGATGATTTTGGGTGAAATCTGTTGCTATGCTGGTCTTCGCAGTCATAGAGTCAACCTACAGTCAGCATACCATGTTGGTCAAGATGCAGTGATCACAGCAAGGGCCCAAAGAGAATCAGCAATTTCATGTTGTGCCTCATCTTCCCTTTCCTCATTGAGCAGTCGTCTGAAGGTTGGGGGGGTTAGTCCAACTGTCTTTTAACCAAAGGAACAACAAGGTCCACCTGCAGAACACAGCGCCCCTTAGCACTTGATCAAGTTTCATCTCGGAGAGCTGTGATGAGGTGACTTCTCCCACCTCAGCAATCTTTCAAATCACGGCCTCTATTCTTGTGATATAATGGGAAAGTTTCTCACCTTCTTTCTGGGTAGTGGCTCTTAATTGGAAGATAAGGTCCAGTTTTGTCTCCAGTGCCCCAAAGGTGCTCTGTAACTTGGCCAGGTGGTCACTGGTAATGCAGGTTGACTTGTCCACAATGACCAAACAACATCCAAAGCCATGCCCACGCCCCTCAAACTCTCAACTATTCTCTTACACTTTTCGTGGTCAGAGCACTTCCACACCTGGATCATTTGGGTGGCCTGGCTCATCCAGCTTTCATAGTCAGGAAGGAGTGGGGATTGCTCCTGAAAAGGTGTGCAGCCTCTTGTGCTGTTTGTAGGGCACAACCACATTGGGGGTCAGACCATTGGGTAGCATTACCAGAGCCGGCTCTCCCTCTTTAAACAAAGCTTGCACACCTTTAAGAGTCTTTTCCTCGGCTGCCCTCATTGACTTTTCCAGCAGGTCTGATTCAGGAGCTGGCAAGGGAGGGGGGTTGGCTGAGGACAGATCTCCTTGCTAAACAGGCTCCATATACCTTCAATCCCGTCTGCAGTGATGATTGCAGATAAGTTGCTTACATCCAAATCTGTATCACTCTGTACCAAAACGGTAGTACTCTGGCTGTCATGGTCATATCTCATGCTTTGAATTTTCAGCTTTCCAATGCCAGGTATAGTCTCTAGAGCTTCTAAAATGGCTCTTCTTTCTGTGCTCTCTGGGATCCCCATTGCCAAAAGGCCTTTCTTTGGGTCCAGGCCCTCACCTTGGCACCAATCTTCAAGTTCTTAGTGTGTCGTGGTGACTTTCAAATAGTTTATTTTGGGGGGGAGGGTACCAGACTTTCTTTTTTCCTGAAATGCAATTTTTGGGGTGGCCACTAGGGGGTTGCAAATCGCAATGGTGCCTCCACTTTGTAACAGCCCCTTGATGCACCTTGGCTGTTTCCAAGGCCCTCAGGGTCCACACTGCTTTCAACTCCAAGGGGCCGGCCTGGGTTCACTGATGGCCGAAATACCTGGATGAAAAAATGGCACGCTGCCTCCACCCAGGGAAGTGATATGGGATACTTGTGGGTAAATTACAGGTTACCACCCCCAAGGAAATACACAAGCTGCCCCCACAAGCACTTCCCCACCCATAGTAACTAGACACACTTTGCAATGATCAATAATATCGGATTTGTAACAATAAATTAATTGCAGCTTTATTATGGGGAGTTTTAAAAGAGGAGAATAACACCCCTTTGGGGTGGCCACTAGGGGATAGCAAATCCCTATGGTGCCTCCACTTTGTAACAGCCCCTTGACTCACCTTGGTTGGTTCCGGGGCCCTCACGGCCCACACTGCTTTCAACTCCAAGGAGCCGACCTGGGTTCACTGATGGCTGAAATATCTGGATGAAAAAATGGCATGGTACCTCCACCTAGGGAAGTGATATGGGATACTTGTGGATAAATTACAGGTTACCACCCCCAGGAAAATACACGAGCTGCCCCCACAGGAACTTCCCCACCTATAGTAACTAGACACACTATGCAATGATCAATAATAAACCAGATCTGTAACAATAAATTAATTGCAGCTTTATTACGGGGAGGTTTAAAAGAGGAAAATAACACAACAGTATTGATAGCAAATAATATTACCCTGCACAGCCCCACTTCCCATCTGCGGGTGTACCCAGCTTCCCCCAAATGGACATAAAACACAGTCAGTTTGTCACAGTGGGTACCCCACAGGGGTGATGGCTCAAAAGGTTGGGATGCTGGGGTTTAACAGTCTATTAACTCAGAACGAACACTTTCATTGGGGCCAAATAGGTGTCAGCATGGCTTAGTTGGTAGCACATCCGCCTCTGGACCAGAAGGTAATGGGTTCTCATCCCACACCGGGATTGGACTCATACCTAAACGCTGGCACCCGAGTGCAGTATTAGGGGGGTGCTGTACTGTTGGGTGTGTCATCCTTTGGATGAGATGTTAAACTGAGGTCCCTTCAACCTATTCTGGTCGGTGTCCAGGTGGAAGTAAAAGAACCCAAGGCATTCTTTGCAAAGAGTAAGGGACATTCCCAGTGTTCTGGCCAATATTCCTCTTTCCATAAAAAAAAAAAACAAAAAAAAAACACAGTTCATGCAATTGTCCAGGCCTTGTGTGGGTGTTGATGTATGATATGGCCACCAATACACACTTCACTACCAGTCTTGCATTGCTTGTAAAGCGCTTTGGTATACATTGTGTATGAAAAGTGCAATATAAATGCTGATTTTTATTCTTTTTCAATAACTTTTAACACACCAACTTGTAAACTTTAATGCCTGAGCACTGCTTTGGAATTAGGCGCAGTCCTGCCCATGACTTAACCCCCTTTTCTGACTAGCTAGCTAAGAATGGAACTCTTCTGAGCCATAGCCCAAAGGCACATACAGTTTGATGAGTGGGATTTGCTGAAACTTGCTTCAATTGTACCGTGCTGGTATCAGAAGTAGGTGGTGGTGCACCACAGCAACAGGACTGTCTGAAGACTTGAAGAATGCTGGACTTCACCTGCCTGGACTTCCCAAACTTCACCTTTTAGGCCTTTGTGGACAGTGTTCACCAGGCAGGCCTCTCAACGTCTTCCTTTCCGGTGCCTCTTCGGTGGTCTGGAGACAGAGCAGGCTTGATCCTCAAGACTTATATGCTTGCTCACAGCTTCTCCCACAACTCACTTACAGCTGGGCTTTGGCATAGTCTCTAGCCCCAGCACACACAATTACTTTGGCTGGCCGCATTTCAGAAATCTCTCATCAATCTAGCCCCTCTATGGAGGAGCGCAGACCTGCTCAAACCCTCCTATTTTCTACAGAACTATTTATTTCAAAGCTACACAACTTACAGGTTCTGCTCTTACACTGCAACTCCAATCTCTCTCTGGTTGAAGACTCCAGCTGCTCTTTATCTGCAGCAAATCTCCAAAATCTCTTTCTCTTTTTCTGGCAACAAAATTTCAGAATCTCTTTCTCTCTGCAGCAAACTTCCAGGGTCTCTCTCCCTCTGCCATAACTGGCTCTTCAGGAGCTCTGCCAATTATTATTACGAAGGGGCCAAATAGGCCATTGGGCTCTGGGTGCAGATTTTGGGTTAGGTATCCCACTAGGGTTGCCACCTTTTAAGAAGCCCAAAGTGGGACATTTCTTACTGAAGCATGATTTTTTGCAGGACAGTACGTAACCTCGACCAATGTAACAGACTTGTTTTCTCTATATAATCAGAATTAAGGCTAAATATTGTAGTTTATTAGTTGATTGTATTGTTTCTTATTTTAATGTATTTTAGTTAGGGTATTATAGATTTCTGCAATATTTAGTGGAAAGTTAGAAGATATTTTTCTGCTATAAAGTCAGGACATGTAGTATTTTTCATGTTTTTTTGCAGGACACAGCTGCCCAAATCAGGACTGTCCTGCGGAAAGAGGGACAGGTGGTAACCCTATATCCCACAGCAGTCTCTCCTGCACTCTGCTCTCTCCCTGTAATCCGAGGAATCTCCCTTTTGGTGGGCTAATCAGTCCTTTTAATAGTTTTTTGTGCTCCCACTCTGATTGGCTACATTTCTTCCTGAGCTTTTTGGTTGCTCCTTGACATTTACCCAGTGGCCCTCCTGCTGCAGGATCCCATGGGGGCCACCATTATTGTTTACATACAGTCCCCAAAATGTAGCCCCTTATCCTTATTATAGTTCTTATAAGCCCTTCCAAAGACTGAGAACCTTGTCTGCCATGCCCAGAGGCATTCTGGGCTGATTTCCAGCTCTGCTGCCTGCCCTGGAGCCAGAGAACCTTTTTACATGTGCCCGTATTAAAACAGACTAAACGGAGCCATGGCTCCTTTAAACTCAATGGTCGTGCATACGCATATGGCGCATGGTGGCTATATTTGTTATTTACATTCAGCTGTCCCATTTTTCTGCTACTGTGACCACTGAAATGCCTCCCAAAACTCACCCAGCGGTGAAGAAACATCTTTTTTTAACTTGGCTGATTTCCTGTATGGGGGAGAGAACCTAAGGATCGCTGGCGGCCGTAGCCACAGAGATAACAGGGCACCAGGCCCAAATCCCTACTAGGGCCGCTTACAAGACACCAGCGGGGCAGCAAAGGGGCCGTAGCCCTAATAAAGGTAAGCCCTATGGGGGGCTTACACAGATATATTAGAATACTGGGCAGCAGTATGCTGTTTGGTATTTTTTTTTGTTCAAGGTAGCCTGACATTGTCCAGCAATTCTTTTGTTCATGTTTAAAATATTTACTGTACATAAGGATGCAATGGGCTGGGTCTTCAGTCAGCTATGTGCTACCCTGACACTGTTGAACATTCCTTTCGGTCGGTGCATTTTATTATTTTTAACCTTGTGGGGATAGATTTACATTGGTATCATTGTAGTACCGAGACATTAATAGCCTGGTGTCTTATGCCAATCTAAAGAAAGGCTCTGCAAGCTTATACCAGAATTTCATTTAGATATATGAGATATTAGGCAGTGGTATGCTGTTTGGTATTTTTTTTGTTCGGGGTAGCCTGACATTGTACAGCAATTCTTTTGTTCAGTGCATTTCTTTATTTCAAAGCTTTTGGGGCTGAGCCTACGCTGGTACCATGTCAGACTGATCCGGATGCTTTTCACCAGTTCAAGGTGTTTAATATCAGTTTCATTCCAAAGTTCATCACAGTTTACTTTACTGGGCAATTTTGTAAATGTTGGTACAACAGCAGGTAGCTTTAGGCTGATTACAGTGATCGTGCACTAAACTACACAGTATCAATGAAAACTGTACAGATAACGCTATAACACTGCCTGCAAAAAGCTATCAGTAGCAATATAATATACCTCTCTCCTTAGCATTTCCTTTGCTCAGTATGACCCATTACTATTCTTCCGTGTGTTCCAAGAAATCTGTAATTCAATAAGGCCCATATTTATAATCGTTCAGTTAAAAGTAGCTGCATGTACTCAAGAATTTCAGAGCACTTCTATGGACGTTGGATACGGTTAAATATTAAACTATAAGATTAGTTTACAGACCACAACATGTCACTGATGGCTATCTTATCAGTCAACCCCATAACAAAGTTTGTTTATGCCACAGCAGAAAAGGAAGTAATGGTTCACAAGGTGGTACAGAGTCAGTGTCTTTGTCTCCCTATGAGTCCAGTACGGTAAATAAACACAGGGTTAAATGTATACCCATAGCACAAACTACAAGGTCATCACAAAAAGATCTGACACAGTTACAAACTGGAAGTTAGTCTCTAAACAATAGTACAGTACATTGATTTGCGGATTTGGGCACATTTCTTTTGTTTTGCAAGTGCAAGCAAGGCAGTTGCCTCAAGCCCGGGAAGGTAAAGATAACCTCAGTGGATCTGCTATGCACTGGGAGCAGGACAGGCTCTGATCACTTACTGTTCCATGTGAAGTTAAATCCAGGCAACAGACATGGACCTTAAGCAGCGTTCCGAACCTGGAAGTGAACCAGAAGTGAGCAAGGAGCTAGAAAATAGTATGCAGGGGGCATGAACAGAACTGTGGTGAATGGCCAGAACCACATGTGCTTCGATTCCACCGTGGAAGGACACATTCTAGGTATCCGGTCATGTGCTTCCACAGCCCCGTCTTTTGTTATGTGATAGCAATATGTCAGCATGGTGACATCACCATGCAGCCATAAAAAAGAGGGGTGTACTTCTATACACCAAGAACTCACTTTATGCCACTGACTTTCCCTGCCCACTCTGGCCTCCTCAGCATGTGAATGTGTTATAATTAAACTTCTCCTAGATAACACTAAATCTTTATACCGTACTGTATGTTGGCTGTAATTACAATCCTCCCATAGTAGCAAAACCTGTGGGCCAAACGGACTTCTGGGCAGCCTAGGTTAGCTCACCCTCAACGGGTTTATCCTACTGGGAGGCTTTAATATTAATTGGCTAGACAGGAGCCTATATACCTTCAAAGAAGCACTCAGTGAAGCTCATGTCCACCAAGTTATTGGAGAACCCATGAGGCTAAATGTTAAATCTAGAAGACCTTCCTTAATCATCTGGGTTCTATAAGCAGGTCTAGTAGAGTTTATGCAACTGAGACCTTTTCTGACTCCCAGAGTGACAGTTCCCCTATCTACTGCATTTGGATTATTAACTATCCTAACCCCCCTCTCCCCAGGGATCATAACATCTAGGGATTACTCCAGGATTAATAATAATGTATTTCTGGAAGACCTTTTCAGTGTAAACTGTGAGGACATATGGTCCAAAGAGAATGTCAGCCTTGTCAATGACTTCTTGATCAACAATTTTATCAATATACTAAACAAACACATCCCATGGGTACAAAGAAGGGTCAAAGGTCTTTGCTCCAAATGGTTTACCCCTTCCCTCTGCAACCTATTGAAAATGAGGGACAGGGCCTGGGGAGCATACAAAACCTTCATCTGGCAGTCAGATTAACTGGCATATAGACAACTGTGAAACTCCGATAAGTCCAGTTTAAAAGGCCAAGCTTAATTTCATGAAGGACCTGCAGACCAACAACCTGCAAAACCCTAAACATTTTTTGTCCAAAGTATACTGTCTCCTGAAAGGACAGGCATGAAAAGGCGGGCTAGAGCCCCCAACTGGGAAATACAATGCAATAATGACTCTATTAGTGACCCACAATTGATTGCTGAAATATTCAACAAATTCTTCACAGAGCAGATGCTTTTAAGGATCTCTCTGCTGGCTCCCCCTTCACCTCCCCCACATTGACCGGCCATCCTAACTTCCACTTCAGGCTAGTCACCAAAAAGGAAGTCCTGGAACATTTGCTAAAAATCAAAACCAAAATCTGCTAGCCATGACAAACTTGAACCCAGGCTTCTCAAACTTGCTGCTCCAATCCTTGTTTTACCACTTACTAAGCTCCACAATATGACTCTGCTCTAAGGTGTGGTGCCTCAAAAGTGTAAAGTGGCTCATGTGGTTCCTGTCCACAATGGGGGTGCCAGGGAGCCAATTGAAAACTTCCATCCCATATCAGTACTCAGTAGTCTGGCAAAAGTCCAAGTAAGGTTAGTATATAACCAACTAGAAGCCTATATTGAGTCAAACTCCTTGCTCACAGATATCCAACATGGATTTTGCAAGCATTATGGCACTGATTCAGCCCTGGTATGTCTCATTAATTATGTCTTTAGAGCCACTGATGATGGCAAAGCCACAGGAGGTATATTTATTGATCTAATCGAGGTCTTTGACTTGGTGGATCATGATCTCCTGCTGTCCAAATAAAGGAGCCTGGGCCTAGATCACCTTTCCTTCACCTGGTTTAGAAGTGGTCTCTTGGGCAGTAACCAACTGGTTAAATAGCAACCCTGCACTCCACAGTGCATGAGATTTCTGATGGGGTACCTCAGTGCTCTATCCTGGGGCCACCTTCCGTTCCATTTATCAATTAATGAATTACCATCCAACTGGGGTGAAGCTAAAGGACTACTTTATGCAGATGATGCTGTGTTGCACAGAACAGACTCTGACTTCAATGCTGTTTTACTTTTATAAAATGGGATGATAAAATACTCGATTCTGGTTGATTATTACCTGTGCATGAAATCTGTTCCATGCACAGGTAATAATAAGATCTCAAAAGCGTGACCACACTGCAAAAACATCAAGGAGCCATTTGAACATTCGCTTTTGAAATGCAGCCATTTTTTTTCCCCCTCGGTAATGTGCCTCGTCCTGTACTGGATGCTGATCATGTAAACTGTTGTCACTCACTCTACCACTCTCTCTTCAATAAATCAGTCTTCAATTTTTAAATGCTGCCAGTATTTATGTATTTTTTAATCTCTACGGCAGCTCATTCTCTACTTGTCACCAAAGGCAGGGCTGCAAGATACAACAGGTCCATTTGAAGATGGAACCTCCGCTAGCACTGCTTTGTGTGTGTGGGTGCTGCTGGCTGCCGCTTCGGGGGGGTGGCCACACATTTGTCTCTTTCTGAATCAGTCTCCTTAATTTTTACATGCTGACAGTATTTATACATTTATTTTTTAATCACTAAGGTAGCTCATCCCCTACATGTCACCCATTTGGGAAATGCAGAGAAACTGTAGTATCCCTGCCGTGTTTGCTCAGATCTGACAGCTCCCACCCTTACCTTTTCCATCAGCCAGCAATCTTACTGCATTACTCCGTGTCCGTGGAAGACACAGCATGTGGGGATTACTTCTGGACACTTCTACTGAGGAAAAAAAGAAGCAGAGCTGCGAGATGCAACAGGTTCATTTGAAGACGGGATCTCCACAAGCACTGCTCCATGCATGTGCGTGCGCTTGCTGTTGGCTGCCACTTCATGGGGGAAACACATTTGTCTCTTTCGCTAATGTCCTGGGGCTTCTTACTATTAAAAAACCACATACTGTAAATGTAAAAAAAAGTCCAGTAGGGTACATGGGGGGGTAGTTACTTGTATCACTTTGTCCATCACAGACATAATGATATCATGATGACGTCATTATGTGGTAGGCGGAATGACTATTTTATCTTAAATCAGCATATGTGAATCCTATTTACCACATATAAAAATTAATTTTCTAACTAAAAAGTTTTTTTTAAAAAAGAGCCAATTTTATAAGTGCAATAAAACACTCCAGGGTGTGCATGGAACATATTTTACAGCACAGCCAGCAGCTATAGTCACTGCAGCCTCATGCCTTATTACACCCCTGGCCAATGCAGTAAAATATGTTTCACGTACACCATCTTGTGTCTTAAAGCTTCAGTTGTATAAATGTGGACAAGTTTGTATGTCAGTATTATTGATATATTGTATAAATGCAAACAAGTTTGTATGTCTGTATTATTTATATATTGTATAAATGTGGACTACTTTGTATGTCTGTATTATTTATATATTGTATAAATGTGGACTAATTTGTATATCTGTATTATTTACTTATTGTATAAATGTGGACTAATTTGTATGTCTGTATTATTTACATAATGGCCAGGATATTCAGACTGCACCAAACTGTGGCGCAAGCCTGGGTGCAGCGCAACTTGGATGCGCAGGGGCGTTGACAGGGTGATATTCAACAGAGCCGCCCCATGGCACAGCATTATTGAATATCACTCCTTGGCCATCCGCAGTGCAGATGGCACAGTGGCACTGCGCCAGCGCAAGTGGCCAGAGTGGAGCAGAGGGATTTGCAAGCGCAAGTGCCGTTGTGATAGGCGCAACCACCGTGACATTCAAAAGTGCACATGCAAATGGGGCCATAATGTATGCAAGGTGCAAATAGGGCTATTTGCATGTCATTATGGCCCCATTTGCATGCAGGTGCACCGATCCCTGGTGACTTGCACCTAGCACCCTGCCAGGCTGCAGCCGTTGGGGACTGATGCCCCCTGCACATCGCGGCAAAGTGCCCCAATGCCTGATCACGGGCATGTGTAAATTGAAGAATATGTCCA
The DNA here is from genome assembly GCA_016271365.2 of Neoceratodus forsteri. NCBI lineage: Eukaryota > Metazoa > Chordata > Ceratodontiformes > Ceratodontidae > Neoceratodus > Neoceratodus forsteri. The sequence continues at coordinate 657,450,012 of CM057456.1, forward strand.
ATATCCCTGGTGGTCCAGTGGACCACTCGCAGACTGATCGCGGGCATATGTGGAATAAATATTAGTCCTATATCCCTGGTGGTCCAGTGGACCGCTCGCAGCCTGATCGCGGGCGTCAGTAATTAATAATGACACTCCAATCCAACCCTGGTGGTCCAGTGGTACCCCTCCCCACCCACCCACTGGGACCCACTGCCCTCTACCCCGGTCAGTGGCGGGTGGCAGAACCCCACCGTCTGCTGCTCCATCGCCCGCTGACTGACCCCTCATCACGAGGTGGGGCTGTCGCCCATTGGTCCCAGTGCAAGCCAATGGGTGTGCAGCCCATGCTAACTACCAGTCCAGATATCTTGATGGATCCATTCACATATATCTGAAGACTAATATGTCTCTGTTATGAGCTGCATGCCGTTGGCTCACACCTGTGGACCAATGGGCATACAGCCCTAATATGGGGTCAGTCGGTGGGTGGCAGGCGGGTGGGGTGCTGCTGCCTGTTGCTGACCGGGGAGGGGCAGTGGGTCTCAGTGGGCAGGTGGGGAGGGGTACTGCTGGACCACCAGGGTTGGATTGGGTGTCATTATTAACTACTAATGCCCGCGATCAGGCTGCGAGCAGTCCACTGGACCACCAGGGATATAGGACTGATATTTATTCTACAAATGCCTGTGATTGTGCTGCGAGTGGTCCACTGGACCACCAGGGATATAGGAGTATTATTTACTACATATGCCCATGATTGGGTATGGGGGGGCGCCACCACGAAGGTGCCGCTGGAGCTCGAGTGGCCACCCACAGGTGGCAGCTGCTGTGTTGTGCCCTGCAATATGGCAGCTCACCTGTGGGCAGCCAGCTGTTGCTCCTTTTATTTTTGGCTTATCTGTGTGCAGCGCAGGTAGGGGTTATGCATGCATGGGCTCAGCACATCCCGGGCTGAATAGTGGGATGTGCGGAGTATGCATGGGCATGCCCCCCCACCTGCACCGCATACATTACTGATGTGCTCCGGCACATCAGGATTTGTCCCAGGCTCAATCTCCCTTTGAATATCGTACCAGGGCACATCAGTGGGTTAAGCATGGCGCAACTGTGTTGCTCCATGCGCAACCCTTCTGAATATCCCACCCTCTGTATAAATGTGGACTAATTTGTATGTCTGTATTATTTACATATTGTATAAATGTGGACTAATTTGTATGTCTGTATTATTTATATATTGTATAAATGTGGACAAGTTTGTATATCTGTATTATTTACATATTGTATAAATGTGGACTAATTCGTATGTCTGTATTATTTATATATTGTACTGTGTCGATTGCTAAGGTCATCATTGTGAATGAGCTTATTCTCGATGGACTTAACCATAAATAAAACAAACAAAAACCAAAAAAAAAAAACTGAGACTGGGCTAATAGAGGACTTCAGGGAGCTTGAAAATGGTTAATGTCAAATCAGCTTGTCCTGAACTCAAAGAGAACAAAGGCAATGTTATTCATGTCTAGAAAACTTAAGACAGGACTGAGCTCTCATAGGTGTTTACCACCAAGGGCACTTGGTTGGAAGTTGTGGATAATATAAAGTACCTAAGTGTCATGCTGGACCAGGAACTCTCCTTCAGACCCCATGCTGACTGCACAACCACGTTTCTCTCCCAAAAAAACAGGCATACTCCACAGGCTGAGAGTCTATCTCACAAATGAATCCTGCCTATCTATAGCCAATAATGTACTACTGCCAACTCTTTTGTACAGGACTCTTATTCTCTCCTTGCTCAAAGGTACAGAGCTTAATAAGCTCCAAGTACTCTGTCATAGAATAGGCAGGTTTGCTGTAAGTGCAGGTAACAGAAAACACCACTGTACTGTACTGTACTGTCCTTGCCTCCCTAAACTGGCACTGTTTGGAAGACAGCCTCAACTACCCTTTGTTCTATCTGACCTACTGTGTAAGATTCTGAGTGACTACTTTGCTTATCTCAGGGATGTATTGGAATGACGACCTCAGAAAAGGCTCCTTCATTCCTCCACCCAACCACTTCTTGAGGTACCCAGGGTCTTGCCAGCTGCTGGCCAATGGTCTTTCTCATACAGATCCCCCAGCTCGGGAACAAACACCCCTCACTATTCAGGACAGCCCCTTACTTCTGACATTTAAAGGGTTGCTCAAAGGGCATTCATCTCCTAAGAACAACCACACTGTACCTGTATCAGTTGAGACAAGCATGGTGGCCACTGCCGTTTGATGCCTCTTGCTCTGTACCTTAAGTACTATTTGAGCTCTGTATGTACTGTTGCCTTTATGTGATTGAATGCGTGCCATACCTTGGCATTTTGTATTGTATGTATGGAACAGTTACTACCATTACTATGTTGCCTGGAACATCACTGTGACACTTGGACAGCTGGTTCTGATCACTGTATCATTTTTTTTGTAATATAAAAATGGGTTATGGACTGTCTCTCTTGAGAAATGTTGAAACAGCATGCAAGATCACACACACACACACACACACACACACAGGTTTTAGATACAAATTGTTACATGGAAGGCCAGAAGCTAATTACAGACTTTTCTAAGTTAATTATAGCTTTGACTGCTAAGAGGGAAATCAGTATCCCTTTTATGATGTTTTGAGGGGGAAACCAGGTTTAGCACACTGGTGCGAAATCATAAATGCTTTGGTGTCTGTGTGAGAGGGGATACTGCTCACAGATCAAAGAAATGTCATTTGAAAAAGAAAATGAGTTGTGCTGAGGATTACAGAATTTAACACTTTGAAAAGACATCCTATTTTTGTATAGATATATATTTTTTATATATATTCTGACAGAGGAGGAGCTAGGTGACCTCACACAAAGGAGTTGGCAAATACAGTTTTCTTTAAGGAATATTCTGTTTTACTTCAGAGAGACACTTCTATCTAGACTCTGACAAAGAAACATCTGTGAGCACTTTAAGCAGGTATTTAGAGAGGGAGACAAATCTAAGTACTGCAGTAGGAATTGCACTGTTAAAACCTATTTTGTTTAAGAGATTTGTATGTCTTGTGATATAATAGTTCTGTTTTTCATGTGTTACATATTTTTTATCTATTGTAGTAAAACTCTATTTTTAGAGCTTACTTGGTCTGTCTTTGATTTCTTTCCTTTACATGTAGAGTATATATGGTTAAAGCAGACACTGTACATAAGCTTGAATGGTGATACCAAATTGGAAAAAGGTAAGCATTTTAAATCTGAGGTCTTTTATTACAGTTTTTAAGGGTTCATTTCTGTACACCTGGTTATGTGCCCGTAGGCAAAGATATCTGGCCCCCCAAAGACAGAATTATCTGAGCCTGTACATTGGGTACGCTAACAAGAGGTTCACAGTTTGAATCCCTCCAAGACTTGAGAAGAAAGATTGATTCGAATCCACAGAAACAGACAAGAGGGTTACCTTGTTTTGTTAACTTTTCACAAGACTGCGCTCGGAGGTTGGCACTTTGGGAGTAGAGGGCTGACCTGCTGAGTGGGGTTGTGACAGATTGGTTGGCAGCGGTGTAGATAATTTTGGTATTACAAGCTTGTATTGTTCAGTGTGTCAGCTGAGACCATAAGCTCACTTGCAAGGAAAGAAAAAGGCAGTGATTTATTTTTAAAAAGGAAACAGAACTGTATCACTTGGCATACAATCAAGTTCCTACCCATTTTACTTTTTTTTTCTAAAGTGCAAATCAGAGTAGCAGTAGTGAGAGAAGAAGATGGCTTCTGACTAAAGCAGGCACTCTGTAGACTCCTTAAAGCAGTTGTGCGGAGACAGAGGAGTCCTGTTTGTGGTGAAAGCCAGCAAGCAGAACCTCATAGATGCCCTGATGGTAGCAGATACCCAGAACAACGAGTCACGGACCGTGACTGAAAAGAACCAAACCTCGAGTGTGGCAGGGCTAGCAGCCAGTGCAGTGTCCAGATCTAATAAGGAGAACAACAGGGTCACTGTCAGTGAAGGGCCACAGCAGCAGGGGAAGGTCACCAGTACCCTGGATCCAGAAGTACTCAGGCTGCAAATTGAGTTGCGCAGGATGGAGCTGGAGTTCCAGAAGAAGAGAGAACGAGAGAGTCGAGAGGCAGAGCAGGAACAGTGGGAGGCAGACTGTGATTAGTGTGAGCACCAGCAGGCAGCAGAAGAGAAGGCAGAGCGAGAACGCCATGAGGCAGAGCGAGAACACCGAGAGGCAGAGTGAGAACACTGAGAGACAGAGTGAGAACAGAGGGAGACAGACAGTGAGGAGCGTGAGCACCAGTGAGCTGCAGAGGAGAAGAGAGAGGAGCACCAGAGGTAACATGAACTGGAGAAGCTACGACTCTGACCAGCGGGACCACAGCAGGTAAGTTGCTTGGGTTTAACTGGGACTGCAGGACTGGGTTACAAATTGAATTCCAAATTAATAGCCGAGTTTAAAGAGGGGGAGGATATGGATGCCTTTTTAAATTCTTTTGAAAAAGTTTGTATTCAGGCTAAAATTCCTAGAGAGTCCTGGAGCTTCCAGCTATCCCCGCTACTTACAGGGAAAGCTTGGGATGCATTGGGTCAAATGGACAATGAGGACAGTAATGATTACAGCAAGCTAAAAGCTGCACTGTTAAAAAAGTTTGAATTAACTGCTGAATCATACGGAGCTAAATTCCGTAAGCTCAGGAGAAGCCCTGATATGAGGTACGAGGAGCTAGCCATGAAACAACGTCAGTTTTTAAAACGTTGGTGGGAAGGAATTGAGGCAAACTCTGTTGATAAAATTGAAAATGTGATTTTATTAGAACAGTTTTTCTAGGCATGCCCAGCAGAGCTGAAAACCTGGCTGGAGGACCGAGATCCCAAAACAGTGCAAGAGGCTGCTGAACTCTCGGACCGCTATGCCAAGAGTAGACCTGCTCTGAGAGCAAATGGGGTGGGCATGGCAGTGCAGAAAGGGAAAAGCGCGCCTTCAGGGTAGCTTAAACCCTCACTGCCTCCACCTAAACCAGTTAGCCCCAGGTTTCAGAGAAAAGATTTCTCTGAAAAGAAAAGAAATGAATGTTGGTTGTGTAAAGAAACTGGGCATATTGCCAATCAGTGTCCCAAAAAGGTGAGCAATACACAACAGGGTGCTAAGAAGGAAGTAGGTTGTTTGTGTGTCCCTGGAAACATGCTAGTCAACATGAGGGAACACATGCATCCAGTCATGGTGAATGGTGTACAGACGCAAGAGTTAAGGGACACAGTGGCATCCCTGACCTTGGTAAAGGGGGATCTGGTATATCCTGGTCAGCTTATACCCAATAAATAAGTCACTGTACAGGGCTTCACTGGTGAGACGAAAACATTGCCCCTCGCTAGTGTTCACCTAGACTGGGGTGAAACAGGGGAAATTGTGCAACAGGCAGCTGTAGCCAAAACCTTAGCAGTGGATGTGATCCTGGGCAACAATCTAAAACAGGGGATGGTATGTGCAGTTACCCATAGCCAAGCGGCAAGGGGAAATTATAGTTCCCTGAACCCCACAGAAGCTATTGTGGAAACCACTGAGAGGCTGGTTCCCCAGCCTGTGTCTCCAGATGGGGAGACTAATGAAAAGGGGGTAGAAATTTCCCCAGTAGCAAGTAACCACATAGCTACAGAGGGTTACTCTGAAGAGGAAGGGGTGACCCATTGTCAGAGGGTTGGGATTGACAGTGATCCTGCGTGCCCTGACACTAGCACTAGAGACCCTAGTTTAGTGACTGAAGGGGACCTGTCCCATGCCCTGGGAATGTGTGAGGGGTTTGCAGCTGCTCAGAGAAGTGACCCTAGTTTAGAGAAGCTGAGGGCTTGGGCAGACTCAGATGGTGCACAGGGAGGTGATGGCAGATATAAGGTTTATTGGGAAAATGGACTTGTGTATACTCAGGCAGTACAGACAGAGGGAGGGGTGCTAGGCAGGCAGCTTGTCGTTCCCCAGGGGTATCGTGAGCAGTTGCTCAAGATTGCATATGATATTCCCTTGTCTGGTCATCTGGGAATTGCGCACACGACACAGCGGTTGGCCCAGAATTTCTACTGGTCTAACTTCACCCAGCAGGTGCAGGAGTATTGCAGGTCTTGTCACCTGTGCCAAGAAATAGGGAAGGCAGGCAAGAAAACCCAAGCTGACCTGACAAAGAAAAGGATGCCCAAAAAAATTACCTGGGGCCCAGCCTATGAGGAAGCCTTTTCCAAACTAAAGGAGGCACTGTGCAGTGCTCCTGTTTTGGCAAGTCTTGACTATAGCAAAACCTTTATAGTTCAGACTGACACCTCAGACGTGGGTATTGGGGCAGTACTGAGTCAGACATCCAGCCAAGGGACAGATCACCCAGTAGTGTACCTGAGTAGGAAGTTAGTTCCCAGGGAGCAAGCATACTCCATGGTGGAAAAGGGGTGTCTTGCCATAGTGTGGGCCCTAAAGAAATTAGAGCCATACTTATATGGGCAGCATTTTGTAGTGCAGACTGACCACAACCCCCTGGTTTGGCTGACGTAGATGGGAAAGAACAATGGTAGATTGCTAAGATGGAGTCTTGCTTTAAAAGGTTATGATGTGACAATATTACATAGGGTGGAGCCAAAAATCAGAACTTAGATGGGCTGTCTAGGGTCTATGAGGAGTGAACTGATTTGGGAAGCTCATCCCATGCAGGGGAAAGAGCCCCCAAATTCAGTCTAGGTGGGGAGGAATTGTGACACTTGGACAGCTGGTTCTGATCACTGTATCATTTTTTTTTTGTAATATAAAAATGGGTTATGGACTGTCTCTCTTGAGAAATGCTGAAACAGCATGTGGGATCACACACACACACACACACACACACACACACAGGTTTTAGATACAAGGTGTTACATGGAAGGCCAAAAGCTGATTACAGACTTTTCTAAGTTAATTATAGCTTTGACTGCTAAGTGGGAAATCAGTATCCCTTTTGTGACATTTTGAGGGGGAAACCAGGTTTAGTACACTTGTGCAAAATCATAAATGCTTTGGTGTCTGTGTGAGAGGGGATACTGCTCACAGATCAAAGAAATGTCATTTGAAAAAAAAATGAGTTGTGCTGAGGATTACAGAATTTAATACTTTGAAAAGACATCCTGTTTTTGTATAGATATATTTATTTTATATATTCTGACAGAGGAGGAGCTAGGTGACCTCACACAAAGGAGTTGGCAAATACAGTTTTCTTTAAGGAATATTCTGTTTTACGTCAGAGAGAAACTTCTATCTAGACTCTAACAAAGAAACATCTGTGAGCACTTTAAGCAGGTATTTAGAGAGAGAGAGACAAATCTAAGTACTGCAGTAGGAACTGCACTGTTAAAACCTGTTTTGTTTAAGGGATGTGTATGTCTTATGATGTAATAGTTCTGTATTTTATGTGTTACATATTTTTTATCTACTGCAGTAAAACTATTTTTAGAGCTTACTTGGTCTGTCTTTGATTTCTTTCCTTTACAAGTAGGGTATATATGGTTAAAGCAGACACTGTACATACACTTGAATGGTGATACCAAACTGGAAAAAGGTAAGCGTTTTAAATCTGAGGTCTTTTATTACAGTTTTTAAGGGTTCATTTCTGTACACCTGGTTATGTGCCCGTAGGCAAAGATATCTGGCCCCCCAAAGACAGAATTATCTGAGCCTGTACATTGGGTACGCTAACAAGAGGTTCACAGGTTGAATCCCTCCAAGACTTGAGACCAAAGGTTGATTCAAATCCACAAAAACAGACAAGAGGGTTACCTTGTTCTGTTAACTGTTCACAAGACTGCGCTCGGAGGTTGGCACTTTGGAAGTAGAGGGCTGACCTGCTGAATGGTATGTGACAGTCACTGCTATTGCACTGTATGTTTCTTGCAAGAACTGATTCTCTCTTTACTGAATGTAACTAATCCTGGGTCACTGCTGAAAAAGGGACACATCTCAGCAAGCATACCCAGTGAACAAAATTCAGTAGAAGTGTGGACATGCCTAACACATCAACATCAGTGCTCTCTTCCCTCCCACATATCTAGCTTTGTTGCATTGCTACCTTTGGCACCCAGGTGGCAGAATAGCAGTGGGAGGCACTGCCATCCCTTCCCCAAAGAGGACAGAATCCTGTGAGATGATGACTCCTCCTTGTTCCAGCCCTCCCGTGTGCCTGGGCTTGGGGGCCAATTACATTTTGATACTATCTGCCTGTGCAAGGATGGTGTCAGTTATGATGGGAGGAGGGAGTGGTATAAGAGGCTCGGTTTGGGAGGCATTTTGAAAAGTGAATAATGAAGCCACTGCAGCCAGGTTCAAATGCTGAAAGAATGCCACTGGGAATGTTTTCTTGATCTAGTATATCAGTTGTTTGGCAAGAGGCACAGACAGGAGTGTGCGTGTGAAAAAGAGATATAGTCAGGCATTGTTTTACTGTGCGAGGTTTTGAGGCAGGTCAGGGGAGGTGAAAAGTGGACATTATACTGCATTTATATCCATTAAGTTGGGGTGGGACTAGTTCCCCTATCTGAAAGTTCTAGAGAGGCATACCCCCTATATATATATATATATATATACACTTCAATCATCTGATGGTTTTCTCTTTATCACATGACCTTTGCTCCCTTTTAGTGTTTTCTTCCTCATAAAGTTCATTGAGCCTGCTGTTGAACTTTGATTTACTGGTATTGCAGATAATGATCTTTGATAAGGAATTCTAGTCATTTGATTACTGCTACGTATCTAAGATAAAGTAGTTCTTTTACCACCAAATGTTAAGGTGGGGAATAAGCATCATAACATTGTGACAGATCTTATCATAACTGATTATTCCTGTTTACAATGGTGCTGTGCAGAAACAGACTAGTGGACAGATGACATTGCTGATAAGTGACCAAAGTCTCAGGAGCAGGTAGTAATGATAACCAGCAGCCAGAGACAAGATAGCAGGAGGTGATCATGCCAAGTAACAAGAAACACAGACACAGACAATGACGACAGAAAAAGAACAAGAAACACAGACACAGACAATGACGACAGAAAAAGACCAATGATCTATCCAGCCTGCCCATAGTAAGAGAGTGAGTGGTAGGTGGCACATGGCAGTGCTGTAAAGTGGCAAGAGGCTAGAGGGTATGAGGAAGTGATGGGAAGCAAAAAGAGGACAGAAACTGGCATCACTGGCAAGTCACGTGACCATATAGGACTTCTGCCGATGTGTCAGGAATCCCAGGTTCTCTAGGGTACTCGTTACTCTGTGAATAGAACCCCTTGTCTTCTGTTCTGTTTTCACTGAGACTAGCCAGTCACTAGGAAGGGAAAACACACCTTGCCTTCTCAGGTGTGCTTTCACCACAGCTACGCACTTTGTGGGAACCCTTAGTGCTGAAGTGAGGCCAATGGGGAGAGCTATAAACTGGTACTGGCAGTTTCCCAGCCTGAACCCGAGGTATTTTCTGTGAGTGGGCCTGATTGGAATGAGAAAATAGGTGTCTTTCTGATCCAGTGATCGCAACCAATCTCCTGGTTGCAAGGATGGTATTACTGTGCCCAGTGTGACTATCCTGAATCTTTCCTTTTTGATATATTTGTTAAGATTTTTTAGATCCAAAATGGGTCATCACTCTCTATCTTTCTTGCAGGTCAGGAACTATCTTGAAAAAAGGCCCTTGATCTACTGTAGGGTGGGGACCTTTTCTGTTTCGTTTGCCTACAGCAGTTTCTTTGCTTTTAGTTTTAGCAGAATTCTTACTGTTGGTGAAAGAGAGAGAACGTTTTTGGGTTTCTGTAATCTTGGAAACCATTTTGAACTGCAGAAATAATCCCTGACCCACTACGTCCAGGACCCACTTGTCTGTAGTAATTTTTAACCATTCTTGGAAGTAGTGGATCAGCATTTCCCCCACTGGCAATGAAACAGAAACATTGAATCTAATGGTAGATAAGGGCCGCTTGGCCCACCCAGCCTGCCTACATTCTCACCACAGACCCAACTTGATCTACAGCTTTCTTCTTCTCCTCATTCTTTCCCACTATGATTTCCTTGTGTGTATCCCATGCATTCTTGAACCTCTTCACTGTTTTCTCCCCCATCTCTTCTGCAAGAATGCTGTTCCAGGAATCCACCACTCTTACTGTGAAGAAGTACTTTCCAACATCTCTCCCAAATCTACCCCCTCCAACTTTATAGCACACCCCCTTATTCTTGAGCACCTTCTTCTCTAAAAAATACTTCCCCCTGTACCATATTTACCCCATAAGGTATTTAAAGGGCTCTACCATATCACCCTCTTCCTCCTCTTTTTCAGGGTGTACATATTAAGGTCTCACAGTCTCTTCTCATAGGGCTTCAGGTGCAGACCCTGCACTATCCTAGTTTCCCTCCTCTGGACCACCTTCACTGTATGTCTTTCCAGAGTTGTGGTCTCCAGAACTGAACACAGTACTCAGAATGGGGTCTTACCAGTGATCTATACAGCGGTAACACCACCTCCCTCTTTCGGCTGGTGATACCCTTCCTATGCGTCCCAGCATCCCACTAGTACATCCCACTGCCTTGTCACACTGCCTGACTAATTACCCCCAAGTTTCTTTCCTCCTTGGAAGTTGTCAGTACCATGCTACCCATTTCGTACACTGCCCTTTGGTATCTGTATCCCAAGTACATTATTTTGCACTTTTTCTCATTGAAACACAGCTGTCTTACCCTTGACCACTCCTCAAGTTTTCTCATGTCTCTGTTCATCCTTTCAACACCCCCCAACCCCCTGGAATGTCTACCCTGTTGCAGATCATGGTGTAATCCACAAAGGGGTAAACCATCCCTTCCAGATTCTCTGCAATGTCACTCATAAAGATATTGAAAGGACCAGTCCCAGCACTGATCTCTGAGGTACCCTGCTTGTCACCCTCCCTTCCTTGGAGCAAACTCTGTTTACTACCACCCTTTGTTACCTATCCCTTAACAAATTTCTTACCCAGTTTACCACCTTATTTCCCACCCCTGAGCTACCCAGCTTGTTTATTAGTCTCCTATGTGGGACAATATTGAAAGCCTTGTTGAAATCAAGGTAGGCCATGTCCACCACTCCCCCCGATCCAATTCCTTGGTCACCCAGTCAAAGAAATCTATCAGATTTGTTTGACATAATCTTCTCCATGAATCAATTCTGCCTCAGGTCTTATAACCCATTGAATTCAAGATAGTACGCAATCCTTTCCTTCAGCAGTACTTCCATTAACTTTCCCACCACCAATGTCAGGCTGACTGGCCTATAATTGCCAGCCTCTTCCCTGCTATCACTTTTGTAAAATGGGACTATATCTGCCCTCCTCCAGTTCTCTCCAGAACCACTCTGGATTCCAGTGATTTGTTAAATAGGACTGTCAAAGGTGTAGCCAGAACCTCCCTCAGTTCCTTCAGCACTCTTGGATGAACCCCATTTGTCCCCAGTGCTTTATCCACTTTCAGATTAGCAAGTGCCTTTAGGACTCCTTCCTCTGAAAAAATAACTAGTGTCCACCTCCCTCCCTTCAAAGCTCCTGTTACTTTTAGTAGTCCCTCCCCTTCCATTTCCTCTGTGAACACTGAGCAGAAGTATTTATTCAAGATGTCTGCCTTTTCTTGGTCCCCCTCCATACAGTCCTCTCCTTCCCTTTTTAACTTTATAGTCCCTCCCTTAGTCTTTCACTTTTTGCTTACATATATAAGGAATGTCTTGTTCCCTTTTGATACTACCTAGGCTATTCTCCCTTCTTTTTGCACCTTTGCACTCCTTACTGCCTTCCCTGCTTCCCTCTGTTTCTCTTGATACACCTCCCTATCCTCTTCCCTCTGCACCTTCTTATATCTTCTGAATGCAACCCTTTTCAAGTTTACCTTTTCCGCCTCCTCTATCGAGAGCCATAGCAGTCTCTTTTTCTCTTGCTTTTGCTCACTTCTTTGACACAGAGCTTTGTTGCCTTCACTATGCCCCCTTGGCCCATTGTTCCTTTACCACCACCACCCAGTCTTCCCTGAGGCAGTCACAAATCTATTTAAAATGTGGCCTTCTGAAGTCCAGGACCCTCGCCTGTGTGTGGTTCGAATTCGTTGCCATCCTTGCATTAAACTACACTGCACTGGTCACTGGTCTCCAGGTGGCCCCCCACCTTGATGTCTGCAACACTGTCCCTGTTGGTGAGAACCAGGTTCAGTAATGCTCCATCATGAGCAGGCTCACTGACTAGTTGCCTGAGAAATACCCGCTGTAGGGAGTCCAGAGTTTTCCTGCTTCTAGCTGAAGATGCAGTTGAGTGGCTCCAGTCTACATCCAGCAGACTGATGTCCCCACCAGCAGCACCTCCCCTTTTCTGCCATTTTTCAATTTATTTATTTATTTATTTATTTAAGTGTTTAACCAGGGAGGCATACTGAGCAGACTACTGCTCGATTCCAGATGCGCCCTGGGGGTAGGGGAAATAGGAGAGCATACAAACATATACAGTAAGGTCAATTACATGACATACATAAAAGAATGGGAGAACATACAAACATATACAGTAATGTCAATTTACATGATTGCATAAAAGAAACATTAGCAAGGTAGAGTACAATTTCTACAGGCAGGTACATAGCCATGGCTTCAATAAGGTAATACATACAAGGTACATAATTCACGGTAGCAAGCTTTTAGGATAGGAGGAATACAAAACCATATGACAGGAGACTTCTGGGAGGTTCCATCATCAGGTAAGTGGACAGAACAGTGATATTTGGGAATGGTGAGTGCTAGTGGTAATTACCCTGATGCAGGGGTTAGAGGACTCCTGTTTAGTGAGCTCCCAGGGGTGCAAGTGCAGATAGGGTGGAAGTTTGTTTTGACAAGGGAGTTAAGGTGCCTTCCAGGTGTGGTGTGCCGGATGTCCAATGTGAGAGAGTTCCAGAGGCTGGGCATGCGGAAACTGAAAGCTGACTGGCCTACCGAGGTTGACATGCGTGGGATAGCCAGTAGACGTGAGTCTTTATTTCTCAGTGCATAGTCCTGGGGGTGTGGGCCGAGAGGACCATGGTGAGATACATGGGGAGGGACTGCGACCAGTATTTACCCATGAGGCTTGCACAATGGGATAGATGCCGGCCCTGCAATGAGGGGAGGTCTAGGTTCCGGTACAGGACATGGTGATGAGTGCTAGGAGAACAGTCAAGAGCAAAGTGACAGAAGGAATGGAAGAGGGGGTCCAGTCTGGCAAGGGTGGACTTATGAGCGGCACTGTAGACTACATCCCCATAGTCAAAGATGGGGAGAATCATCCTTTGCACTATGGCAAGTCTTGCCGGCAATGGGATGCACCCACGATTTCGATACAGTGCACCAAGCTTGGGGTGGAGCTTTTTGTGGATGGCATCAATGTGTGCAGAGAAGTCAAAGGTGCTGTTCAAGCCAGACCCTGAGAAACCTGAAGGTGGAGCATGTTTCAATAGAAGTCCCGTCAAGGGTGAGGAAAGGGGGTGGGAGTTGCCTTGAAAGTCTCTGCCTTGTGCCAAAGGTCATGGAGATAGTTTTCTTGGCATTGAGAAAAAGCTAATTTGAGTGAAACCAGCGCTGAACTTCATTGAAGTCCTACTGGAGTCTGGTTGCAACTTCAGCAGTCGAGGCACCGGATGTGTACAAAACTGTATCATCCACATACATGTGAACGGATGTGCTGGGGCAAGTGACAGGCCGGTCACTGAGGAAGATGGAGAACAGGAGAGGGCCAAGGACTGAGCCTCGTGGAACCCCAGAGGTGACAGAAAGTGAAACAGAGGTGGCATTGCCAATTCTGATGGATTGGGATCAGTCTAGCAGGTAGGACTGGAACCACCTGGTGACCAAGTCTGAGAGCCCTGTGAGAGAGAGTTTCGATAGCAGGAGTGTATGGGAGACAGTGTTGAAGGCTTTAGCCAGGTCAACAAAAATGGCTGAGGTGATTAGGCCCTTGTCCATACCAGTGTATATGGAGTCTGCGAGTCTTAGGAGGGAGGTGGTGGTGGTAGAGTGGGTCTTCCTAAAGCCAGACTGATAAGGTGTGAAAAAGGAAGAGGAATCAAGATAGGAGAAGAGTTGTGAGAGAACTAGTTTTTCTTGGATTTTGGCCAGGATAGGAAGCAGGGAAATCGGGCAGTAATTACCAGGTGTCAAGGGGTCACCGCCTTTTGGCAGCAGGATGACTGTAGCATGTTTCCATTCAGTGGGGACAGTGGCAAGAGAGAATGAGAGGTTGTAGAGAGCTGCTAGGGGGGCGGCAATGGCTGGGGCTGACAAGTAGAGTAGTTTGGAGTCAAGGCCAATAGGGAATTTGCCCTTGTCAGGATTTAGGTTAAGCAGAGCTTTGTAAACTTCAGCAGGGGTAATCTGGCAGAAAGAAAAGGGGTTGCCTGCTGGGGGAGCATTTTGGAGGTGGGATGGCAGAGAGGGTTGGGTGGCTTGAGGGTTGGGGGCACCCAAGAGAGACGAGGTACAGTCCATAAAGGTGTTGAAATGAGAGGTCATGTCCAGGGGCTCAGTAATCGTGGGGCCGCTAGTGTTGAGGGTTGGGGTAGGGGGTTGTGAGTGAGGACCAAAGAGAGATTTAACCATCTTCCAAAATTTGGAGGGTTGGTTCAGGTTAGCTTTGAAGATGTCACTGAAGTACTGTATTTTGCCTTTGTCCTTTGGACCTGCCTAGTGCAGGCATTTCGAAGGGCACAATATTTTTGTTGGTGCACCTGGGAGCTGGAGACCTTGAAAGCCTTCCAGGCTGTGTCCCATCTTTGAGGAGGGTCAAGATGTCCATGGAAATCCATGGCAGGTGGATACCCTCACCTGAGCCCTTTTAATAGGGGCATGTGAGTTCCAGACCACTATAAACCTTTACTTAAAGTACTCCCAGGCTGAACCAATAAAGATGGCCCTTTGGATAAAAGACCAATCCAACCTAGACAAGTCAAACAGGAGGGATGCAAGGTCCAGGGATTTGTAGGATCTTGTTAGGATGGTTCTGGGTGGGTTAGCTTTAGGGAAATGGATTTTTCTAATTGAGTATATCATGTTATGATCACTTGTAGAGTCTGGTAGCAGGCCAGAGGTGAGTATACGATGTGGGTGCGATGTAAGGGATCAGTCCAGGAGAGAGTGGTTTGAGGATTTGTGGTTGAGGCTTGTGGGCTCTGTGATTAATTGGGCTAGGTTTAGTGCAGCCACCTGGTGCCGCAATCTGGAGCTGCTAATGGAAAGCCAGTTTTGGTTGAAGTCACCGAGGATGTGCAACTCATCCCCTGAGGCCTGCAAGCTGATGCTGTTCAGGTGTTCCAGGATTGAGGATGAGGATGTGTCAGGAGGACAATAGGACCCAGCTATGAAAATAGGGCAGGTGTGGGCTAGGGAAAGTTTGATTAGAATGGCATCGATGGATTGCGTGGGTCTGGGCAACGAGACTGGTGTGAACTGCAGAGATGAGTTTGTATACATGGCAATGCTGCCCCCTCTTTTGGGGCCGTGGCAGTCCTGATGGATAAGGGTGTAGCCCAAGATAGTGAACTCTGCATCAAGACTGTGTGGTTTCAGCCATGTTTCAGTAATGGTCAGTATGTCTGGTTTTAGAGAGAGGGCAATTGGCTGCAGCAGGCTGATTTTATTTAGAATGCTGCAAATATTTAGGTACATGAGTTTAAGGCCCCGGGGCAGTGAGAGGCAGGGGGTGGGATTTGGACAGTGGGGGTTGGGGTGAGGGCCTGGGTTGAATTCAGTGTCACCGGCTAGCAGGAGCAGAATGGTTAACAGGAACCTGCTGTTTGGAAATGCCCACAGGGTTTCCGAATCAAGTATGGTGACTGTCCTGGGGTTGTTGAGGAGGCTTTTGCCTGAACCTTTAGGGCAACTAAGTCAGTGTGGAAGGAGGGTTGGATGACAGAAGGGCTAGCAATTAAATTTAATTGCAGTGGAGTAGGGGATGGCTGAACGGTAGAGGTATGGGAGGGGGGAGATGTGGAGGCTAGGATGTGAAATGTTTGCAGGCCAGGTTGCTTCTCCAGAAAAGAGGAAGTGGGGACGAGAGTAGACGGGCCAGAAATAAAATTGCTGCTACCCCTGCAATCCAGGTTTTGGGCATGATTACCAAAGATGCAGAGCTCAGAAGAACTACTGCCTCTAGTGGTGGGCACCAATATCCGGCAAATGGAAAACTGGGCTGATAGGCTAAAATATTCACGTGAACACCACTATAAATAACACAGTCGACCAAGAGTGGTGGTGGGGGTAGTGGGGAGCCGACGCAAAGCGTTGGTGGGGACAAAATGCTGAGGATTCAAAATTTGTCCACTGCGCCCAGTCACATACCTGAATTCTTGGCTCTGAGGAAGATGCAGCTCAGGGGAGGGCCGTGGCAGATCTGGCCCTCACGACCACTTGGGAGGGGGGGAGCTGTGGAAAAGGAGACAGAGAGGAAGGATTAAATAAGGTAGGGTGGAGGGAGGGGCTGGGAAGAGAATGGGGCAGGGGGCTGTGGAAACAGAAGGTGTAAATAGTCAAAATTAACTTGCTGTTCTAAAAGTGCAGTGCATCCCCCCCGCCGGTCCTGCAGAACCATTGCCGTGCATGGCGCCTCACAGGTCAACAGCTCCATTGGGTCCTCCCAACCTGTAGTGCCCCTGCTGTGTAGTGTTGTTGCCTCGGCCCCCTTCCCTGTGTTGTCTGGTGGCTCACCCCCCATCATGTCCTGCAGCTGCTCGTCAGTGCGTTCTTGGCCGTGGTGGCTCGCCATCGTGTCCTGCATTGTGCTGTCTGGCGGTGCCGGTGCATGGTGGTACTGCAGCTGTTCGTGGGTCTTGCCATCAGGGTGTGTGCTGTTATAGCAGTGGTAGTGCTTCAGGTGTTGGGATCCTGGGCGTCAGGCTCCTTTGCATTGTTTCCCTGGTGTCGCTGTGAGGGATGTCAGCAGGATGGCTGTGCTGTCCCATGGTGCTTCCAGAAAACCTCTTCAATGCCACCGCTTGGGCTAAGATCCATGAAGCAGAGTAATTGGTGTCCACAGCCATGTGGAACTGGTATTTATTGGCATCCAGGGTTGACTTTGCTGTGGCAGTCAGGTCCTGTGCAACCCCACTGTCAATCTTATTTGTCAATGCCAGCACTGCATTTTACAATGCTTTCTGGGCTGTATACACTATGTGAAATAAGCTGCCTGCCAAAGTAGCAGGGAAGCCATTGTATACACTTTATTGACAACAGTACCCAGTTTTCCGGAATCTTTCCTAGGATGGAGGCTGTGCGGGGAAGGGCACCAGACACCATAGCCTTCTCACATGCAGATGCTTGTACCACTCCTTCATTATAAGGATGGACATAAGGGTATTCCACTCCCTCTTTGTCCAAATGATACTTTTTTTGGTTTTTTTTTAGTTAGACGTTTTATTAAGATATTGACACTCAGATGCAAACACGTAAGAGAGTTCATCGAGGGTTCCATTTAGATCATATTACTGTACTAGGCAGGAGGAAACAAATTAGATAAACTTGTGCCTTGGGACAGGCACAAGGGAGGCTTGAGAGGGGAGGGGAGGGAGTGATGAAAAGCCATTGATCACATAGGGTCAGTGGCCATATACAATGTATAGGGCCTACGGGCAGACTGGATGGGCCTAGCAGTCCTTGTCTATGTTTCTATGTAACAACAGATTTCAGAGCAAGCCCCAAAAAAGGTCACATAAACAACATTTTGTACATCGAGCACCTGAATATAGCACGAGATGGGTAGACATTACCACAAGGGGGCAAGCCCTGCAGCTGTCATGTAAAATTAATATAGATCAATGGCAAAGCCAAGCAAGTTTATTGTTGTCTCAGAACACACACAGACTGGGTGTTGTCTTGAACACTTCAGCCAGCTGGATCAATCAAATGGGGTTGAAAGATGTAGCATAGAGTTGCCATCTTTGCCAACAAGCCATGAGCTGGGGCAATCAGTTTTGAAGTGTGGCTGAAAT
Organism: Neoceratodus forsteri; assembly: GCA_016271365.2. NCBI lineage: Eukaryota > Metazoa > Chordata > Ceratodontiformes > Ceratodontidae > Neoceratodus > Neoceratodus forsteri. Next base: position 657,467,993 of record CM057456.1, read on the forward strand.
CTACTACATGTGGTATATATCTGTGACAACAGTTTGCTATTCCCAAATTGCAAGGGCTCTGGGTTGCATCCACAGGCGGATAATCGCCTTTTTGGCCACCAGAATATAAACTAACACCACGGCTCCAAGGTGGGTGTTAGGGGAAGGGATGGAGATGAGTTCTGTTGTGAGAGTTAATAGAGCACTCAAAATAAATAGCTCTTTCAACTGAGCAGCCATGTCCTGCCAGAAAGAAGAGAGGACAGGACAGTGTCAAAAGATATGGGTTTGCTCAGCAACAGGATGCCCACAGTATTTCCAGCATTGGTCACATGCGGTTACCCCCACGACAGCGACATTTTGCCAGCAAGGTACCCCACAGCGACTACAGTGCCATGCTGCTGTGGGAAACCCACTGGCACCAGGCGCTGTCTGTCAGGGGTCCTGCACCCCAATCAGCTCCGACCGGAGTTGATAATTCTAAAGGGGGGTGCAGGAGGCCCCCCGAAGAAAACACAGGCAGCCTGTGTGAACCAGCAGCTGACTGCAGAATGCGGTCGACCTGCTGGTGTCGCTGACGGGGCATTCAACAAATATTTTGTCGGGCACCAGTAGTGGATCCGGTCATGTGGTGACAGCAGAAATGTGGATATGCTAGGGACATTGATATGGTTCGCTTATTCACATGATGGCAGTTTTTCCTTAAGAACTGATTCACTGGAACATTACGTCAGATCTTCCTTTCCACTGGAAGAATGTGGTCTCCTCTTTCATGGCTCTGCACCTTGTAGGGCCTATTAAGTGCACCATTGCCAGATTTAGTGACTTTTTCTCTACTTTTTGATATCTGGTATATTCCTCAGTCCCACTCTCAGTCAGCACTCAGTTGAAAACATGGAACACTCTGGCAATGCTGGTCATGCTGCCTAAATATTAAAGGGACTCTAGTCTAATGCCTTTCTCTAAAGCCTGTTGCAACAACGTTCTAACTATTCTATACTGTGCTATCCTCTCCCTGTTTTGTCAGGATGGCCACCTACACAACCCCCTTTTTTCTTTTTTACTCTGTTTCCTTTTCAAGTCTTTCTAAAATGCATCCTGCATGGATCAAAGTAACCAAACAATGCAATAGCTAGCTAGCTAGCTAGCATAGTTTCATTTGCCAATATAAAAACAGATACCATTTGTTAAATATTTGCACATTTAAAATATGAGCCATTCTTTTTTGCTGCACTGTTGTTATGCAGCACATGCAGTCTAAGTACACTGAAAATGTTATATACTACGTAGTGGTTTGGTGTCTGAGAAAGCCAGATTTTGTATAAATAAAAAGTTTCCCTCATTAAGGAAAAGACTGGAGAATGTATTTGTTGTATTTTGTATTCATAATGGTATCTGATGTAAATGGCCTTGGTGCTCAGACTATCCAGAACCAGTTTGCAAACAGCCTTGAAAACAGTTGTAAACCACTTTGTTTTCCAAGACAGCCCGGAACCTGGGGGAGGGTATATAAACCACCCCTTGAAATTAGCTGTGGAGAGCCTGGGATTTTCAGACTGCCTGAAGCATGAGAGGGGGAAGGACATGCAGTCTTCATGTCCTCAAAGCAATCTGAAGCACAGATGACAAAAATATCCCAGTGATGTTATGTGATCCTGACTGTTGCATCCTGACAAATGCTATGTAATGATTTATTTTCTTTTATTTATTTTTATTTCCTTGTGTTTTTTTTTTTTCGTTTTTAGAACCGTGTTGGAATAAAATCATTCAACAAGCATGTCATACCTTATATGAACTGAATCAGTGTCCGTCTTTCACACCCACACCTGAGACACGTGATGATAGAAGTGGGATTCTGATTAACGTTGAGGTGGTTAGGGGAATGTTAACCAGTAGATGCCAGCCCTGGTATCAAGAGAGACCTGGTATATGTCTGAAGGACAGAAAGACAGCTGTGAAGGAGCTTTGAGTACCCGAGGGATATTAATAAGTGCCATAGCTGAAGAAATTGGGGAAAAGCCACTGCCTGGCCTGGAGTTCGGAGCCAGAAGGAAGACAAACCCTGATCCCTTATTTGATGATGGTATGGATGAGACAGGTGAGGAACTGTCCAATAAATCCCCAGAGAATTAAAGTGAACTGCTGCGGTGGTTAGCTGTGAAGCAGATGGAGATGAAGAAACAGAAAGAGAGAGCATGAAAGCCAAGAAAGGGAGATGGTGCAAAGAAGATAGGATCAGAGGAGGGCTGATACCATACAAGTGCTCCAGGTCACTTGGGCCAGTCGTTCTACTGATGGGGCTGGTATGTCCCCAAAAGACATAAAACATACCAAAATGACTAATACAGATTATACTGAGGCCTACCTGACTACCTTCGAAAGAATTGCAAGAGCTTGCAAGTGACCTCAAACCCAGTGGGTAGTACAGTTGGCCCCATATTTAACTGGTCATGCCCCATTAACCTACAGTCATAGGGACAGTAGAGACGCAGATGACTATGAACTAGTAAAGAAGGAAATTTTAAGATAATATGATATTTGCACTGAAACCTACAGACAAAGGTTTTGTTCACTTCGGTATCAAAATGTGGATACTTCAAGAGAAGTGTATACCCAGCTAAAGGAGTTGTGCATCAAGCGGCTTCAACCTGAGTGGAAGATGGCTGCTGAGATCTTGGAAACCTTGGCAATTAAGCAATTCTTACAAATACTACCTCGAGATGTTCATATGTGGGTGAGTGAACATCAACTGGAAAATGTGGAGATGATGATCACTTTGGCAGAGGATTTCCTGGCCGCCCAACAGTCTAACACGAAGTTACAGAGGTACTGGTTTTTCAAACTCTGCTATGTCTAGTATGGTATGACAAATGCCAAGCAAAAGAGGGGGAAGCTTTCCACCTGAGATTATCTGACAATTGCCAAGGTGCAGGACATATAGCTCGCTATTGCCAGAAAAAGAAATTGAAGCCTACACATCTGGCCTTAGCCAACTGGGAACATGATTTAACTAATGTTAACACTGATAACAAGCAAGTGATGGGACTGATCAGGGATGTACTGGGGGGTAGTTGTGGGTTGACCCTCCGAAATATAGCAAAAAATTGAGCAGACTGGTGATGGACAGCACAAAGTATACAGAAGTGCTGTTTTTTTTTCCCCCTGGCCGGCTTAGAGCAGTGGTGTGCTCATGCCCAACACCTGTGCTTGTGCGTGGGGCCATGGGCGATCAGGAGCTGCGGTGGCATGCTGGCACTGAAGAAATCACATGGGTCGACTACTGCAGGTCACCTAATACAGGTTGGGGATGGACAAAAATTGCGTGATACAAGATGTGTATCCCACCGTCCCACAACCTCGCTGTCCCCGAGTGGCAACACCAAGCTGATTGACATTCTAGAAGGTGACAGGGTGAGTGACCAATACCCACAGAAGGCAGGATGCAGGAGGTGCTGACACGTAGTGCAGACATCAATGGTGTCCTTTAAGTCTGTCCCCCGGCCCTCTCCCATAGGCGAGCAAGCAGCACACAGTGGTATGCAGCACAGATCAGTGTGTGACTAGCCTGAAGTTCTGTTAGGGCAATTCACTCACACTGTGGATTGTCATTTCTCGGTTGCATCAATAGTTTCCCTGAAAAGCTCTTTTAAGAGCTGAGGAGTTTTTGACAGACACTAGCATTGATTGTCTGTGACTGGCACTGAACTGAAAAAAAAATCACAAATAAAAACAGGAATAGCAGGCAGGAGAGAATGTAGGGGGGGGGGCCAGGAAGGAGAGGAGCAGAGGAGAGGAGAGCAGAGTAACTGCCTGCTGCTGGGACAAGGGAGGGAGGGAGCAAGATGAGCAGTGAGGACCTTCAAAGAAAATTAGCTCTTCTTGAGCTGTGCTAGCAATTTAATTTGTGAACTTACAGTACTGAATTCATGTGAGGTCAGACCAGTCATCATCCAACTTAAAAAGCTCTTATAAGACCTTCAAGCAATATCAAAGTTGAAACTCACTGGCACAGCAGATAAGCAGAGAGTGTTGCACTTGTTGGTCTAGTCAGAAGAGCTGAGCAGGCACCAGCCCACATTTGAATCCCCTCCACCACCACCACTGCCCTTAACTATCTCTTCTCACTTTGTCTTCTGCTGTTGGTCTCAAGACTGTGCTCTTTGAATCTCCTGGACCTTGTTGTATGCCTTAGGGTGGTAAGCAGTTCTCTATTTCCCCATCTGACATCTCCTGGATTGTTAGAAGTTTGTTTAAAATTTGAGGTGCTGGTCTGTCTGGTATAAAAGAGTCTCTTGTTTCAACACAAAATAAAGTCATCACCAGAAAGTAAATCAGATATACCTTTCCTTTTTGAGTGGCGCTGTGTCATGCCACAGTCTTATCCTTGGAAAAAAAAAAAAGAAAAGTTTAACAGTCATGTGAAAGTCTTCTCAAGTCTGACACTAGTAGCACTAGCAGGCTATGGGGGGGGGGATTAGTCAACTAAATAAAAATGGACTGGACTGTGTGTTACATTCATGTCACAGGGTCAGAGTCAAATGGTAGTGAGCTGTGTGTGTGTGTGTGTGTGGAATTCACTTCAGATTCCCACCGCTGGCACTAAGTTGTAAGAAAGCCCTTGTTTGAATCCCACACTGCTCTTTCTCACTTTGTCTCCCTGAGTAAATCATTGAAGTCTGTAACCTTTTTCTAGTTGTGTTGGTCTATGTGCTCTTTGAATCTCCTTGTATTCCTTAGTTAGCCAGTAACATTTTCTTTCCCCCATCTGAGATCTCCTGTGTAAAGTTCTGGACTGGTATGAAAAATCCCATCGCACTGTGTCTGCCTGAGTAAATTACTGAACCTCCCAGTAATCTTTTTCCCTAGTTGGCCTGTCTCGGACCCAATGCTCTTTGAATCTCCTTGGGAAGCCCCAGTAACATTTTCTCTCTATTGTACAGTTCTCATGAGGTGCATCTCTGGGACTGGTATAAACGAATAATTGTTACTCTCTGGAGTGGATGCACTACAAAAAACATACTGTAGCAGTTATCCCTGACTTAAAAAAAGAAAACAAAACAGAAGGCAACAGTGTGAGACTAGCACTAACATGGACTGTGTGTTGAATTCACACATCAGAGTTGTTTACCCACTGCCAGCTTAAAAAGTTGTTTTAGTTAATCCAAATCACTGGCACTTGCCATGCTTATCACTGAATAAAATAAAACTGTGAGGTGACAAAGCCAGCAACAGAAAAATTGTGGGTGGGCGGCCAAATAAAATTTGGGTCAAGTGTCCAGGATCAATACTGGCATGGGGCAACTCATTCAAAAATTTTTCCAAGCCTGGTGGAATTGTGGAAAGTTGTTTGGACATGAAACAGGTTGAAAAGTAAAAGACAAATGTCTCTTTCAACTAGTGCAAGTGGAAAGAAAGCAAAGATATACATAAGTGAAAATGTGGGATGCGAAGGAGGTGTGGAAAGCAGTGTTTCTACAACAGACGGAATGGATCTACATTCAGAAACTGCAAGCTGTTCCTCTGTTGAAGTGACAACTGAAGCTTCGTCAACATCCATGGGCAGACCGCCTAGTGCTTGGGTCGGGAACGATATTTGTGAATATATTGGAAAACGACTTACTGATGTGGAACAGTTTCTAATCCTTAATGCATTGTATAAACTTAACAGTGATTACAAGTTTCCTTCAAGTGGCAAGATAAATCTTCATTTCCAACACCACTGGTTATCGCAGTACAATCGGCTTGCATATTTGTAGATCTCAGATGGTGCTCACTGTAAGATATGTGTTGCTTTCTGTAATGATGAAGTAGGTAAAGAAAGTCATCAGCATCTTGAGCAGCTTATCTGTGAGCCTTTAAGAAACTGGAAAAAAGCGAAAGAGGCTTTTGACTTACATTCTCGTTCTGATTATCATAAAACTAGTTTAATGAAAGCTGAGAAATTTTCTTGCATCTCAAGAGGCAAATCAAAAGCAATTATGAAACAAATCAACTCCTATTAAAGAACTCTAGCTACAGAGAATCATAAGACGTTACTTCCTGTGATACAGACAATAATTTTTTGTGGTTGCCAGGAGATTGCACTCCGAGGAAATGAAGATTCAGGCCCACTGAAGCTTGAAGAACCAGTAAAAAATTATAGAAACATCAGAGCTCTGTTGCAATATAAAACAAATCATGGAGATGAAGCGCTCCACAAATCATTAGAAATTAATAATACCGACTCCACCTATCGTAGTCCTAAAATTCAGAACAAAATCCTTGACATTATTCGAGATATCATGATTGAAAAAATTATCAAAAGATCAAAACATTGCCGTTGCTTTGCAGTTTTAGCTGACAAATTCAAACAACAGATGTTAGCAACAGAGAGCAGCTGAGTATCCGCATGCAATTCAGTATGTTGACAGTGCAGGCTCCAAGCCAGAAATCAGGGAAGACTTCCTCACTTTCCTTACTGTTACCGACTTGACAGGTGAAAGTTTGGCAAATACAATCATGTCAACTTTAAGAGATTTAGAATTAAATCTTAATGATCTAAGGGGACAGGGTTATGGCGGAGTTGTAGCATTCAGTGGCAGGCTAAATGCAGTACAGGCAAAACTTTCTGCTGACTATCCAACAGCCATGTATGTACACTGCGCAAACCACTCTGTGAATCCGGTGGTTTCTAAAACCTGTTCAGTGAGCTCCATCAGAAAGTGTTTTGCAACAATGTCTGACTGCAGCAGGTTTTTTAAGAGTTCTGCCAAATGGAATAAAGTTCTTAGGAACAAAACATTGGTTTTTGGTTTTATTTTTTTTACTGGAAAGGCATGTGAGCAAAACTGCCCATTTTCACAAGCATCCAGTCAAAGATACATAGTCAAGCAATGGTACATATAGGATATGAAATACAAACATACGAAAAATGGCAGCAGATACAGGCCCTACGGTCTGTCGAGTGTCCTCGACCATGCAGCTGTCAGTTTTTTACACTGCAGCTGCCCCCTTCCTGTCCAGTATTGACCTAACCCCGTCCAACCCCCTCTTAAAACTGCCCACTGACTTCAATGAAGTCAAAACTGTATACAGTAACTATAACATTTTCAGTTGGATGTAGTACCTAGAGAATACACAATACAGAAAATGATGCAGTGTACAATAAAAATGACAACATTTTTACAGTGGTCTGATGGACCAGCAGAGGCTGGGGTGATAGTAGATATGATTAGACAAGAGATTAGAGTTGGGAAGTCTGGGGAATCCAGATAGGATTGGAGAGGGAGTAGAGTAAGCATGTACCGTGGGGGTACCCCAGTGTGCCAGTTATGCATATTAGAGGGAAGGGAAGCAGAAGATGTGTGGGGAAGGGAAGCAGAAGATGCGTGGGGAAGGGAAGCAGAAGATGCGTGGGGGGGAGTAGGTGGTAGAGAATATTTAGAGGAGTGGGTGAGTTGTTATTGGCAGGAGCAGGTAAGTTCTCCCGGACAATGTGCCAAATAGAGTTTCTTGTACAAGTGCCATTACCCTACCACTGTTGTAAATAAGACCATACAAGGTAAACCAGTAAGAGTAAATGCAGGACCTGTGCCAAGCCTCCCTGTACCTGTGGTTATTGGGCATGATTTTCCAGACTTTGATAAAAAAGGATGAACCAGTGTCTGCAGTGACTACCAGGGCCCAGGCTAAGCAACAAAAGACTCTTAATGACACCTTTCCTTTTGAAGGAGATGTTTTTATTTATTTATTTGAATTTTGGTAACTGGGCGAGCCACTGAGACAGAATGTCCCTTTTTCAGGTGCAACCAAGGGGAGGGTGCAAAAGGAGGCATAGTAATACAATGATAACAGTGAAAGTGTATATTAACACTTTTACAATAATTCATAATATGAAGAGAATATACAGCATAAAGATAGGTTACAAGTAGCAAACTCAAAAAGAAAATAGAATACAGCAATGAACAGGATATATACAGGCACACAGCAGCAGATACAAATGATACAAAGTATACAGGCATATAAATAGCAGTTACAGCTGAATATACAGGCATATAAATAGCAGTTATAGCTGAATGTCGTATGATAAATGCAGCATAGCAGATTTATGATTCATTCAGGAATAGTCTAGGGGAGAAGGGTTGAAAAGGGAGACATGGGAGACAGCTAGCAAGATCGGGGGCAGAATAAGGAAAAGACGAGTTGAATATAGGAAAAGCAATGAAGAGGGAAATGGGACAGCAGCAAGCGGGGGCTGCATAGTAAAAAGGGGGTAATAGGGGTGGGTGCAAATGAAGGCAGTGAATCAGGGGTTTCAGGAGCAAGAGTAGCACATAGGGAGGGTAGGAAAGGAGAAGAATGAGCAAGAAGGAGAGTGGAAAAGGGGAGGGATGAGCAAGAGGCTTGTTGTTGCACATCCAGCAAGAAATGAAGGGTGCCTTCCAGAGTTTTTTGCCATTCTTTTCTTAGTTTAGTTTGGGTTGCTGTATACTTTATTTATTTATTTATACATTTATTTATTTATTTGAATTTTGGTAACCGGGTAGGCCCACTGAGACAATACAGTCCCTTTTTCAGTGGTGACCCGGATCAGTGGTACAAAGCATTAAAACATGTTCCAATTATTTTACAAAGTATGTGAAAAAATATAAATACAGCAAATATACACATTGGTACAAAGTAGGTATGAAAAATGAAAAATATAAATATATATATATATATATATATATATACATACATATACATGACATGAATACGAGTACATCGTGACCAGTGAAAAATGCCTTAAATATTCCATACAGAGTGAATTAGAGCGGATCAAAGCTTAAGCTTGATTGTTCAGTAGGTGAATAACCAACAAAAGATCATACATGCACCAAACAATTGACCATGGATGGTACGTGGTACTTGACTCAAATAAGACATATGTAGCAAAACAGATTCAAAGGGGAAGACTAGTAAGGCAGATTCCCTGGAATTAAGCAAAGCAGGCACAGGGCTTGGGCTGCAAGACATGTACAGAGAGGGAGCATTTGTACAAGGTTAGAGAGGAGAGGGAGAGGGTAGATATGGGAAGAGCATTCCAAGTGGTGGGTGCCGAATAGGCAAATGATTGCTTGCCAATCACCACACGGGGATATGGAGTAATCAGCAGCAGGGCAGAGGAGGACCTAAGTAAATGGGGAGAGGGTTTATGTATCAGTAAATTGCTCAAATGGGGGAGAGAAAAGGAAGGTAAGTTTGTAGACAGAGCAGATGGAAGAGAACCGCAATCTTTGATCATTGTCAGGCCAGCCTAATGATGCTAAAACCTCACAGTGGTGGCTGCAAAAGTAGAGTCCGAGAGCAAATCATCTTATCCTGTAGTATAGCTTTCTAAGGTGGGTGAGTATGGTGGCCTTGGTAGAGAATTATAGGGGAGCACCATAGAAAAGTATGAGTAGGACCCAGGCGAAATGATAAATCATCATTCATGATTTTTGAAGGTCAGTCATGACTCATTATTGTTAATCATCACATGTTACCAGTCCATAAGATCATCAAAGGAGATCATGATCTAAGATCATCATCTAGATCATGATTTAATGATCAAACATGAACTTTCAAATCATCAACTGATGATTATTGATTATTTTTGTAAGCTTAAATCAGCATGATGGTTGTTGATGATCTGTGGATGATCAAGTGACGATCATTGATAATTATATTAGTTCAGTATTATAAGATTTCAAGTCACAGAAGTAATACTTAAAGTTTTATTTGTTAATTATGAAAATATGAATGTTGCATATCAGCAAAGACAAATTAATTAGGAATTATAATATAAGTCATGTAAAGTCACGTGTTAATCCCATTAGGAAGAGTACATGTAATGTCTAGTATAGGACATACATTTCAGCAACACAGTTTATGGAACAAAACAATGGTAATTTCTATTTTAAAATTAATTTTGCATTGACAGTATTAGTTTGCAGACTATAGGAAAGATTTTGAGCACAAACCAAGTACTTTTAGGAACACACCACAGTCATAGAAGGAATCACTTAATGGGGATATACAAACCAAAAGGAGCTTCTCTAACTCCAGTAAGATGTGAGGCATCAGGGTAAGCATAAGTGAAAGCAGTGGGCTTCTAGAGAAAAGTTACCATAACTAATCATTCCAGTAAAGATGTCTAAATGCAAGATAAATTCCAAAAGTATAGAGAAAAGAGAAATTGAATCTTTAAATTTATTTCTGTAATCTTGATCATGGGCAGTCATGAAAAATCATGATGCTATGATATCATCATTAATCATAATCACCATCTCCATAACTTCTTGGTTTTTGAATGGTGGCCATTTAACGTTGATGGTTAATTATTGTTAATGATGATCGCAATGATGGCTTTTGAAGCTTAAACATGATCTCTGAATGTAACTGGATAATGATTATTCATGATAATAAAATCATCTTTTCAGCTGGGGAGGCAGGTGGTGGCAATCTTTTGACAGGAGGCATGAGAGAGGAGGGGCGGATGCGGTAGAGCACAGCAAGTTTCTGATTGAGTTTTTTTGTAGTCTGTGCTACATGCGGTTCAAAAGAGAGAGAGGGGTCAAGCAGGATGCCCAGGTATTTGAAAGATTAAACTAATTCAAGGGTTTCCCCCGTAGTAGAATGAACGAGAAGTGTGCCTTGGGGAGCCACTTTCACGGAGGGGTTGAAAAACAGTATTGGTTTCATTCTTTCGGTGTTCAGGACTAAGTGATTTTCAAAGAACCATTCCTCACGTGTATGGAAGTCAGATTCCAAGTTATGAAGACTGGTATAAGACTGTGTCATCAGCATTAAGTTGAACCATGAAACCACCACAGTGCAATGGTAAATTGTTTATAATTAGAGAGACCAAAAGGGGCCCCAGGACTGATCCCTGGGGTACTCCATGAGTTATAGTTTTAAATGATGAGAGCACCCTTGACCATTTTGCTCCTGGGATCGTTCGAAGAGATAATTGTAGAGCCAAGAGAGTGACAGTCAGTCCATACCCAAAGAGTGTATTTTGAGTAACAGAAGGCTATGATTAACCATATCGAAGGCCTTAGTTAGGTCTACAAATATGGCCCTAGTGTAAAGCCCATTGTCAAGTGAGGTGAAGATATCTGTAGTTACCCTGGTAAGGGCTGTGAGAGTGCTATAGTTCTTTCTGTAACCATGCTGCCAGTGAGTTTGGAGGTGATGATGTTTTAGGTAGGATTGAATTTGGTTGAAAATTAGTCGTTCTTGTATTTTTGCTAGGGAGCAGAGGATAGATATAGGTCTGATGTTTACAACTACATATATGCCGCCCTTTTGCAGTGGAATGACTATTGCAAATTTCCATTTTGCTGGCATGGTCTCAGCAATGAGAGACTTGTTTATCAGGCCTCAAATGGGAACCGCAAGGGCTAAGGCTCCTAGTTTTAGAAAATGAGGTTCTGAGGAGTGAAAACCTGGGGAGCTGTCTGCTTTTAACTGTAATAGTAGTTTCAACACTTCTTTGCGGTGTGAGCGGGTGTGGGTAGTGACAACACTTGACACAAGATTATTCAGGAAAACACACACAAGAACTGGTGTTTGTGAATTTTATTAAATCCAAAATATAAAGAAAACTTCTGCCTATGTGATACACTACCACTTTATATAGGTGTAGGTGTAGGGCATGGCATCATCGGTCATCTGACCTGCCCCTAACGCTAATACAAAAAATATCCTACCCTAATACAAGCATTGGGGCATCAACAGAGACTAGAAACAATGAGGTTTATTTATTTCAACATAGCATAAAACATAAAGATGTCTAGGTGGTGTACAAAAACAAATAAAGAGCATGAATATGTAAGGGTCACTTAATTACTCTATCTCCTCCCTCTATTCATGACATCGTGGGAGACTTGCCCTATATCAGTAGTCCACAAGGAGCCACTGGCCTTTTAGGAACCTCGTTACTTTCCTAAGCAAGCCTTCAGAGCATACTGGTATGTCTCCCTTATTTTTACGTCTACATATTTTTGAGCAAAGCATAAGGAAAACACTAGTTTTCAGGGAATAACAGAACTATCAGCAAACAGTTTGTTTTCAATCAAAACTAGGCACGGTAGACAGTAAGGTTTCAGACAGGAACCCGACTGTGCATCCTGTCGTTCGGGGAAATTATGGACTATCTATATTACTGTGGGATGCCCACCATTTCTATATACACGCTCGCTAGACTTTGTTTACTTTTTAAACACTTTTTAACATTGCATTTACATTAATTTTCAGACCACAAGTCGCAAATGTGAGATGCACTTCTCTACATTTCTTTTTACCAAGACCTAAGCCACAAATGATAGGTGTATCTTGAAGGGAACGCGCAAAGCCGTAAGCCTAAAGACTCGCACTTTGCAAGTCACAAATAGGCACTTGCACAGGTACAGGACCATGCAGCTGTTATTTTTAATGCCATCCAGACTGCGGGACCAGGAGCAGGGAATTTCACCTCGGAGGGCTAGTGCAGACTCAGCATGATAAACTATGCCCTCAATGAGTGCACAGCTCCCCGGGAGATGAGGGACAGTGGGCAAAGGTAAAGTACTGGTGTGATTGTGTACGCTATTAACAGGGGACTGTTTGTGGGTGTGAGTACACTTGTTTAACGGGCAATGACAACCAACATTTTCCTGTGTTCCACACAGGTATTTTTGTATTCTCTAAGGACTCATTATTCTATGAGTTTCCCTTTTCCACAGTAGCCACAGCAGAAAGGGGGCATAATCCCTAATATCTTCTACTGTGTGACCTAATTTTAACAAAACTTCAAACAGCTATTAAGCCGCTATATTATCACCACCATGAACGAAAGAGGAAATTAGCAGGGTAGAGCAGAGTAGAAAAGTAGTAGAATACCACGACAGGAGGCCACCCTATCATGGTAGAAATGTGAAAAAGGTCACGAAAGACCTAGAAAAGGAGAAAGATACTACTGCAGTAGATTTTTGGAAATAGAGTCAGTGAGAAGAAAGTGTCCAGTGGTGGGGGGATCAAAACTGTCACATACCCTCAAGGCTAAGTGAAAACCAGGAGTGGATCAACTGTCTGGTTTTCAAGACAACCCACCCAAACATATTGGGTAGGATGGAGCCTCTGCCGTCCCTCTCATGGAAGCTCCACCCCAGGGCACCCTTTTAATTAGATTTCATGACAAGCAACATAACGTTGCTCACAACTAACAGTCCTGGCTTGTCTTACAAATGCTTATGCTATTATAGATAGTGCTTCATATAACATATAAGGCTGACTATTAGACAGTATTCAATTTTAGGCTTCATTCTCAGCTCCATGTCAAGATAACAAATCTGCATTGATATGCTCTGACCTAGCCCTGTGTTTCACTGTGAATTTATAAGGTTGGAGAGCTAGATACCATCTCATTACAGGGTTATTTCTCTCCTTCATCTGTGAGATAAAACACAATGGGTTGTGGTCAGTTATGAGCTCAAAGGGGGCCCCCCATAAATAGAACCTTAGAGTCTCAATAGCCCACTTGTCGGCTAGACATTCTTGTTCTATAGTGGAGTATCTCTGCTCCCTTTCATGTAATTTCCTGGAGATATAAACAACAGGATGTTCCTCCCCATTAATTGTTTGACTCAACACTGCCTCAATACCAGTGCCAGAGGCATCAGAATGCACTTCAAAGGGGTGTGTGAAGTCTGGACTGCGCAACACCTGTGAAGAGCATAAAGCTGCTTTAATCTGAATAAAGGCCTTTTCACAAACTGGTGTCCATTTGACCTGATTACCATATTTTTTATCAGATTGGTCAAGGGGGACACCAGGGTAGCAAAGTTAGGGATAAAGCTCCTATAATATCCTGCTAGCCCTAAAAAGGATCTACCTGTTTCTTTGTACTGGGGACTGAACAATGAGCCACTGCCTCTATCTTTGAAACCACCAGTTTTAAAAGACCATTTCTCAATATGAATCCCAAGTACCGGGTCTCCTGCATTGCAAGGGTACACTTTGAGGTGTTAATAGTCATCCCTACCTGTTGGATGGATGTCAAAACTGCTTTCAAGTGTTCCAAGTGGGTTTTCCAATCTGGGCTAAAGACAATGATGTCATCCAGGTGTGCTGCACAAAAATGACTGTGGTGTGCCAGCACCTGGTTCATAAATCATTGAAATGTAGCTGGGGCCCCATGCAGTCTGAAAGGCATAGTATTAAACTGAAATAACCCCATGGAGGTGCAAAAAAGCTGTCTTCTCCTTGGCAGACTCGGCCAAAGGGATCTGCCAATATCCCATTGTCAAGTTGAGGATGGAGATGAATTTAGCATTGTCAATACGGTCTAAGATATCGTCCACCGTGGCATGGAGTAGGCATCAAACTGTGCCACCTGGTTCAAACCTCGAAAGTCTAAGCATAGTCTTATGCCACTCTCTTTCTTTGGTACGATAACTACAGAGGAGCCCCATGGACTTTGTGAGGGTTCTATTATGTCCAAATCCCTTAGTTTCTGTATTTCTTTCTGTACCTCTGTCCTACTCCTTTCATTGAGTCGATAGGGCTTTTTTTCTGATGGGACTTGAATCAGTGACAATCTGGTGTTCTACACCTTTTACCAAACCCAGTCTACTTGTAAAGGACATGCAAAATTCCTGTATAAGTGCCCACAATCCTGTTTGTTGTGATGCTGTCAAATCAGGATTCGCATGTGTGGCTTCCGTGCCTTTTTCTTCATCTAAGCGTCCATAAGCTGTGTCTAATTCGGTTTCCTTAAGCTCAGGCATTACCATCAGCTGCATCCCTGGATTAGGTCTTTCATGCCAATGCTTCAGTAAGTTAGCATGGTAAATCTTCCTGCCTACTCTCTTATCAGGGGTTTCTATTTCGTATGTCACAGGGCCTGTCTGATGCAACACTTTGTAGGGACCCTGCCACTTAATTAATAACTTATGAGTGGAAGTGGGTACTAATAGTAACACCTGTTCACCTGGTTTAAAGGATTTCTTACTGGTGGTTCCTTTATCGCACCTATCCTTCTGATGTTCCTGGGTCTCCACTCCAGCTTTATGAGCCTTGCTAGTATATGAGACCAACCTTTGCCTTAACTGTCTCATTTACTGTGTAATACCTGGAGATTTCAAGTCCTTACCCTCCTCCCAACATTCCTTCATCACATCCAGCAGGACTCTGCGTGTCCTGCCTAATAGTAGCGAGAAAGGGGAATACCCAGTCGAAGCTTGGGGCACCTCTCTATAAGCAAATAGAAGGAAAGGTAGGTATCTGTCCCAATCTCATCCTTCATCATGTACGAATTTTTTAATCATACGTTTCAGAGTCTGGTTGAATCTTTTGACTAGACCGTCCATCTGGGGAAGATAAGGTGATGTTCATAAAGCTACTATCCCCAGAAGGCAGTAGAGTTCTCTTAACAACTCTGTGTTAAAAGTTGCCGCCTCTATCGGTTAAAATTTCCTTGGGGATCCCCACCCAACTGAATAACTTTACCAATTCCTCAGCTATACAGGGGGTGGTAACAGGCCTCAAAGGAATGGCCTTGGGGTACTTGGTGGTGTAATTGCACACCACCAAGATGAACCTATTGTCTTTGGTACTTTTATCCAGAGGACCCACAATATCCATACCAATCTTCTCAAAGTGGGTCGTGACTAAGGGCAAGGGTATTAAGTATACAGTGTCCGTTTTGTTTTTCTGAGCAATTAACTGGCACTCGGGACCAGTGGCGTCATGCCCATAGGGCCCGAGGCAGCATGTGCTCCCCCAATTTTTCATACCATCCAACTGTACCAACAAAGCCTCCTCCTCATTACATTTTTCCCCCTTATTTAGCACTTTTATGCCTGAGCGCTGGCTGTGGCTAGCTGGCAATACAGTCTGACTCGTGGAGCATCCTCGTCCCCATGGTAATGACCAGAAGAGATGATTTGCTGGTACGTTACTGGGGTGCAGCTGGCAGAAGGCTCTGCTCATTAACAAACCCCAGGACAGTTGAATCTGAGCAGCTCAGGTGTTTCCATTCACCACTGCTGGTAGTTGTTCTCCTCTCCTTGTCAGCTGCTGACACTGGCGGGAGAAGGAACTTGACAGCTGTGAGTTACTTACGTGAGGTGACAGTGGGTGGCCCATGAGTCCTGAGCCGGTGAGCTGGTGTGGGTGGTCAAGATGTCTAGACTAATAATCTAGTATTAGTCTATAGCAAATAGTCACTATTATGAGCGTGCAGGCTGGACAAGTCTAAGTCGGATTCCCGTCAGGAACATTTTGACTGTTCGAGATGCTGAGCCACAGCTTTATCTCCATTATCTTTTGCTCTGTCCTGTCGCCTGTCACGGTGCCAGTGGTGTGGTGGTCCTGAACCACCGTCCCCCCCCAAGTAGCAGCAAGATAAAAAAAAGATTGGGCATGAATGGGCAAGCAAATTTGTGAAGTAGGCCCAGCACCAGGGTATTGAGTGCCTCAGCTGACTTGACCGTGAGTTGGACCGGTCCATCTTGTTTCTAGATCACCGGCCAAGTGGATCAGCTGTCATCAACATCGGGGATGAGTCTGTCAGAGCGATCTATTACTCAGCTGTCATTGAGAGGCAAGCGGAGCATCACCAGCTAACTGTCTCGATTAGGAGTGGGGGGGTGGGAGTGAAAAGCATTTTAAAGCAGCGCGAGCAGCTGAGAGAGAGAGAGAGAGAGAGCAGAGCTCACTGCAGGCCAGGACTACTCGGAGGGACAAGAGAGGACTTGTCTCAGGACCAGAGGCTCAAAACTGACATGTGCAAGAAGTAAGTAAAGTCTACTCCTCTGGTAAGCAATAAAAGTCAATCTGAATCACTGTGTGCCCTGACTCATCCGAGCACATCCACAGCACACCACATTCTCTGGGGGGGGGGTCTGCCAGATGGTCACAGTGCTGCTGGTCACTGTTTCTTGCAAGTGGTGGGGCCAGTCAGGACAGGCACCCCTCCTGCAGAATGCTAGATGGAGCTAGTGCTGCTTGCAGGTAGGGAGGTGGGGGGGCCAGGACAGGCACCCCTCCTGTAGAATGATATTTGGGCCTTTCTGGCTTGTGTGTAGCCCTTTCTCCCCCCCCACTCCTGATTATAAAATTCGCTCCTCAGGGCTCTAACATCAGCTGTGGTAGTATGACCCCTTGGGAGGCAACTGATACCCCCTGTTACTGCTTGCCTCCTGCAGGTTTTATATTTATGTATTTATGTTGAACTCATTTAATAATAGTACTGAGGACTACAGAATAATAAATGAGAAACTAAGGAGCGAGAGAAAAGTGCAGGGTTACTTTGTGCACACAGCAGTGTGATTGGAGGGTGGTTCTGCCAGGATGCCGACCACAGGTGCTGTTGGGGGGGGGGGGGCAGCAGCCAGAAACAGCCCCTCCTGCAACAGACCAAGTGTTACTTTCTCACTGCCAGGCAGCTACGAAGGCTCAAAATAACCAGAGGATCATGGTTATCTTCATTTGACTTGCAGTGGGTGGGTGGTGGTCAGTGATCGCATTCCATGCCATCACTGGAAAGTCTTAAAATGTTTTTTAAACAACTGTTAATTATGGTATGACAGGGACTGACATGTCTCTGTAAAGGCATGGGTTATATTACTGTTCTGTCATCAGCCCCTAATTTGAGTCTATCTTTTTGTATTTTTCCTAGCCATCATGTGCGACAAGAGACCGAGGACACACTGACAAAACAATCATATAAAATAAAGGGTATATGCAGATATGCATATTAGTCAGTGTTTTAGCCTTTAGAGGGACATGTTAACATCTCTTATACTATTATTGCCCACAGTTGTTTAAAAAACATTTTTTGACTTTCCTTTATGACCTAAAATTTTGTAGTATTTGCTGAGACAGCTAATTCTTTAGTATCTGTTGTTGTCTGCCATAATATTTGATGTGTCCACGACATGAGGAAACAAAATCATCTTTGTTTACAGTCCTTATTCCTCTCCCACTGCATTCTTTCTTGATATTACCCCACCACCACCCCTCTCACACAAAAAAAGACCACCTCCACTGCTGGCACAAGTTGATGGGATGGAGGGAGATGAGGAGACACTTTTTTACAGAAAGGGTGATGGCTGGGTGGAATGCGTTACCTGCAGAAGTGGTATCCAGTAGAACAGTGGACTGCTTCAAAAGGAGATGGGACAGGACAAGGGGGAGTGTTAATGAAGGGGCCGGGTGGAAGGAAGGGGCAGCTGCAGAATAAGGGGTGCTAGCTGCACATTCGAGCAGACTTGATAGACCTCTAGGCCTTTATCTGCTGGCAAATTTCATATGTTCGTAAGTTAAAAATGCTGACTGACCTAACCACACTTGTTTTGTTTGTAGTTAGTCTTTTTCCAGTTCCTTCATCACACATTATGCAATTTAGGAATGATTGTTAACAATAATAATTCCACCCACTATTACAGTCAACGTCTCCTACAACATAAGGAATTGCTAGTCTAGTAAGTAGGCTAGCAATTCATTCTGTTGACAGAGAAGTTGACCGTATTAGTGTGTGGAATTGTTAGTAAGCAATTTTAGGAATTTTAGGAAGTGTGAAGAGGGAAGTGGAAAAAAGACTACATGCAAATAAAACAGAAAAAAACAGAAGTGTGGTGATGGCAGCCAGCATTTTTTAACTTGTGCCAGTAGTGGTGGTTGGTTTACTAAATGGGTGAGGGGTCTGTTGTGTTCTGCTAGCCACTGCTCAATAGGTTTATTTGACACTACACCGTAGAACTGTGCATAGTGCTATATAAATAATAACAATTAAAGGTTACTAACAAGGAAAGGCATTTAACCAAACAGACTGCATGACAAGGTAGTTTTAGACCCAGTTTGAAGTTTTCCAGTTTGCACCAGGGGTACTAGCCACATTAGTATGTTGACCAGCTGCTGACAGTGGGGGAATGGCTCTCTCCCTTATCCATTCTTCAAGGTCGGAATGGGTGGTGCTGTCTAATAGTATTGCACAGAATTATGTGTGCTGTAAATTGATTCCCTCTTTAAGATGAAATTCATACTACTAAGACGTAAAGTTAATAAATGATGTGCAGATACACACACTGACTCTCTTTTTCTCTAAACTGATCACTGATTGTTTTAACTGATGTAACACAATGAAAATATTAAACAGTGAATAATTAGTTTTTTCCGACCCTGTTTGTTACCTGTCTGTCCTACTGCTGAATTTTTGTTTTAAGTCTGCATCTGTATTGTGATTATTTATCATGTATCCTGACTTACCTTTCTGTAACTGGAGTTGTATACTGTGAACCTTTTATTGTTTTGAATTACTGTATACTCATGTGTTACCCATCCCAGGGCCGAACCTGAGAATGGGCTACTGCTCAGTGTGCTTTTCCCTGATTACCAAATTTTAAATAAATAAAAAAACAGCAAGAACAGATGACATGTGTCATTGTTTTTCAGATATAACATTTATAGTAGATGACTGTAATTATATGAAAATTCAATGGTGCATTTCTGTCATTTAGCACATAGTGGATAAGCTAGGCGTGGACTACGTACAGTAGTTAGTTGATTCAATAAATGATAAAAGACACACAAAATATACATGTTCAGTTCTTTACAAATTTCTTTAAAATAGAAAAGGTCATGTGCACAGACCAAACAAAGAATGAGAACAATTTATCATTGCTATGGCCTCTATCATTATTATGGCATTTAGCTTGTTGGGGAACAGCTTTATGGTCTGTTAAAAGTCACTAAAATGCACCATTTGACTTCAAATTTTCAAAACTTTCCTGGGGGTGGGCATGCCCTTGGACCCCCCCACAGAGGTTTGGATTTTGTGCCCCTCCAATATTTCTGACTGCATGACGCCCCTGCTCGGGACATTACTGACAGTACTTAGCTATATCCCCATGTATTCCTGGCCAGAGAAACCTCTGTAGGATCCTGCTAGCTGTCTTATCCCTCCCTGTGTGTCCCACCCAGGGTATATCATGGCCCAATGCTAGTATATCTTAATGGTAACAATGGGTCACTATGAGTTGTTCAACCTTTTCATGAGTACCGGGATTTGTACAGACTCTGTATAACAAATCATTCTTGACCTGGAACTCTGGGGCACCTTGTTTATCCCATTGTCCCACCTGCTGGAAAAAAGGTATTAAGGTGGCGAGGCCAGGTCGTGCCTGTAAAAAAGCTTTCAGCTTAGTGTGCTAATCCTGGTTAAACACAACTAAAAAAAAAAAAAGATGTCATCATACTTTTGTTGTATGTTCATATCAACTTTTACATACATGCTTTTATTTACATCTGGCAGGCCTTGTCTTTCTTTATGCCATTTTTGCTGTAATCTCTTTTTAGCGTTCCAAGACATTCTGGTTTTACCTGGGTTCTCCAGTACTTCACCTTCGAAAGGAAATACCTCTCTCAATAGCAGTTTTCTTTTACTCTGTGCCCTGGTAGTCATAGCCGTAACATTATCCTGTTCCATCAGAAGGGACATAAAGTCAGGACAATCATGTCCTATAACTACTGGCACAGGCAATTGTGGCACCAGCCCTGCAGTTACCACAGATGTCTTCCCTCTTACTTCCAGGGGTATGCTGGTAGTGGGGTACTGATGGGTATCATCATGTACACAAATCACCTGTATAGGGGACTCTCTTTCCACTCCTTGGACTATGTCAGCTCTGATAAGGGTGTTTTTGCTGCCTGAATCTATCAGTCCCACCACCCTTTGTCCCTTAATCTGCACATAAATTGTTAAATACCCAGAGTTTAATAATGCAAGATGGGCCACATCACTTTTCTTGGAGGAGCAGAATCTAGCAATGTGTCCTACACCTTTACAGTTACGGTATATAATATCTGCCGGAAAAGTTATCCTCCCTTGATTATTTCTTCCGTCATAAGTCTTTGGAGGCACAGTCTAAGGTGTTACTACTATCATGGCCTGAGATTTTACTGTAGAGTCCAATGGCCGGTTACCTCCTCTCCAGAAGGGCTGTTGGGCAGACAAGAAATCCTCTGCCAAGGTCACTGCCATTTCCGCAGATTCTGGATTGTGTTCCTTAATCTGAACATCTGTTGGCAATACTTGAAAGAATTGTTTCATGACAAAAGTTTCAATCATGTCTGTTCTGGACTTCCCTTCTGGTTGAATCCGTTTTAGACATAGTTCTCTCAATCATATGTAGGTCTCTATAGGGGGGTCATGGGCCTGGTGTTTCAGTGCATGGAACCTTTGTCTGTAAGTCTCTGCATTAATATCATAACACTTTAGGATCTCCTCTTTTAACCAAATCATAGTCCTCAGCCAGATGAGGGTCCATATTGCTACAGGCTAACTGTGCCTTCCCAGACAGGTATGGTGCAAGGCACACCACCCACTGTGTTTTTGGCCAGTCACATGCCTTGGCCACCCTTTCACAGGTGGTTAAATAGACCTTGATATCATCGTTGGCAGTCATTCTGGTGAGCTTAATATCTTTGGGATTATTAGTATTCTGACCTCCCCCAGTTCTGTGCCCTGTCCCCAAAGACTGAAATAATTGCATTGTTTCGCCCCACCTAATGTCCTGTCGTCTCCGGTCATGGTCCCTCTCCAAGGCATCTATGTTCCTTTGCCGCTCAATCTCTAGCTGGTGCATTGCCAACCAGTGCAGTAGTTCTGAGAGTCCTTCAGGGGGCAGTTCACTGGTCTCCGGTCGTCTCTCCTGGTCCTCCTCCTCTCCACTCTCTGACTGGTCCTTTGGCTTTCTCCGGCACACATCTGGTCCCAATCACAGGTGCAGGGGCTTGCCCATCTTCTCTGTTTGTGGTCTGGTAACTGCTCCCAGTATCTTCATCTCATCTGTTCCTGATGCCATGGTGGTCACTGTACCGGGTCTGGTACCTTTCTGGTTTCCCTCATTATCCCTTGGATGACCAGATCCCACTTCTAATACCAGTCTTGTGAGTGGGTGTGGGTAGTGACAACACTTGACACAAGATTCTTCAGGAAAACACACACACACAAGAACTGGTGTATGAATTTTATTAAATCCAAAATATAAAGAAAACGTCAAGAAAAATAAGAAAAAGGTAAAATTAAACGGTTCTAACTGAACTTCAGCACTTTATCTACCTTAAGTGCTACCATAGAGTGGTACTAGCTCCAGCTTCAGTATGACCATCATCTGTGCTCAAAATCTATCTGCCTATGTGATGCACTACCACTTTATATAAGTGTAGGTGTGAGGCATGGCATCATTGGTCATCTGATCCACCCCTAACACTAATACAAAAAATATCTTACTCTAATACAAGTATTGGGGCATCAACAGAGACTAGAAACAATGAGGTTTATTTATTTCAGCATAGTATAAAACATAAAGATGTCTAAGTGGTGTACAAAAACAAATAAAGAGCATGAATATGTAAGGGTCACTTAATGACTCTGTCTCCTCCCTCTATTCATGACATCATGGGAGACTTGCCCTATATCAGTAGTCCAAAGGGGCCGCTGGCCCGCCTTCAGAGCATACTGGTATACCTCCCTTATTTTTATTTCAATGTATTTTTGAGCAAAGCATAAGGAAAACACCAGTTCTTAGGGAATAACAGAAATGTCAGCAAGTGGCTTGTTTTCAAGCAAAACTAGGCACAGTATTAAGGTTTCATACAGGAACCCAACTGTGCATCTGGGCATTTGGGGAAATTATGGGCTATCTATATTATTATAGGATGCCCATCATTTCTATATATACGCCTGCTAGACTTTGTTTACTTTTTAACACTTTTTTACTTTACGTTTATGTTTATTTTCAGACCGCAAGTTGCAAATGCGAGATGCTCTTCTCTACATTTATTTTTACCAAGACCTAAGCCACAAATGCTAGGTGTGTCTTGAAGGGACCGCACAAAGCTACAAACCTAAAGACTCGCACTTTGCAAGTCACAAATAGGCACTTGCGAGGTGCAGGACCATGTGGCTGTTATTTTTAATGCCATCCAGACTACGGTACCGGGAGCAGGGAATTTCACCTCGGAGGGCTAGTGCAGACTCAGCATGACAAACTATGCCCTCGTTGAGTGCACAGCTCCCCGGGAGATGAGGGACAGTGGGAAAAGGTAAAGTACTGGTGTGATTGTGCACACTATTCACAGGGGACTGTTTGTGGGTGTGAGTACACTTGTTTAACAGGCAATGGCAACCAACATTTTCCTGTGTTCCACACAGGTATTTTTATATTCTCTAAGGACTCATTATTCTATGAGTTTTCCTTTTCCACAGCAGCCACAGCAGAAAGGGGGCATAATCCCTAATATCTTCTACTGTGTCACGTCATTTTAACAAAACTTCAAACGACTATTAAGCAGCTTTACTATCACCACCATGGACAAAATCAGAAATTAGCAGGGTAGAAAAGTAGTAGACTATCATGACAGAAGGCCATCCCATTACGGTAGAAATGTGAAAAAGGTCAAGAAAGACCTAGAAAAGGAGAAAGATACTATTGCAGTAGATTTTTAGAAACAGGGTCATTGAAAGGAAAGTGTCCAGTGGGGGGGGGAGCAAAACTGTCACATGCGAGTGGCTAATTTCAGGTGGAACTCTGGGACAGAAGGAAGCTGTCTGTTTGGGAGGGAGGGAGGGAGGAGGGGTCAAAAGCAGAAGGGGGGCAAAGTGCAAGGTATAGCTGGTGAGAGCAGTAAAGAAGCAGTTTAAACCATCCACAATAGATTGTGAGTCTGTTAGAATAGAATCTCCAGCTTGTAGGGTGCTGGGGGAGTTGCCTTTGATTATTGTATTGGCTTGCTTCCAGAATGCCTTGGGGTCACTTAGACATTCAGTTTGCAGGGATCTATAGTATGTGCATTTAGCACTGTAGAGCTTGCTCTTACATGAGTTAGGGAGTTGCCTAAAAGTCTGCAAATCAGAGGTGTTGCCACTCTTTTTAAAGTTTTTCCAGGCTGAATCTTGAAGGAACATAAGATGCCTGAGGTCCTTGCTTAGCCAATGTGCTTTTAAACCTTTGGATCTCCTTTTTTGTAAGTGAGACATGTTGATTAATTATTGCAGTTAGTGTTTTAATAAAATAGTCTAAGGCCTGATCAACTTCTGGTAAAGTTTTAATAGGGCCCCAGTCGGCACTAGAGAAGGATGACATGAAGGCTGATAAGTCAGAGAGCTACATGTTTCTTGATTCTGTGATTTTGGTGGGAGGGTTCAGGAACTTGTTACTCAATAAGCACAGAATTGGAGAGTGATCGGTAACACAATCTGAATGTACACTAGTGGATTGTACCCTATGAGGGCACTTGGAAACTACCCAGTCCAGTAGAGAGTGGTTACCTGACTGGGTATTTAATCTAGTAGGTTTGGATATATGTTGGGTGAGGTTGGAGTCAGCTAAAATCGAATGATCTTTATTACTATTTTGGTTCAGCCAATCAAGGTTCAAGTCACCACAGAGTAAGAGATCACAGCCGGGTAGGTCAGAAAGGGAAGCTATAAGGAGGGGAGGATATTATTAGCATCCTTGTAGGGAAAGCAGACACATCCTATGATTAGTTTTTTAACATTACGCAGGGTTAAGGTAAGGAAGATGCAGTCTGCAATTGGGAGTAATTGTGGTGGGATGTTCAACTTCAAAAGCTGCAGTGCTGTATCGAACATAAATTAGAATGCCACCTCTTTTTTTCCTGGCCTATCCCACCTGAAGCAGGAGTAGCCATGCAGTGCAACTTCATGCTGTGAGATGCTAACTTTAAGCCATGTCTCAGTAATACCCAGCAGGTCAGGGTTCCGAAGTGTAACCCAGGCCTCAATCGCAGCCATTTTCAGACGCAGATGTAATAGGGGTTACAGGAAAGGATAAACATTCCAGAAAAGAAAATACTATGGAAGAAATGGAACTAAGAACATAATGGACTGTCTGAGGTTTTCTTAGACAAAATGTTTGAAAGGTGTGATGTTGGGGTTGAACAAAAGAATGATAAAACAATAGCCCCTTTTTTCCAACAGGTGGGAAAAAGCAAGTGTAAAGGGACACCTGAGTACAAGGAGAAAAATAATATTTTATACCTGGTCTGGGTTAATCCAAACACAGGAGAAGTAGTAGAGCAATTGGTCATCCATGAAAGGTTTCGTCCCCAGTTGTTATACTTGGCCCATGATTTACCATTAGCAGGTCATGCTGGAAGGGAGTATACCTTGACTCGCTTATTGCAAAAGTTCTTTTGGACCAATATCTATGAGCAGGTAGCTGAGTATTGTTGAGCCATTAGCAGGTCATGCTGGAAGGGAGTATACCTTGACTCGCTTATTGCAAAAGTTCTTTTGGACCAATATCCATGAGCAGGTAGCTGAGTATTGTTGAGCCTTTGCAGAATGTCAAAACATTGCACAGATAGGGAGGAAGGATATAGTGCCCTGATGCCCTTATCTTTGGTAACTACACCCTTTGAAAGAATAGCTATGGACATAGCAGGCACATTACAGAAGATCTCTCAAGGGAACCGCTTCATACTGGTTGTGGGTGACTATGCCACTAAATACCCAGAAGCCATACTCTTATGTACAATCACTACCACAAAGACTGCCAAGGAATTGGTAAAGGTTCCACCCTCTGAATGCACCAGCCATAGTCAGTCTGTCATTAGGGTGCCAGTCGGCAAATTCAACGATCGCTGTTTATGCAGGAGGATGTGCCCCCCCCATGCACACACCCCTTTCTTAGGATTCCATCTCCAGGGGGGAGGACCTTGGAGAGGGGGTGTTAAATTTCAGATTTTGGCACCCTAATGACGGGCACACTAATGCCTGCACCCTGATCGGGTGCAGTGCTTTGTAAAACTATTCAGTAGACTAAGCATCCCAAAAGTGATTCTGACTGATCAGGGAAACAATTTTAATGCTCCATTTTTAAAAGAATTGTACTGCCTATTTGGTGTAGTGGCAGTCCGGCCATCCCCCTACCATCCCCAAATAGAAGGGCTAGTGAAAAGGTTTAACCAAACCCTGAAACAAATGCTAAGAAAGTTTGTCCATGATGAAGGAAAGGACTGGGATAGGTATTTGCCTTTCCTGCTGTTTGCATACCGTGAGGTGCCCCAAGCTTCCACATGTTACTTCTCCGTTTCACTGTTATTTGGAAGGAACCCTCGGGCCCATTAGATGTCGTCAATGAATATTGGGAGGAGAAAAAAGAAATCGGACAGACAAGTGTAGCGGATTATATGATATAGCTTCGTAAGCAGCTGGTTAAATATACTGAAATAGCACATGACAACAATGAACGGGCCCAGAGAAAGCAAAAGTATCTTTATGATCAGGGAGTGATACATAAAGAATTTAAAAAAGAAAACGTCTTGTTTCTTCCACCCTCCTCTGGAAACAGGTTATCTATGAAATGGCAGGGGCCTTACTACAGTGGTGTCCCCCAGGACGAAACCCACTTTTAAAGCATCCTGCAGTATGCTGCAGCAGACCTACTAAATAAAGCAATGTAATTTCAATGGCAATTAGTCCCCTTTGTCATGCAGGAAACTGTGGCATTCACTTCATCCTGGCAGTGTCACATTTTCCTGCATGACAAAGGGGACTAATTACCATTGAAATTACATTCCTTTATTCAGTAGGTCTGCTGCAACATTCTGCAGAGTGCTGCAAAATGCTGCAGAATTGGGTTTCATCTTGGGAGACACCACTGTAAGTCCTTAGAAAGACATGACCAGTGGCATATGAGACAGAGATTCCAGAGAGATGCCAGAGTAAAAAAGATATATCACACAAACATTTTTAAAAAATTGCACAAGAAACACAACCCCTCTGATCTGAGCCTGCTAGTTTTTCCAGAGAGAGAGAGAGGACACAGAGATGGATTTGGCCTATAAAAAAACAGTTGGGTAGGAGGAACTGATAATCAACCCTATACTGCAGTGCCCACAAAAGAATGAGGTAGAACAACTGTTACAGACTTTTCAAACCACTTTTACGAGTATTCCAGGAAAAGCAGAAGAGGCAGAACATCAAATAGTTGTTACCCAAGCACAACTGATAAGGCAAAAAACCTATACACTCTCTGAGAGGATAAGAAGTGAGGTTATGGCAGAGACAAAAAAAATGGAACAGTTAGGCATCATAGAGCCATCTACTAGCACCTGGGTGTCACCTGTTGTAGTGGTTGGTAAGAAAGAGGGTGGAATCAAACTATGCTTAGATTTCTGGAAGCTAAACGTTGTATCTTACTTTGATGGTTACCCCATGCCACGGGTAGATGATATAATAGGCCGTATAGGAAATGCTGAGTATATTACCACACTGTATCTGACAAAAGTCTATCAAGTTTTTTCAAAACAAATAATTAACCTCCCAATGTGTGACACTTCTCTCTCTACCAATATCTTGTTTACTCTAGAGGAGATTAGCATAAAATGAAACTCCATTAAGCTTGGTTCATCTCCAGGCCCAGACGGGATTACAGCCAGTATGATAAATATTATGAAGGAAAATCTCAATATCTCATTGAAAATTATTTTTGACACCAGTATAAAAACTGAAGTTACCTGAGAACTGGAAGCGAATTAACATATCCCTTAAAAAAACTCTGATTTTTTGGAAGGGAAAAAAACACGAGGTTGATAACTATAGGCCTATTAGTTTGACTCCTACACTGGGTAAGAAACATACAAACATAAAATCTGATGGCAGATAAGGATGGCTTGGCCCACCTAGTCTGCCCATTTCTCAACTTACTGTATAAACTCCAGATCCTATTTGATCTGTAGCTTATCTTCTCCTTCCTACCACTTGGGTTGCTTTATGTCTGTCCCATGCGGTCTTGAATTCATTTATCTTTTTTGTGCCGATGACCTCCTCAGGGAGGCTGTTCCATGCATCCACCACCCTTTTCATGAAAAAATACTTCCACATGTTGCCCCCTGAGTCTTCCTCCCTCTAGCCTCATATTGTGGCTCCTTGTTCTTGCACATCTCCTTTTCTGAAAGATGCTGCTCTCTTGAACTTTGTTTATCCCCTTGACGTACTTGACAGTCTCTATCATATCCCTCTCTCCTTCCTTTCTTCCATGGCATACATACTGAGTGCCCTCAACTCTCTTTGTATGGTTTCTGGTGTAGTCCCTGCACCATTTCCATTGCCCTCCTTTGGACTGCCTCTACCCTGTCTATGTCCTTTCTAAAATGGGGTCTCCAGAACTGCACACAGTACTCTAGATCAGGTCTCACCAACTGTCAGTACAGCTGCATCACTACCTCCTGTTTTCTACTGGTAATACCTCTCCCTATGCACCCCAGCATCTCCCCAGCTTTCCTCACTGCCTTCTCACATTGTTTGGCTATATTTAGGTTATCTGTTATGACTTCCCCCAGGTCTATTTCCACTTTGGTTGTTTCTAGTACTACCCCCCCCATTGTGTATTCCTCCCCTGGGTTTTTGTTCCCCAAATGCATGATTTGGCACTTCTTTGCATTGAATCTGAGCTGCCACCCTCTTGACCACTCCTCCAACTATCCTAAGTCTCTTCTCCTTTTCCACCCCGGAGTGTCAGCCCTATTGTAGATCTTAGTGTCATCTGCAAAGAAGCATACCTTTCCTTATAGTCCCTCCACAATGACACTTAAGAAGACATTAAAGAGGACCGACCCTAAGACAGAACCTTGTGGCACCCCGCTGGTTACCCCCCCTTCAGATTGAACTCCATTTACCACCACTCTCTGTGTCCTATTGCTAGGCCAATTTCTGACCCAGTTTATCACCTTGGGACCCACTCCCAGATTGCCCAACTTGTTTACTAGTCTCTTGTGTGGGACTGTGTCAAATGCCTTGTCAAAGTCTAGGTAGGCTATGTCCACCGCCCCACCCTGATCTACTACCCTTTTCACCCCATCAAAGAAATCTATCAGATTAGATTGACAAGACCTTCCTCCTGTGAATCCATGTTGCCTTGGATCTTGTGCCCTACAGGCCTCTAGATATTCTACAATCCTTTCTTTCAACACCAATTCCATCATCTTCCCTACCACTGAGGTCAAACTGATCAGTCTATAGTTTCCTGCTTCTACCTTGCTCCCACTTTTGTGAAGGGATATCACATTTGCCCTCCTCCAGTCTTCTGATACCACCCCCTCCTAAAGTGATTTGTTGAATAGGGCTGTCAGTGTTGTCACTAGCACCTCTCTGAGTTCTTTTAGTATTCTTGGATGTATCCCGTATGGCCCCATTACCTTGTCCACTTTCAGTTTCAAGAGTTCCTTTAACACTCCAAGATCATGGAAAGCCTTGTTAAAGATAGGTTTATAGCTGATTTAGGTGTCTTTGATAAAAACCAACATGGTTTCACAAAGGGGAGATCTATCACATCAAATCTGCTATGTTTTTATGAACTAATTATCAAGTGTCTGGACAATAGAACATCTTGTGATGGGATTTTCTTGGAATTCAGAAAAGCTTTCGATTCTGTCCCACACTGGGCTCTCAGTAAAAAGCTGATAACATGGGCATACAGTACGTACGCAAATAAGAAACTGGGTAAAAAAATGGCTTCTTGATTAATCTCAGAGAATTATACTTGAGGGCTATGAATCTGAATGGAGACCCATGACTAGTGGGGTTCCCCATGGATCTGTCTTGGCACCGGTAGTCTTTCAAATTTTTATTGCAGATCTCTCTACCAACCTTAAGAGCTGGATTACCAAATATGCAGATGACTGCAAGCTAGGTGGTCCCTGTGATAGTGATTCAGATTATCAAACAATACAAGATGATTTAAACAAACTAGCCTCATGGGCTGCTAAATGGGGCTTGAGTTTTAATATTAGCAAGTGTGGAGTGATGCACTTTGGCCATAACAATCAGAGGCACAACTACTATTTGGACAATGTATTATTAAACAAATTCAAAAATGAAAAAGATCTTGGAGTTTCAATTGAGGGTAACCTCTCCTTCGGAAACCAGATTTCAGTACTAATCAATAAACCTAACAGAACATGGTGAGCCATCAAACTCAATATTATCTCAAGAAAGCCTTCAGTTGTATTGCCTCTGTACAGAGCTTATGTTCGCCCTCATTTGGATTTCTATTCCCAGTTGTGGAGCCCCTACCTCAAAAACAACAGACTTAGGATTGAGAATGTACAATGCAAAATTACCAAGTACATAAACGGCCTTAGTACAATGAACTATACTGAGAGGTTGAACTCCCTAAAACTAATCACCTTGGAAACAAGGAGGACTAATGGTGGCTTATTATGTGTCTGGGATATACTTAAGGATCAAAAACTAATGTCAGACACTGGTCTAGACTTTAAACAGGTTTCAGTAAACACTCGGGGACATCCACTTCAGCTTTCTAAACCGAAGCTTTATACTCTTAGACTTGCAATTTGTTCTCATTGAGAGCAGTAAGAGTATGAAACTCTCTCCCTAATTATGTAGCCATTAGTGAGACTAAGGGCTAGATATTCAAAGGGGTTGCACCTGGCGCAACTGAGGTGCACCAGCATAACCCCAGAACTGTGCCCCAGGGCAATATTCAAAAAAGGTAATTGCGCAGCTCAATTACCAATGCACTGGGGCGCAAAGATAATGTAAACAGCACATCTCAAGGGGGCTTGCCCATACATATGCAGAACATCCTGATATTCAGCCCAGTATGTGCAGCGCATCTGCTGGCACAACCCTGAGATGTACCGCATACCTGGGCTCAAAGTTGAACCTGTAAAAAATGGCTCAAGTACAGCTCACCCACCAGCGGGCCTCTGTATTGAAGTGCGCAACACAGCAGCCGCTGGCTGTGGCTGTCAACCCCCTCAACACTGGGCACAAGCACACACATTAGGCCCTGGTGGTCCAGTGGTAACCCCCCCTCCTGTAGCACTGATCGCCATATTGAACTGACAATAATGTACCTGGTAGTCTAGTGGTACCCCCCACCCCACCTGACCCTCCAATTACCGTAATAATCCAATATTAACATACCTGGTGGTCCAGTGGTTCCCCCCACCTCCCCACCCACAGAGGACCTCTACCCATCCAGCAACTCCCCCCGCATACCATCACAGCTGCTCACCGAATGACAGCTTAGTAGGAGCTGCAAGTTCATTGGTCCACATTGTGGACCAATGGGCTTGCAGTGCATACTGTAATAATTCACACCTTTGTGAATGAATGACTTCATTCACAAAGTCGTGCATTATTACAGTATGCACTGCAGCCATTGGTCCAGAGTGTGGACCATAACTGCAACTCCTACTGTTAGCTGTCATTCGGTGGGCAGCCCATGGTGTGTATGGCTGTGTTGTATGCTGCCCGATGACGGGTGGGCTGGGTGGGCTGGGGTCCTGTGTGGGTGGGGTGGTGGGGTTCAGCTGGACCACCAGGGAAATGTAAATTGCCAATTCACTGGCGAGTGGAGTTACAGGCAGGGTGGGGGGGGGAACCACTGGACCACCAGGGATGTTAACATTGGATTATTACGGTGATCTGAGGGTCAGGTGGGGTAGGGGTTCCACTAGACTACCAGGGACATTATTTTCACTTCAATATGGTGATCGGTGCTTCAGAAGGAGAGGGGGTACCACTAGACCACCAAGGATTTTGGTGGCACACCACTATGGGTGATGGGAGCTACGGGATGGGGTTGGGGAACCTCTGGACCTCCACTACCAGCACCACATGGTATGCAGGGCACCAGGCACATTTTGCCGTCTGACCCTGCACATCTCACGCAAATGGGGCCATAATGACATGCTAATGGTCCCATTTGTGCCTTGCATGCATTATGGCCCCATTTGCATATTGGTGGCTGAACATCAGGAATTTGCGCACTTAGTATCTCTGATGTGTTGGCACATTTCCCATTCCTGGTATTCAGCCCTGTCTGGTGGCATGCGCCAGCGCATTGTATTTGTGCAGTGCAAATTACTTGATATATTCAGAAGAGATGCACCATGGCTCATCTCTTTTAAATATATCCCTTCAGTGCTCTAGCGCACCTCAGTTGTGCTGCGCACCCACTTGCACCATTGCCAGATGCACATTTGAATATCGGGTCATAAGTCTTTGTTTAAGAATAGATTTGACAAATGGCTACTCTCTGGCAGTTCAAAACCCTATTGTAACTGAGTCAACAGGAACTATTATGGCCATTCACCTTTTGCTCCTCCTCTTTACCTTAATGAACCTTAGTGAAAAGGGTACTGACAAATCCCTTTGTAAAGAAATCTAGGGATAAGACAGACTTTATTACCCCACTAAGTTTTTTCCCATTTGTAACCATGCCCTTTGGTCTACATTGTGCCCCTGCTATTTTCCTATGGTTAATGGATCAGATTTTAACACCACACACAGGGTATTTTTCGACCTACCTAGATGATGTGGTAATGTGTAGCCCAGACTCGAAGACACACCTTACACAGTTAGCTGATGTTAAACAGTCTATAAAAACAGTAGGTTTGACAATAAACCCAGTTAAATGCGCTGTGGCTATGACTGAAACCAAGTACCTAGAATTTATGTTGGGAAATGGGCAAGTCAGGCCCGAGACTGAGAAAATAGAAGCTGTGGCAAGGTGTCCAATTCCACAAACCAAAAAACATGTTAGAGCATTTCTGGGCTTGGCAGGTTACTATCAAAGGTTCATCCCTAATTTTGCCACAGAAGCTACCTCATGAACAGACTTGACTAAGAAAAGGTGTTCTAACAAAGTCAGATGGAGCCCTGTCTGTGAAGAAGCCTTCAAATCAGTTAAGACTGCCCTTTGTTCCACTCCTGTTTTAAAATGCCCAGATTTTACAGTCCCATTTAAGTACAGACAGATGCCTCTGAGGTTGGTATCAGGGCTGTACTCAGCCAGACAACACAGGGGGAAGAACACCCATTTATATATATCAGTAGGAAACTGCACGAAAGAGAACAAAAGTATTCTACCATAGAGAAGGAATGCTTGACAGTTAGATGGGCCATAGAAGCACTACGATTTTATCTGTGGGGTGCTGAGTTGAAACTGACTGCAGACCATAACCATCTCTGCTGGATACAACAAATGAAAGATAAAAATCCACGAATTGCTGTATAGTACCCTGTATTCGTGTCAACTTTATTCTGCGGTATCAACTGATTGCCCATATTCACACTCTTTTGATTTAGCGCTGCGGTGATCAGCTGATGTTTCCCCTATAAAAATCAGTTACTGCATCACACCTGGCATTACTGTTTTTGTGCCGCTACACTAACGCTGCCATTCAGAGAAGCGCACCTGAGAAAAGAAGTACCAGTATGTCCATTGCAGGTGTTGCTATGTGACTAGATATGGACAACGTCCAGGACACAGATGATGAGTGAACAGGAAACGCCCACTGAACCACACGGTGTTGACAGCAGTGTGGCTTGGCCTCTCAAAGAATGCCGGAGCATTTTTAATTTCAGACTTCTGTACCCCTTTGGATTACTTTCTGGATTACTTTTTCATTTTTTTGGAGATAATAAATAAAGATGATTCGGATACACATGGGGTTTCTACAGTGTTACCTGAAGCGAGAGGATATACGACCTGGAGCGAGTGTGATCAGAATGCGAGTGTGACTGGGAGAGCGAGTGACAGTGTGACTGGGAAAGTGTATGGAAGGTCTGTGTGTTTTCTTTTTTTTTCAGCATCTCAATTTGGTAAAACACATTCAAGCAGACGAGGATCACTATAGTAAGTTATGGCCCATGGGGTTCGACTTGCCTAACACTATCGGGAATACAGATGTACGTGTGTCGTGGAGTCGGGGAGGTCTAAAAGAAACCATCCGACGCAAAGGTTCACTTGGGTGGGTAAAGGTACAGGTCAAGGCGGGGGCTGTAAAATGAAGGTGCCACATCATTTTAGGGTTTGGGGACAACTGGCATCAGACAGCAAAGGATATGTATAGGGGGTTGTGGGGGATGTGGGGTGAGTGGGTGGGGGTTCAAATAGATGAACCTATACTGGAGTTGTTTTTGGTGGATACAGCTACAGCTAGCGGTGAGCTGTGCGGTAATTTTCACTGGTCCTACATATTCGCTGAAAGATTTCTTTCCACCAAAATAGCAAATATTTAGGACCAGTGAAAATAAGGTACTATACAGTATGAGGTGGTACCTCGCTTTGCAGCCCTATTGTTTTACTGTGCAGCATAGACCTGATGCCCAACACAAAAATGCAGATTTTCTGTCTAGGCATGGAGGAGATATAAGCGTGTAAATTAATGCTGTGAAAGGTATCTCAGATGTTAGACACTATATGACCCCAGAGTATATGTGTACGATGAGAGAGATGGGGTTGGGGGGGAGAGAGACAGAGAAAGAAACTTGAAGACATGTTTTTCTATTGTTTAAGAGGGATCCTGGTGTGGAATGTCTGTAAAGGGTGGGTGGAAGCTCCCATTGCTCCATTATGCCTGAGTGTATGAAAAACAGTTAACTAAAAAGTCACTGCTTTCCTCCTGAACAGGAATGTGTAGTAGGGCTGGTCATCCTACATAAATATTAAAGGGATTCTATTCTAATTTTGTTTTCTAAAACCTGTTTCAACAGCATTCTAACTATTCTACTGTATACTGTAGTATGCTCTCCCTGTTCTGCCAGGATGGCCACCTACAGAACCCCCTTTTTTCTTTTTTACTTTGTTTCCTTTTCAAGTCTCTCTAAAATGCATCCTGCATGGATCAAAGTAACCAAACAATGTAATAGCTAGCTAGCATAGTTTCATTTGCCAATATAAAAACAGATACCATATGTTAAATATTTGCACATTTAAAATATGAGCCATTCTTTTTGCTGCACTGCTGTTATGCAGCACATACAGTCTAAGTACACTGAAATGTTATGTACTATGTAGTGGTTTGGTGTCTGAGAAAGCCAGATTTAGTATAAATGAAAAGTTTCCCTCAATAAGGAAAAGACGAGAATATATTTGTTGTATTTTGCATTCATAATGGTATCTGATGTAAATGGCCGTGGTGCTCAGACTACCCATAACCAGTTTGCAAACAGCCTTGAAAACAGTTGTAAACCGCTTTGTTTTCTCAGATAGCTCAGAACCTGGGGAAGGGTATATAAACCCCCCTTGAAATTAGCTGTGGAGAGCTGGAATTTTCAGTCCACGTGAAGGATGAGAGAGGGAAGGACATGCAGTCTTCGTGTCCTCAAAGCAATCTGAAGCACAGATGACAAAAAGATCTCAGCGATGTTATGTGATCCTGACTGTTGCATCCTGACAAATGCTATGTAATGATTTATTTTCTTTTATTTATTTCGTTTTTGCAACCTTGTTGGAATAAAATCCCGCAGCAAGCGTGTTGCACCTTATACGAACTGAATCAGTGTATATCTATTATACCCACTCCCTGGTACAAACACGAGAAAGTGAAGCCCGCTCCTGGCTTCAAACAGTGCATCAAGTGCTGGCAGAAGATGCCACTGACATATCCCCATGTGTAGTGCTTGTACTGCCTTGGGACAACAAATCATGTGCTGGTTGCATCATATACCAATGCTCCCATCATTACTCATAGACAAAAAGGCTCACCTTATTTTCAGTCAGCAGCCAATTGAGACCCTAAATTGTGGGTGAAGGGTGGTTGCAAGGTGGCCTCCACTGTGGCAGGGTCCATGGACCAACTACCTGTAGCAGCTAAGGAAGAGGCAGCGGCAAAGGCCGCAGTGGACACCTCATTGACCAGGGGGCTAGCATCACAGCATCCTTCACAGGGAAGTTTTGTGACATGTGTCGGGCCCTCCAGACCTTCAGGGAGAGCTCTGCCTGTCATGGTAAGAAGCGCAAAAGCAAGAAACAGTGCTGCCAGTCATGGGACTGACAGAGATCATGCTACTCCAGCTCCCTCAACTCCAGTGATTACTAGATAACTGCTGAGTGCTCAGATTCAACTGAGTGACAATTGGTCACTAGGCAGGTTGCTAGCTCCACAGTACCTTCATTAGGCTTGCCGACCTTGACACCAGTCAATCAGGCAGTCAAGAGTTTTCTCTACCCCATCAACCCATTGCAGGAAGGGTCGACGATGAGTTGATCTTCAAGATCCCAATCATCCCAGTCCTTACTCAGGAGGACTTGGAGTGGTCAGTATCCCCAGCCATCCCTACTCAGGATCAGCCTCCACTGGAGGTCGTGCAGCTGAGATCGGTGCAAGTGATTTACAGTGCACCTCTGGCTGTGTCTTCAACATCGGCCCCCAGATCGACAATCAAGATACAGGCCAAGGTTCAGGTCAAGGGACTCCTTGAGTTCTTAATCTAACTTGACAGAGAGGCATCGCCATCGATGCTCCTCATCCTCTTCATCTTTGGATGAAGAGAGGATCCGCCGGTGGGTACAGCGACATGACGAGGTGCTCCTCTGGCAGCATTAGGCCTTGGTGGGGCCAGGTAGGGCTCTACCCAACCCTTATGGTTGACTGGCCGGTGCCTGTCAAGTTCACACTGGTCCACCCAAGACAGCTGTCTCCAACATGCCTCTCCACCCTTGTTGGTGTAACAGTCTCCACAGCAGGCTGTGTGGCATGCTCCTTCAAAGGATTCTTGTCCAGGGACTGGCTTGCCAGATCAGTTATCTGTGGAAATCACCCACTCAGAGGACTCCAGGGTGGTTCATGGCAGTAAACAGTCAAGGGCCATCTTTGATGAGTCCCCTGAGGCTCTGACGGGTCTGACCCCAATACCAGTGTGCTTGTCCGATCATACATGCCCCCCCAGTCACATACCGCACAGCTGTACATACACCACAGCACACACAGCTGGCCATGTCTATGTCACTATGAGCATCCCATGCCAGAGGTGCAGCATCTGTGGGTCACACAACAGTGTGACAAAAATGTCCACTGGCAGTACACACCTGCAAGGTGGGCTTGTCACTGTGTACAGTGCAGTGGTCATCACTACCCTACACACCACAGGCATTGATGTGTCCCTCACACTACTGGCCCCCTTGCTACTGTGGTGTCTGCTGTGCACTGTAGCATGCCCTACAGTGGACAGTTGCATGTAGCACCACCACCGCCTGTGCCTATGCTGTGTTGTCCCCTGGGGTACACAATGCTATGCTGTACTGCATACATGTGGCCTGCAGCAACCATCATGCACTGTCAGACTGGCTGTACTGCATACATGTAGCCTGCAGCAACCATCATCAAATCAAATCAAATCAAATCAACTTTATTTATATAGCTCTTTTCAGAGCCAAGGCGCTATACATAAAAACATATACATAATATAGATTAAAACAGCATTAAAATATATCGACCATAACTAAATTGCTAAACTAAATAAATATGTCTTTAAACCAACTTTGAAACTGTCAACGGTTGGGCATTCTCTCGACCAACGAGGTAGAGAATTCCACAGAGTTGGTGCTGAAAAAGCAAAAGCATGAGATCCTGATGTCTTCAATCTAACCCTGGGAATCTCCAGCAATCCCTCGTTGGTGGAACGGAGAGGACGGAGAGGGCAATAGGGAATCAGGAGATCTTTCAGGTAACCGGGTCCCTGATCATGTAGGGCTTTAAAGGTTTGTAAACCGACCTTAAAGGTGATCCACCACCAAACAGTCAGCCAGTGCTAGCACATGGACATTAGGTGTATATGACTGGTTCTAGAAGTCCCAGTCAGAAGTTAATACGCCTTCTGCACCACAGCTGCAGGCGGCGGATGTCAACCCCAGGTAGCCCTAGGTAAAGGGAATTGCAGTAATCAAGACGGGTAGTGACAAAGGCATGGACCAATGTTGGAAGATCACCCGAAGGAACCTGGTGTTTCACCCGGGCGATATTCCTCAGATGGTAAAAAGAGCATTTGATGACAGCTGACACCTGAGATTTTAGGGTCAGACTGTCATCAAAAATAACGCCCAGATTATGCACCTGATGGGAGGTAGGGAGCGGCATACCACCAAGTAACAAACCTGAAGGTTGTCCAGCTCCCAAACCCACCCCCAGATGACCTGGGTCCACTACCAATACCTCAGTCTTATCCGGATTCAGTCTCAGCCAGCTGGAACTCATCCAAAGTCTGATCTCAGCAAGGCAGTTGTTTAGCATGGTGAGTGCATCATCCTGGCCAGGCAGAAAGGACAGATACAGCTGGGTATCATCTGCATAGCAGTGAAAACCCAGACTGTATCGCCTGATGATTTCTCCCAATGGCAGCATATACACTGCAATCAACATGGGAGCTAAAATCGAGCCCTGCGGTACTGCACAAGGCAGGGAGTGAGTGCCAGAGGAATAAATTCCAGTGGCAACTCTCTGAGACCTGTCTGTGAGGTAAGAACGAAACCATTTGAGGACTGTACCAGACAGCCCACAATAAATCCGCAGGCGCTCCAACAGCACACCATGGTCTACAGTGTCAAATGCAGCAGAGAGATTGAGAAGGACCAGAATGGTACATGCCTTTCGATCTCTAGCCATTAGGAGGTCACTCAATACCAGGACAAGGGCAGTCTCCGTGCTATGCTTCTTCCTAAAACCAGACTGGAAAGTATCATAGACATTGTGAGTTATAAGATGATCATCCAGTTGCAACGCAACCGCCTTATTGATAACCTTACCAACAAATGGCAGGTTAGAGATAGGCCAGTAGTTAGCTAGACAGTCTGGATCCAAGGAGGGTTTTTTAAGGAGTGGTCAAATGACCGCCTCCTTGAGGGAGTCAGGAAAGACCCCCCTCTCCAAAGACTTCCAGGCAATGTCAGCAAGGATTGGGCAGATAACTTCTACACATCCTACTAAGAGAGGTGTAGGGCCCGGATCCAAACTACAGCTAGTTGGTTGCAGTGTCTGGATGATCTTCACAATGTCACTGAAC
The DNA here is from genome assembly GCA_016271365.2 of Neoceratodus forsteri. NCBI lineage: Eukaryota > Metazoa > Chordata > Ceratodontiformes > Ceratodontidae > Neoceratodus > Neoceratodus forsteri. The sequence continues at coordinate 657,506,802 of CM057456.1, forward strand.
TCCAGCCGATGAAAATCTGACCAGACAGACCGAGTACATGCCACTTCCCGTCGACCACTGCAATCCCCCATAGAAGAGGTCGGACTGATGCCAGACCTGATGCTGGCAACCTTACCTGCAAAAAACTAAGCAAACTCCTCGCATCTTAGCTGAGAAAAAGCTTCTCTCGGCTGGAAACTGATTGGATTGAAAAGCTGATCCAGTCGGTTCTGTGCAGCAGAAATCTCCCCGGACAGGAACTCTGCCTTCTTACAGGTGATTTCTGATTGATAGCCATCATAATGTGCCATCAACCTAAGCCTGTCAGCATCATTGCTGGGCTTCTGCCAGGCTCTCTCCAACCTTCGGCCAATTTGCCTTAACTCCTTCAAGGAGCCATCAAACCAAGGGCTCCTTGGACAGAGGGCAAGAGGCCGAACACGAACAGGAGCAATTTTGTCCAGAGCATCTCCCACAGCCCTATTATAGGCTAGTACGAGATCATCTGGACTCATGCATTCACTCGACAAACTCGATAGATCCAGTACCGCCATTAGGTCACTGGGGTTAATACCCCTTAAAGGGCGGTATCAAACCATCTCCATGGGGCAGACCCATTGGGGGGGGCCCTGAAGCTGAACCTTATGGTGTGATGGTCAGACTGACCTACAGGTGGCGCTGCGGCCAGACCTAGCCAGACCCTGTACTTCCAGACTGACCTACAGGTGGAGCTGTGGGACCCAGCAGTAACGTTGGGCAAACTGCATGCAAATCAGGGTGTAATGACATGCTAAGCTGGATGTTTGCCCAGAGACTACCTAAGTAGGCTCATTTGCATGTCACTTTTGAATATGGCAAAGTTTAGTACCGGGCAAATAGCTTAGCTCCACGCTAAAGCCACGCAAATGTGTTAGCGCGGCACTAATGGTTCAGAGAATATTATACAGTTTTGAACACTGTTCTTTCACATCCGCTACTGCCTACAGCTGTACTGGGTCTACGCATTTGCTGACACACACATTGGCCACGTAATTCACCTCTATCTTCCTTCACATTGCTGTGCACTGTGTTGTTGTGGTTGTGGTTTGCACTTCCTGGTTGCTATATTCAGTGCTGTCTTATTCTAGGGCTATGTTTGCCCTGCACTCCCAGCCCCATTTGTCCAGCCTCATTCCCATACTATATTCAGAAGATGTTTGCCCCGGGCTATTCCTTTTGAATATAGCTTGCTTTGTGCTCCAGGCTAATTTAGCCCCAGGGCAAAGTTTTGAATATCTGGCCCCCTAAGTAGTAATTTGTATGTCAGTTTTGAATATAACAAAGTAAACATGATTGCACCAGGCAAACGGCTTAGCGCTGTACTAAACCTGCGCAAATGTTTCAGAAACATTGTACATTTTTGCACAATGTAATTTCACATGCATTGCAGCTTTACTGACTCCACCCCTTTGCTAGCACAGACATTAGCCACATAGTTCGCCTCTACCTTCCTTCATGTTACTGTGAATTGGGATGCTGTTTTGGTTTGCACTTCCAGGTTGCTGTATTCAGAGCTGTCTTATCCTGGGCTATTTTTGCACTGCACTCCCAGCCCAGTTTGCCCAGCTTCCTTAGCATGCCATATTCAGCAGGTTTAGCACTGGGGCTATCCCTTTAGAATATAGTGGGCTATTGGATCCAGGCTAATTTAGCACGCTGGGCAGCGCTAATTTAGCCCCGGGGCAAAGTTTTGAATATCTGGCCCCAAGGATTTTATTGAAACATAAAATAATTTCCTTTTATTGTAATTAATTAACTAATAAAAGTTTATGTGGCTTCTGGAGTTATTCTGTAAGAAATAAATGCAATCTCTGTAGATCCTCCACCTTAATTCTACATTTGCCAAATCTCCTCACCAACTCTGCATCCCTTCCCCCATAGCACTACAAATGCTCATAAAAGCTTCATAGTGTCCATTATAAGCAATGTTTCTGTCCATTATAACCAAAGAAAAATGCACTGGATTTGATACATTTGATTTGGGAAATCCTTTTTTGTCTGCTATGACCGATTGTCCATTATAACAGTGTGGGCCAGATATTCAAAACTTTGCCCCGGGGCAAAATTAGCACTGCCCAGCAGGCAAACTTAGCCCGGAGCACAGAGCACGCTATATTCGAAAGGAATAGCCCAGGGCAAACAGCTTCCGAATATGGCATGGTAATGAGGCCATGCAAACTGGGCTGGGAGTGCAGGGCAAAATAGCCCTGGAATAAAACAGCACTGAATAAAGCAACCAGGAAGTGCAACCACAACAACAACACAGTACACAGCAACATGAGAGCAGGTACAGACGAACTACGTGGCAATGTATAAGCAGCAAATGTATGGATTCAGTACAGCTGCAGGAAGCAGCAGATGTGAAAGAACAGTGATCAAAACTGTATAATATTCCTCAGACTATAGGCCGCTAATACATTAGCGCTGCATTAGCGCTGCTAGAAGTTAGCCTGGAGCAAACACGCTGTCTGGCCAAATGTGCCATATTCAAAAGTGTTATGCAAATGAGCTTACTTACGTAGTCTCTGGGCAAACAACCTGATTAGTATCTCATTATACCCTGATTTGCATGCAGTTTGCCCAGCGTTACTGCAGAGTCCCACAGAGCCACCTGTAGGTCAGTCTGGAAGTACAGGGGCTGACCAGGTCCAACTGCAGCGCCACCTGTAGGTCAGTCTGGCAGTGCATGATGATAGCTGCAGGCTACATGTAAACAGTACAGCATAGCATAACATATTATACCCCAGGGGACAGGACACCATAGGCACAGGTGGTGGTGGTGCTGCATGCAACTGTCACATTGTAGGGCATGCTACAGTGCACAGCAGAAACTAGCAGCAAGGGGCCAGTAGTGTGGACACAGCAATGCCTATGGTGTGTAGGGCAGTGATGATGACTGCACTATACACATTGAGCGGCCCAACCTTCGGATGTTTTCTGACACTGGACATTACTGTTACGCTGTTGTGTGACCCACAGATGCTGCACCTGTGGCATGGATGCTCACAGTGACATGTACATTTCTGGCTTTGTGTGCTATGGCAGTTGTACAGCTGTGAGGTATGTGGCCGGGGGGGGCATATATTATCCGAAAGGCACACTGGTGTTGGGGTATTCTCAATACTGACCCATGTACACTGCATGATGTGTCCCAGCCTTGTGGTCACACCTGATCTGTAGCACAGCCTCGCCACCCATATATGCTCCCCTCAACATCCTCCATGCCCACAGTGCTGCATGTGTGTGCTGGCATCTGTTGGTGTCCACGGAAGTGTGGTCCACAGGTGTGTGCTGTATGGCCACACTGCCGTGCTGTCCACTGGTGGCAGGGTCACCACTTACTGCCTGGCATGGCTGAGACTGGTGACAGATGATGGCATTATTGTGATGCCATCAGTTAGCAGCATGCTTCCTCTATGTTTGGCTTTATCTATGTGTCATATTTATTTGTTAGGGTCGCGCAAAACCCACGCTAAACCCGCGCAAACGCCGCGCAAAGCCATAATGTCGTGCAAAGCTGATTGCCCAGGATTAGACCAGCTTTTCCTGGGCGGTAATGTCACCGCTGCTAGTGTCACGCTAGTTGCAAGAAACCACTTTAGCGCGCGCGCTAGTCGCTGAATATAGCATTGCGCCTGTATTCATGTCAGTTTGCCCCTTGCAAACATTATAATTTTGCCCGGCGCTAATGCAGTTTGCCCGTGCTATTTGGCCTTTTGAATATGGCAGACCCACGCTAATCCCGCACTAAACCTGCGCAAATGGTTTTTGCCCAGCACAAAGTTTTGAATATCTGGCCCTGTCTGTTTTAAGTGGAGTGCACTGTATCATTTAATATGATGTTCCAAAACTTTTTATTATTGTTTTGTAATACAGCCTCTTCTAACTCTGACCATAATTCATTAATATAGTTTCCCTTGTTATTATGTAATACCGTTCTATACTCATTTCTTAAATTATTCGTGATCTTATTATTATTAGAATTAGGATTATGTTTTAAGGCTCTTACTTGACTATTCAGATGTTTTTTTAGCCAACCTACCTTCTTTGTTAAACCATGTTTTAACTTTTTTATTATTCTTCTTAATGTTGACTTCTTTTAATACAATGGGCCAGATATTCAAAGCTTTGCGCGGTCCGCAAACAGTTTGCACGGGAATTGCGCGGGATTCACGCAGGTCTGCCATATTCAAAAGGTCAACTAGTGCAGGCAAACAGCAGTAGCACCAGGCTAAGCATAATGATATGCAAGGGGCATAGTGAGCATGAATAGATTCACTATGAGATATTCAGCAACTAGCGCCGCGCTAAAGTGTTTAGCGCGACATAGCGCGGTACAATTTACCGCCCAGGAAAAGCTGGTCTTAACCCTGGGCAAACAGCTTTACGCGCTTTGCATGGTGCAATCTCAGCATTAGCACAGCTTACGCGGCCCTAACATATGAGTATGACACTTGAAAACTGCCAGACATGGAGGACACATGCTGCTCACTGATGACACCACCATGATGCCATCAGCTGCCACCAGTCTGTGCCAAGCACAGACAGTGAGGGGTGATCTGACCCACAGGGGACAGCATGGTAGTGTGGCCATATAGCACACACATGCAGACCATACGTCTGTGGTGCGCAACAGATGCCAGCACACACATGCAGCACTGTGGGCATGGTGGCCAGTGAGGGGCAGGTGTATGGGTGGCCAGACCTCACCACAGCCCAGGTGGGGCCACAAGGCTGGGACACATCGCTCAGTGCACATAGGCCAGTAGTGGGATTACGCCACCACCTGTGTGCCTGTCGGATCCTACATGCACCCCCCAGCCATCTACCACACAACTGTACAGATATCATGGCATACACTGCCGGCCATGTACATGACACCGTGTGCATCCGATGCCACAGGTGCAGCATCTGTGGATCACACAACAGCGTGATAGTACTGTCCACTGTCAGCAATTACCTGCAAGCTGTACCTGTCAGTGTGTACAGTGCAGTGGTTATCACTGCCCTACATACCATTGGCAGTGCCATGTCCCTCACACTACCAGCCCTCTTGCTACTGTAGTGTCTGCTATGCACTGTAGCATGACCTACAGTGTGAAGGTTGCATACAGCACTACCACCACCTGTGCCTATGCGGTGTTGTCCGCTGGGGTACGATATGCTATGTTATGCTGTACTGTTTACATGAAGCCTGCAGCTATCATCATGCACTGCCTGACTGACCTACAGGTGGAGCTGCGGTCAGATCTGGCCAGCCCCTGTACCTCCAGACTGACCTACAGGTGGAGCTGTGGGACCCTGCAGTAACGCTGTGCAAACTGCATGCAAATCAGGACATGATGAGATGCTAAAGTGGCTGTTTGCCCAGAGACTATCTAAGTAGGCTCATTTGCATGTCACTTTTGAATACGGCAAAGTTTAGCGTGGGGCTAATATGTTTGCACCGGGCAAACTGCTTAGCTCCACGCTAAAGCCGCACTAACATGTTAGCATGGCGCTAACGGTTTGGGGAATATTATACAGTTTTGATCACTGTTTTTTCATGTGTGCTGTTGCCTGCAGCTGTACTGGGTCCATGCATTTGCCAGAATACACATTGGCCACACAGTTCCTCTCTACCTACCCTCACGTCACTGTGCACTGTGTTGTTGTTGTGGTTTGCACTTCCTGGTTGCTGTATTCTGTGCTGTCTTATTCCAGGGCTACGTTTGCCCTGCACTCCCAGCCCAGTTTGCACAGCCTTGTTTCCATGCTGTATTCAGAAGCTGTTTGCTCTGGGCTATTCCTTTTGAATATAGCTTGCTTTGTGCTCCAGGCTCAGTTTGCATGCCAGGCAGTACTACTTTAGCCCAGGGGCAAACCTTTGAATATCTGGCCCTATATTGGCAATTCTCCTTAATATATGTTCAAATTCTGCTATAAGCAATTCATCAGATTCTCTGTTAAGTGCCAAACTTATATCTCCCAATACACCCTGGACTTCTAATAGGACAATAGCATCTCTTCTATCAATTAACTCCCAGCCAATACACTTCTTTAATAATCTTTAAGGGTATATTTTTATCTTTATTACCTTTATTATTTTCCTTCCTCAATATTTCAAATTCTACTGCAGTGTGCAGAGATTCTGCCTTTAGTACTATCTCTAGACTTTTGACTAGCCTTAGAATTTCTCTGTTTACCCATATTAAGTCTTTGACTGAGACACCATTTCCACCTTTATGACAATGTTGCATTTTCAATAAAAGCAAACCATTTTGTGAGTCAGTGGAGGTGTAAAAATGTACGATGCATTCATGTTTTGATCTTAAGTACCGAATCAGTTCTAAGCAGTGTAGAAATGTCCTGTGATTCTCAAAAAGATACACCATCCACCATTACGATTACCTATTCGAGGCCCTGCCACACAGCCACAGGTGGGGGAGGGGTTCTGTCTTGGGGCCATCAACCCTAACGCTCACCCCATTCCATTAGAAAATAAGTTGACATCGCTACAGCATAGAAGAATGGGGTAAGTGTTAGAGTTGATAGCCCCAAGACAGATCCCCCCATCTGTGAGGCTGTGCAGGTTGGGGAATGGGGTGTTAGGGTTGGAAACCCTAACACCATATTTCCCTACTTGTGTCAGCTTAACCCTAACTGATGCATTATTAAAGTTTTTTGCAATTTATTTCCTTAATTTTTGAGACAGTATAATAGTATCTTTATTTTATTGTGAGAGCGCAGGGTTCCATCTCTCTGTAGATGCATATATGTATGTAGCTGTGGAAGCACAGGGACCTCCAGACCCTGTGCTTCCAGTTATAGGACGACAGTCACCAAACTGTCAGCATAGCCATGTTATTACCCTACCTCATGAACCTGGTGCAGAAAATGTTTTAATCCCTGCCAAAACATAACTCAGTGCAAGTGCAACGGCAATCAACAGTGCATGTGCAAAAACACATTTTGGACAGGATTTGAAAATGACAGCTGTGACATACATGAGGTGGTGTAATAAGAAGGTTATGTTAACAATTTGGGCTCAAAATATTTTCAATTCACAAAGTTACGAGCATACATGGCAAAATTGCAACAAATAGTCACATTTGTGCCGTCTTAACACATTTTCAACATAGCCTTCTTATGACCTCACTGCATGTACCCAGTACAGAAAATTTTCAAATCCCCACCCAAACGGACATTCTGTGCAATTTGCAACACCATTCTGTGCCACAGGTGTGAATACACATTTTGGGCAGGATTTGAAAAATGACAGCTGTGACATACATGAGGTGGAGTAATAAGATGACTACGTTGAAAATATGAGGTGAAAACACTGAAAAATTCCAAAGTTACTGTATGAGCATATGTAGCGAGATTGCAACAAATAGTCATAAAACAGCCATTTTTTGAAATTTTGACCCCAATTTTTCAACATAGCTTTCTTATGACCCCACCTCATGAACAATATGACAGTTGATACTCAAATCCCACTGGAAAGGTGATTTCACCAACCGAATGTGACATCACCTTTCTGGTGGGAGTTGCCTAATGATAGTCATATTGTACATGAGGAGGGATCCCCACTAGGCCATGTGGAAAATTTGGGGCCAAAATCACAAAAAACAACTGACTTTATGGTTAAAAGTTGAAAACCACCCATTGAAATACATTGAAGCGTACTCACTTAGTTTCTCATATTGCAGTCACTGGTTCCAACAGCAAGACGTGTCTTTGATCGGTAGAGTGGGTCTCGAACCTGGGACCTCTTGAGGTGAGGGTCTGTGGGGACATCAGAGGGGGTGTGGGGAGGTGGGTGCACAGTGGGAGGTTGGGTGGGGATATGGGTGTGATCAGCAATGGATTTGATTTTTACAGGTTAAAAAAATAGCAAACAATATCGAGGGATGTTTCTTTATTTTCATGGAAAAATAAATACAAAAAGGGGCCATTAGGGGGTATACCACTGCCACCAATGACTACAGGGGCATTGGGGTGGGGGCTACCACTAGACAGCAGAAATAAAAAAGGGAGCATTGTGACCCCCCCAAAAAAAGGGGGTCCCAGGTAACACAAACAAATTTAATAAATTAACAAAGATAAATATAATTATATATATATATATATAAATACAGGATGGGGATGCCTCTAGACACCAGGGATTTTTACCCATGGGAGTCACATTATAAAAAAGAACTCTGTACTACCTCTACCCTGTCTATCCTTCCTGAGAAAGGGCCTTCAGAACTGTACACAGTACTCCAGGTGTGGCCTCACCATTGATCTATATAGGGGCAACACTACCTCCATTTTTCTGCTGGTGATACCCCTCTCTATGCACCCCAGCATCCTACTAGCCATGACTAGTAATACTCTTTTTGGATTTTCATTGCCCTACTCACCGCAGCGACCCTGACACTGCTGGATAAGGCTAGTAAGAAGAGACTGGAATGGCTGTGGTAGTTTTTAAGTATGTCTTAATGCCTCTGAACCATCATCAAGAGTCATAGTGGGATGCTACCACCAGCACGCTACCATCAATGGTACCATAATTAAAGAAAATACCAGTGCTGTGTGTATCTCTACCTGGTCTTAAGCTGTGCATGCAGAGCCATGCTCGTCTGGCCATTGTGCGGTAACAAGTCTGAGCAATGAGTGCATAGTATTATATTATTTTGTAATAATTCATGGTGACCCTATTTATCAACCAGATTATGAGTACCTCCAATTGCCATGATAACCCAAAATTGGATTATTACACCATTTCTCAAAACTTACTTTCGGTCTTTGATGTCTCTTGTTTGTAGCGCGCCACCTAACTGGCTGTCACTTTGTGCATGGGTGGGCTGAGCGCATAAAAAAAATGGTGGTTCCATTTTTTGTTTCTCAGGACCCACTGTCATCGGCCAGACTTCCCTCTCACCCTCCTCACAGGCAAGAGATGAGTTTTTCCTTTTTGTTTATCTCGTTGATCGTGCCTTTACAAATAAAATTTATTGGGTTGATCCTGCTGTTTAATTTATTTTTATTTATTTATGATGTTGATAACTGGGTAAGTACACTGATCCCAGGGACCATTTTCAGGCACGACCTGGGCCAAGACAATGGCACAGGAGCAACGAAAGCATTGTACAGATAACATATAACGTAGGCCAGTTTATACAATGATGTCCAGAGTGCTAAAGAAGGATGTAGTAGCAGTTAAATTACAATAATTGGGTACAGAAGCATAATACATAGTAAGTAATTTGTAACAATCACACAGGAGTGTGGTGTGCATATCTTATGGAACACACACAAACAGAGGTGAGAAAGAATATGTACAAGAAAAAATGCAAGGGGTAGGTAAACATGGTAGACAAACTTGGGGAATGAGAAGGGTGCTGAGAGGGGGGAGGGTGGGCAATGGGAGGCAAGGGAGGATAGACTAGGACAAACTAGGGGGAGGACAGAGTTCAAGTGGAGGGGGGAAACTACTCAGGGAAGCAATGGCAATAGTATTCAGATATGAGCTGTTGTTAGGAGTCCATTGAAGATTTGGGAGACAGCCTCTCTGATCACGAATGGACTGCAGTGATTGGCTACTTTCACTGTGGTCCCCTGGGGCTTCACACTTATTCACAATTTCAAATAACTAAGAAAAAAATATAATGTCTGAACTCAAGTGAGAGAGACAAGCTAACAGTGTGTGTGTGTGTGTGTGTGTGTGTGTGTGTGTGTGTGTGTGTGTTTGTGTGTTGTGTGTATCGTTCTCTCGCTCTCTTTCTCTCTCTCCCTCCCTCTCTCTCTCTCTCTCTCTGACAGCACTGCTTCAAAAACTATCTGTGCCAGTAATTATAAACAAACTCTAGCCAGAGCCATTATGGCTGTGATGAGTTGCCAAATGACTAAAGGTACACGTGTGCATAGAAAATGTTGAATGCCCGGGTGTAACTTGGCCATTTTTTGGAGGTGTTGCACCATATTTTCAACATGGCCTTTTTGGGACCCCACCTCATGAAGAATGCCAATGTCATTTTGTTCACTTCTCCTGAAAGGTGATTTCACAGATCAACTGCACCATTCTGTGCCACAGGTGCAAAAAAAAGTTTCAGGCAGGATGTGAAAAATGACAGCTGCACTTTTAATAAGGAGGCATGCAAAAATGGAAATGTTGAAAACCTGGAGTGAAAATATTAAAATCTGGTGAACTTAGAAGCATGTGTAGAAACGGCACAATGCACACTCATAATGCAGTCATTTTTTTGGAATTTTTATTCACCAAATTTGCAACATGGGCTTTTTGCGACCCTACCTCATGAACAGTGGCACTGTCATTTCATTAATCGATTCCAAAAGGTGATTTATTGATTGAGTTATTTACTGAAATGTTTCACCAGGAGGGCACACTGAACAACAAGTTGCTCCTCTCACGGTGCGACCTGGGGGGAGGGGTTACATAGGGTTGTGAAGGATGATCAGTTACAATAGTTTGTGGGTAGTACAAACAATACAACACTGGAAGATTGTGGAACAGTTGGAACACAGTGTATTGTACAATAAACAGTAGTGGAACATTGGGTAAATTACATGTCCAAAATCATACAACAGAACTTATGAATGTACAAAACAGTAATAATGTGATAGAACCATTTATAATGCATGAGTGTACCAGGAGTAGGCTCGAGGTAGTATGCAAGTGCTGTTGGAGTAAAACAGATGGGGTTAGGCTGTGCACACTGGTAACTGAAAAGGGCAGGAGGAGAAGAGAGGAGGGAGAGGCAAAAACTGAATTTGAGGAGAAGGGTTAGCCATTCTCTGATTTCCCCCTTCAGGATGTTAAGGACCCCGCTGGGGGGGGTCATGGTAGGAAGGCAGAAACTGTGGATAGGTATTAAGGTGGGTTAAAGCAGGAACGGCTGAGGGAAAGGTAATTGTATAGGGCAGAGGTAAGGGAGCAGTTGGAGGAGGAGTGGTGTATTTCGGGGGGAGGGAATTCCAGATTTTAGGGAAATGATGGGCAAAACCAGTCTGACCAATGAGGGTGGAGCAGCGAGGGACCATCAAGGTGTGGGAGTCATTTGATCTGAGAGAGTGGGTGGGGGGAGGTGGAGTGTAGAGAGAGGATGAGAGATAGAAGGGGAGCCCCCCGAACCAGAATTTGGAGGTTAGTTTGGCACAGTGAGAGATTCGTCTGTGGGATAGTGGAAGGAAGGTTAGAGAGCGATAGAGTTCACAGTGGTGGTAGCAGGAAGGGGAGTAGATAGCAAAGCAGCAGAAGGAGTTAAAGAGAGTGTCCAACTTGGTCAGGGAAGATTTGGGAGCAGTACCACAGACTACGTCACAGTAGTCAAAGATGGGGAGTATCATCTTCTAGACAATTTTGCACCTCGCAGTCAGTGGGATGCAACTATGATTCCTGTACAGAGCACCAAGCTTGGGGTGCAGTTTCTTCAGGATAGCATCAATATGCACAGAGAAGCTGAGGTGCTGGTCCAGCTAAACTCCCAGATATCGAAATGAGGAGGTGCCCTCCAAGATGGTCCCATCAAGGTTGTGGAAGGTGGGTAGGGCCAGGAGCCTAGAGAATCTCTGTCTGATGTCAAATGTCATTGAGACTCTCTTCTTGGCATTTAGAAAAAGTTGGTGAGAAGTAAACCAGAGCTGAACTTGGTTGAAATCATGCTGTAAGCTGATTCTGCACAGTGACCATGAAATCTCTTTTCAGGACAGAGTAACAAAATGATAGTGATAGTGTTCATGAGGTGGGGTCCCAAGAACCCCATGTTGAAAATTTAGAACCAAAATTAAAAAAATGGCTGATTTATCAACCTAAGTTGAAACCCCCATTGACTGCCATTATACAGTACTTACCTTTGATTTTTCAGTTCCCAGTTCAGTTTTTAAGAGTGCAGACATGTCCTGGTCCAGAGAAGATGACAGTGCTGACCTCTGGAGGTAAGCATGGGGTAAGACGGGGAGCGGGGAGGTGGATGCTCAGTGGAAGGGTGGGGATGGGGGACTGGGGTGACGATGAGGGACTGTTTTCTTTTTTACAGGAAAAAAATACTTAACACGTTGGGACAGTTTTCATTTACAGGAAAAAAAGCATACATTTTGATACACTGGGGTGGGCTCCCAGTGTGCCACATGAGTTAGGGGGCACATAAAGCTGACATGGGGATTGGGCACCCCGACGTTGGCACGGGGACCACGTACATTTGGGCACACTGGGGTAGGTTCCCAGTGTGCCACATGAGCTGTGGGGGTACATAATACCAACAGGGGGATTCAGCACCCTGATGTCAGCATGGGGATGGGGAACAGAGGGAGCTGGGAGGACAGCAGTAGTGGGAGGGTGCGGAGGTTGCTCTTTGGTGCTGGGAGTGAGCAGGGATGTCAGGAGCAGTGGGAGGTTGCGGGAGAAGTGCCATCTGAAAAATGGTGGCGGTGACACAACTGCACATGTGCGGCACTCACACATGTACAGTTGCTGTGAATACATGTTGCCACTCACAACATGGTGGCGCCAGCAGAAGTGTGCATATGCGTGAGTCGTGCATGCGGAGTTCTTGCCCTGGAATACAGAAGTAACAGCCAAAACAGTGCGGTTGTTATTCCGTAGCGGCCGATTGTGGCAGAGTGTTTCAAGCTCCACTGGACTTTTGGAAGGATACTTCCAAATTCCAATGAAAGGTTCCATGATTGGCCAATTTTGTAAGCTATAATCAATCCCAAAATGGCTGTAGGCTCTGCCCACAGCCATAAAAATAAAAGATAGACAAATGTGTGTTTAAAGATTTTTTTAAATACCCTTGGTGTGTGATGACCTCATAAATCTCTCGAGCTTTGCTCTCAAGGTTTATGGGTCATCATACACCTCAGGTGTGTAAAAAAAATCTGTAACATGCATTGTCTATCCATTATTCTTTATAGTATGAACAACTGTGAGATTGCATTGCATTTCTGGCCGTGGTGAGAGGAAGCAGGTTCTGGTGGGCTATGGTACAAAGAAACAAGTAAAAACCTTTTGATGTTGAAAAAATGGCTGCCAAATTTTTCTTAACTTCCTATGGCTGCATACTGATTTGTAATAGATACATAGATACATAGACAGTGTCGGAAGATAAGGGCCTATGGCCCACCCAGTCTGCCCATTTGAGTTTGTAAGTTCAGTTTATGTTTTCCTAGAAGTCTGTTGCCCCTTACCCCTGACCTCGAGAATTCCTTTATGTCTATCCCATGCATTCTTAAATCCCGTGATTGTTTCAGCCCCCACCACCTCCTCTGGCAGGGTGTTCCACTTGTCCACCACCCGTTCTGTGAAGAAATTCCTCCTCATGTTTCCTCCGAATCATCCTCCCTCCAACTTCATCCCATGCCCTCTAGTCCTGGTACATCTTTTTCGCTTAAAAATAGTGTATTCCTGCACCATGTTCCTCCCTATGAGATACTTGTATGTCTCTATCATATCCCTCTCCTCCTCTCTCCTCCAGGGAGTACATGTTCAGTTCCTTCAACCTGTCTTCATAGGACTTGTAATGCAATTCATGCACCATCTTTGTTGCCCTCCTCTGAACCTTCTCTACCCTGTCTATGTCCTTACGTAGGTATGGTCTCCAGAACTGTACACTGTACTCTGTACTCCAGGTGGGGCCCTCACTAGTGTCTTGTATAGTGGAATTATGACCTCCTTTCCTGCTGGTGATGCCCTGCCTATACATCCCAGCATCCTATTTGCTTTACCTGCTGCCTTGTCCACTGTTTCCCTACCTTGAGGTCATCAGAGATGATAACCCCAAGATCCCTTTCCTGTTTGGTGCATGCTATATCCTCACCCCCAACTGATATATTGTGCCAGGGTTGTTGTGCCCCATATGCATTACCTTGCACTTCTTTGCATTGAATTTCAACTGCCAAACCCCTGACCATTCTTCAAGTTTCTGCAGGTCCCTTTTCATTCTGTCTACACCCTCTGGTGTGTCTGTTACAGAGCTTTGTGTCATCAACGAACAGTGAAATTCTGCCTTCTAGGTCCTGCGCAATGTCACTGATGAAGATGTTGAATAGGACCCGACCCAGCACTGATCCCTGTGGTACCCAACTGGTCACTCTTCCCTCTGTGGAGTGACAGCCATTTACCACCACCCTCTGTGTCCTGCCACCCAGCCAGTTACCTACCCACCACACTACTGTCCTGCCCACACCCATATTCCCCAGTTTGTGTAATAGTCTTCTATGTGGCACAGTGTCAAAGGCCTTGCTGAAGTCCAGATAGGCCATGTCCACTGCCCTCCCCTGATCCACCTCCTTAGTCACCCAGTCAAAAAATTCAACGAGGTTGGTCTGACATGACCTCCCCCTGGTGAAACCATGCTGCCTTGGGTCCTGTAGTCCATTGACAACAAGATGTTCCACCAATCTTTCCTTCAGTAGTGCTTCCATGATCTTCCCCACTACCAAGGTGAGGCTGACTGGTCTGTAGTTCCTTGCTTCCTCTTTGGTCCCGCTTTTGTATAAGAGGACTACATCTGCTGTCCTCCAGTCTTTGGGTACCTCCCCTGTTTCCAGTGATCAGCTAAACAGGATAGCCAGAGGTTCAGCCACCACCTCTCTTAGTTCTTTAAGGACCCTGGGGTGCACCCCATCTGGCCCCATTGCGTTATCAACCCTTATTACTTCCAGTTCCTTCAGGACCCTTTCTCGTGTAAAGGGACTTGTGTCCATTTCTGCACCATTCTCACCCCTTGTACTCCCTTCAGACCCATTACCCTTCTCGTCCTCAGTAATGACTGAGCAGAAATACCAGTTCAATATATCAGCTTTACTGTTGTCATCCTCCACGCAGCCCCCATCCTCCCCCTTCAGTCTCACTATCCCTTCCTTTGTCTTTCTTTTTTCACTTATGTACCTGTAAAAGGTTTTATCCCATCTACCCACTGATTTTGCAATGTGTTCTTCTGTCTGAGCTTTGGCTTCCCTTACTGACCTCCCTGCCTCCCTTTGCTTCTCCTGGTACTTCTGCCTATCCCCTTCTGCCTGTGTCTTTTGTTTTGCCTGAATGCAATCCTTTTGGCTTTCACTTTCTTTGCTACCTCTTGGAAAACCATAATGGTCTCTCTTCCTTTCCTCTTGCTAACCTGCTTAATGCATAATTCTGTTGTTCTTGTAATCCCCATTTTAAATATTGCCCACTGTTCCTCAACCCTGATTCCTGTCCCATTCCCTTAATGCCTCTTTCAAGTATCTCCCCATTTTCCAAAGTCTGCCCCCAAAATCCAGGATATGTGTTTTGTGTGGTTTGGTTCTGCTCTTTCTGTGATTTCAAACCACAATGACTGATGGTCACTGTTCCCCAGGTGCTCCCCCACTGTTACCCCATCACACTGTCCCTGTTGGTGAGCACAAGGTCCAGTATTGCCTTCTGCCGAGTTGGTTCCATGACCAGTTGCTTGAGGAAGGCACCCTGAAGGAGTCCAGGATAATCTGCTCCTAGTTGATGCTGTTGCTGGGATGCTCCAGTCCACGCCTGGAATATTGAAGTCTCCAACCAGTATTACCTCACCCTTGTCTGCCATCCTTTGGATGGCTAGCATCAGCTCCCTATCTGTTTCTTCCTCCTGGGCTGGTGGTCTATAGATCACACCTGTGCGGATGGCTGCCCCCATTTTCCTTTCCAGCTTAATCCACAGTATCTCGCCCCCATTTTGTTCCTCCTGGATCTCTGTGGCCCTTATGTCATTTTTCACATACAGTGCCACTCCTCCTCCCTTCCTGCCTGCTCTGTCTCTTCTGAATATGTTGTAGCTAGTATGGCCATCTCCCAGTCATGGTTATCATTACACCAGGTTTCAGTGATGGCCACAATGTCCAGGTCTGACTACACCATGACAGCCTCAGATCTTCCATCTTGTTGCTAAGACTCCTGGCATTTGCACACAGCTTTCCATGATTTGACCTCCCTAGACTGTTTCGCTGTTCTGCTCCAGCCCCTTCCTTGGTTGTCCTTTATCCCTGGTTCTCCTTGCTGTCTGCCCTTCTGCTGAATTGTGCCCTTTTCTGCCTATCCACCTCTTGGGCACTAATCTCCATCTTTGCACACTGCTTTGAAGAGATAGCCACTCCTCTGGTTCACTGGTTCCACTGCTAGCTGTGGGGTGAGCAAGTGGGTACCCTCCTTGCTGGCCTCTTTCCCCTTTGTTAGTTTAAATGCTTCAATGTAGCATTTAAACTTATCATTGAGTGCTTGGATTCCCCTCCAGGATGGATGCAAGCCATCAGGCTTGAACAAACCACCATCCCTCCAGGTGGGTCCCCAGTCACCAATGAATCCAAACCCTTCCTCACAGCACCAGTTCTTCAACCATGAGTTAAAGTTCCTGGTGCATGCACTCCTATGCTCTCCCTTGCCTCTCGCAGGTAGTACCTCTGAGAAAGTGACAGAATTAGCTACTTGCTTGAGACCCCTCCCCAATTTCCTAAACTCTTCCTGAACTTCCTTTGGCTCTCCATTTGCCAGGTCATTAGTACCTAGGTGGATAATGACATCCAGCTCACCCTCCCGTCTTGCCTTCCCAGTGATCCCCAGGATCTTCCTTCCATCCCTCCATGATCCCTAATGAAGCTAAATACCAGGATGACTGTGATCATTGCACAGTCAGGTGACCGGTTCTAGCCAATCAGGATCTGAGGATTTCAGTAACCATTTTATAAAGGGCTTTTTCCTCAAAACAAATCCTTTAGCATTCCCAGATTACTACAATTCCTCAATAGAAAGTACCCTTGTGTCTGTCTGTGGAAGTGTAGTTGCTAGCTCCTCACAACATCTTAGAGCTCAGTTTTATTCCTCTCCCACCCCCTACTAAGGACAACCCTGTTACATCAGGTTCTGTCAACATTCTCAGAATGGTATTCCTGCACATTAACCCAAATCTTGACCCCATAAGTGACTTAACCTTATGGAATAATGCATTCATTCTGCATAATGGCACTGCTTTAAAAGACCTAGGATGGGGTAAACTAGGCAAGCAATAATACCTTACAGAGTGCACGGTACTGGGCAATAACGGACCACCCAGGGGTGTAATGAGGCCCGACGTTGCAGGAAGAGGGCCTTATAGCCCCTGGAAGGTCCAGTATTGCCCATACCGCCCACCCTGGAGGATATTATTGCACTTAGAAAATGGGCTATTTGTGAAATGTTTTTAATAAAATAATTTAAAAATGTCACAAAGTTACTTAAAAAGTAGTACAGAGTAATAGAAATTATTTGATTGTAAAGTAGTCCCTCAGTTGCTGGTGTAGCAGCAAGTAGAGGGTTTTTTTGTTTTTAAATACACTTTTTTTTGTACCTTTATGTGCTTGACAGGTCCTTTCCTTCTGTCCCTATTTGTTTTTTCTGCCTGGTTCTCTCGTTTTTCTCTCTCACTCTCTCATAGCTTTTTTTTTTTTTTTGTAATCTTAAGAGGGGCTGTGGTAGTGGGGTGGGAGTGATGGCACCAGAAAAGAAACATTGCTGTTTGTAGCCAGGAGCTAGGACCATAGTGAGAAAGAGCTGCTGTGATCTGCGAATAGAGACGGCACACTGCTAGTGATGGGGCAGATCATGGTCAGGCAGCCACCAGGATCGGAGAAGCAGACCAGAAGACCCAAGCGGAATCATTTTAGTGACATCAACAATCATCTTGTAAGATGTTAAGAAAGCGCATATAGAATTGTTGGAACCACTGGAATTAAGGGTTCCTTTTCGAATGACTAGCAGGGAAGGGGGAGCAAAGTAGCATGCAAGTGAGCAGCAGGAATGTATGAGCGAGGTGGACTGCGCGGTGTTCAGCCCCTACAGTGTTCTTCTCACTAGTAGAAATTTTTATGCAGGAGGAATATCGAGCAGTTCACAGACATGTTTGTTGTTTGTTGAATTTTGTTGACCCAGTAAGCCCACTGGGCCTAGAAGTCCCTTTTTTCAGGGGCGACGGGGGGAGGGGGGGAATACAGATGGTAAGCAACTGAAATTGAACCAGATTAAGCTGTTTGTGGTATTTTCTTTTTTAGTGAATGAGGGAAATTCGGCCAGGACACTGGGGAAATTCCCCTACTCTGGAGGTAGGGGGCCCCTCCCCTGAGACGGCTGGACTCGGTTCAGTATGTCTCAGCTGCCGGATAGTACGGAGGTGGTAGGTGATGGCTCTATGGATCTGGTTGAAGCACTCGTGGAGGCTTCATCCGTGCCAGTGGACATGGAAGTCGTACAGCATACTCCACCTACTGAGGAATTGATTATGTCAGAAGATGCTGAGGGACAGAAACTGTCTGATGTGGCTTTCAATATGGTTACAGAGGAGGAAAAGAAAAGAAAGTGTCCTGAAAATGGCCAGGTTGATTCTTCCGGTTTGGTTAAAAAGAGTAATATGCAAGGAATTGCTGGACCGAAGGACTCCACCACGGGAGTCCCTGTAACTGACCTGGATGATGACTCCTTTCCTTTTACTGCTCGACTTTCAACTTGGTCTCCGGAGGTGGCGTTGGAGCAAGCCGGCTGGATACGGACCACAAACGCCTGGATCCCGGATCCCCAGTTACCGTTACCGGGAATAGGAACGAAACACCAGAGGGACGTCTTGGAAGCACAGGCTGTTGCAGAGAGTCAGTTTTCAGGGTCGGACCACATGTCCGCGTCATTTCCGCTGGCTACAGTTGACTCTCGGGACCCTGATTTGGTAGCACCAGAGGCTGGATTACCGATTTTGAATCGGAATGACTTGGAACAGGGAAACGCTACAACAATAGTAACTACTGCTGCTGTGGTACCTGAAATAGCGCTAAAAGGTCAGTGTTCACAATTTACAAACGTTACTACAAATGCTGGTACTACGAGTATTACTGCTAATAGCTCTCCTCAACTGCAGCATGCAAGGCCGCCTAGCTAGGCTTCTTTGTTTAAACCTACAGACATTCCAATGAGAAAACGTTTTGTGGCAAGGATTCACTACAAAGGGGTATGGACCTCCCTCCTGATCGAAACTTTGTGGGCAGGTCTTTAATAATAGACTCATTAGAATTCGACCCTCAGAGGTATATGCTTTTATTCATTCCTCAGGGATTCTAACTTTGATGTTTCTTTTCGCTCAGCTGCATTGTTTGATAAGTTTTGGGCTGCTTATCACACTGCTCGTACAGACCCTGCTTGAAACATTTTGTGGTGATTCCAATCACCAAACCGACTGCTAAGGTTATTACTGTTTTGTTTCAAATGAAGGAGTCAATGTTCTGGATATAGTGTATTGGTTGGAAAACGCTGTACAGTGAATGAGTACCACGTGCTTTAATTGATGATAATGGGTTTTGGACAGGGGATGGAAAATTAATGTACAACTTAAAATAACCGAGGATGGAGTTCAGCATCTCCCTAATTGCTTTTATTTAGGGAGAGATCGTGGTGTTCTGTTTTACCCAGGACAACCACGTGCATGTTACAAATGTGGCTCTTTAACTCATTTAAACTACGATTGTGATCAAGTAAAATGTACATCTTGTGGAATGTTAGGTCATTCAGCTTTCTCTTGTCAGGTCCCACCCACTTGCAATCTATGTGGTGACACCTCTCATATTTATGCAGCATGTCCATGGGCGGCCCATAATACATCTGACTATACTGAACATGATTCTTATATAGCTAACTCTTCAGCTACTGTTAGACCCCCAAAGTTCAGAACATCCTACCAAACATATGGAAACGACTCAATTATCATCTGTTCCCCATAATACTTCCATTAACCCTGATCTGCCCAGAAATTTAACTAATTCAGACCCCTTCGCACCTCTAGAAACTCCATTATTGGAGGGACCTTTAATTTCACCTAGTGATTCGGTTCCAACTTCACTACAGAATTCTTCTCCTCCGTTAAAAGTGAACGCGGAGTTGGAAGAACCCCCCCCCTCCAATTGCTAGGGCGACTTCGCTCCACTAAACAACCAGAAACTGTGTCCATACTTACCGTTCCAGTGTCTAACACCTATGATACTTTACAAAGTTGGGGTGATGTTATGGAGGAAGAAGAATTAGGGGATTCCCTTTTTTCCCCCTCTCCTATGGCAACCCCAGTACCATCACCCTTGACTGATAATTCTGGGATTCATTCGAAGAAGAAATTTGTTAAATCGAAGAAAAAGAAATGATGTGTTTAAATTCACAGTGTTTTTTTTCTTTTCTTTTGGTTATGACTTCTTTACACATAGCCAGCTTTAATGTTAATAGTATTCGTTCGCATTATAAACACACAGCTACGTTCTCAGCTTTGCACAGTTTAGATTATGAAGTTTATTTTTTGCAGGATGTTAGATTATATACAGCTGAAGAAGTGACTATAGCCTCAAAAGAGTGGGGCTTAGGGCCTTCATATTGGTCCTTAGGACAGGACCTTTGTTCTGGTATTGGAATTTGTTTTCTTTCCTCTAACTTTATTTTACAAAAAATAGTAGATTTGGTTCCTGGAAGGGTATTATTATTGGATATTTTATGGTATAATTTACCATATAGATTTATTAACATTTATGCGCCACAACAAAAAGCTACTAGAGTTCAGCTTTTACACTTAATTAAACCATTTTTGCTTACGAATCGGATTATTTTGTGGGGTGGGGATTTTAATACTAGTTTGGCAATCTCTCCCAATAAGAAGACTTACTGCGATACCCATGCCTTACGTACTATTATAGCAGAAATGAATTTAATTGATGTCCTTGCCCAGTCCTTGTTGCCTACCTTTTCTAAGGGCAAATTGACTTCTAGAATTGATTTTTGGTTATGTTCAAAGACTATTGGGGTGGTAAAAGGCATTACAGTACCTATGGCTACTTCGGATCACCATTTAATAGGGATACGAATCCAGTTAGGGGAAGTTTTATCACAAGGACCTGGAGTTTGGTGGGCTAATTCATCCTTAATCCTTGATTCGGAATTTTCTCATGGGTTTCTGGCATTACTTTCAGATCGAATTACAGTAGTTATCCTTACGATTCTATAATCGAATGGTGGAATGATACAAAATTAACTATAGTGTCTTATTTCAAACATTATGCTAGATTCTTAGCTGATACCAGACACCATACTTCTGGTCTCCTACGTGCTGAATTATTAAAATTGTTCACTGACTCTTATTTACACGGCTCTGATTGTTCAGTTCGTATTAAGGAGGTAAAAACTGCTTTAACTAAAGTGCAATATGATAGGCAAAGATCTATTCTTTTTGAACAGAAATTTTGGACTACTGGGACACGACACCAATTTAATCCTTTTGATATTACTAAAGAAAAATTCAGTGGTAAACAAATGTCTCAACTATTGGATGATCAGCATAAAATTGTGAAAGGGCAAGACAATATTATGAATTGTGTTACAAAATTTGTGAAACATACATTTGAAACTCCAGTTATTGAGTCGTCTGATATGTCATTTTTATTGCAAGCAGTGGATGTACCTACCTTAACATCGCATCACAGGCGTGAGCTTATCAAACCTTTTACTTTTGAAGAAATGAAAGAAATTATTCAGAGTCTTCGAGACAAGGTGGCTCCTGGCTCAGATGGTTTATCAGCAGAAATTTATAAATTTTTATGGAAATTTATGCCAACTCAGCTCTTAGCTGTCTTTAATGCCTTCCTACACAAAGATCGACTGACCGATCAAATGTATGAAGGATTGATGTTATTTCTTTATAAAAAAGGTGACAGGAATAATTTACTGAATTGGAGACCAATCACCTTATTAAACACGGATTATAAAATTTTTTTCCAAATTACTGGGTAACAGGATATCGAAACACTTACCATCTTTGCTTTCCCCCTTTCAGCATTGCTCAGTTTCCGGTAGGTCTATCCATGATGCTTTACTTTTATTAAGAGAATTGTTTTCCCAAGGACAAAAGGGAGTCCTACACGGATATTTGTTTAACTTTGATCTTTCCAAAGCCTTTGACAGAATTTCACAAGAATTTATCTGGTTGACACTTAGTGCCTTTGGGTTTCCACGAACCTTTGTTAATTGGATTAGCTTATGCTATTCCTTAGCCTACGTCAGACCATATATTAATGGAAGGATTGGATTCCCTTGTTATATTCGTCGGGGAGTAAGACAAGGTTGTCCCTTAAGCCCTTTATTGTTCGTAATAGCACTGGATCCTATTATTAGGTTGCTTCACAAATCACCTAGACTTTTAGGTCTTTCTCATCCTAACTATACTGTACAAAAAGTGATCTGTTATGCAGATGATTTGTGTGTCTTGGTACCCACTATTTCAGTAGGTCGTTTGTTATGTAAGGTGTTACCGGTTTTTCTATTAATCCTTGGTTCTAGTCTGAATCTGCAAAAGAGTGTGTGTCTGAATTTGGCCTCCTCAGTAGAGAGTATTTCCTCTATTGGGGGTATTAGACTAGTGGATTGTCCACATAAACTCTTGGGTATTTATTTTGGAGTTCCAGATATGGCAAAGTATAATTGGGAGATATGTTTGAATAAGGGGAGAGAAACAGTCAGCAAGTGGCATAAGTGGTTCTTGAGTAAAAGAAACGTATTTTTTGATTAAACGGCTTAGTGCCTTTGTTTTACATATAGCATATATTTTCCCATTACTGAGATTTTTTTGTACCTCTTCTTAGTCTTTTTCTTTCTTGTTTTTGGGAAGCCGCCTTAATCCTATCAAGTAACGTTTTATTACAAAATTACCGGCAAAGAGGGGTTAATATGATTCACCCAATTGTGTTTTTTTATTCCCTTTTTTTTTCAACCAATTTGAAGCCTTTAGTTTTGGATTCTTTCCAGCTTTGGGTCCCCTTGCTACGTGTGTCACTTAATGGGATTTTTCAGGAATGGAGTAAAGGGGAATTTCTCCATAAAAATAAAAGAAAATATGTTTTATCTATGGATTGGGTCATAGTGTTTGACATGTTAAAAACATGGTATAGTTCGTTAAAAATGATTAAAGATTTATCTCGAAACAATTGTATGCAGTTATAGTAGAATCCTACTCTTCTGAGGAAATTTTTCCAGGGTTTTCACCAACAGAAAAGAAATTGGTTGGAAACCGCTTAACTGATCCCCGTATTCCTGTGGCGCGGGATATTGCCTGGTTAGGTACATGGAAAATTAATGTCCGTGGATAACCAGAAGCATAAACAAGTATTAGATAGATATTGTTTTAGGGATTCTTGTACAAATCTTACAGAAACTATGTCTCATTTATATTTTTCTTGTCCTTTTATTTTACGCTTTTGGTTTTGTAGGCGTTGTTTTTTGGGATAAAGTTTGGCCAGTGGGATCAGAGGGCCTTATTTTTGGTTTATTTCAGTTTCATGGTCCAAATGTAATTCTAGTTCTTTGAATATTGTTGCTATTATAATATTGTATTGGTATGGCAGACCAGATGTTGGTTCCTTTTTCAACAACGTTGTCTTACTCCTGAGGAATTATTCCAAAAGTATTAGGCCATATCGATCGTGTTAAGGAAGGAGAAAGGAAAATTCTTAGAAGGAATATATGGGAACGATATTGGGATTTTTTTTTATTTCTTTTTACTATGTATAAACTGTTTTCTTTTCTATAAGTTTATTCTGACGGATTGAGAGGAGGATTTGAGTTTCATATTTGACATTTTTGTAAATTTGTTATGATTTACTGTAAATTGTTTTTTTGTATTGGAAATTACCATGATGCTGTGTTGTATATTTGTTTGTGTTTTTAAATAAACATTCCCCTACTCTTTTTCGATAAATGCCATGGGATCTTTAGCATCCACCTGAACTACCACCAGTCTGGGCAGATGGGACCTTGGTTTAACGTCTCATCCGAAAGATGGCACCTCAGAAGTGTTCATGCTGCACTATAGTGTCAGTATTGGGATATTAATCCTAGTGCCAGATGTGGGAACTGAACCCACAGCCCTCTGATCTCTCAGCCTGAGGCAAGTGTGCTACCTACTGAGCCACTGACACTGACATGGCTTCAGTTATCTACCCCTAGTGCATTCACTAATTCCACCAGGGTTGCCACTTCCACTTCTAATGCGCTGGGTTGTCAGGAAATGGAGCGCTGTCATTGAAGCTGGAGTGGCAAGCAGGAAATGTGAATAAAATAATCACTGAAGTGTAATTTCCATTTTCCTGTTCAGCAAAAACATGCATTGTGAAGCGTGGTCCCAGTTTCTTGAACAGTTTAAATAATTAGATGGGGGGGTCGATTCCGTACTGGCCAACAGGCAAAACTGAGCGAGCAGTGGCAGTAGGGGAGTTTCTTACAGGACAAAAGAAAAAAGAAAAAAACAGACTGGTTTAAAGCTTCTAAAACAGGTAGATATTTATTTTGCTCAGTTGCTGGCTGCTGTCTCATCTAAGGAATGAGTGTGTGTGGTGTGTGTGTGGGGGGGCTCTCTCTCTCTCTAAGGGATGAAAAAAATGGCGGCATTTTGAAATTGTGTGCCCAGTGCTTCAACCAATGATGAAGCAGGCTGGGCACACGGATGCTTGGCTCAGTATAAGGCAGATTTGGGTTGGGACTTTTTGTTTGGCGGGCATCTATTGAAAGTTCAATCAATCAATCAATCTTTATTTATTGCTGTAGTGCTCATATAGTTATTCTAATCTACCCGGGGGGGGGTGCACCTGATTTCTAGTTTCAAAGAATTAAAGTTAATGTACCCCTGTGGAATGAGTAC
The DNA here is from genome assembly GCA_016271365.2 of Neoceratodus forsteri. NCBI lineage: Eukaryota > Metazoa > Chordata > Ceratodontiformes > Ceratodontidae > Neoceratodus > Neoceratodus forsteri. The sequence continues at coordinate 657,531,488 of CM057456.1, forward strand.
CAGCCAATCAGATGCCTCCAAATAAAAAGCCCATTTTCTAAGAATCAATAAACTCTCTGATGTCATAGATAAAGACTTCAGAATACTAACGTATTTTAAAGAACTCAGAGGAAACAATGAAATTCTTAGCTTTCACTTTATTTTTTACTCACAGTTAAGGGAAGCCTTGAGCCACATTTCTTAGTGTGAACTACACCCTTCCTGATTTCCCTGACTGGTTCCAGTTTATCAAATTAGCTAACTTAAGGAAAGGAGGCAGTCTCCTTTACAAAATACTTTCCTAACTCAAAGAGCATTTGACCATGTCTGCTAAAAATAAATGGGAACAGGAACTTAATATTTCCTTTTCTCTAGAGAAGTGGGAAACAGCGTTGAAAAATGTCAAGAATGCAAACAGAGAAATACAAGGGAGGTTAATTCAGTACAAAATCCTTCACTACTATTATTATGCTCTGCTCAAGCTAGAAAATATGGGATTCCTACTGGGAGGAAATTGCTGGAGGTGTAACTCACCATACACGGATCTCTCTCACATGCTCTGGTACTGCCCTGTAATCGAAACTATAGTGGAATGCAACACCTGATGTTTGCACTGCAATCACAAAACAAAAATTCCCCCACCCCTCAACCAGCTATGTTTTTAGGCATAATTCCAGTCAGTTCACAATTGCATAACCACCAAACTAGGGAGATACTAGCTGCTTTATTGGGCACCAAAAGGTTAATCCTTTGAAACTAGAAATCAGGTGCACCCCCCTCTCTGGTAGATTAGTATAACTATATGAGTACTACAACCAATAATAATGGAATTAAGTATAAGCTGTTAGGTAAACTTTAGTTGTTTACTTCAATCTGGAGTCCTTTCTTGAAAATTCTGAATAAGTAATCTTATGTTATTAACACCCTGTAAGCCTCTACTTACCTGTCTATGCAAGTTGTATCATCCTGTTAACAATATTACATTTTCTCATGAATTAATGATAGGATAAGATGACTTTACTAGTACTGTATATAGTGATACTTTCACTATATTTGACTATTGATATGATTTGTGTTATTGTATTACCTGCTTGTGTAAGTTATGTAATGCTCTGCCTATTAAATTAGTACAAAATTTCTACTGAAGGGACTTATTGCTGGTACTCACCATCCTCATGGACAAGTCTTTTGAATCTATGCATAGGTGTGACATGTCACACCTGTCATGGAAGGCAGCCTTCTTGGTGGCCGTCATGTCAGATAGGAGGATTAGTGAGCTCCAGGCACTGTCAATGGAGCCTCCTTATTTGCTTTTCCACAGGGGCAAGGTAGCTGCCCCCAAGTCCCTCCCAAAGATTGTTTCAGAGTTCCACCTTAACCAGGGGATGAACCTTCCAGTCTACTTTATGAACCCATCTTCAGAGGCCAAAAGCAGGCTCCTTTAATGGACCTGCATCAGGTACTCTCCTATTATATGAAGCACGTGGTTGGAGTTTGGGGTGAGGCTCACAAGCTCTTTGTAACATAAGCTGTAGCTGTGTCTAGCAGACTGGCAGCTAAGAGGTTGGCAGGTGGAGCAAATCCTGCATCAACTTCTCTTATAGGTTGACTGATAGGGAGCTTTCCATAGGGCTCAGGGCTCATTACACCAGACATGCCATTGCCTTGGTGACTGCTTTTAGGGACACCCCTGTTCAGGAGATCTGCAGGGCTGTAACCTGGAATTCAGCACACAACTTCATCTCCCATTACAGCATCAACCTAGAGTCTCACTGGGATGCTGCATTTGCGACCTTGGCTCTCTAGTTTCTGTTTGCCAATTAGGGGTGTGTGTCTTGCCCCCTCATCCCAGAGAACTTCTGGAAGTCTGCCATCATGTGGATAAATGAACCATATCCACATCCACATCTCTAGAAACATAGGTTACTCACCTGTAACTGTAGTTCTAGGAGTGGTATATGTTTTACATCCACACCACCCACTCAGTCTCCCGTGGCAAGTGGCACACGAATCAATGCTTCCAGCGTGTAAGATCTGACATCAAGAGATGGAGCCAAGGGATATACCACCTGGTGGTGGGAGGAGCTTTGCTTAAAGATGTTTCAATGAATCAGCTCTTAAGGAAGAACTGCCATTGTGTGGATGTGAACCATATTCCACTCCTATAACTATGGTTACAGGTGAGTAACCTATTTATATTGCTGTTGTACAAGAATAGCGATAGTGACATTTCCAGGCAAATTCTTTCCATTGACTGGATGATGTTATTTTTAAAGCTGGGACTGTGGATTTCAACCAAGAGGTGTCAGCAATCCCCGAGTGCAAATCCTGGTTCCAAGCATCAAGTATGGATTGAGTAGAATGACTAGGTGGTCTTGCAAACAGCAATAGAAGTTACCTATAAGATGGGTCCACGTGGAGCCTTGCAGCACCCCAAGGAGCAGTTGCAGGAGTAATGGACCCTGGTCAGACAGCTGGGTACTGCCTGGTGACTTACACAACATGTGTGTGCTTATCTGAAGGTACCAGAAATGCTCCCAAACTGTCGGGAAACAGCTCCGTTGTAATCCTTCAAAGAGGACAATCCCCTGAGAAGTCAAAAACTGGTAGACATAGGAGACACCAACTTCGTACCATCTCTGGAAGGTATTTATTTATTTATTTTAGTTTAGTTTTTGTTGACTGAGAAAGGAGGACTAGACACTTCTGTCTATTTTAGCCTTGTTCCGGAGGAGGGGGATACAGATGGATGCCAACTGACATTGAACCAAAGTAAGCTGTTGGTGGTATTTTTAGTGAATGGGGGAATTTAGCCAGGACACCGGGGAAATTCCCCAACTCACCTGTGGGTGGACAGCCATCCTGCTGTGAGATGGCCACTCTGGAGGAGTCATCAAAGGAGAAGGATGTGAGTCCAGTGGCAAGGGAGGCCTCACGACTGGTCGAGAAACAAAGTATGGAAAGTTTGTTGTTTGTGGCGGATAATGAAGGTGATGAGGTCTATTATGAAGCAAATTCAGTTTTGGAGCAATTGTCATTTGTGGAACAAGATATGACAATCAGAGTTTCAAAAGAAATGACTGGCTTCCCAGTCGGGGAAAGTGGGCAGACGGAAAGTAATACAGCGGCAGTGCCCGGCTCTTTACAAAGAGTTACGTCATTGCCTGTTTCAGCTGAGCGGCCTGACAAGGCGCCCGCAGGTGTTGACAGGAGGAATGAAGACATGGAAGGCTCGGCAATGGAGTTAAAGGAGGGTGAGTGCTCTCAGAACAATATCTTTCTCCTAGCTGGCAGTTTTGCCACTGATAGAAGCAAGTGCCGAGAGCCGTGTAACTTGACTGTTTCAGACGCTTCTCTTGAACATGTATCTGGTCGTCCAGAAGGACTCTCATGCCCCTCTCGGGTTGCGGTGCACAAAAGAACTGATTCTCTTTATCAAAAAGCTGCTACCCTTACTAAAGAGTCAGGGTTTGTGTTTGCTCCGCTGCCGACGGCAGATCTTGCAATTATTGAGCCTTCTTTAATACAATATCAAACACGAGCTACTAATGAAAGAGGGGTCACAGAATTTTGTTTTTCGAAGCCTTCAAACCCTAAACCCCTGGTTTTATCTACAAAAGGGGAGAAATCTTTAATACCGGAGTACACTCAGTCAAAGGCAAGTGGCATAATTTCAGAGGCTGACTTAAACTCCCAGGGGATTGGGGAATCTCTGTTACATGATGATTCCTGGACCCCACAGAAAGTGCTGCAGGGTGCTGGATGGTAGAAAGGGCCTACAGGGGTTTGGTCTCCAGACTTGGCTTGGGATTCTCCATTGGATTTACAATCAGCCTCCTCTGAGTGGCAGTCTAAAACAGAACTTAATGTTATTCAAAATGATTACAAGGGGAATCTGGCTGTGGGGACTGCTGTTATGTCTACTCAATCGACTGAACTTAAGCCTAAAGCTCCTTCAGTTATGGTCAGTTCCTCTGAGGTGCAGGTTTCGGAAAAGAAGGGGAGTTTGGAGGTCTCAGGTCGTGCTAATAAACCCGTTATCTGAACTTTTTTCTAAATCTAAAAGGGAAGCTGCTTCCAGGAGAAATGCAGTAAGAATATGCCACAAAGGTGGATTGGAAACAAGACCTGATAGACATCATGTGGGGAAATGTTTAATTAAGGACTCTTTGAAGTTTTTACCAAGAGATGTATTTGCATTTATTAATATATCCGGGGAAGACAATTTTGATATTAGCTTTCGATCAGCTCACAATTTAGACCTTTTTTGGGAACACTATGGTCAAGTAAAATTTTCTCCCATATAGACCCCCTTCTTGGTAATTCCACTCACTAAACCTTTAATAAAAAATGTCATGTTTATGTTTAGAAACAAGGGGGTCCATGTGGAAGATATCACCTACTGGCTATCCCAAAAATGTGAGGTTCAAAGCAACCCAGAACCAATCTTGGACTCAGAGCAGTTTTGGACGGGGGGTGGAAATATAAGTAAAGCTTAGACAGTCTGACACAGGGATTGAACACATTCCTAATGCTTTTTTGTTGGGGAGGGACCATGGAGTCTGCTTCTATAGTGGCCAGCCCAGGGCATGTTACAAGTGTGGGGCTAAAAATCAACTTTCTAGTGTATGTGACCAGCCTAGATGCGATAATTGTGGCAAAGTTGGCCATATAACTATGCAATGTGCTAATCACACAAAGTGTGATTTGTGTGAGTATATTGGCCACGCCTTCAGAGAATGTCCATGGGCTGCTAGGAACAAAACCTCATGTTGCAGTCCTGATTTAATTATTCAACAAGCCCAAGAAACAGTTTCTACAAAAGAGGGGCCCCAGGTAGTTGGGACATCTCCCCTTTTTTCGGGAGGAACCAAATACATCTGTTTCCACTATAGCCCCCCCCCCCGGCCATTTTAACTCCCTTCTGGAATTCCTGAAAATATTGTCCCAACTGATTCTGAAGTGGTAAACCTTTTGGAACCAGTTTGCTACAGTGATCCCATAGGTTCAGAGAGTATTAGAATTGACAGGGAAGAAGTATCTCCCCTCTCTCCAAGACGGTCTAGTAGGCATGTGAAGGCTGTAGTTGTACCAAAGAGTGAGTCTATCGAATCTCCTAAGTCCTACACTGCCTTGTTTACCTCTTGGGGAGATTCAGAAATGGATGTTGGGGATTCGGATTCTCAAAGATCCATACAAGGCAATATAGGCACCCCTGTAGAAGAATATAAGGAGAAAAGGAAAAAACGGAGTAAAAAATAGGTTCTTTTCTTTTCCTGTTGGACTTAAATGGCTGGTTTTCTTTGGGGTTCTTTGCATACGCATAGCTTACTAAGTTCTGTTAAAAGACGAGCTGTATTGCAGCTCCTGAGGGACCAGTACATAGGTGTTAGTTTTCTTCTAGAAACCTGGATGTTTCCCCAAGAACAAGTAGCTTCTTTTCAAAGGGATTGGCCATGGGGGCCATCTTATTGGTCTTTTGGCAGGGACAGGGCAGATGGGATAGGGATATTATTTAATTTGTTTCATTTTGTTTTACATAAACTAGTGGATTTAATTCCTGGGAGGCTACTAATCATTGATGGTCTATGGCATTCTAGACCTTGTCGATTTATTAATATATATAATCCTCAGATGAAGGCCCTTAAATCAGACTATATGAAACTAATTCAGCCTTTTCTGATTTCCTCTCTTCATATTTTGTGGGATGGGGATTTTAATTGTAGTCTCAATACAAAGGGAGGTTCAAACAAAAAAATTTAATGCGACTCAGATTATCTGGCCAGCATTATTAAGACAGGGGATCTGGTAAATTGTAACAGTGCAGCCCAATTAAGATCTAACTTTACGTTTTCTAAAGGGAAAATTGGCTCCACGATTGATTATTTGTTTCTTTCTAAAAATGTTCAAATAGGAAAGTTTAAGTTGATCCCTGTAGAATTTTCAGATCACTTATTAGTCCAGGTAGAAATTGGATCTGCTCCATTAGTTAAGAAACCAGCTACCAGATGGAAGTTAAATACCTCTATCCTTAATGAGGGGGTAGTACGAAATTCTATTTCCCTTATATTACAAGCTAGATTATCAGTTGACTTTCTTTATTCTGACTTAGGCCTGTGGTGGTTAGAAACAAAGAAAGATTGTTGCGATTGGTTTCAAAAATATGGCTTCCGAAAAAGGAATTCTGATTTTCTGTCCTATTTACGATTAAGGTCCCACTTACAGTACTTGATTTCTTTAGGAAACACATCCAGGTATGACTATTCGGCCCAAATTGATAATATTAAAAATCAAATGAAATTGTTTCAGTATAAGAGATCTCAGACCTTTCAAGCTATCTTAATAAATCATTTGGCTAAAACAGTAATTGGGGACCCTTTTGAATTATGCAAAACACTTAAAGACCTGACGTCCTTAGACCATTTAATGCAGAATCAGATTAAGGTGGAGGATGAAAATAGGATTAACTCCATGTTAAGGGACCATTTTGATAATCTAAAACCAAAGACTGAGCCTTCAGTTTCTGAGATTGCTAATTATTTGGGTGTGCCTCCTGATCTGCTGGTTCCCCATGATATTTAACAATTGGCAGAACCTTTTTCTTGTAAAGAAATAGGATTGGTGATTAATAAATTAAGGGATAATATTACTCTGAGTTTAGATGGTCTTTCTAATATTTTTTATAAGACTTTTCAAGCAGAAATTACAGCATGTTTACTTTTAGTTTTTCGTTTTTTTATGTCCAGAATATGGATTCCACCTTCTTTTTCAGATGGATTATTGATTTATATTTTTAAATCAGGGGACGGGGGGGGTATCAAAAATTGGAGGCCTATTACTATTTTAAATTCTGATGACAAAATGTTTGCTTCTTTGTTAAATAACAGATTACAACTCATTGCAAATAAAGTCATCTCTCCTTTACAATATTGTGGAATACCTCATAGGCGAATTCAATCTGCTCTAACAATAATTAGAGACATAATAGAGGTTTTATCCCTAGAAGGAAAATTGGGATATGTGTTATCCACTGACTTAGAGAAAGTCTTTGGTAGGGTTAATCAGGTTTTTCTATTTCAAGTATTGGGATTTTTAGGGATTCCTGTGTCATTTGTAGGGATTATAAGAGCTCTTTATAAATCAGCTACAGTATATCCAGTGATTAAAGGGAAAATAACTAAAGGTATATTAATGAACACAGGGGTTCGCCAGGGGTGCCCACTGAGCCCCTTACTGTATATTTTTTCATTAGAACCTTTACTACGGGCTCTCACTATCCCTCCTAGATGGGAAGGACTTCAAAAGCCATTATCCAATAATCAACTGTTAGTACAGGCTTTTGCAGATGATGTCTGTCTTTTTTTTAATACTGTGGAGCAAATAGTGGAGTTTTTTTAAAGCATTTAATCTTTTTTTCTCACTATCCAATGCTAAGGTAAATTATAAGAAATCCAGGGGCTTATCGCTAGGGAGTGTTTCTCACACATTTGTTTATGAAAATGATAGAATTTTCTCCATTGCACCGTTATCTATTCTAGGTGTTTTATTTGGGCCCCAGAACATGTCAGTTGAGAATTGAGACTTGGTACTCAAAAAAGTAGAAGCTTAAATAGCCAGGTGGAGGCAGTTTAAATTCTCTAAACTCAAAAGAATCCAGATTCTTAAACAATTTATTTTTCCCTGTTTACAATATATTACTCAAATATTTCCTTTACCAGTACATTTGGAAGCTAGATTGTATAGTTGCTGTTTTCAACAATTATGGGGGAATAGATTGAACCCTGTCAGGCGATGTTATACTTATTTAGCTAAAGATAAGGGGGGACTAGGTATGATGGATCCAGTGGTTTTTTTGTCATATACTGTTTATCACGCATTATTTAAGATGTTTATTGTCTCAGTCGTGATGGTTATTGGATCAGGCAAGCCCTAGAGAGGTATATGAAAGCATGGATTAATTATGCTCCTAAAATTGCTCCACATATTTATTTTCCAGCATATTTCAGACCAACAGCTCAGAAGTTGTATAAATGGCAAATGTCAAAAGACCAAATTACTTCCAATGTCACAAAACCTCTTTATAAGTCTATAATGTCTCGGGTTTATCCAAAAGACCCTTGTTTCAAGAATTGCCCCTCAGTCAGTAATGAAAATATCTTAATCCAACTAAATAACCCCAGACTTCCTGTATATATGTAGGAAATTCAGTGGCTTATAATGTATGGCCGTTTGAACGTAAGGGGAACAGCTAAATATAAAGCTAGAGAAGAGAGGAACTGCCCTTTTCCAGGATGTGTCAACCAGGAAGAAACAATGGAGCATTTTTTTCTGAACTATTCATTTCCTAAATCAATGTGGAAATATGCTGCAAATAGATGGAATATGTCTTGGCTGTTATTTCTGGATTATGAAACTTTCATTATTGGGGTGGTGTAACCTCGTCTAAGAAGTTATGACAAACATACTTTGTTGATTTTTTTTGCATGTTTAAGATTTTGTTTATGGCAATTAAGATGTCAATGGGTTATTTATCAGAAATGGAGTACGGCAGAAGGGTATTGTTGTTATGTAAGTAATGAATTATCGAAAGTTTATTTAAAAGACAAACAATTGTATAATGTAGCTAAAGTCACACTCTGGTGGAAAGGTCTTTCCCATATCATTAAATATAAATAGTTAATTTATTGATGTCCCCTTCTGGGGGAGACCTTGTGAGAATGCTACTGCTTTGGTTTGTGGGATTTCCTTTTTGGGGGGGATTTGATTGTCTTACTTGTTTATCAAGTGGTTTTCTTTTTCTCATATGTTAATTATGTGATTTATTTGTATGCACTACTGTAAATAAAAACACCCCTACTCTACAGCAGGGGGACCCTTTGGCTATCTGGTTACTTACCAAGATGGCTACTGTCCCGGACCCTGGTGGAGGTGGTGGAGATGCTGCTCTCTGTCCCCAGATTCTTGTTCCTGATTTTCAGCCTGATATTCAACCTACTGTCTGCAGAAATAGTTGTTCTGACTCTGTGCCTAACTTGGACTTCTCATCTGAGGTACTCCAGTCTCCTACTGCTGCTCTTGCTTTGGATTTAGAACAGTTTCTTTTGGATCACCCTCCAGTCAACACTTCAGGGGCCTATGCTACTCCCTTATCCCCACTGCATTTGTGCCTACTCTTGTCACCAGCATCGCTCCCTACTATGGTGCTTTGTACAAGAAGAAGATGCACTACTTGCTAACCTGCCACCTGTTTCTGCTCAGTCTTCTCTTCTGACTGCACTACCTTCTGCTGCCTCACACAATTTGGGTACTGTTCCTACCTGTTCTGCCTTGTCTGCTCTGGATCCATTCACTCCAGAGACTGTCCATGGACCTACTTCCTCTCCTGATTCTTTCTGGTCCCCGGCGTCTGCTCTCTGAGCCGCAGGCTGGACTCAGCAGCTTCCTGGTGCACCGTGGACTTCTCCTCATGCAGTCAGTGCCTGGGATATTATACAGAACAACTCGGCTCCTGTTTTGTCCACTGCTGCTAGCCCTATGCCTGTCTCGTCTCCTCTGTTGGAGTCGCACCATGATTCTTTGTCTCCCTCCTGGGTCTCTACAGTTGGCCAACCACTGATTCCTTCTCCGGACACTAAGCTCATTCAGGATTTCACTTCAGCTCAGAAACCTTCCATTTCAGTGCACTCCTCCTTGGACGATGATATCCAGTAAAGCACGCATGACTCTGCCCTGATTTCTCTACCTGCAGGTGCATCTTTGCCAGATCTTTCCTTTTGCCTTAGTGACCTTTTTCAGAATTTGGGTGCAGCAGCTCAACACAGGAATGCTGTTCGTTTGAAGTTTTTGGGTGATCTTTCTACTGCACCTGATAGAAAAACGATATTACATTCTATGCTGCGAGACTCTCTGGGTATTTCAGCTAGTGAACTGTTTGCCTTTATTCCTGTTGGGGGGAGTCTTTACATGATCTAAGTTTTAAGAATGTGTATACTTTGGAAAGATTTTGGACCAAATATGAAATGGTGAAGTCTGAGCCTTTATGGATCCCATTTATGCTCATTCCCCTTACTAAACCTACAGTGCGGTAAAAATTATTACTCTTCTTTTTCATAATGAGGGGGTGAGCATAGCAGATGTCCAGTACTGGCTTAAGCAGCGCTGCGACATTCCTGAGGCTCCTCATCCTATTTTGGATGAGGACCTCGTCTGGACAGGGGGTTGGAAGGTTAAGGTGCAATTAAGTCAGACACTTGTCTGGCCATTTTTATACTGGTAGGGACAGTAGTTTATGCTTTTACCCTGATCAGCCCCACACTTGCCATAAATGCGGTGCCCAGACACACCTCAGTCATACATGCGACAAGCCACGGTGCTCTCTTATCTTAGCCTACGGTCATGTTAGGCTTGGCTGCCCTGACCCACAGAAATGTAATCTCTGTGACGAGTCAGGTCATACCTACCACCAGTGTCTGTGGGCTGACCATAATCAGCTAGATTGCTCACTTCAGGACCAGGTAGCCCTTAAATCTGACACTCAGTCTCAGGTACTTCATCAGCGTGAAGAGAAACACCAGGAAGTGGTGCTCCCATCCCCTTCGAGTGATGTTATCCTGACTTCTCCTCCTCCTGAGATTCGGGTAGATGGTCTAATACTGCAGAATCACATCCCTCCCTATGAGGACTCAGCCCCGGAGGTTGTTACCCCCTCTGACCCCATGCCTCCCTTTCCCCCTCTGGACCAGGACCCCTTCACGGATGTTTCTCAGGGCATGTGGGGTAAGTCTAAAGGCAAGCGGAAGGCTCCCAGTCCTCCTCCCAGACAGTCCATTCTGACCAGAAATTATCAGGCCTTGACTAAATGGAAGCAGTGGAGTGACATAATGGATGTGGAAAATGATTCTGAGTCCTCTCAGGCCTCTTCTCTCCATATGGACTACTCCTCTGATTCCCAGCAAGATCCACCCCCCTCTAGATCTGCTACCAGGCAGAAATCTGCGGTTACTTAACTCACTCCTGTTTAGTTTTTCCTCTTTTTTTCCGGGGTTTTTTTTCGCCTTCTCCATTTTTCTTATGCCTGTGGGTATGAGCCTCCACTGCTTCACACTTAATGTGTGCAGCATGAAATCCCATAGGAAACTTCTTACCTCCCTGCAGTATCTTTTGGATCTCCCACATGATTTTTACTTGATCCAAGATACTAGGTTGAAGACTCGCTACGAGCTGTCCCGGGCTTCTGCCGGATGGACCAAAGGCCCTTCCTATTGGTCCTCTGGTGAGAATAAATGTGATGGCTTGGGTATTTTATTTTCTGGATTTGATTGCACTGTTACGAGACTGGTTGATATTGTCCCTGGCCGTGCCTTACTGCTTGACTGCACTTTCCATCGCCTAAAGCTCCGGATTCTGAATGTTTATGCACCTCAAACTATCACTGTTCGTTCAGACTTGTTTTGGTTATTACAACCTTATTTACACACCTTCTGCCATCTTTACATGAGGGGGATTTCAATTGCGGTCTTACCCTGGCAGACGGGGGGGGCTCCACTCAGAAGCTTTTCGGAGATTCTACTGCATTGTGAACTATTCTCCAGACCACTTCTCTTAAGGATGGCTACTGTGAGGTACATCCCAAAGAAGTGAAAACCTATCGTAGAGACCTTCTGGCCATGCATATTGATTTTTCTCCCTTTCCCAGAATGTTCTGGTTCACCAGGCTAAAGTTATTCCTTGTGAAACCTCAGATCACATGGCTATTTCATTGCTATGCTCTCCTTCCACAGCTTCCCATCGGCGGGTAGTTTCACCATGGTGGAAGTTGAATAGCTCATTGTTGTCTGATGGCTGCATTGTTCGGGATTGTCTATAACTTTTGTTGGCCTGCATTTTGGTTTTAGATGCTTATGCCTCCCCCTTACATTGATGGGAGGACACTAAATTGGATCTCAAATGTTTCTTTCTTAGGCATTCTAGGAGGAAATCGGCCTCCTCTTATCATCAGTATTTGCTTTTGAGGCGGCATCTACAGGATACTATCTCCAGGGCATGTGAGTCTGGTCATGAGTACTCCCACCTTATTGCTTCTCTGAAGACTCAGATGGAAGTGCATCAGTATGATAGGGCTTGCACCTTGCGTCTTGAGGCTTCTTGCGGCACCCGTTCTTCTAAGGCCTCTTTTGATGTCTATAAGCATTGTTCTGACAGGGTGACAACCATGCATATTGACTGTCTTATTGACCCTGACTCTTCGATAGTCTATGATACTATGACCTCGCTCCAGCACAAGGTTTTTTCCCACCTAGACAGTGTCTTTGGGACTCCTACAGTGACCTCGCCAGCAGTTGCTTCTTTTTTTGATTTTCAGCTTCCTTCTCCCCCTCCAGATCTCTGCACCCGGTTGACTGTCCCAGTTTCCTTGTTAGAGGTGCAGACAGCCATCAAGAAGCAGAAACGGTGTAGTTCTCCAGGCAGGATGGCCTTACGGCAGAACTTTATCACACATTTTCTGATCTTTTTTCTCCTATCCTTGCCATGCTTTTTAATACTAATTTTTCAGATGACATCATGTTCCTCTTATTTAAGAAAGGGGATAGGATGGATATTCAGAATTGGAGACCTTTGAGCCTCTTGAACGTGGACTATAAGATGTTTGCATCTGTCCTGCTCCACCGGCTCATTCCTGTTGCATCTCATGTTATTTCTGAAGTTCAGACTTGTGCTATTCCTCATCGCTCTATTGTTTCAAATCTTTCTCTTCTAAGAGATATCTCTGCCTTCAGCTCCTCTTCTTCTCCTCCCTTGCTTCTCCTTTCTCTGGACCAGGAGAATGCGTTTGATAGGGTGAACCATGACTACCTCTTTCACGTCCTCTCTCACTATGGTATTCCACAACATTTTATCCAATGGATTAGATTACTATATTCTGCTGGTTGGATCCAGCCTTATGTGAATGGCACCCCTTGTCCCTCCTTTTTGAGTCAGATCAGCGTTCGTCAAGGCTGCCCTTTAAGTCCTCTTCTTTGCATTTTTCATATTGATCCTGTGCTTCACAGAATTGTACACCATCCTTCTATCCCTCATCTCTCTTTTTCTTCTGAGTCCCCGATTCCTACGGTGTTGGCTCATGAGGATGACCTCAGTATTCTCACCACTCCTCAACTTCAGGAGACGGATTTACTCAGGAGACAGATTTACTCCTCCTTCTTACGGACTTTGAACAAGTGTCCAGTTCTAAGTTAAATTATGGTAAAAGCTCAGCTTTGTACCTCCTGATGTTGCCACCCCCTGTTTCTCCTCACCATATTGCTGGGGTACCTTTGCACTTCACCCCAATCAGGGTTTTAGGACTGACTTTTGGTACCACTGATGATGCCCTCGCCACTTAGACTGTTGTTCTGGACAAGGCTTTCCACATGGTTGCTTCCTGGAAGGGTCATACTATCACAAAACGGAAGTGGGTTTTGCTGCTGAAAACTTTTGTTCTTCCCTTGTTTCTTCATTTAGCATCAGTTTTCCCCATTCCTTTCTCCTTGGAAGCCTGTTTATATATTGTTTTCTTTCAGGGATTCTGGGGTAGCCGTTTGAATCTGGTTAAGCAGAATTACACGTATCCTGATTATTGCCATGGTGGAGTAGGGATGTTGAACCCTTTGGTATTTTTTCACTATTTGTTTCTCAAATTCACTATTCCTTACTTATTGCATACCCCGCCGGTCTTTTGGTTGTATCTTCTCCATCATCGGGTTGCTCCATTGTGCATGGCTTGGTGTCTTCCTCCTATGGAGATTCCTCAAAATTTTTGAAAATGTAATCTCCCCCATTATATCATCCCCACCTTTTTAAAGATTCATCAGTGGTCTGTAAATCCTACAATGATTCTTTCTTCCTCAAGGAAGCATTTATATCAGTCTATTTTGGGGTCATCCTTTCTGGACCTTCCGGTGTTGTGGAATTCCCTTGATACTATTTTGGACTCCTCCTGTGTTTTTCACCAATTGACTGATCCCGTATTCCTCAGCGGGTTTGGGATGTTACCTGGTTATCATGTCATGGAAGGCTTGGTGTTCATGATAACCTGAAACATAAGGCTCAGGAGGAGAGAACTTGTCCTCGTGACTCGTGCCTTCCATTTCCTGAAACCAAGTTACATTTCTTTATTGGATGTCCCTATACACAACCAGCATGGAGCCTTCTCCTCCATAAGTGGAAGGAAAAGGCCCTTCCAACTCTTACGTATGATATTTTGATTTATGGCATTTATCCCCTGGGTCTGAGTCAGTATCATCCCAGTACTCTACGTTTGATTTTTTTCATTTTTGTCGTTACTATTTGTGGCAGGCCAGATGTTCATTTTTGCTGCAACAGAAAGTGTGTAGTCCTACTCAGACAGTCTCTCAGATTTTACAAGGTCTACACACTGTCTATTGTTCCTAGAAGACCTCAGTACCACCTGGGGTTTTCCGGCAATACTGGGATTTATGTTCATGGATTTTTTCCTAACTGTTAATTTTGTTTTTGTTATGTTGATTAATTGCTTTTTTATATATTTTTTTCTTGTTAGGTACTGAACTTGCTGTTCTTCACCTTTTTTTTTTTTTTAAGGTTTACTGTTTTATTTCTCTTATTTTATTTTTTATGTGTTATTCCTTTGTTTTTATACGACTTCGTTTCCTGTTTAAGGATTGTTTTCTTTCTTACATTTTTATGTATAATGTAATACTTCTTCTTGTTTTTGACTTCTCCTGTTATGATTTGTATGACTTAATGCACTGTTGTATGTTTTGTTTTGAAGTTTTTGAATAAAAAATTCCCCTACTCGGCAGTACGGGGAACCCTTGTCCGCCTATCCAAAATGGCAGATGGTCAGTCTGAGGATGGTGGAGCAGCAGACAGCAGGTCTGGATTTGTTCAGCATGATACAGAAGAAAGTCCAAAAGAAGATATTGGTACAACCTCTTCTACTTCCTCGAACAAAGAAATGCAGAGCAAAGATCATCACCAGGTACAAAACCCTTCTTTTTTTTTTTTTATTTTATTTAGTTTTTGTTGACCGGGTAAGTGCACTAGACAAATCCTGCCTATTTTCAGGCACGACCCGGGGGAGGGGGATAGAGATGAATGCCAACTGACCTTGAACCAGATTAAGCTGTTGGTGGTATATATATATTTTTTTTTTTAGTGAGTGAGGGAAATTTGGCCAGGACACCGGGGAAATTCCCCTACTCTTTGCCAGTAGGGGGACCCTTTCGACCATCGAAGGATGGCCGAGTCAGTAGTTGTCCTGCCACTGGAGGGGATGGATGTGTGACAGGTCGAGGGGACTGTCTCCTCTGCAGCTACGGCGCAGTTACTGTTGGATGTTACTGCTGAATCTATCTTGTTGGAACAACTCTTTGAGGCTGCCTGTTAGTCAGCTTTGCCGGTTTTGGATCGCTCGGGTGAATCTGTAATGCCCACTGTGGAGTCTATAATGCCTACTGAGGAGTCCTCTAATGTGGAATTAAGACAGCTTTTGTTGGTGGAAGAACAACAGTATTTACAGAAGAAGAAGGAACTTTTACAGCGTTTTCAAGTAAAAGGTTCGGTGACTACGGCTGAGGCTCCTGGACTTCTTGTTGACACTATCCAGTCGGTTGCTATGGTTACAGACCGAATGGAGGTTCCGACTGAACCGGGCATTGTCTTTCGTCATTCAGGCCAGGATCAAGCTGCTGCCACGGTATTTTCCTTTACTGCTGTGCCAGACAAACCTCGCATGGAGCGAGTTACTCGACATGGGTGTCCCAGCAAACTTCGCTGGGCTGACGTTCCTGTTGGGGACGGAGGTCCCTGGACTGTGGAAGATTCATTACGGGCTGCAGGCTGGGTGCGCTTCCCTGATACAGGATCATGGATCTCGGGCTTTGCACCCATTGGGATTCCCGGAGTTCAGCTTTCATCTTCTCCTTCTCCTAGTCCTTTATTGGAGTCTGTAAGTACTAATCCTGAGCCCATGGCTACTGTATTGACTGAGGGGGTTCCACACCCTGTTTCACCTAAACCCACTCATGAGCAGGATTCCTCTTCAGTAATAGACGATTTACAGCATTCTCCTCTTCACCTGCCCTCAGACTTTGAACTTTCTCAAACCCCAGTTTTACAACCGCTTGGTACTACAAGGGCTAGTTCTCCACAACGTGAGTTGGAGGCAGCTGCACTTAGTGATACTTCTGACTTCTCGGATATCCCTAAACATATTCCAGCTGAAGTTAGGAATGTTCCAATGGGCTCTCCTGGTGAAGACAAACAGCCCCCTCCTACTGCCCCTCCTAATACCTCTCGGCCTTATGCCTCCCTTTTTCATAATTCTGTTTCTTCGGCTAAATGCCATAATGCAGTTCACATCATATATAAAGGGGGTTTAGATGTTTTTCCTGACAGAGTTTATGTGGGTCGTACGTTATTGAAAGATAGTTTGAATTTTCATGTTTCTGAACTGTATGCTCTAATTCATGTATCAGGTGAGAATGTATTTGATGTCAGCTTTAAACTGGGCAGTGGCCTGGGCAAATTCTGGGCACGTTATCACCGAGAAAAGGCCACTCCTTTGTGGGCCCCTTTTGAGGTTCTTCCTCTTACAAGGCCTGCTCACAAAACCATCACAGTTCTCTTTCGAAATGAAGGAGTCAGTGTTACTGATTTACTGTTTTGGCTGAAACAGCATTGCACTGTGACTGGCCATCCAGAGGCTATATTTGACACTGAGGGAATCTGGACTGGAGGTTGGAAAATTAGGGTGCTTTTACATTCTGAAGGTGGGGGTCTCTGCCATCTCCCTAATAGTTTTTTTCTAGGTAGGGATCGAGGTGTCCTATTCTATCCTGGTCAACCTAGGACTTGTTATAAATGTGGACTCTCGGGACACATTAGTAGTGCTTGTGACCAGTTAAAATGTTCCCTATGTCACAAAACTTGTCATCTTAGTGATCAATGTTTTAACTCGGTTCATTGTGACCTTTGTGGGGAAGCAGGTCATGTTTACATGACTTGTCCTAAGGCAGCTCATAGGACATCCTCTTCTGCTGATGGAGATGAACAGCATCTCTTGGTTTCTTTAGCCCAAAGAAATTTTAATAAAGCTTCTAGTACACGGTTGGTGGAGGATGTTCCTTCTTCTAAGTTGTCTGTTTCCACAGCCCCAGATCTTCTCCCTCCCAAGGAATTTGTAGCTTGTCCTTTTCCAGTTTTACAGGAGACTTCCTTTCCTTCAGTAGTAGAAATTCCTGAACACTCCCCTGTTCTGCGAACGGCCTCAGTGCCCACATGTGTTTCTGAAGTTCTACCTGGCTGTATGCCCCCCTGTCCTGAAATCGAGGGCCCTCCTGCACGGAGACTATAAACCCGGAAACGGTCTACTGGGGCCCTACCTACCTACCTCTAAAATGCCCAAAACTTCACTTCAGGATTCCTCTAATAGATTTTTGTTTTTTTTGGATGCTGATCATTCTGATACTGATTCAGTCTGTGTCCTTTACTTAGCCATCAGGAAAGGGTACAGACTAAATCAATTTCTGCTCTTTATGACCAGCAGGGGGTGGTCCATAATGACCAAAGTAGTGTTTTACGTATCGCATCTGACTATGCTGCTTCTTTATTTTCTACATACCCAGGGCAGCATATAGATTTTTTTCCTTTTTTTAGTAAAATTCAGGTTCCACAGGCACCGCAAGACCAGCTTTTAGGCTTAATGGCTCCTTTCCAAGCTCAGGAAGTTGCTACTGCCATTCAATCCTTATCCAAAAGTAAAGCCCCTGGTCTAGATGGCCTTACTTCTGATCTTTACCATCTTTTACATGGTGACCTTCTGGATGAACTAACTTCAGTTTATAATACTATTTTGCAGACACAAACTGTCCCTTTTGACATGACTACAGGAATTCTTATTTTTCTTTTTAAAAACAAAGGTGATAAATTGGATTTAACTAATTGGAGGCCTATTAGCCTCTTGAATAACGATTTTAAAATTCTTTCCAAACCTTTGAACACAAGGTTGTTAACGGTGGCAAAGTTCTTGATTTCTCCGGCACAATCTTGTACTGTGCCTGGGAACTCGATTACAGATCAACTGCTTTTATTAAGGGATATATTTTTCCATGATTCTGTTTCACCACTAGATGGATATGTGCTTTCTCTAGACCAGAGGCAAGCTTTTGATAATGTGGCACATGTCTTCTTATGGCAAGCGCTATGTCATTATGGTATTCCAGCCACTTTTACAGCTTGGATCCAAGCCCTTTACCGTACTGCCACTGTCCGCCCCTGTATTAATGGATTTTTAGGCCTTCATGTTCCTATTAAAAAAGGTGTTCGACAAGGTTGTCCGATCAGTCCCCTTTTATATGTCTTTAGTATAGATCCATTGTTAAGGCTTCTCAATTCCACACCTGGTATTGCCCCAATACAGATATCTAATTTTATAGTTCCTTATACTGCCTTGGCCTATGCAGATGATGTAGTTCTTTTGGTAGGGAATACCCAGTCTGCTGAAATAGCGTTGACTCTTTGTACCACTTATGGTACTTTCTCAGGAACCAGTTTGAACTTATTAAAATGTACTGGGAAGCCTCTGGGTGGTCAGATTGTTCCTAAGGATCACATAGCTGGTCTCACCATATACTTTAGGTCCTTTAAGAATCTTAGGCATAGAGTTTGGGTCATCCCAAATGGATATTGCTAACTGGGACATGAAATTATTACTTGGATCACACATGGTTCAGAACTGGAATAGAGCTAAAATGAGTTATTGCAAACGTGTTTATTTGATACGAACCTACTTGGTACCTCTTTTTTTATTTCTTAGTTCTGTTTTTACTGTTCCCAAGACAAGAGAAGTTAAATTATATAGCTTATTTTTCCAGTCCTTCTGGGGCAGTCGTCTGAATCCCATCAAGAGAAATGTATTATATTTATCTCGCAGTCAAGGTGGACAACATATGATTAACCCTGTCTTGTTTTTTTCTGTCAGTTTTTTGTACACTAATTTGAAACCTTTATTTATTTCTCCTGATAAATACTGGTGTGGTCTTTTTATTCACACCATATCACCCTGGTTTGCGGTTTGGGATTTGGGTCAATTACATCGTATTAAAAAGGTAGCCACGTCTCCTATGTATCTACGGGAGGTCTTTGTTAAACTTAGGTCATGGGAGATCACTAGTGGACTTGTGATCTCAAAATCAAAAAAGCAGTTATATGCAATTGTTATGGAGAATCAATTTTGTGAATTGGATGTCTTCCCAAAATGTCCGGTGTCACATAAAGAAGCCTTATTAATCTCTCTGAATGAGAAAAGAATCCTGCAAAAATTTAAAGATCATCACTGGCTTAATTGTCATGAGAAATTGAATGTTAAGGTTAATCAGGATAAGGAGACAGTATAGCCCAGTGGTCTAAGGCTCTGAGCTGCAAATCTGGTGACATCCAGCAGACCAGACCTGGGTTTGAATCCCACAGCCTCCACTTGCATACTGTGTGACCCTGAGCAAGCCACTTAACCTCCTTGTGCTCCCAGGTCGCTCCTGTAAAAAAGCTTTCAGCTTAGTGTGCTATACCTGGTTAAACAACTAAATAAAAAAAAAAAATCAAAAGGGTGGAGGAACGTATTTGTTCTAGACCTCGGTGCATTACCCAACCTGAAACCCTTCTGCATTTATATTTTACTTGTACTTATATTGTTGATTTTTGGAAATTCTTATATGACAAGTCCAGTTTGTCTTTTTTTTTTACAGCTTACATATCCCTCACTTATGTATGGTAGTTATCCTCGTAGCTGGGATATTTGGGACAAAAGTACATTGACTGTAATTTTTACTATTATCAAATGGTTTATTTGGCATTCTAGATGTTTGTTCACTCTTCAACAGCATGAACTTTCTTATCATGATTTATATGGTAATATTTTCAAATCCATACAGGGTGTATATTTTTCTGAAGCTAAAAGTCACCGTAGGATCCATTTACTGACTCTTTGGCGGAATTTGCCCTGGATTACGGATAATGACTTTCCGATTACGTGAATACACTAGTCAAAACTTTTTTTTTTCCCTTTTCTTATGTTTCTTTGGTATGGTTCCTATGGGAACTAATTGTGATTTATTGATGTTGTGATTTTTGTTTTGTATTGTATGATTTCTTTAATAAAGTCTTCCCCTACTCTTTTCGAGAAGTGCCATGGGATCTTTAACATCCACCTGAACTACTACCAATCCAGGCAGATGGGACCTCGGTTTAACGTCTCATCTGAAAGACGGCACCTCAGAATGCAGCACCCCTCTCATGCTGCACTACAGTGTCAGTACTGGGATATTAACCCAAGTGCCAGATGTGGGAACTGAACCCACAGCCCTCTGATCTCCCAGCCTCAGAGGTGAGTGTGCTACCTACTGAGCCACTGACACTGCCTTTAATAAATACAGATGAGAGATCCACAGATGTTGCCATTCATGAAAACGCTGAGCATGGGTCTTCCATTCTCACCCAATTAACCTTGCTAAGGAATGCTCTTAAATCAAACAGAGTACCTGTTACAACTGTTAAATGAGGAAGAAAGCGCTGCTCGGCTTATGGACAACATTTCTTCTGATTGCGAGCCCTGCTCAACTTTGTTATCAGTTCCATCCCGGTTCTCATCAGTAAACCCAGAAAATCCACCCAACGCACCAGAACCAGAGCAACGAACTGAAATTCCGCTTACCTCTTTAAGGAAGGGCCACCCAAAGGACTCACAGCAATGCTGAAGCAAATGGATACCCGAAGCAGCATTGCGAGCTGCCAGATGGCAACGGGATACAGAACAAAATGGATAGACATCCCTTCATCCCATTACAGCAGAGGAGACAAGGCTTTCTTGTGCTTCAGAGATGAATAACGCATGTTCCGTTCACTGTACCCAAAGCAAGGTTTCCATAGAGAAAGACTCCGTAAACTTGCTGGACAACTCCCTTGCACATACGGGGTACTCTGACACAGCTGCAGTTCTCAATAACGCTGTCCTGGGACAAGAAGAGGAGCCAGCTCAGCGAGAGGTGACAGAGGAGCCTAAAAGACTATTCATGGCTGATCTTTTTAAAAGTACAGGTGAACCCGCTCAGCGGCGGAATGCTGTGAGGCTTAAATTCACTGGTAATACTGAAGTTGCACCAGACAGAAAAATGCTGTTACATAAGATGTTAGAGGAGGGCATGGGGATTCAGCCCAATGAGTTATTTGCTGTTATTCATGTTGGAGTGAACCTATATATGATATAAGCTTTAAAACAAGCCAGACGGTAGAAAGATTTTGGGCAATGTATCCACAGGTTTCTAATTCTAACTTGTGGCATTCTTTCTTCCCAATTCCTTTAACAAAACTGACAATAAAGACAGTTACTTTATTGTTTAGAAATGAGGGGGTAAACATTTCAGATGTTTAGTATTGGCTAAGGCAGCGCTGCACTATTCTAGAAGCCCCTGCCCCCATCCTGGATGAGGATCTTGTATGGACAGGGAATTGGAAAATAAAAGTACAGCTAAAAAACACAGAATAAGGCATTTTACATCTCCCAGGGAGCTTCTTTATTGGAAGAGACAGGGGCTTGTGTTTTTACCAGGGGCAGCCTAGAACTTGCCACAAATGTGGTGCACGCACACGCCTTAGCTCGGTGTGTGACAAGCCCCAGTGTAATCTTTGCCTTGAATACAGCCATGTCAGCCTAGGTTGCCCTAACCCCCTCAAGTGCAATCTCTGTGAGGAAGAAGGCCATTCTTACCAGGGTCGCCCTTGGGCTGAAAGGAACAGATTAGACAGAGCCCAACAGGACCCAGTACACTTGCTAGAAAAATGTCAAGCTCAAGAGGCCAAAAGGAAATCTAGGTATCAGGTTCCCCAAGAGACAGTAATCCCTCAGCCTCTTTCAACCCTGCCCTCCACTAGCATTGTGGTCCATGAGTCATCTTCCAGGAAGAATGAGCAGTTTCAGGATGAGGCCTCAAACACAGGCCTTGAGGACATGGAAACAACAGATATGTTACCCCCCCCCAGCGCCATCTCAGTTCACCCCAGTAGATCCTAAGAAAAAAAGAAGTAAAAGAAAGGCAGAGAAAACGCCTCCCAAAATTTCAACAATTGTGACTAGAAATAAGTTCCAGGCCTTAGCAAAAAGACACCAGTGGGGGGATATGGTAGAGGAAGATGGTGACTCTGGTTCCTTCTCATCTGCAAAAACAGAGTCATTTCTGGACCTGCAAACTTCCCTTATGCTCAAACAAAAGGATTCTTACCATAAGAAAGTCCCTTGAAGAATTCCCACTTAGGTAACTAAGGGAGGGAGGCAACAGCTCTCTACGCTTACTCTAAATATCTGTAGCATTAAAAATTATAGAAAACAAATGACAACCTTTCAAATTGTGAAAGAGCTTCCTAATAACATCATATTCTTATAGGACACTAGACTTAAAACAACTTATGAAGTGAATCAGGCTAAGAACTCCTGGAATATAGTCCCATCCTTTTTGTCTCAAGGCCTGGATACATGTGACGGGGTAGGGATTCTACTGCGAGGTTTTATATTTATAGTTCACAAGGTGCTAGATATTTACCCAGGTAGAGCGTTGCTGCTGGATGGTTGTTTAGGAGCACTGACCTTCCGATTAATAAACACATATGCACCACAAGGTATTGCAGCACGTTCAGAACTCTTCAAACTAATCCAGCCCTACCTACATACAAATAAACACATAATTACACCCTAAAAACACCCTACCAGGACTAACCCCAAGAGAGGCTCCAGTACCCTGCTTGATGTGGTACTCACCAACCGCCCTAATCGGATCCCCAATGTACAAGTCCTCCCAGACTCTCTCAGCGATCACTCCCCCATTCTATTCCACTGGTCATCCTCAGTCCCCAAACCCATAGCACAGTCCACATGCTGGCGGCGTCTAATACCTGGTGGACTAATAAAACTTAAGGAACTTCTGTCCCAAATTGACTGGTCTCCTATACAGACAACTCCTGACATCGACACAGCTCTCTCCTTCTTTACCCAAACTTTTAATAATGCCTGTGATATCTTTGCCCCAATGTTGACCCACCGTTCTAAAAGGAAGAATGCCCCCTGGGTAACCCCAGCTTTGATCCACCAGCTCAAACATAGGGACAACCTATGGCACTATGCCATTGAGACTGGCCGGCCCAATGACAGGCGGTTATATGCTGCCGCCCAAAACAAGTGCCTTCGGGCCATCAGAAAGGCCAAGTCTGAGCATCATCGGTCCTCACTCACTGCCTCATGGGGAACCAGAACCTTCTGGGATAACATTAAACAGTTAAATGGGAGTGCACACTCCCCCACCCACCCAGATCAACATTAATGGTGTGATCTCCTCAGACCCAGCCCTCATAGCCAACCACCTCAACACCTCATTCACTGACCTTAGCCCTATCCTCCCTACAAATTTTTTTGACCCTCCTCCCCCAGCACCTGCCGTAAATCTTTCTCGCCCTTATTTTCTCCTCCACCATGTTTCTGCCCATGAACTTAGGCCGCACCTTGTCACTGCCCTCAAGAGTAATAGTACAGGCAGTGACACCCTGGATCCGTGTATCCTACGGCTGGTCTTAGACACAGTCCTTACCCCAATCACATGCCTCATCAACCACTCTCTTTGCCTGGGGAAGGTTCCAACTGCCTGGAAAGTCGCAACTGTCACCCCTATCTTTAAAGGTGGTGATAGGACTGTGGCTGGAAATGATCGACCGATCTCCATTCTCTCTCCTCTCTCCAAAGCCTTGGAAAAAGTGGTGGCCTCTCAAATCTCTGACTACCTCTCCACCTACAATGTCCTTTGTCCTGAGCAGCATGGCTTCCGAGCGGGCCACAGTACCAACAGAGCCCTCCTAGAGTTCTCCAACTTTCTCCACTCCTCCTTAGACAATGGTTCTCTGGCTGGTGCTGTCTTCATTGACCTCTCGAAAGCTTTCGACACTGTCTCCAACCCCCTCCTTCTTGATGCCCTTATTCTCTCTGGTTTTGCTGCTGGGCCTATCTCCTGGTGCACCAGTTATCTGTCTGACCGCTCACAGCATGTAAAAATTAATGGAACCTACTCAGACATCTGTCCCATCCTTTCTGGGGTTCCCCAGGGCTCCATTCTGGGCCCCTTACTATTCTCCCTTTACCTTAACACCCTTCCACACTCTTGCTCGGGGAACATTCTATTGTACGCTGATGATGCAGTCATCTTTGCCTCAAGTCGTAATCCTATTGCCCTCCAGGACTCGCTGCAGAAGTCCTTCACTGAAGCCAAGGGCTGGTTCAAGGAACATAGATTGGTGATAAATCTTAAAAAAACAAAAACCATGTTCTTCACTCATCCCCAAAACAAGTCCTGCAACTTCAAACTCCTCATTCACTCTGGGTCCTCTTTCCCACTCAAACAAGTTTGCTCCTATAAATACCTAGGGATCCATTTTGACCCCTCCCTCTCCTTCCATGGACACATCGCTGCCCTAGCCACTGCCACTAATATCCGATTGGGCATCTTACATCAGTATAAACACTGCCTCCCCGGAGCCTCTTCAACTTCATGATCACCTCCTCTATCCTGTCCCTAGTGGACTATGGACTGCGGTGTATGGTGCTGCTGATCAGACCGCACTCCATAAAATTCCTTTTCTCTGAATAAGGCCTACAGTTAATTACTGGAGCACCTAGGCTGACACACACCTGTCTACTGTACGCTAAAGCGCTGGTACTTGATCTTGACGAGGCACCTCAAATATCTGACCTGTACCCCAACAAAAAGACCCTCCTTGGGCTATCCCCACCAGGATTGACCACCACCATACGCCGCTCATCCACTAGTTCATACTGGACCTCTGGGAAAACCTCTCTTGTTATCCCTAGAGCTAGGACCTCTCACGCCAAAGAGCCTTCAGCTTTAGGGCCCCTCCTGGTTCAACACACTGCCCCTCCATCTCCAAAGCTCCAACTATATCGTGCCTAAAATTTCCCCACGTAACCACCTTATTACCACCAGCAGCTGTAATTGCCACTAGTCAAAGCCGTACTCAATACTTAATGACAAAGCTTATTACTAAGCTGCTAAGGACAACATAACTCTGGTATTGTTTGCATCCATCCTACCTGTACCAGCTTGTTTGTATCTATGTCTTAATTTACTGTTATACTTATGTGTTGTACTGTTATACTGTGTATTTTCGTTTGTCTTACTGTGACAAGGTACCTTTGTAAATGAGCCTATGGCTCAAAGGTTTTCCAAACTGCTGTTTAAATAAAATAAAAAATAAAATAAAAAATAATTTTTGGAGGTGATTTGAATTGTCCACTCTCTTTAGCTGATAAGTGTGGATGCACTACTAAACTGTTTGGGGACACTAACTGTTTAAACTCCATTTTAAAAAACAGCAGATTTAAAGGATAGCTACATGGAAATACACAATATTAAGGCTAGAACCTTCTTAAAAGGTTTGCTAGCTACAAGGATCAACTACATTTTCTTATCAAAAAATCTCTTCACAGCACAAGCTCTTACCATCCCATGTGAAACCTCTGATCATTCGGCAGTTTCAGTGGTTTGTAATCTCCTCTCTAGGGCACCAGCTGGGAAAGATAGATTTTCTAGATGGAAGCTAAATAATCAACTCCTGACATTACCCAACACTGAAAGTTAAATATACTCCTTGATAACAGCAAGATATACAGTGTTAGAGGCCTTTGACTCTTTAGGAGAGTGGTGGGTAGATGTTAAAAAATGAATGTTAAAGCCTTTTTTATTCAGACTGCAGCAAAAGTAGCGAGATCAAAATACCTACATTATTTAAGATTAAGGGAAGAACTATTCTCTCTTATTTCTCGCTCATATGAGAATGATTTAGATCTGTCAGCTGAAATTCAGGAGGTCAAGTCTGAAATGATTAAAGTTCAATATAACAGAGCAGAATCTTTAAAAAAAGAGGCCCAGTTCAGTACTCAGGGCTCAAAACTATCACTTGATAGTTACTAAAGCTGTCAAAATAGAATTCAACATACAAATTTAGATCAAGTGATGGACCCAAACACTAGGGTGTGTTTTTTTGGATTTCAGTCACATACAGGACTTCGCACAAAAACATATTTTTAAGATGTTTGGAACTCCTTCTACTGCATTTTGGGATGATAGGTATCTCAAAGATATAGATGTTCCAGTTCTAGATCCAAGTCTAGCATCCAGTTTATCTGCACCAATTACTTTGGAAGAAACTCATAGAGCCATGTCTAAGTTAAAGAAAAATTCGGCCCCCTGTCCGGATGGCTTGAATGCAGAATTCTACATCACATTTTGCAAGTATTTAGTTCCCATTTTAACTGATGTTTTTTTCAGATATACTAGCATCACAAGTTCTCCCCAAAGATTTATTTCAGGCCCTGGTAATTTTACTGTATAAGAAAGGGGACAAATGTGACTTAAAAACTGGCATCCCATAAGTCTATTAAATATAGACTATAAAATATTGGCAATAATCATTTTAAACAGGTTGGCAATAGCAGCAGAAACAGTCATTTGCCCAGTACAATCTTGTGCATTACAAAAAAAGATCCATTTATCATAATCTTTCTTTTTTAAGAGAAATTATATCTCAAAAAAAGGATAGAGGCACACAATACCTAATTTTGGCCTTAGATCAAGAAAAGGCATTCGATAGGGTAGATCATCATTACTTATTTCAGGTTTTGAATATATATGGGATTCCGGACAAATTTATTCAGTGGGTGGCTTTAATGTATGCTTCATATTACATTATCCGTTATACAAAACGGGTCCTAGGACAGGCTTTTAAAGGCTTGAAAGGGGTATGCCAAGGGTGCCCCAGGAGTCCTCTTCTGTATATCTCTCAAATTGACCCTCAACTGAGGAAAATTTTAAATTCCAGAAATTTACCCAGCATTGATGTTAAAGGATATGGTCCATTACCAAACATCAGGGCATATGCAAATGATATATGTATTTGTTCCACACCGAACATGGATGATTCTGCACTCAAAAGGGAGATTTTAAGGTTTGAAAATATTTCAGGCACAAAATTAAACTTTGATAAAAGTAAGGGACTTCAATACCCTTATCTCTTAAATCAAGGTCTAGATCCTCCTGTTTATTTCACAAATAGTTCAATCTCCATAGAGCCAGTGCAAATCTTAGGCCTACAGTTTGGTAGCCAAGATGATGCCACTTTAAACTGGACTTCAACATTACAAAAAGCAGAGAAGGTATAGTGGCAGCTTGGAAAAACAAGACAATTTCTAAAAAGAAAGATGTGTCTTTATTATACTCCCTAGTGGCCCCCAGTCTTGCTCCGTGTTGCACATGTTTTCCCATTACCCCCTCCTTTAGAAGTGAAATTAATGGATATCTTATTTCGTGGGTTTTGGGGGAGCAGATTAAACCCTGTGAAAAGGATGAACACCTATCATGCTTATTGTCTGGGTGGGGTGAGGATGATCCACCCAGTTTTATTCTTCTTTTGTATTTTCGTTTACCAGACTATTGTCCCTATACTCTCTGTCTCATGTTCCATATGGTTAGAACATTTAAAAGCAATTTTACAAGATTTTTTAGGGATTTGGATCTCATCTTTAGGCCTACCCAGATCTTTGAAAAAACTAAATCTCCCTTGCTACTTGTTCTCAGTCTGTAATAAAATTAAAGAGTGGAAAATCTCCACTCCACAATTTATTAGGAACTCTAGGAAGTCTTGTTATTCAATAATTTTATTAGAACATTTTTTAGGAACTCCAGAAAAACTAGTGCCTTATGAAGACAGGCTAGATAGCATTTATAGCCAGTTAACAGACAAACGGCTTCCTCCTAAAGTGTGGAGCACTACATGGCTCTCCTGTCATGGCAGATTAGGGGTTAGAAACTCTCACAAGCACAAGCAGTTAGGCAAGTGCATGTGTCCCAGAGAAACTTGTCCTGGAATGTTAGAAACCCAGGAGCATTTCTATCTACAATGTCCCTTTACCCAGCAATTTTGGTTTGACAGGAATCTTTCCCAATTCTCTTATGAAACAATTGTCTATGGTTTATATCCAACAAGCCTGAATACATATAATAGCATATTACGCTTCTTTTCTTCCCTCTGCAGGTTTTACTTATGGCAAACTAGGTGTGCTTTAGTGCTACAACAAAAAGTTTATAGCACACATCAAATTGTACTACATATATCACAGAACCTGTTGTACATATATGATAAGGAGCTTATGAATGGTGTAAATAATAGCTCAGAGTTATGGAGGAACTTCTTATGGTTTAAAACTTGAGTTTTACTTCTTTTTTTATAAACCTAGGAAGCACCATAAGGCTCAAATACCTGTAGAGCAGTATTTCTTTTGTTTTTCATCTTTGCTGTGTTTTATCCTTGTATTGTGAACTGTTGTAATCAAGTGACTTGTTTAAGTTTTCCTTTTTGTTATTGTATATTATTCATCTAAATACAAATTCCCCTACTCTTGGTAGGGGGGCGCTGCTGCTGGTAGTTCCGTCGGTCATGGTGGATGGTCGGATGGAGAAGAGAGACCCTGCTGGTGTACCTGCAGGGGAACTGATCTCCGCCCCTGCAGTTCCAGCCTTGGAGATCGGTAATGCTATTGCTATGCAAGCAGCACTTGAGAAAAATGTTCAAGAAACGTGCCATATGAAGGACAGTATTGTGCCTGAAAAATTTCTGCAAGGGCAAATAGAGAAAGAATGGTTATGGTCTTTACTAAAAAGTGACAAAGACATGGTGCTATCTGTTGTATCTGCGGGAAATGGTGATGGTATGATGCCTACTGACAACCTGGAGACTGTAGTAACTACAGCACCAGAAGTTACCTTGAGACCAGAGCTGACAATGCCCAAGCTGGCTGACAGTCCAGAATGAATGTGCCCTGATGATGCAGGAGCATCAAATGAGCCGCCGCCTGCCTGTCAAAGTGAACCTACTACCGTGTCTGACACAGCACAGAATATAGCACTGGAGAAGGAACTACAGAGAAACATTGCCACTGCTACAGTAGTTTTTCCAGTTCTACAGACCATGACACAGGATGGCTCAGTTCTGAACAGTGTGAAAGAAACTTCTACTGCATCTAAACTGGACTGGCAAACAGTAAGTGACGTTACATTTACAGCCCCCCATACTCCTAATGTTAGACCTTTTTTAAGGAAAGGGCGCTCCAACCTTGCCCAAAAATCTGTGGGACAGCAAGGAAAGAAAACTGCATGGTTATTGAGAACTATTTGAGGAGTGCAGGGTGGAAACTGGTGGGGAAGAGACAATGGGTACCAGATTCAACTGTTTTACTGATTCCAGGTACTTCACCAAAAGCAAACACCATAGACACACAGGAGGTGGCTGCAGAACCCCCACCCCAATCTCCTGTACAACCCTCTTCACAATTTGTGAATGATTTTGACATCTCCTTATACTCAGAGGATGTGACTGTTTCACCCCCTAGGCTACGATCTGTTTCACCCAACCGGATGACGAACTGTAGCTTCACAGTCAAGTATGGATGAGGAAATTGCAGAGGCTGTAGGCCCTACTTGGGGGGAACATATGGATACTGAAAATCCAGTTCAGGATTCCATGCAGTCAGCAGCAGAAAAAGCAAAAATGACTTGGTCTAACTTCCATAGAAGAGAACAGTTCCAGGCCCATCCTTTGCCAGCCCAATGGAAGAATGCAGTTAGATTACAATATCTCGGGGGTTTGGAAATATCTCTAGATAGAATATATGTGGGGCGTACCTTGATTAAAAATTCAATGGAGTTTTTCTCCAATTAAATTTATGCCTTGATATACACATCTGGTGATGTCCTGTTTGATATACATTTTAAAACACTCTAAGGCCTAGATAGATTTTGGGTGAAATATTGAACAGCTCAAATATTTTGAACTGTGGCTACCTTTCCGTGCCATCCCATTAACTAAACCTGCTTTCAAGACAGTTACCATCTTGTTTAGAAATGAAGGATTGTCAGTACATGATGTCACACATTGGCTCACACAAAGATGTGATTTGATGGGGCCTCCACAGCCTATTTTTGATATAGAACATATTTGGACAGAGGGCTGGAAATATAAAGTTAAACTCAAAATGACAGGGACTGGCCCTAAGCATCTTCCTAGTAGTTTGTTTTTTGGGTTCTGATAGAGGACACTGATCTTATCCAGAACAACCGAAGACATATTTTAAGTGTGGGTCTTTCGCATCTGAGCTGTGCTTGCAAAAGTAACCTTTGTATGGAATTTGGCCATATAGGACAGGACTGTACAAATGAAATGAAATGTAACCTCTGTGACACCACAGGCCATACGCACAGAGCTTGCCCCTGGGCTACACACAATAGGAATGATAGACCACATCAGGATGACATACTGACAGGTGAACAAAAACAGGATATTGATAAAACCAGACAACATGCTGGCCCTCAGGCTCCTATGGCTTCAACTGAGGCATAAGTGCCTGCTGAACCTGACTGTAATACAACGCAGGACACACGCAGCCATCTACCTCAACTGCATAACTACCAGTACAACTGCAAGAGACAGCTACAGAGCCAGCCATCTCAGAAGCTTCAGAAGGCGTATCTAAAGAGGTACAGTGGTATCCCCCAGGATGAAACGCACTGTTAACGCACTCTGCAGTATGCTGCAGCAGATCTACTGAATAAAGCAATGTAATTTCAATGGCAATTGGTCCCCTTTGTTGTGCAGGAAACTGTGGCATTCACATTATCCTGGCAGTGTCACATTTTCCTGAATGACAAAGGGGACTAATTACCATTGAAATTACATTGCTTTATTTAGTAGGTCTTCTGCAGCATTCTGCTGAGTGCTGCAAAATGCTGCAGAACTGTGTTTCATCCTGGGGGACGCCACCGTAGATGTAACTTCGCCTGCAATACAGACAGACCTCATAAGCCAAATGGATATAGAACCACATACAACGTCAGAGACAATGCCTCCCCCAGACTTGACTATTGTGGCACAGAAACACCCTCTAAAATCAGCCCAGTCTAAATTGAAGCCTTCCAAAACTACCAAAGAAGGCTTTAGCTATCACTCTGTCAAACCGGTACACAGTCTTACAGAATGACAACCCAGAGTCGGATATAGAAGAAGATTCAGAAACCTAATGGCAACATCAGACTCAGAAGAAGAAGTCCCTGTGCACAATGGCTCCTATGCATGAATGGGGTGTAGGTATACATGAAATGCACGTACCCAGCCTGCATCCCTGTGCCCCGCAGACAGGTGCGCCAATACCGGCATTCACCAATGCTGGCCACCTGTCCACGGCTCCTCTCCCCCAGTGTGCAGGACTCTGCAGGGTGGCTGAGGAAGGAGTCATCATCCTGGGTGGCCATCCAATGGGATGCCCCCCAGGGACCCACTGTGGATCCCACACGTAGAGTGGTGCAGGTCTGGGGCTGTGCATGCCGATTGCATGCACCCAGACCTGCACGGCACCCTCTGGTCCCAGTGCCACTGCTCCCATTAATTCCAGGCAATCACCCTTCCAGCTGCCCCTGCCACCTCCAACTGCTCAGCCGTCAGGGGCAGCATGGTGTGCCCTGTCCCATTCCCCTGGTGACTGGATTCCTGTGCCTGTGGGGGTGTGCAGTGGGTTATGGCAGGGTCTCCCTGGCGCACCCTGTGTCACCCTCTGCACTCATGTGGCCAGCACTACCCGGGTTGGTGAATACTGTGTAGTGCTGGCAAGCACCCGGAATGCCCCAGCGTGGAGCTGTCAGTAGATGTGGGGGATCGGGTGTGATGGGTCTGCATGCCCCCCCTTCATTCATGCTGCACAGGGGGTTCAGGGGGTGCAGTGGGTGCAGAGTAGCTACTCACACCAGATATGCATGCGTAACCACTCTGCACCAATAATGCATAGGACCCAAGATGCCAACTAAAGGAAAGGAGAAAAGACTGGGAGTACAAACGAAAAGAAATTCTAGAAAAATACTTCCTACTTAAACCATGGCTTCCCCTGTACCTTGAAGGTTGCCACCCTGAACACAAATAGCATAAAAGCAGCTAGAAGATGTCTAGTTACATTTTCCATTCTGAAGGACTCTAATTTTGATATCTGTCTTCTACAAGATATTAGACTTAACACTAAATCGTTGGTGAATTTAGCACAGAAAATGTGGTGTTGGGGGCCTTCCTTTTTTTCCTTTGGTTTGGACACATATGATGGGGTGGTAACTTTTTTAAGGGAACAGGATTTTAAGTAGCCAAGATTTTAAAACTTACTCCTGGGAGAGCCATATCAATTGACTTTGACTACAATGATTCCACCTGGCAGATGTTTAGGAGGCAGTATAGCGCAGGGTTTAAGGCTCTGAGCTGCAAATCTGGAGACCTGGGTTTGAATCCCACAGCCCTCACTTGCATACTGTGTGACCATGAGCAAGTCACTTAACTTCCCTGTGCTCCCAGGTTCCACCTGTAAACAGGTTTTCAGCTTAGTGTGTCTCACCTGATTAAACAACTGGGGGAAAAAAATTGGGGGGGAATGTGTAAGACCCACAAAAAAAGAAAGATAGGGTAGATCTTTTAACGCTTAAACCACATCTGATGACATCTAGACATATATTATGGGGTGGTGACTTTAACTGTTCGTTATGTAAGGGAGACAGAGGTCAAAATATCTTGAAAGATTACTGTAACATAGATACATAGATACATAGACAGTGTCGGCAGATAAGGGCCTATGGCCCACCCAGTCTGCCCATTTGAGCTTGTAAGTTCAGTTTATGTTTTCCTAGAAGTCTGTTGCCCCTTACCCCTGACCTAACTGTTTAAAACAAATACCAACCTCAACAGGACTTATAGATACCTACAGGTCACTCCACTCTAAGGGAGGACATACATTTTGAAAAGGGACATTGGCTACCAGAATCAATTTTCTTTTTGTCTCCAAATATGTTAAGGTACATACTGCTAAGGTATGCTCCATTGAGTCTTCAGATTATGCCTTACTCTCTATTGTGATAGGGCTTTAAGACAAACAACCATTTGGGAAAAGTTATTGGAAATTGAACAATACTTTAATGGATAATGTGGACATACTGAACATGATTTAATTCTGGACACCTTCCATGCCAGGAAAATGGTTGCCTTTCTGGAGGATGGTCTTAGCACCTGGGGGGCTGATACAAAAATGGAATTGAAGAATGTATTTCAACAACAAGCCTCACACCTACATACATTACAATATAAATGATATTTAACTTTGAAAGCACATCTAGCTGCGATCATGTTTTTAAGCAATGAAGGCCGGGGGGGTGGGATTACACAACTCAGATCAAAAACATAAAACAGAGATGGAACAGTTGCAGTATTCAAGAGCTATATCTCTATTAAAAGAGCAGAGGGTACACATCCCAGGTAACGGTACACATGGAGATATTTTTGAGAGCTGCAAATCACAAATTAATGCTAGGACAAGGGATTCCTGCATCACTGATACTGGGGAGGAGACCACTAATATTAAACAGACCGTGGAAGTCATAGATAAGCATCTATCCAGACTCTATTCTGATACTCCTTCAAATACCATACAGACTAGAATGTATTTGGGATCTATAGCACCACCCACAGTACATCACACACTTATCAAACCTCTTTTAATGCCCTTCCAGAAATCAGAAATTGACGTGGCAACTAAATCCTTAAACCCAGATACAGCTCCCAGCCTAAACGGACTTACCACAATACATTTTAGAAAATATATATCTGAATTGATTGAAATATTGGATGTAGTCTTTAACTGGATCCTCTTAAATTGTAAAATGGATTCCAGATTGGGATTAGCTATTCAGATCTTTATATACAAAAAATATGACAAGAGAGATATAAATATCTGGCAACCTTTAAGTTTACTTAATACAGCCATCAAGATACAAATGAACATTTTAACTTCTAGACTAGCTAAACTAGTTCCGGATTTGATCACTACCACCGAAAAATGCTCAGTAAAAGGGAGATCCATCACTGATAATTTACTTTTGCTATGAGAACTGACTGAAATTGGCAAACAAGACAAATTGCATACTTTTGTTGGCTCAAGAGAAGGCATTCGATAAAGCTTCTCATACATTTTTACAAGATACACTGCTTGCTTATGGGGTTCCACTGGAATTTGTTAACTGGATTATTTGTATTTATAATGCAGCCACTGCTGTTCCTCTAGTCGATGTATTTTTTGGTGGATCAGTTTGTATTTGTAGGGGGGGTATGACAAGGTTGTCCCATGAGCCCTTTACTGTAAATTTTTTGACTGGACCCACTCCTAAGCACACTCAAACAGGATGACAATATTAGAGGCCTGAAACCAACACAACTGACTCTAGAAGTTAAAACATCTGCTTATGCAAACAATCTACAGCATGCCTTTTACTTACTGATCAAGCATCATGGATAAGAGCTACTCAGAAGGTAGAATATTATTCCACAATAGCTGGAGCAGGTATTAACAAGAATAAATGTGGAGGTTACATTTTGAGTCCTTCAACCCTGCCTGTTCCAGATATACTAGGCATACAACTCTCAAAAGAGCCCATAACAATTTGGTGGATATTATTTGGAAGGGAAAATTTGGGTTTACAGAACTGGGAGGAGAAACTAGAGATAGGGAAACATAAAGTAGTCCAATGGAAAACTTGGCAAGAAATGAAGAAAAAGAAAGTTCTTTTAGTCAAGACATTTTTACTACCTATTTTTACATATCTTAGTGCTATCTATCCCATCCCTGTTCAGCTGGAAGATATTTTAATTAGCCTAATCTTTCAAGAAATCTGGGGAAGCTGCTTGAACCCCATTAAGAGAGAGGTGCTATACTTACCTATTAAAATGGGGGGCTTAATTTGCTGAACCCACTTTCCTTTTTGTACAGCTTGTTCCTTTTCACTAATTTTTATGGCTGTGGGTGGAGCCTCCAGCCGTTTTGTTATTGCTCGTTCTGAAAAGTGCGATCATGGAACACGTCCTGTTATAGTTTCTGAAGTATCCTTCCAAAACTCCAACAAAGCTGAAAACAGTCCACCACAGTTGCTCACTTTCAGAGCTGTAGCGACACTATGTCGGCAGCTACTTCCGCATGTTGGGACAAGAACTGCGCATGCACAGTTCCATTGGCACTGCCATCTTGGGAATGGCATTCAGCGGCACTCATGGTGCTCATACTTCAGAGCTTCTGCAAGCTCACCACAGCTGTATCGGCTCTGTCTAGAGTTAGATCAAAAGTAGACACACCGACAGGAGCAGTTTGGTTGTTATTTGCAAATCACTGGCTTCGGCTTTTTTTGATTTGGGCTAACTCTATCATGCTTCTCAGCACTTACCAACAGGCTCAGAACTTTGTTAAACCTGTGCTTAATAAACTAAGAAAGTGGACATTGATGACTGAAATAGTACTCACTAAAAGTAAACTGCAGATTTATTCTGACATTCAAACACAGGCTTTTATTATTACACCAGTTTTTAAAGGTATAACAGCTACAAAACTCCCCTTGGTAAAGAAACTATTATTAGATGTATGAACTCCACCTAGGATGTGGGACGTACAATGGCTCAGCCACCATGGGAGGCTAGGAGTGAAGGCTAATGCTAAACATAACTGTCAGATGGAAAGGATATGTGCAAGGCTTACTTGTGTAACGTAGGAAGAGACCATGAATCACATTTTGGTAACATGCCCTTTTGTAATAGAATTTTGGAATCTATTAGCTACCAAAAGGAAAAATCTGATGTGGGGCAAATTGACATATAAGGAAATTGTAGGAGGATTGTCCTCTTCTATTAAGTCAGTGAATGAAGGTACTTTTAGATTGATTTTATCCTGTATTAGATTAATTCTTTGGCAGACCAGATGTAAATAAGTATTGAGGCAAACTGAACTTACTCCTTTCACAGTTATTTTGACTGTAGAACATGAATTAAACATACAGTATGAGTATGATAAACTACATTTCTCTGAGACAACATGGAAACTTAGGTGGAAGAATGTGCAAGGACTCCAGACATAGATTATTAGATGAGATAATAGCAGAAGTTTGAGTTACTGAAAACCATAGTAATATTGTTTGACTTATTTATCTTTTTTTGGATACAGATGTGAATACTTGCCAAGTTTTGTAGTGTTTATATATATATATTATTGTACTTATGTTTGTTTATTATTATTGTTTGTCTTTATTCCAAATAAAAATTCTTGCCAGTAGGGGGAATCTTTGTCATCCTGCCACTTTGCCCAAGATGGCATC
The DNA here is from genome assembly GCA_016271365.2 of Neoceratodus forsteri. NCBI lineage: Eukaryota > Metazoa > Chordata > Ceratodontiformes > Ceratodontidae > Neoceratodus > Neoceratodus forsteri. The sequence continues at coordinate 657,567,799 of CM057456.1, forward strand.
TCCTGGTTCAGATGGAGAGAGAATAGAAGTCTTGGAGGTAGGACAAAAGGTCTCCTCTCCTACCTCGGCTTTGCTAGAGACCCAAACTGTTGAAAATTGTGTGGATTTTGACACAGAAATGACAAAGTGTGCTGCTCAGCGTAATAATGATCAATATGGACCAGAAGTACCGCCAGCAGATGTGGTAACTGAAATTGGCACTGGAGAATGAATAGAGAATTGTCCACACCCTGCGATTTCAACAGTCCAGCCTAAGATGCCCCAGTGTGAGTGCTAACTCTGATGCACTTATGGACACTTGGTTGGTGGACAAAGCCCTGAGAGCTGTGGGCTGGGAGAAGGATGCAGGGTCGGGAGCTTGGTACTCTGGTTCGTCTCCCATACACATACACTCAGCAAGCAATGACTCTCATTCATGCCAGATGGAATATTCTAACATGATACAGTCAGATAGCTCTGCTCTCGTTTTGCGGCCGGAGCTTTCACTAACTCAAAACCCACAGCTTCATTTTCTAGCTCTAACTATGGGTAATGCACTATCTTATAATGTACAGGACATTGTTACTATTTCGGCTGACCCTTCACATATTAACCAAGGCCTTGGCACTGACAATTTGCAACAACAGTTACCACAACATTTGCCCTAGAGACTAACTATTAAGCCTACTGCCAGACCATATGCTTCTCTGTTTAAAACTCCTATTCAACCTGCTAAGCAGCATATGCAGTCAGATTAAAATATATTAGAGGTATGGAGGAAGCCCCAGACAGTCTCTTTGTTGCTAGAACTCAGACTCCTTTAAGTTCTTTGCAAACAAAATGTATGCTCTTAGCCATGTATCCAGTGAAACAACATTTGACATTAGTTTCAAAACACTAAATGGATTTGAATGATTCTGGATAAAGTATAACAGACTCAAAGACACTCCATTATGGACTCCATTCATAGTAATACCTTTAACCAAGCCTGCTCAAAAAACAATTACTGTATTTATTTGCAACGAAGGAGTTAGCATGAATGACTTATTACACTGGCTAAAACAGCGCTGTACAGTATTGAATGACCCTGAAGCCATTTTTGACTTGGAGCACATTTGGACTGGGGATGGAGGGTGAAGGTGATGTTAAAATCCACAAACACAGGGGTCTAGCACTTACTAGTTTTTTGTTGGGGAGAGACAGAGAATGTTATTTTTTCTGGGACAACTGAAGGCCTGTTATAAATATGGCTCAGTAGCCCATTTGAGCAGTGCGTGTGATAAAATTAAGTGTTCTGTTTGTGGTGCGCTTGGACACCCTGGAGGTCAATGTGTTAATGAGGAAAAATGTAATCTTTGTGAAGATACAGGTCACACCTTTCAAAGCTTCCCATGGGCAGCTCACGATAAACCTGACTTGGCTGATGGAGCTGAACAAAGATTACATATAACACTGGCACAGAGAAATAAAATAATAACCAGGACTCCTGTACTGATGGAAGAACCTGTCCCTGGCCAGTCTTCTGACATTGGCAGACAGGAACCCAATGCACCTGAGAAAAATCCATCCCAGCAGACTGACCCTCTTCCAACACAACCTGAACCCCCAACCCACCTCAGATGAGTGACCTGCCCCCCAAATTTAGGTCAGCAGCACTCACCCCTGTCCTCTTATCAGAAGAACACACCATGATTACCGAAGATGCTGCCCCACCTGCACAACCACTAATAACCCCCTCATGTTCTCAACTGAGTAGGGTCATGAGGCCCCCTCCTCATCTACTTCTCACATACTGAAAGTAACAAGAGCAACACGGTGCAGACTGGCTAAAGGTCTTCCCACCCCAAAGGTATCAAAGATCGAACCCATACCAGTTGAAAATAAATATGAGATACTGCAGGATAACTCAGATGACACCGACAATGACTCTGACATTTCTTAAATGTTATCTTCTCACCCAGCACAGACAACAGATACTGAGGTGATGAATGAGGCTTCTGGGCCTCAAAAACAGGGCCAAGTCAAAATTGAAACACAAAGAGCACACACTCGGGTAAGGTAGACCTAGATGATTTGGTGTATACCAGCATATCTTGGTTATGTAAATGTCTCCTAACTTTTTCTTTTATACTGTGAATGTAAACAGTATAAAGAGACAGGAAAAGAGAGAGAGATATTTTTTTTTCTTTTCTGTCTTGTCTTACTTTGAGTATAATGTTTTTTTTTTTAAACTCTTTATTTAAAAGTTTTCAAATTTTCCACAAGACATACAGTTCATAACATATACAAACAATAAAATACAAACAATACATATGAAACAATCAGGCTCTATGAGTAGAAAAAACCTTGAGATATTTCATTTAGTGGATGAATAAGAAGGAAGGTCTACAGAGATGATAGAGTCTAACTTTGAGTTCTATTAAGGGGTTATCCAATTTGTTCACATTGAGAGGGGACTCATGAGCTTAAATCCAACCATCACTACCAGTTGCCTCTTCAACTATCATATTCACAGGACATGATTATCCCCGTCTAATTATTTTATGGCACAAAATCTGGATGGAGGGGGGCAGATAAATCACCCATTTTCTCCACAGTAACTCAAACTGATCTTGTCTTTTATTTAATATTGCTGTTAATCTGTCCATTCTGTAGGTCTCTATCAGAACATCCTGCCATTGCTCAATGGAGGGAGGTTCCCTCATAAGTCATCTACTAGTGACAAATTTCTTAGCTGCCATTATTTGTATATTTAGTAATTTAGCTGAGTTGGGATCTCTATAGCCTTTGGGTTTAACATTAATGAAAAAAAAGATGAGGAGAGAGTTCCAAATCTGGAGAGAAGATTTGTGTTAGGGTCAATTGTAGATTATCCAAAAAAGGTTCGAGTATGGGGCAGCTCCAGAAAACATGTACTTTGGGTATAATTTTTTTACAGGATGTTCATTTTCATATCCTACATGAAATTATACAAGCAAAACAAGCCCAGTATTTAAGGCCTTCTTTCTGGTCATTCGGGCAGGAAACTTGCTCTGGGGTGGGGATAATAAAAGATTAACATAAGGCTGTTAGAATGTTTGCAGCCAATCAGAAAGCTCCATTTCTCAGACCCTTTTTATAATATTTAAAATGCTCAAAGTTGAAGTTCTTAGACTGATCGATTTAGTACCAGGTGGGGTTCTAATTTTAGATATTACATTTCACAATATTCTCTACAGATTGATTAACTTATATGCACCACAAACCAAAACTCTTAGGATTAATTTATTGGAGCTAATCCAGCCATATTTACATACCTCCCAATACATCGTATTTGGCGATGATTTTAACTGTGGTCTCTCAGTCAAAGATAGAACCAAAAATACCCAAATCTCTAAAGTTTTTTCTGACTCTAATTTTTTATCTTCAGTAGTGCATACAACAAAATTACAGGATGCCTGCTTTCATATCTCACTTTGAGGAGGCAGTATAACGCAGTGGTTTAAGGCTCTGAGCTGTAAACCTGGAGACTGGGGTTTGAATCTCACAGCCACCACTTGCATACTGTGTGACCCTGAGCAAGTCACTTAACTTCCTTGTACTCCCAGGTCACACCTGGAAACAAGCTTCAGCTTAGTGTGCCTTTTCTGGTTAAACAATTTCCCCCCATATCACAAAGTCTCATATGCCAACTTTCCGTAAGGGCCCTTTATAAATGAGGATTGGTTTCTTTTTTACGTCTCAGCATTTACCATTAGTCTCTGCACAAGTGTTGACTGCACAATTTTTGGACCATAATGTTCTCCCCATTCAGATTGGACAATCCAACCCCTTAGTTAAGTGTCTAGAAACTTGTAAATTTAATATATCCTTATTAGAAAATGAAGTATTTTTAGTTAATATAAAACAATTTCTTACTTCAAGGAAATCAGTTTTTATTATCTATGATAATCCTCAAATGTGGTGGAGAGACACCAAAACTGAACTTCAAAACTTATTAACACCCTAAAGCAATTCCAATAGTGTGAATTTGTATATACACTATTTACAAAAATGACAACACCTGCAAAAACTGCTTACACTTTCTCATAATACTCAACACAACTACACTATACAAATCAGTGCTATAAAAGAAGATCTGGTGAGTTATCATACACAAAAATCTAAGACAGTATACTAACAACAGAAATTTGGCACACTTGGTACTTTTGACATGGTATGTCCTTATGAAAGCTGCCATAAAAGAATTATGAAAAAAGAAATAAATTCACTTTATGATGCACAGCACCAATTACATACCTCGAACACAGGGATACAAAAATGTGTGGCTGATTACACACAGGAAATGAATAAACCTTTACACTCCAATATAGAACAGGCCCCTTCTTTCCTCTCACAGCTAAATTTGCCAAATATTCATACAGATATCATAAATACTGTCTGCCAAGATATACAGATCCATGAAGTTTGCAAAATGATATCTTCCTTGAAAAATGGTACTGCCCCCGGCCTAGATGGGCACCCCAATGAAATTTATAAAATACAGTACCTGGCTCAGAAATTAGCACTGAACTTACCCAGGTATATAACTATGTCTAACATACAGTAATAACTCTATGCCTTTGGATGCAAACATGGGAGCCCTTATTTACTTACACAAAAAAAGGGATGAGAAATACATACAGAATTGGAAACCTAGGGCAGGATTCTCAAAGAATAGCAAAAATCCCACAGCTGTGGGAAAAAGGCATGCAGCACTGTGGAAATGCAGTTGCATGATATTCTTAAAGAAAATCCCACAGTTGAGGAAATTCTGCAGAAAGTCCCACAGCTGTGGGAATTCCACAAGTGCTGCGGATCTGTAGCAGTGGAAATGGCTGAGGAGGCACAGCAATAGTACAACAAGTAGCTGAAGCAGCAGACATTAACATTGCTGCTATAGTATGAGGCTGACAGCACCCACAAAGATACCAGCAACCAGACTCTCAACTGGGACCACTGCTGCACCACAGGTACCAGCAATACCATGGCACCACAGTGGCCGACTGTCACTACCGGTCCTCCCTCCCTGGGGCATTCCTGTTGCCTGCAGGTGTAGCACTCACTGAAGGCTGGTCAGCCTCTACTGCCTGTGGGACTCTGTCATGGGCTGCACAGGATTTGGTGGTTGTTGCCTGTTGCCATGGCATGGCAATGTGTGCTTTTGTTGCTGTAACATCAGCCACTGCTATACTATCTGGGATGCTATTACTGTACCTGTGCCTCACCTCCACCTTAATTGATTCCAATTGTTGGGGCACTACTGAGTTTGCTGAGGGAGAGTTACACCTCATTCCACTGTGTGTAACATTTTTTCCGCAACTTCGGAACAAACCTGGCTGTAAATAGCCTTTCAGGGGATGTGCCTCACACCTTTTTTTCCTCAGGAACTTCCAGAGCTGCACTGTTTTCCACAGTCTGTAGAGTTTTTTTTCCTGCAGCTGCGGAGGTTTTTGTGAATAGCACTTAGAGCAATCTCCCCTTTTTTTCTGTAGCTACGGCAGTTTGAGGGACTTAGGGAAGGTTTTGCACCTTCTGAAAGCTCTGTGAATCCAGCCCCTAATGTATAAGTCTTCCAAACACAGACTTCAAGCAACTAAAATTTTAGTTAAGAGATTAATAAAAATAAACCAAATAATGATTATGAGGAACAGTCCTGCTCAGTGCCGGGAAGAAGAATTTCAGATCATTTAATACTTCTATGAGAAGTTATAGAAAGGGGAAATAATGGACAATTGCCTGGATTCCTGATCTTTTTAGATCAGAAGCAAGCCTTCAATTCTGTAAATCATGATGTTCTTTGGCTAACTTTAGCTAGATATCAGGATCCAGAACGGATGATTACATGGCTAAAGGGTTTATATAATACAGCAACAGTAGTACCAATCCCAAATGGTTGGAAGGGCCCTTTGATTAGTATTAAAAGAGGGAAAAGGGGTGCCCATTAAGTCCCATACTTTACATTTTTTTTCTAGACCTCCTTCTTAGGTTGATAAATACATCTACTATAATACATACACTAACAAATGCAGTTGGTACCATTTCTTATAATGCCCTGACCTATGCAGATGATAGAAGTCTATTGGTTGCAGATGACAATTCTGTCACAGAAGCTATAAGAATATGCATTGAATTTGGGAACATATCTGGGGTTTCTTTGACTTTGCTAAAGTTGTTGGAAGACAATTAAGGCAATCGCCCCCCCCCCCACACACACACCTACTACTATTAATGACATGACTATAAATACTGAGCCTATACAAGTTTTGGGAATACAGTTCGGTGATGGACAATGAGATATTTTGAAATGGGAACTGAAGATCACACAAGGGAAAAATAAAGTGGCCCAATGGAAGAAATGGAAACTGGGGGGAAAAAATAATTTATTTAATCATAACTTACCGTCTGCCATTATTTTTATATATTAACTATGTTTTCCCTTCCCCCAAAAGTCTAGAAATTAGCATTTTTAGTATTTTCTTTTAGGTATTATCGGGAAGTCGCTTGAATCCCATTAAATGGAATATCATCTACCTTCCCATTAAAAGGGGAGGGGTTTAAATAGGATTCACCTTTTGTTTTTTGTTTTTATAACAGTATGTTTTTTGTGGTTAATCTCGAACCTTTGCTTATTAATGTAGGTAAAGAGTGGGAACCATGGTTCTATGATAGCTTTAGTCCTTGGTTTCCACAATGGAAAACAAACACTTTAAGAACTGTTAAAAATGTATTCTCAGCTCCTAGATACTTAATGGATACTTTTAGTAGGCTAAGTCAATGGAATTATTACCAGTAATATGATTATGACATTACACAGGAAAACTATATATATATATAGAGGATAATGTATGGTCCTCTATCGTTAACCGGTCAGTTAACAGTCGAGAGGTTGCCAGGCGACCATGTGAAACCTCGAGCAGGCTCGAGAGAGTTTCACGTCGCCATAACGGCAACCTCAAACGGTTAAAACTTGATTGCCGATAGAGGGACCATACATTATTTTTTATAGTGTATGGTCTCACTATCAAAAATTAAGCGCTTACATTTTTAAAAAGTCACCGCGCCATGCCCTTCAATTCTTCCCCTCGGTTTCCCTTCAGTTGGTTCCCCGTCGAAAAAGCGCGCTGCAGAGACCACTCGCTATAGTTAACCTATCGATGTGACGTAGGATCGATAGGTTAACAACATATCTACGTCACATCGATAGGTTAACAACCTTAGGAAATGATGATTTCCTAAGGTTAACAGCGTTCTAACATACATTATATATATATATATATATGTGTGTTTGTGTACTCATCTTCTAAATTATATTTGTAATGTGCTAATAGTATTGAAAAATGTCCTTTTGGTTTTAGATCTGCTTTGCTGCTCCTCTTACAAAATCCTAGGATACCCCCCCCACACACACACACACACACACACATATGTGGGACACAGACTGGCTCAGTTGCCACAAAAAGATTAATGTGAAGTCCAACCATAAATACAAGCAGTTGTCAGAAAGACTGTGTAGTTGACCTTCCTGTGTACAACAACTAGAAACAGTGTAACATCTATTCTTTCAATGTTCCTTCATACAAGATTTTTGGAAGTTTGTAGCACATACTGTACCTGGGTTGAACCAATTTGTAATACAGTGTCCTATATTAATATAATATATGGGGACAGCTCTGCTCCATGGGGAAGATGGCATAAGGATTTCATATGTGTTATGTTTACAGTTTTTAAGTGCCATATTTGAACAGTTAGATGTTTATTAACATTACAACAGAAACAAATACTGTATCTTATCAGGAATTGATGGGGAAAAACCACTAAGATTTAAAACAGATCTGTTTTTTAGAAATGAAAACTGTACAAAGGGATGAATTGATGGAATGATGCAAATGTCTACTATGGATAACAGGCTCTGATTTTCCAATTATGTAAGTTTGTATAATGGATATGATTTTCAAATGTGATATTTTGTTGTGACATTGTGTTTTGAATTGTACACCAATGATTGTATAGTTTTCTTTTGAATAAAGTTTCCCCTACTCTTTTTTCGAGAAGTGCCATAGAATGTTTAACATCCACCTAAACTACCACCAGCACAGGCAGACAGGACTTTGGTTTAATGTCTCATCCAAAAGACAGTATGATCTATGCAGGCTGGCAGGAATTCTGAGTCAGCCAATAGCAGTTTAAAGAAATAGAAAAACAATTCTAGCTGCAGTAGTCCCCTTATACGAAACTAGATATTTAAAGTCTTGGCCGTCCCATTCAAGTAGTCCTCCAGTCAGTGACTTCTCCCTCGATCTGAGAATAGTAAATGACTAACATAAAAAAAAAAAATTAAGAAAAAATTCAATGTTTTTTCATGGTGAATGAAGCTGATCATTTAACCAGAAACAGATGATGCGAAGATGAAAAGCCTTGGCATAGGTGCTGAGATCCAGGAGGTTCACCCCTCCCTATGCTTTAGAGAGCTGAAGAATAAACCGTCGCATCCTAGAAGGATGGCTATTCCAGATAAAAGTAGAACTATAGTTTCTAGAGGCATGGATAAAGTTCGCTATCCTCACTCTGGTCATTTCACCGGAACAGTTTATTTGCCAGATGTCTTTAAGCCAAGATCCTCCCATCATCCAGCCAGTACATCCCCCAGCTTTGCCCTGTGATGGCAGATCTTTCTTTCTGCTGGAAGAACCAGCCACCTTCTTCATGGCTGTCACATAGGTTTTAAAGCACCTTAAGTAAATTTTATTTTCAAAGTTTTTCTTTTGGGTCAGCTTCTTTCCTCAGTTCCTTTGATGCCCATCTTAGATCATTAATGGAACAACTGAAGTTGGGGTTCAAAATTCTGCATTCAGTGCTGGCAGAATATCTTGGACACTAATGCACATAACACATATGTGTATTGTTTAGATGGGCAGCACAACATGGCCAGGTGCTACCTTTGTCTCGGCATGCTTCCTGAGTCCCTCTAGAACAGGAAGCTTCAACTCTCACTGGTTTAGCCTTCAGAACACGATCCAAAGGACTGCCCTAAGGGTCACAAGAAGGTCTCAGCTGCAGCTGGATCTGCTCAACACACTGCGGTCCTTGAAGAGGAAGAGCGACTACCACGGCAAGCACCTCCTCAGTCTTGGTGCTGTTCCCAGCTGGGGCCAGCATCAGAGGGTCATTCACCAGAGACTTTCTAGATATGTAGTTGGCCCTCCAGACCATGAGGGAGAGCCCTGCCCATCATGGTTCCAAACACAAGTGCCACTGGTGTTGGCCATAAGACCAGGAGAGATCGAGGTCCTTCCAGTCCCTCAACTCCCTGACCTCTTGATGGAGGTCGAGCGCCCTTTGGCTGAGGGGCAGATCGGGCAGGTCAAGGGCTCTTTGGTACCCTCATTCATCCAGTTGACTTTGACTCTGGTTGAGTAGGCCATGGAGATGTTCCTTGAGCCTGTTAACCTGTTGCCAGATGAGGTCAAGGAATCAATCTCACAGAGCCTAGTGCTCCTGGTCCTAACTCAGAAGGGTGTGCATCAGTCAGTGTCCCTGTCCAGTCCCTGGCAGGAGCAGCTCCAACTGGCAGTTGAGCCTTCTACAACCCTGCTACTTAATGTGAGCATGTATGTGGTATATCACAACCATCCAGAAGGTGGTTCCGTGTGAAAATGGTGAGTGCAAAAGGGCAAGGATGAGAACAGCGAAGAGAAAACAGCACAGCCACAAAGGGCAAGTGGCAAACAGCAGTGACTGCCAAAATGCTGACGACAGTGTCACAGTGACTTTCTGGGGGAAGCAAAGCTCCCCATGCCCCCCTTTGCCTTACTAAATTTAACCAACTTCAGAGAGATGCAACTCAGGGAGGTGGAAAACAAGCTGTAGGTCACAGATTTTTGTTACTCACCCTATGTGGCCGTATTGTTTTCTGTTGTCGTTTTCATCCTCACCCTTTTTGTGTTCACCATTTGGCGGGATATGCCAGAAGGCTCCCCTTCCAGTCAATGGTTGAGGTCGTAGTCTTGGTTGTGGCATTCATGCTGTTGATCCCACTCAGGCTGGAAATATCACTGTCAACACTCAACTTCCTCATCTTCAGGTGAGGAGATGAACCATTGCAAGCTGCACTGGTGCTATGAGAAGCTCATCTGTGATAAGTGGGTCATTGTGGGGCAGGGTAGGGCAAAAACCCCTGGACCTCTTGTCTTCTGGTAGCCACCAGTGGTGCCCCCACTGGTCCACACTGCACAGGTGCTTCCCAGAACTGTTTCTCCACCTTTACAGGTGGAGCCACCACCACCACCACAGTCAAAGTTGGGCTCTCCATCCAAGGAGGCCCATTTGGCCATTGGCTTGTCAGGCTGGTTGTCTGTGCAGATCATCCTGAGGGAGAATACCTGAGTGGTTCATGGAGAGAAATGGTCAAAGGCCATTTCTGAGGAGTCCTCAGATGACTTGGATCATGAGTTCATGACCTCCACTGGGACTATCAGCTGAGGCTAGGTCAAGGAGTTCACAGCCAAGAAAGGCCCAATGTCTTCTCGGGTGCTTCTTCAATGTATTTCAGAGTCCATGTCAGTCCCACTGCAGCCTGTTCAGGAAAGGACCTTTTAGAGACTTTCTGGACAGGGGAGAATCCCCTGTGGTTGCCTTTCCTGTAGCTGAGGTACTTTTGAGACCAGCCCTGCAGCTTTGGCAGCATCCAGAATCCTACCCAGCACCCTTTACCTGTATGGTCCACAAGTATATGGTCCCAACAGGGTCACTTTCAGGGTTCTCGGACCATCCTTCCACATAAAGGCAGGTTACTGACTCAATTTTCCATAAGCTGGGAAACCAGGGGGATGTTGACAAGCCTCTAGACAAGGACTCCTATAATAGTGCCCATGCTGCAAGAAAGGTGAATGCTGCAGTATCATTGGGTCTCCATCAGGCTAGCTATGCCATGATGATGCCTAATTTTGGCCACTCCCTGATGACAGTATTTGATTCCATCCTCCTTCACCTTCCAGTTAAGCAACAGTCGTTGGTGACAGTCATCAGAGACCAGGGTCAATCACTGGCTAAACACCAGCTCCAGACAGTATTGGACATGGGTGATTCATGTACCCATACCATGACAGTGGTGTCTCCATGCATTGTAGACCTGGCTGTGTCTGTCCACCTTCACGGCAGAAACCCAGCAAAACTTGATTGATGTCCCTTTCTTGGGCACTGACCTATTTGGCCCTGGGGTGGAAGGACATCTCCCCCGTATTGAGAAGTCAAATGCCACCCTGGATTCTGTGGCATCATTCCAGAAGGATCCAGGAAAGAAGCCTAAGAAGCAGGCTTACCAATACTAGTACTTTCTGCCACAATCTCCTTGGCAACAGCCGCAGCAGGGACAGAACCAGGCCTGGTGCTTCAAGCCCAAGTCTGAGGGCCAGAGTCCTAAACAAGGAAGGGGCAAGGGTGGTAGTACCCCTCCAGCTGCAGCTGCCGGTGCCCCTGCAGAAGCTACCCAGTGACTGGTTGGAGGGATGTCATCCTTCTACCCTTTCTGTCCCTGTCTTCGCTCCCTATAGGAGGTTGGCTATGTCAGTTCTTGCCATGCTGGTCTGCTATCACAACAGGCAAGTGGGTGTTGGATATAGTGAGCAGAAAGTTGTCTCTGGACTTACAGGCTTTCCGTCTTTACCGCCTCCACTTGCTTCGGCGGTCACTAGCATCACATGACACGCTGTCCACCCTTTGGGAGGACACTGATCAGCTCCTTGCAAAAGGGATAATAGCTCATGTCCCAGATGCCCTGGATAGTCAGGCTTACATGTCCAGGTACTTCCTGGTCCCGAAACTAACACAAGGCCGGTGCTCCACACTGGATCTGTATGATCTGAAACAGTTCATGCAGAAGCACAAGTTTTGGATTGTCACTCTGAATCAGATCATTCTGTATCTGGTGCAGAACATGTGGTTTTGCTCCAGAGACCTCCAGGATGCGTTCTTCTAAATCCCAGTCTGTCCATCCCACTGCCAGTACCTCTGGTTCCAAGTAGAAGGGGTCCTGTACCAGTTCCAGGTCATATCCTTTGGCCTCTCCTTGGCATCAAGGGTCTTCTCCAAGTGTATAGCACTGGTGGCAGCATGCTTGCGGTGCTTAGGTATCAGGATGTGTCCCTACCTGAATGACTGGATGCTAACTGATTCATCCAAAGAGGCAGTGGAGAGGTCCAGAGCTCTGCCTATGCAGACCTGCCAGAACTTGGGCCTGTTGGTCAATCCAAACAAGTCCAAACTGGTACCCACACTGGTGATCAAGTTCATCCAGGGATTGAAAAAACATTTTTGAAGCCATAAGTCCAGAACTTATATGTTTTTTTTTTACATAAGTCCATATCAAGTGTTAAGTCACTGATTCCCCCTGCCAATTTATACAGTAAATAATAGACTGAGAAACCCCAAATTAAATGTTGATTTTGAGACTTTTGTTCAGAAACCTTGTTTTTTTATTAAATTTAACCCACAGCTACAGCTGCTGCTAGCCTCAAAATGGTGCCTGACACTGAACATCAAATGCAGTTTTTTTATATAAAAAAAGTTTATTATAAACAGACACATAGTAGTTCACATCCATACACAGAATAACATAAATCCATGATAACAGACACATTTTAACATAATTAATCATTACTTTTCCTATAAAATATGCAGTTCTCAGGATCAGTACATCACAGCAAATTTCTTCAGTCATCCATTCCTTCCGTTTTCAAGCTGGGTGAGATCTGCCAGGAAGGGTGCCCATTCTCTAGAGAGAAAGCCTGTGTTTTATCTTTTACTAGAAGAGTGAGTCTCTCAAGTGCAAGTGTCCACAAGGCCAGAGTTCGCCAGCATTGTATTGTGGGGGTTACACCTCAGACCCACGTATTTTGAATACAGTGCCTAGCCAGGTTGAAAAGAATCCAAACCCATCTTGGAAGGCACTCCCATTCCCCTTCTTCATCTATCTCTACCCCAAATAAACATAACTTGGGGTCTAACTGCAGTACCCTCCCCCACATATGCCCAACATCTTGAAACACCCCACCCCAGAATCCCTGAAGTATAGGGCACACCCCAAAAACATTGAAAATAATTTCCTTCCTCTAGTCTACACTGTCCACATTGTGAAGATATGGTGGGATGGTACTTATGCACTATGGCATGTGGGATATAAACCCTGTGAATAAATTTATAAAAGGCCTCTTTAAACTTATTATAGATCAAGAGACCTATATGCAAAGAAAGTATCAGTGCCCAGTTTTGATCCCGAATCTGTATATTTAAATCTCTTTCCCATAGTCTCCTCACCCTGAGAGAGAGGTCTCGAAAGCACTGTCTATTCTCCTTCACTGCCCATCCTATAACCCCCTTAGGAACCTGCTTCACAGTCTGGATTAGAGATTCTATCTTCACCATTTCAGTCAGCCCCGGCTCTTCGCTGGCCAGTCCTGCAACATAAGCTCTAGCTTGAAAAAACCTAAACAGGTTACCCGGCCCTAAATTTAACCTCTGACACGACCCTGTAAAGGAGCCAAGCCCCCCGCCAATACACAGACCCCTTATGGATCTTATTCTATTCTTTTCCCAGATCTTAAATCCCAGGTCCTCCCATCCTGGGAGAAAATAAGGATTTCCCACCACAGGGACCAGATAGGTATCTACATTTTTAATCTTCTGCTGTTTCAGGAGTCTACTCCTCTATGCAATACAGCAATGACCAGTGGATTCCCTCCATCCTGTAATTTTATAGCTCTAACACCCTGCCTATCTAAGTAGGCTGAAAGTCTAGCTCGGCATCACTATTGTTCTAGGGCCACCCAACTAGCCACCCTAGGCATACGTACCTAGTCACTAATATACTTCTGCTGGTCTACCAGATGGTAATTGCCCAGGTCCGGAAAATTTAGCCCGCCCTTCCCTGTATCCACTTTGAGTCTTTGTAGGCTCACCCTAGGCCTTTTCCCCTTCCACATAAACAGATAACATTCTTTCTACCTTCTTAGTATCCCACTTTGTTAGACCCACATGTACCATCTGCATGATGTATACCAGCCAAGGAAGAATGTTCATCTTAATCAGGTTTATCCTACCTAGCCAAGAAATTGGGAGGGCTGCCCATCTCCTCAGGTCTGCTTCAAAAGCTTTGAGCAAAGGTGCATAGTTCAGGTCATATAATGTTCCCAGATTCCACCCTGTTTTTATACCCAGATAAGTAAAACTGTTCCCAAACCAGTTAAGGCCCCATGTCTGCCCTGAATCTAGTCCCCTTGGTAATATCAATATTTCCAACTTATCAATATTAATTCTATATCCCGAAAACCATGCAAACTTTCCCACCACCTCTAACAGTGCTGGCACCAAGGTCATGGGGTCTGTTACGAACAGCAGCATATCATCAGTACACATCGTTATTTTATGTTGTTCCCCGAGACCCCCTGCACCTCTTGAATATTCTCACTCTAATTGCCATAGCGAGTGGTTCCACCACCAGGGTGAACAGCAACGGGGAAAGCGGGCATCCCTGTCTTGTACCCCGGCCTAATCTAAACCAATCAGAGAGAGTACCATTTACTAAGACCCTTGCTCGAGGGGAGTGGTACATTGCCCTTACCCACCCTACAAACATGTCTCCCAGGCCAGACTGGGTCAATACCTCAAACAAATATTCCCATTCCACCCTGTCAAATGCTTTTTCTGCATCAATAGAGATGATGCATGTGTCCTCCTTCTCTTTGTTTACCCTCCAAATCACATTCAATTGTCTCCTTACATTGTGATAAGACAGGCGCCCCTTGATGAACCCAGTCTGGTCTGGGTGAACAATGTCCAGCAACACCATCTCCAGTCTTCCCACCAAGACCTTAGCCAAAATTTTCATATCACAATTTAAAAGTGATATCGGCCTATATGCTGCACACTCCATAGGATCTTTCCCAGCTTTTAGGATCAGGCAAATTACAGCATCTGAAAGGGTACCAGTGAGTTCCCCTTCCTGCTGCTGAAAGGTCTCAGAAAGTGGGCCAGCCAGATGAGTCACCATATATTTATAATATTCCACCAGGTAACCATCTGGGCCACTCGCCTTCCCACTCTTCAACTTCTGGATTGCCTGCAACACCTCTACTTTTGTAATAGGGCCATTTAACAATTCTTGCTGCACTCTAGACACCTTGGGCATATTGACCTTTCCCAGAAAGTCCACCATTATTTCCCTCTGACCCCCTTCCGTCTGGTGCAAATTCCTAAAAAACTCTTTAAACTCTTTAAGACATTCCCTTATCCACTGTGGTTGTTTATGCACCTTTCCCTTCCGGTCCTTAATGGCTGTAATATGTGTGGGGCATTTACCACCCTTCATTAATCTGACCAACATGGGCCCCGGCATGTTGCCCCATTCATATAGCTGCTTCTTGCAGAACGTCCAGGCTTTCCTCACCTCCCCATTTAATAAGGCATTCAATGCCTCCCTGGTCACCTACAAACAGTCCCATACCCCTTCTTTCTCTCCGCCTGCTGCCCGCCTTTCTAGTTCCCTTACCTTAGCCTCCAACTCCAACCCTTTCTCTTGTTTCCATTTCTTTACCCCAGCCACATACCTAATTATCATTTCTCTCATGAATGCTTTCCCCACATCCCAGATAACAGCCTTGGAAGTGGGGGAATCCTTATTTGCCACCATATAATCCTTCCGTTGTTCTTCCAGGTAATCCTTCTATCCCTTATCCCCCAGGAGGTAGGCTGGGAAATTCCAGGGAGAGGGTCCATCCCTTGGTCTATTCATACTCAGAGATAAGATCACCATCACATGATCAGAAACATGGATAGGGCTGTGCCGGACCCCCCGAACTCTCTCATACCATTCCTGCAACATAAACAAGTAATCTATACATGATCACATACCATGTGGATTAGAATAAAATGTACATTCTTTAACCCCCCCCCGGGTTCGCCTCTCTCCACTCATCTATTAGCCCCAAGTTTACCATTCCCCTCCTTCACTGTAATATCACCTCACTCTTCCTGCCTCGGCCCTGAGAGTGGTCAAATACGGGGTCCAAGGTAAAATTCATACCCCCCCAGTATGAGCCCCGGGAACTGCTCTTTAACCAGCAGTGCAAGAAGGGAACCATAAAAAGCTTGATCGAATACCACCGGTGCATATACACTTCCAAATGTGATTTGTTATGCCCAAAGCTCTCCTATAACAAAAATATACCTTAACATAGAAACACAGAATTTGACGGTAGATGAGGACCGCTTGGCCCACCTAGTCTGCCCATTTCCCTACCTAACGGATAAGCTGCAGATCCTAGTTAAACAACAGCCTACTTCCTCCTACCCTCCACTAGAAAGGAAAATTACGTACCTACCGTAATTCTTGATCTTCTTGGACGAGTCTCCACCACTCATTCACACTAGTGGGATTAGCGCCGGAGGCACTAAGACCCATCGGGAGCAAACTTTTTGCTGGAGGGTCGGCGCGAGAGATGGCGCCATGAGACACGGCGCCGCGAGCAGCGGCCTCGAGCGGTAATGACCATCTCGCCACGACCCTCCAACCGCCCAGTACCTTTTTACCAAGGAGGCAGCGCAACTAACGAAAGAGTAAACCCAACATTAAAAACGGACATAAGATAGTCCGTATGACCCGTGTAAGAAGGGTCAGCAAAGAAGTCCTCACGGCCTAAAGATTTGAGGGAGTGAAGACCAATACAGCGGTGAGCTCGGGGGATGGAGGGAGGGGTGTGAATGAGTGGTGGAGACTCGTCCAAGAAGATCAAGAATTACGGGTACGGCACTTTCCTATCTTCCTGGACATAAGTCTCCACCACTCATTCACACTAGTGGGAGAGTACTAAGCTGATAATCCCCCAAAAGGGCGGCAGGAGAGCCAGAGCTCACGCGTCTAAGATAGAAGCCCATTAAGGATAGTTCTGCCGAATGCGGAATGTCGCCTGGCATGAACATCCAGTGCATAGTGCTTAACGAAGGTATGCACTGAGCTCCAGGTGGCGGCGTTGCATATATCTGCAATTGGAACATTGCGAATTTCCGCTAGGGATGCCGCGACCGCCCTAGTAGAGTGAGCGTACACTCTACCTTCTAATTTAACTTGAGCCATGGAATAGCAATGACGAAGGCATGCCACTAACCATGAAGAGATGCATCTAATAGCGACAGGTTGACCCAGCCGGGTGTCGCTGAAAGAAACGAACAGTTGCTGAGTCTTGTGAACATCCTTGGTTCTATCTAAATAGAACCGCAAGGCTCTCTTAACATCCAAGGAATGAAGAGCTCGTTCCCCTTCATTTTGGAAATTAGCGAAGTAAGCGGAAGTACCAGAGGTTGGTTTAGATGGAATTCTGACACAACCTTGGGAAGAAATTTAGGATGAGTCACGGAGAACTACCTTGTCTTTATGGAATACAGTATACGGAGGGTCCGTAACCAGGGCATGTATCTCAGAGACCCTATGGCTGAGGTAATGGCCACCAGGAAGGCAGTCTTCCAGGTAAGAAATTTTAGCTCACAGGTAGCTAAGGGTTCGAAAGGCTTCCGAGTGAGCATGTCCAGCACCAGGCTAATGTCCCAGGCTGCAACTGGACGCTTAACAGGGGTCTGGTATGGAGAATCCCCTAAGAAATCTCTTCACCATAGGTAACTGAGCCAGAGTTAAGGAAGAAACCGCTCATGGAACGCTGAGATGGCACTAAGGTGAACTTTAACTGTGGAGTACTGAAGACCTAAGTTTGACAGGTCCAAAAGATACTCCAGAACCTTGCCAGGAGGACAGGAAAGGGATTCCAAGGATTTTGCACACAGAGAAAAGCGTTTCCATTTGGAAGCATGCGTTTCGGTGGCTGAGCTTCCGAGCAGCCAGAAGGATGTCTGAGACTCTACGAGAGCGTTGAACCGATTCACTTCTATCTCTTCAGGAGCCAAGCATGAAGGTGAAGTGATTTCAGGTTGGGATGGACCAACGAACCCTGAGTCAAAAGACTGATTTGCAAAGGAAGTGGTCTCGAGAGGCTGCCAACATACTGTTGAGTAGAGGAAACCATAGTTGCCGAGGCCAGGAAGGAGCAATGAGAATCATCTTGGTCCCCTGAGACTCGAACTGAGGAGTACTCTGGATTAGAGGAAGCGGTGGAAAGGCGAAAGAAAGCGCTTTGTCCACCGCAGCCTGAACGCATCCTGACAGAAAATGCCAGGCCCTGGATTTCTGGAGCAGAAGAGAGGCAGTTTTGCTTGAGTGGGGATGCAAAAGGTCCAGGTCTGGAGTCCCCACTCTTGAACAGGGACCGAGCTACGCTGGATCGAGAGACCACTGTGAGGGTCTGCCTCCGTTCTGCTGAGGTGATCTGCTAGGTCGCTTTGTATACCTGGCAGATAAACCGCTTGAATCAGAGACTTGTGCTCCAAGCACCACTCCCACACCCTCATTGCTTCCTGCAAAGGGATAAGAATGAGCACCGCCTTGCTTGTTGATGTAATACATCACTGCTTTGTTGTCCGTTTGAAGGAGAATGTTCTTGTGACAAAGAACATCCTTCAGAGCTCGGATTGCATAGAGGACCGCCTCATCTCCAGGACATTTATGTGAGATGAGTTTCAACTGAGTCCATACACCTTGAGTGTGGAGGAGAGACAGTGAGCTCCCATCCCATTAGCGATGCATCTGTGGTGATGGAGATCTGATGATCCGGGAGCAAAGGGAATCCTTCCAGGAGATTGTTTCTTGAGACCACCAGGTGAGAGACCTTCAAGGGCCCGCTCACCTTGATGGGATAAGACTGGGGTGAGAGGTCGGGGACCACTGAGTGGAGAGCATCCATTGGGTGGTTCTCATGTGCAGTCGGGCCAGAGGAACAGTGAAGACCGAGGGACGCATGAGACCCAACATGCATTGCATCGAGAGAGCTGTAACCCATTGGTTCTCCCTGATGTAACGGGCCATCTGAAGGATGTCGAGTCTTCTGTCCTCTGGAAGGAAAGCCTTCGCTGAAGAGGTGTCTAGAAGCGTCCCTATGAAAAGGAGCCTCTGGGAGGGTTGCAGTTGAGATTTTTTCAAATTCAGCAGAACTCCCATGGACGTGAGAAGACGAGAAGTCGTTTGCACGGCTTCCAAAGTCCCTTGGCGGAAGGGCTTGCTAGAAGCCAATCGTCCAGGTAGGGAAACACTCGGAGTCCGACTTTCCTGAGATGCGCCGCGAGAACTGCACAACACTTTGTAAAAACTCGCGGCGCCGAGGATAGCCCAAAGGGCAGGACTCTGAACTGATAATGCTGACCCAAAGCTACAAACCTGAGGAACTTGCGGTGGGTCGGGTGGACGGGATATGCTGGTAAGCATCCTGCATATCCAGAGAGGCCAGCCAGTCGTGCTGATGCAGCAAGGGTAACAGGGTACCTAGGGAAATCATCTTGAATTTCTCCCTGGGGAGGAATTTGTTTAACTTTCTGAGGTCTAGAATGGGGCGCATCCCCCCAGATTTCTTTGGAACCAGAAAGTAATGGGAGTAGAACCCTGTGTTTCGCAGATGCGGGGGCACCAGTTCTATTGCCCTGTTGTTCAGAAGGCCCTGGATCTCCGCGGTGAGGAGGTCTGACTGAGAGGCCGACAACCTGGGTTGTCGTCTGGGAGGACAATTCGGGGGGGGGGTTTCCAAGAAATTGAGAGAATAACCCTCGCGAATTATCCGAAGGACCCATTTGTCCGAAGTTATGGACTTCCACTGGTTGTAGAAGTACATCAGGCGACCTCCCACCGGAGGAGAAAGTTCCACCTCGGGCAGAGTGGATGGAACTTGGGCCAACGACTCATAAGGTAGCGCTGGGAGCTTTAGGCCCCTGCGCTTTCTGCTGCGTCTTCTTTTGAGGTTGGGCAGGTTGGCTTTTATGGAAGCTTCCCCTGCCTCTGCCTCGAAAGGACTGACGACTATGAAACTGACGTCTGTTCACATGCCCCCGAGAGGGGGCAGGCGGAGGTCTGGCCAACTTAATGGCCGATCTAGTCTTCTGAGTGGCCTCTAAGGCTTGCTCCACCTGAGGGCCAAAAAGAAAGGAGCCATCAAAAGGCAGCGCCATCACCTGCTGCTGAGCATCATTCGTGAAGCCAGAAGTACGCAGCCAGGAATGGCGCCGAGTACAAATCCCCGCGGCTGCTGAGCGAGAAGCAGTGTCGAAAGCGTCCATGGCGGCTTTGACCTGTTGGTTATTG
Organism: Neoceratodus forsteri; assembly: GCA_016271365.2. Taxonomy (NCBI): domain Eukaryota; kingdom Metazoa; phylum Chordata; order Ceratodontiformes; family Ceratodontidae; genus Neoceratodus; species Neoceratodus forsteri. The sequence continues at coordinate 657,588,023 of CM057456.1, forward strand.
GGACTCAATACCTCTAATAACGGTCAGAAGAAGCTCTGACTTGGAATCCGAATCTGGAAGAGCTTCAACCATTCTTTTCATAGAGTGCCACAGGATATACTCATACTGAGAAAAATAGCCTTGATAACTGGCAATACGCATACTTAGAGTGGAGGCAGCAAAGACTCTCTTACCTAATGTATCAATCTTACGAGACTCTTTGTTAATAGGTCGAGCTGTAGTAGTTTGAGGAAGAACGACCTTGTCATTCTCTGCCAGGACTACAATAGGATCCGCAAAGGCTTGGGATGCCAAATGGGACGATCCTTGGGAGCTGAATACTTTATCAATGGATTTAGCCACTGAGGGAATAAGAGCAGGATTATTCCATACCATTTGAGACAGCCTCAAGGAAGGCTGGATCGGAGGAGTCAAATCCGTAGGGATCTCCGGCATGAAGATACTGAGTCTTAATATCTTCCCAGGATCGATGTCTGTAGTCTGAGAGAAAGAGTGGATCCCAGGTTCTTCAACAGAGACTTAAAGGACAGGTCCTCGACCACAGGCTCTGTAGCAAAGAAAGATCCTGTTTCCTCCACTTCATCACCCAACAGCAAGGTCTGGGTCAGGCTCAACATCATCTCCTGATGGTCCAGAAAGGACTGTTTGGACAGGAAAGGAGTGAAAATTAGGAGAGGAGGAAATAGCAGAAAACAAGGAGAGTCCTGGCGGCTGCCAGCGCTTAGACGGCAAAACGGGCTGAAGACGGCACCGAGGAGGCACACGGCACCGGCGAGGCACGCAGCTCCGCAGCGCCTCGGCGCACCGCAGACGACGACGCTGCGACGGGTGCTGCGAGACGACGCCACGAACGACGCCACGATCGGGCGCCGCTAATGGTGCCGCTTCATCCAACGGGTACCACCGGGCGGTGCTACAGACTTCATGGTGCTAATGGACAGCTCATAAGACCCAGAAGGTACCGAAACGGCGCCGACAAGCCACAGACTCCCTGCGGAAGGCGCCGGAAAAGCCCCAGGAACCTGGAAAGCTAGAGAAGGAAAAACCAGGAGATAAGGGCATCGGTGAGGCCCCCTGCGCCGCAGCCATGTGAGGGGGGGAAACACCTAAGCACAGAGTCGCTGGCACCGAAGAAGGCGCCACGCGACTAGGAAGGTCCAACCGCCCTACCTGATCGCCGGAGGGGCCCGAGGGCTCCGAGGCAACCGAGCCAGGCAGAAGAACCAACCTCCGAGCCCATTGCTCCATAAGAGCGGCCCACTGATGAAACTGCTCATCTGGAGTCCTACCTATAGGCGGGGAGGGGCTCCGATGTCGAGGACGACGATTACCGGAGTTTGGCGACTCGAAGGAGACCGGCAACTAACGCGATAACCAGCGTCGGCCTTGAACATACCAGAGGGCGACCTCGGTGATGCCTTCTTTTTTGACCTGTGGGCAAGAAGAGCCCGAGGCCAACGGTGCCGAGAATGCGACCGCTATTTTTATGCCGGGCGGGGGACCCCATCCCCCCGGGCATCGGACTGACCGTTGTCGGAACCCCGCTGAGGAGAAGGAGGCTGACCGGACCCAGCCCGGCTGACTGAACAGCTTTCATACGAAGTCTCCCTACCGTCACCTGACCTGCTCATGGTCGACTCCATCCAGTAGGCCGAGACTTCTTCAAGTAAAATTTAAATATTAGAAAAATTTAACGAAAATAGAATAAAATTAAGCGATACTACTTATCGTGATAAAGTTACAAAAAAACAAACTGAAAACTATCGCTAGTTTGAGTTTGACTCCATTCAATGACATCGTCACTGAAGCGCTTTCGGCCGGGAAAAGAACTGAGGCGGTTGGAGGGTCGTCGCCGAGATGGTCATTATCACTGAGCCGCTGCTCATGGGCGCCGTGTCTCGCGGTGCCGTCTCTCGCCCCGACCCTCCAGCAAAAAGTTTGCTCCCGATGGGTCTTAGTGCCTCCGGCGCTAATCCCACTAGTGTGAATGAGTGGTGGAGACTTATGTCCAGGAAGATCTGCCTTATGTCTGTCCCATGCATTCTTGCATTCCCCCACTGTTTTTGACTCTCCGACCTCCTCAGAAAGGCCGTTCCATGCATCTACAACCCTCTCTGTGAAGAAATACTTCCTCACATTACCTCCGAGCCGTCCCCCCTCTATCTTCAAATTGTGCCCCCTTGTTCTTGCACATCTCTTTTTCTGAAAGATGCTACTCTCTTGGACTTTGTTGATTCCCTTGAAGTATTTGAAAGTTTCTATCCTGTCCCCCCCTCCCTCAGTCCTTCCATCCACTTGATCTTTGACCACTCTCTTAACTTGGATTGGCAGATGTTTGTGCAGGAGGACAGTGACCCCATGCTTATGTGCTTTATAAGATGCAGCAAAGCATTTCTCCACCCAACTCCATACCAGCTTATTATGTTCTAGCACCGTAAGGTGCGTTTCTTGTAACATGGCCACTTGCACTCCCTGTCTCCGACGTGCTTGTCAACAGAGCTGTATGTTTTACTGGGGTCGCTATCCCCCTCACATTCCAGGAACATGTAATCAAATCTTGTCTGTTAGCCATGACAAAGGATGATATTTGTCCTTAAACCCCATTTCTCCCCTTGAAACAGGCTTTTCCATGCAATTTTGCTCTGGCAGTCCCCTCTCCCTAAACTTGACGTACCTTTCAACTGATCCTGTAACATGAAAAACTTCTGGATGTGAATACATGTGAACCAACAAGTGAACAAATAATAAACAGAAACATTCTAACAGTTTTAACAACATCCTGACCCCCCCATTTCCGAAACCCAGAATCTCTTTTTATTTTACTACTACCCCCCCAGACAGATAAGTAAAATGTTTCCCTTCCTTCTTCTGCACTCTCTGCTTACCTTCTATTTGCACTGCATTAAGCATTTTCCCTGGTGCAGCAAAAAAAACTCCCAAATTGAGAGACAATTTATCCTCCTCCCTCCCTCCCCCCAATTCCCTCATCTTTTGTGTACAGACACTAACTGCAAAATGTGCTAACAGTGTCGAAAACAGTTGCCCTCCAAGAATCCATGTCCTCCCCTCCCCCTCGGATTCCTAGAACCTGTCCACATTCCCAAGCTATTCATATATATATATATTCTGCATCTAATCAAAACTTTAGGCAAGTGCCCTACCAAGAATTAACATCATTTACAACAATGCCCAGAACCCTGCAACAGCACTGTAACCCGTGTGTAATTCGTGACTCTTCCCCAAATATGCAGCTCCCTAATCTGTGGGGCAATATCCCCATTCATGTTCCAGTCATCAGACATTTCCTGAAGGATCCCCCTGCACCTCCGATATCGAAGCGTGGAAAAATAGGTGATAGTCCAGCATAGGAGGCCCATTGAGATAGTCAAGGCCTCACCCATTGCAGAGAGTCCAGCAAAACCACAATCTTTCAATCCTCCTCCAACTCTCTCCCTACCCTTCCCCCCTATTTTTAAACTGCAAAGGCCTCAGTCAGTAGATAGATTCGCCTCCATGTCTCAAATCCCGGAGATCCACGAGATGTCCCATCTTCCCCCTGCACCTCCTGTTCCCGCAGGGTGGGTAGCATGGCGGTCCCATCTAAAAACACCTGTACTTCCATAGGTGGAGCACAGGAACCAGAAAGAATTCCTACCTGCAGGCCTTGTGGATTCCTTTTTCTCACAGACCCTACTACATACAGACAGGCACATGTGGAACCACATAATGTTGAATGTCTGAAGCAGAGGTCTAAAAACACATCTCCTCACTGCAGCAGGCTCCAGCTTCTCCACGTCAGCTCCTACATACAAAAGGGGAGAGCATCAGTACACTGCCAATCACAAGATCTTTGTTTATTAGTCTCATGCAGGGTCTAGGCGCCAGTCACCACAGAAAATAAAATGGATCTGGGTTTATACATCTGTGAGGCATGGTAAACTCCCATGCTCCACGGCAAAAAACATCCACGTCTCTTCCACCCCTTGTGGGTTATATGTAGCCACTGTAAGTCAGAGTTCAGCCAACTTTTTTTTGCAGCTCCTCTACAAACTTTTCGGCCTTCTCCACGTTCCAAAAGGAGAAGACTGCTCCTCCATATCTGATTTTTTAAAGTTGCGGGGTATGTCATAAAGTTCTCCACTTTCAACGAGCGCAGGGTGCCATGACCTCATTAAACATCTTCCTTTCCTTTATGAGTCTTGCCGAATAATACTGTGACAAAAATATTCTGTGGCCTTTGCACTCCAATCAGCCTTTCTCACTAAAGGCTCATAGGACAGCTTCCCTGTCTTGATAGTGATGGAATATCATAACAAGTTGATGTGGAGGTTGTCCCACCGGGGGCCGGGGCATAACCACGCAGTGCGCCTGCTCCAACTTCAATCTCCTATTTTTCACCTCCATAGCCAGTAATTTGGGCAATACAGCCATGCAGAAATCCAAAGCACTAACCCCTTCCAAACCTTCCTGCAGACCTCTGAGGCGAAGATTCAGCCGACAATGACAATTTTCCTGGTAGTCTGCTGCCTCTTTCATCTCCTCAAGCTCTTTCTGTAAAGCCTGAATCTGCCTGGGCACCCCTGCATCTCGTCCTCCAACCGGGATATCCTCTCCTCTGCCTCGGTTAAGCGAGTAGCCTGTAGAGTTTGTTGCGTGAGTACCTCCTGCAGCTTATCATTGATTTGGGATTTGAATTTACATAGCCATGGCTCCAAGGCTGCCAGGATCTGGCCCATAAGTTCTCTTCCAAGGGCGCTCGCCTCCACGGCAGACAAGGACACCACGCTCTGGCTGTCTGGTTGCGCACAGGCCAAATTCTTCTTTGCTGCTTTGCCGGCCATTTTCTGGCTTTTCCCAGCACTCTGGACCAGATATTCATCCATCTTTCTTCACTGCTCGGTCTTAGTTGTTAATAAGGACCAAAATGCAATTGAAAAAGTAGACAGGAAGTTATTTTATTTTATTTAATAATCCCAACGAGGAAAAGCGAGGTACAGACACGTCTTATCACCTTAGCTGCTCATCAGTGCCCCAATGCAGTTTTTTAAACAACCTTTTCAGTGTAGCACGACAATCCTTTTTTTCCCTACTGCACTAAATGCACAAGTAAAGTAATTGTTCTCACTATACATTGATTTTTTTAACCTTTTTTCAATGGACTCCACAGTTGGGCCACTGGACCTTCAAGACAAGCCAGTGTCTTTCAGAAATCAAAGCTCGACTGACAAAACTTGGTTGAAGCCCACGGTCCCAGATTCTCGGTGCTCTATTCCCTCCTACAACCTACTCCGGAAAGATAGAACTTCCACTAAAAGAGGGGGTGGTGATGCAATCTATTCAAAGAGTCACCTGCATCTCACTGTCCCAAACACAGACCCCCTGATGCAGTGCGAATCTCTTCACTCCCTCCCTACACTTGGGGCAAAAAAGCTGCATATTATCTGTACATACAACACCCCAAACAGTGGCCACTGTGGCTTAGATGAGCTCTTCAACCAAACGACTATACTCTCTGACAAAAATGAAGTATTCTTACTAGGGGACATAAATATAAACTGGTTAGGAAAGTGCCAGGCCACCTCACTCTCCAAAATACAGAGCTACAATGTACATCAAATGGTCACCAAACCTACAAAGACTGCGTCCAGCTGCAACTCCAGCACCTTAATCAACTGGGTGCTAGTAAACCATACTGAGCATATCCTCTCTGTCGGCAGTCTTGCAGATGCCATCACAGACCATCATCCAATCTTTTGCTGCTGGGGGCCAGCTCCATCACCCCCACAAAAACTGCGACTCACCACCATCTGAAACTACGCTAACCTGAATACCGAAAGCTTTCTTCACGATGTAGCCAACATAGACTGGTCCAGTCTCTATCTGATCTCTGACATGCAGTCCACTCTCAGCATCTTCACTGCAAATTTCTCAGCCATTTAGGACACTCATGTCCCTCGAATAATATGTCGAGTCAAAGGAAAGCCCACCCAATGGCTAAAAAAAGATCTACTAAAGAAAATGTATTCATTTTATTTAGTTTTTGTTAACTGGGTTAGGTGCGCTAGCCAAAGTTGACTATTTTCAGGCATGACCCGGGAGAATACATACATAAAATGAGATGAGATTATACAATACATAGTATATAGTACAGGTACATAGTATATAGTACAGGTAGGTTAGAATACAGATCAAGTCAGACAGTACTCGAGATAATACATATAGCTATGCAGAGATGACAAAAGTGACATTAATGCATGCAAATAACAACTGAAACTGGGCTAAGTGGCAGCTATAAAGACATTTTATAGCAAAGCTTGTTTAGAAGTGCAGCACTTTCTTGGGCAAAATAGGGTGGTCAGCTGTGAGGCATTAAGTGGGATCAGTGCATGTGCAGGGTCCCAGGATAGGTGGCGATATAGTTCTTTTTTGAAGATTAGGTGGGAGTTAGCCTGCCTCAGGACAGGAGGGAGGGAGTTCCAGGTGGCTGGGGCGGTGCAGTGAAATGCTCCAGAGCCTTTTGAAGTAAGACACCTGGGTACAGTAAGTAGAAATTTGTTTGCCGAGTGTAGTCCGTGGGCAGGTGTCTGTGGTACAAGTAGAGCTGCAAGGGAGGAGGGGGTTTAGTTACAGATTACAGAGTCTGTGAGGGTCCCTAGGGAGTATAGTCAGTAGGCAGTTGGGAGAGCCAGCCTAGGTCACTATACAGTATGCAGTGATGCTTGAGGTGATGGGAAGAGGAGGCATACCGACATATGTTGTTATACGCAACATGCCATTTATGGAGAGCAGTCTTATGGGCATTAGCAAAAGTGGAGACACCATATGTCAGTGCTGGAAGCAGAATACCCTTGGCAACTGCCAATTTGGCAGATGGTGTTAGAAGGCGACAAGTCTTATAGGCGATTCCAAGTTTGGCATTTGTTGCTTTATAGATTGACTGGATGTGCAGACTGAAATCAAGGGATTTATCAAGGAGGACTCTAAGGTACAGTATTTGAAGGATGTGACACAGTCGATGAGAGACCCCCCAGAGTCATGGACTAGGAGGGGTTCCTTACAGGCCCCGAGTTTGGGGGCAGTGCCAAATAGCATGGCCTGGGTCTTTTTTGTGTTGAGGATGAGCTTAATAGCATTTAGCCATGTTTGCACATTCCTGAAATCTGAGGAGAGGTTTTTGTTAATGATGTTAATTTTGACAGTGCTGGAGTAGAGGACAAGATCATCAGCATATAGGATAGCTGAGCAGGAGAGTATGGCATAATCTATGTTGTTGATATATAGCGAGAAAAGAAGAGGTCTCAGGATGGAGCCCTGGGATATTCTGATGTCAGTGCTGGTCACATCTGAGACAGCAGAGTTGAATTTAACAAGTTGTAATGTGCTTGATAGGTAGTTGTTAAATCAGTCAACTACTGAGGATGAGAAGTTAAGTTTATGCAGGGTTGAGAGAAGCAGGGGATGATCAACAAGATCAAAAGCTTTGGTAAGATCGATAAATACTGCTCCAGTGAGTAGGCCTTTGTCCATGTTGCAGACTACATCGGTGGAGAATTTGAGAAGAGCGGTTGAGGTACTGTGCCCTTTTCTGAAACCATGCTGAGTGTCTGACAGCAGGTTGTTCTTTGTGAGATAGTCAATGGTTTGGGTTGCAACAAGCTTCTCCAGTAGCTTGCTTAGCTCAGAGAGGATGGCTATGGGCCTGTAGTTATTGATATCCTTTGGGTCTCCTTTTTTAAGGATAGGCGTAACTCTGGCAATCTTCCAGAGATCTGGAATGCCAAGAGAGAGAGAGAGAGACAGAGTGAAAATCTTGGCCAGTGGCGAGGCAATCAATGGTGCCACTAGCTTCAGGAGTCGTGGCTCGAGTGAATCTGAGCTGGGGCTAGTGTTGTTGGATATGTTTTGCAATAGCCTTTGGACCTCGGATCTAGATATAGCTTTAAAGTGGAAAGGGGGGGTAGTAGTTAGTTGGCAGTGGTCAGCACTAGATGCAGATCTCTGGGGTGTGCAGTAAGGCTGAGATGCTATGGGAGGTGAAGCGAAGGATGAGGTGTACTGAGACAGGTCCATGAATAATCTGTTAAAGGCATTCGCTATAGTGTTCAAGTCGTTGCAGTGCACACCATTTAGAATCATATCCCCTGGGGTTGATGACTGGGTAGCCCCAAGAAAGGTCTTGATGTGTGTCCAGAATTTTCTAGGGTCATCAGCAGAGTTTGTGAGGAGTTCCTTGCAGTAGATGCTCTTTGCTGCTCTGATTTGTTTTTTACAGGCGCTCCAAGAGGCCCTGTAGGTATTGTAATCCTCCGGTAGTCTGGACACTTTATACTTCTTCCAGAGTTTTTTTTTTTTTATTTAGTTGTTTAACCAGGTATAGCACACTAAGCTGAAAGCTTTTTTACAGGAGCAACCTGGGAGCACAAGGAGGTTAAGTGACTTGCTCAGGGTCACACAGTATGCAGGTGGAAGCTGTGGGATTCAAACCCAGGTCTGGTCTGTTGGATGTCACCAAATTTGCAGCTCAGAGCCTTAGATCACTGCACTATAGTTTGTCCGTTGTGCGCAGGTTAGCCAGCAGGTCCTTGTGTAGCCATCTTGTTTGTTCACCCCTGACCCTTCTGGTGACCTTCGGGGTATGTTCATCCTGAAGTGCTGTGAAATTATCAAGTGTAATAAAATCTGGAGCTGTTTCAAGTCCTCTGGCCTACAGGAAGAGCAAAACACCTACAGGACACTTAGAAATACATGAAAAAAGAAGATCAGGGCAGCTAAAAGCTCCTTTTGCAAAAGCTTATTAACCAGTGCATCAGGGGATCCTAAACAATTCTGGTCCCACATAAAAACGTTCCTGGGATCTAACCTTTCCCCTACTCCGAATGACATGATACTAAGTGGTGCCCACTGCAACAACCCTCAGACCATCGCTAATTTCTTTAATGACCAATTTACAGGCTTGATCAAATACACATCCACTTTCCCTGCCTCAAATTAACTGGGTCCTTCAACTTCCTCACACCAAACATCAAAAATCCCCTCTTTTCACTTTAGGGACGTTACTCGTAGGGAAGTCACAAAACTCCTCATAAAGATCTTGGACAGCACAGCCACTGGATCAGACGGTATCGAGCCCAGGCTGCTACAAATTCCTGCACCTCTCATTGCCGGACCCCTGGCTAGAATCCTTGCACTCTCCTTGTGTCATAGCAGAGTCCTGGACATTTGGAAAACAGCAAGAGTCACCCCCTGTCTTCAAAAAAGATGACCCTAAAGACCCCTCTAATTACAGGCCCATAGCCATCCTGTCAGTTCTAAGCAAAATATTGGAAAAGCTAGCTGCCATGCAGACCATTGAATTCCTCCGAGACAATGACCTCCTAACTGCTACACAACACGGCTTTCAAAGAGGTCACAGCACCACAACCACCCCACTCAAATTTACTACAGATACCCTCACTTCCATGGACTCAGGGCTTCTCACGGGAGTGGTTTTCATCTATATGTCAAAAGCCTTTGCCCACCCACTTCTCCTCAACATACTCCATTCTATGGGCTTTGCTCCTAGTGTTGTCAGTTAGTTTAACAGTTACCTGTCAAATAGGGCATAACTGTTAAATTCAGTTCTGCATGCTCCGACCTAAAGACGGTGAACACTGGAGTTGCCCAAGGCTCAATTCTTGGGTCACTTCTCTTCTCAATTTTTATCAACAGCATCATCACAAATCTCCTTGACACCTCATCTCTACTCTATGAAGATGACATAGTCATGTATGCCAGTGCGAACAATGTGTCCGATATCAACCTATGTCTCGCCTCAGATTTCCAACGAACACAAGCCTGGCTACGGGATCACAAACTTGTTCTAAATGAGGCAAAAACACAGTCCATGTTATTCGGGATCCTCCCTAAACTCAAGACATTCCATGATAAGTTTAGGGTCTCCTGCTTAGATGGCTCACTCATAACTCCTGTAACATTGTTTAAATATCTTGGGGTCACCCTTGACCAATCTCTAAATTTTGAACTCCACATCAACGCATGCAAATCAGTCAATTCCAAGCTAAGCATGTCATACCAGACCAGTCACATGTTAACCCCTACTGCTGGAGTGGCTATAGCTCGGGACATACTCCTACCTACTCTGACCTATGGAGTGGCAACTTATGCTCCTTTACAAAAATCAAATCTTCAAAGATGGGATGTCACCTATAACAACATCTGCAGGTTTGCCTCAGCCTCCCATAGACTAAAACACCATTGCCTACTATACTCGGATCTAAACTGGTTGTCCCCCAATGATACTAGACTTTACTCCCTCGGCTCCACTGTCGACAGCATCATGAGATCTTGTACCCCAACAACTCTAGCCGAGCTACTCACCTACCAGACTTCCAACTATGGCCAATGCTCGGCTGACAAATCCCTACTATGCATCCCCAAATGCAGTATCACCAAAGGCTCTAGACCCTTTGCCCACCATGCACCTCAGTTATGGAACTCACTCCCTCTGGACATCCGGCTAGCTCCTACACACAATGCTTTTGAAAAAGTCCTCCACCAGCATCTCAGCTCCACCAACCAATGCTCCCATTTCAAACCTTCTTAGTCCTCTGGGTATCCTCGCTATCCTGAAGTTCTCACCTTTTCTCCACAATACTCCCTTTGCGGTTCAGCCTATCTCAGCTCTCTCTTCTGACACTAGCCTCCTGCAGCCATCCCTTTCTCTTTTTGCCAGCTCCTATCCTATACCCTACCTTTCCTTATCCTGACCTGCTGTTATCCCTACTGTTCATAATCTTGCCATTCCCCTGCCCACTATCCCCTGCACTTGTCATTATTTGACCAGATTTTTATCTATTTTTGTTGTACTTTCTAAATCATATTTTCAGGACAACTACTGCAATACTCTTGCTACTGTATGTTTTTTGTCATGCTATGACTGTAAAAATCTTTGTGTTTCTACCAGGACCACCCTGTATACTACCTGTAATGCTTAGCTTATTGTTAAATGTGTTTCGAAATACCCTGTATACTACCTGTGCTGCTTAGCCTATTTTTTAATGTTTCACAACACCTTGTTTATGTATCTCGATGTAATCTACTGTCTGTTATACCTGCAATATCTGCCCTGTAGCTTCCTGGGTCATGCCTGAAAACAGTCATCTTTATGTTTAGCACACCCATCTGGTAAACAAAAACTAAATAAATAAATTGCAGAACTGATACAAAACTGTTTCTTTTCATTGCATGAATTGCTTTCTGTAAAAACTAAATGTATCTTCAGTTCATATGTTTATTGTTTTTTTTTTATAGATTGATCAAAAATTATCATGTTCAAAGAAAGTGGTATTGTATAAGTTGTTTAAAAATAACTGTTTCCATTTCATTATAGGGGAATGCTAATTGTATGTCCCCATTATCCAATATTTAAGAATCAATCTGTTGATTTGAAATGGAATTGGACCTTTGTATAATTATTTATCTTCCATTTGCAATTTTAGTGTGTGTACAGTCCAAGATCATATTTTTAGCATCAACATCTGTAAGTGGAAAACCAATATTACTAAGCACAGTACCTTAAAAGATTCTTGTCACCAACACTGCATCAATGGGCATTCCCACATAGTGTGTAAAAGGTCTGCTTCCTTCGCTTAGCAATGACAGCAGTTATAGTATCTGCTGATATTTTCATTTTAAAAGTCTTTTGGGACTGTAGTATGCTTTACTTTAAATCAAATAGACCTTTTTCTTGTAGCATTATAGAACTGAAATGCGTTTAAGCTAAGCTCATTTTCCATTAATTTTCTGCAATATCCATATTGAGCTCTGCTGACCATTTTGCACAAGTTTTCCTATACCTCTTCATAGTTTAATCTCCCAGAAGGCTAATCAGCCAAGTAAAGAGATCTTTAAAGTCATTATTTATAATTTTTATAATCTATTTTTTCTGTTCCATTAACATTTGGTGCATATTCCCACCTGTAGAAGTCTTTTGTAAAGATATCCTTTAGCTGAGTGTATCTGAAAAATTGATTCCCATTTATCTTTAGATCATGTGTGTCTCGTACCCTTATCCAGTCCATTGGTTTATCTGATATGAAATCTGATCACTTTTAAATTAATTTATTGGCCCAGTGTAAAAAATGTATTGTTTTCTTTTGAGTCTTAAAAAGGGGGTTCTTCCAGATTCTATTGGACAGAAACTTACTTGTGTTGCATTTGGTTTTATTTATATAACCACTGACCACTTTGGCTATATGCTTAAAGGGGCACTGTCAGCTTTGCTCCTTCATTTTTGAGAAAATCTAATCAGTGTGCCTGTTGGCACACACCAATCATATCTGCACTGTAGAATGCCCCCATTGGTATAAAAAGTAGTTGTACCTGTTTTTATGATTTTTAGTAAAATCCCTTATTAAGTCAGGTGAACCCGCCACCTGAAGCATCTCCATCTTCAGAACGCACCTCGGACACGAGCACAGTCGCGAGGTGTAAGTTTTTCCCATGCTGACTGAAAAAAGATAATCAGTGGATAAAAGTTGTAATCCTGAGCCTTTTGTGGTGCCTGCTAATTAAAACTGAGCACTGAGGGGGCCACAATGTGTAGTTTTAATCGGGAGCCGAAATCTTGCATGCACAGGCGCTCTGTGCATGCATGATTTCGACTCCCGATTAAACTACACATTGTGCCCAGTGCTTGAATTAGCAGGCACCACAAAAGGCTCAGGATTACAACTTTTATCCACTGATTATCTTTTTTTAGTCAGCATGGGAAAAACGTACACCTCGCGACTGCGCTCTTGTCCGAGGTGTGTTCTGAAGATGGAGACGCTTCCGGTGGCAGGTTACTTAAGCGCAACCCAACTGAATAAGGGATTTTACTAACAAAACATAAAAACAGGTACAAATACTTATTTTTATACTGATGGGGGCATTCTACAGCGCAGATATGATCGGTGTGTGCCAACAGGCATACTGATTAGATTTTCTCAAAAAGGAAGGGGCAAAGCTGACAGTGTCCCCCAGTATCAGCCCTGGAAATTGCTCTTTAATCAGCAGTGCAAGGAGGGAACCATAAAAAGCTTGATCAAATACCATCCGTGCATATACACTTCCAAATGTGATTTGTTACCCCAAAGCTCTCCTATAACAAAAATATACCTTAACATAGAAACATAGAATTTGATGGTAGATAAGGACCGCTTGGTCCATCTAGTCTGCCCATTTCCCTACCTAACGGATAAGTTGCCGATCCTAGTTAACCAACAGCCTACTTCCTCCTACCCCTCCACTAGAACTGCCTTATGTCCATCTCATGCATTCTTGCATTCCCCCACTGTTTTTGACTCTATGACCTCCCCAGAAAGGCCGTTTCATGCATCTACAACCCTCTCTGTGAAGAAATACTTCCTCACATTACCTCTGAGCCGTCCCATCTTCAAATTGTGCCCCCTTGTTCTTGCACATCTCTTTTTCTAAAAGATGCTACTCTGCTCTGCGCAGGATTTCAGCTCCTGATTAAAATTATACATTGCGACCTCCTCAGTGCTCAGTTTTAATTAGCAGGCACCACTAAAGGCTCAGGATTAGAACATTTATCCACTGATTATCTTTTTTCAGTCAGCATGGGAAAAACTTACACCTCTCAACTGCGCTCTTGTCCGAGGTGCGTTCTGAAGATGGAGATGCTTCCAGTGGTGGGTTACTTAAGCGCAACCCGACTGAATAAGGGATTTTACTAAAGAAAAACATAAAAACAGGTACCAATACATCTTTTTATACTGATGGGGGCATTCTACGTGCAGATATGATCGGTGTATGCCAACAGGCATACTGATTAGCTTTTCTCAAAAATGAAGGGGCAAAGCTGACAGTGTCCCTTTAATGATTTCACTGCTGCATTTGTTACAGTATATTGGACACCAGCATAGGTTCTCTAACTGAATCATGAGGTCTGACTCCTTGTTAATTATTGTGTTTTTTAAATCCAAATAAATTTCTTTATATACTCATAAGACTGCCGGTTTTACCAAAAATGTGTTATATTTTTCTATATCTGAACAAGCCAGTCATCCCATATATTTGGCCAAAGTCTATCCCATGAAAATCTGGGTTGATTCTGATTTCAAATAAAATTTCTGATTATGTATTTTTTTAAAACCAGTTGCTGGGAATGAGGTAGTCATGGCTTGCAAAGAATATGTTAAAATGGGATTATTAACATTTTATTACTCTGAATCTTGAATCTTGGACAATAGAGATATTGATATTTTTGACCAGGCCTGTAATTTTTGTTTTACTTTCTTTTTCTGGCAGGTCCATCCATCAAACTTCTGCCCTGGTCACGGCCCCCAGGCTCCCACCAACTGTCAATTGCCCACATTCTTCCGGTCACCTCCGGCTTGCCCCCCCCCCCGGAGGTTGGGGCCACGGCACTGGTTCCCCTAATTCCAGTGCCGCAGAACCAGTATCTAGTTGGGACTCCGGGGAGTGCTGCTGGCAATGGTGGCTAATCGAAGCCCGGAGAGGGCTTCATTTAGATGGAGGACCCACCCCCCCTTTTCCATTTTTTCCTCCGGGAGGCAGGGATGTGCAATGACATCCAGCATCCACCCCGCTTCCAGTGCATGCTAGCACCGGTAGCTGCATGACTCCTGGCCTCCGCCAGAGGTCCATCTCACATCAGGCACTTCCCCACCCTCCTCTCAGAGAAGGAGAGCAGTCCATAGGATGCTCTATCCTTCTCCCCCCGGCTGGCCCTCCAGTGATCCAGGTCTGTTCCCGAACCCGGGTCACCGGCGTCGCAGGCGGAAATCCAACCACTGAGCCAATGGGCTGGCCAACCAGCCCTGTAATTTATCTTGGAGCATATTAATGCATGGATTAACGTTTATATTGTAAAGATTGCTTATGTTGTTTGCTAATTTAATCTCCAAATAGCTTAGCTCCTCATTATTTAATTTGGCTTTAAACATATTCAACGTGTCTGATATACTTGGTTGATTAAAGGCCATCAATTCAGATATATTTTCATTGACTAACCTGCTGCCTATGTAAACGGAGACATTAATAATAATTCTTGTATACTTTCTTTAAGATTTTCTACAGTAGTAATCACATGATCAGGGTATGATTTAAATTTTAGTCTCTGTATTCCCAAATTTTATACCTCAGATTTTTTTTTTTGTTGATCCTTATTTCGACTAGTAAGGCCTCTAATGCTAGCATGAAAAGAGTTGGAGAAAGGAGGAATCCTGGCATATCCCTCTACTTAACATGAATTTGTGAGTAAAAATGCCATTAATCCTGATTTTAGATTCTGGAGTGACATATAATACTTTAATGTCAGAAAAGAAAAACTTACTTACTTACCATAGTAATTGTGTTTCTTCCCAGTGATGCTCAAATATTCTTAACTTTGTGTAGTAAGCCTGTAGGGTTGGACTGCCTGGTGAGATGGAACACATGCAAATGATGGAACATTTTGCATGTGAGCATCTTTCAAACACTGCCTCTACTAACTGCCTGTGTTCTAACCTCTTCATATGTTATAAAGGAGCATGAAAAGATGGCTCAGGATAATGTAATAATACTAAGAAATTCTTATCATTAAAATTGGGGTTACCCAATAATTTGGATTTTACTATAAATAATCCTCCAACTGGAGGAAAAAAAAGTTTAAATAAGTTAGAATAACATGCCAGAAAAATTTACCAAAAATAAACACAATGAGTTCTGTTCGCCTACTTGTACAGGTGCAGAGGATAATGTTCCCCCAAGGGTGTGAAGCGATAAATGGCACCAGCATATGGAGTGCAGAGGCTGAGGTTCTGGAAGGGGAGGTAGGGAGGGAAGTTAAGAATATCTGAGCATCGGGAGATCATGTGATGAGCTAGCAGGGAGTAGACATCTTTGAGAAGGCTCCCGAGTTCCGATGAGTAATATTTATAAGTTTTAATGATTTGAGACCCCGCAGTACTGAAATAGTGAGGAGTTCCGACTGCTAAGAGGTTGCTGCATTGTGGACAGCGACTTTAAGTTGCGCATTGTGGGAAAATATAATACGGAAACAACAACGAGTGAGGAAAGGGAAATGGCCGAGATGGAACAAGGAAGCCCCAAGCCTCTGGCAGTAAGAACACTGGTGACTAAGCGATCAAAGCCCCACTCGCCGACCTCCAAGGAGCCTGAGGACCGGAGTGCGGAAGGTCAGGGGGGAAAGTCAACCTCAGAGGACATTCTCGAAATTAAACAACTCCTGCAAGGGCTGGTTGCCGATTTCACAATATTGAAACCTGTTCTGCATTGCTCTTACGCAGAGAGTGGGGGATGTAGAGGCCAGAGTTGCATCGCAGGAGAGAAAAACGGGAACCATGGATCAGGAGATGGTTAACTTGAAAAGGCAGGTGAAAAAGCTAGAAAACCATTTAGAGGATCAAGAAGCGTGAAGCCGGAGGAATAACCTAATAATGGCAGGACTGCCTGAGAAAGCGGAAGGCTCAGATTGTGTAGCCTTCATACAGGATCTTTTACTGAAGCTGTGTGGGCCTACACCATTTGGCGACTCCTATAACATCGAGAGGGCCCACCGCTCACTGAGAGAGACCCCCCGGAGCTCGTTCTCGAGTCATTATAATGCATTTTCTGAATTATAAGGAGAAAACCCACATTTTGAACAAAGCTAAAGCTAATAGGAGCTTACAGTGGAATGGGCCTCTCTCTGGCTGTTTCAAGATTTAGTGCCCTCGGTGAGATAAAAGCAGAAAGAGTACACGGACATGAAGAAGCAGCTATACATGGCAGGGTTGAAATTTAGATTACAATATCCAGCCACCCTGGTTGTAAAATTGCCAAAAGGGGACAAAAGATACCTCACAGCGGAGGAAGCCTTGGAAAGCCTCAGAGTGGAGCTACCGGATTTGTTCAAGTCGGTGACTTGAGGGAAATAAGGGACTGATGATAATGCAAGCACAGCAGTGGACAAAGTGGACTAACAGTGCCAGGGAAAAGCTGCATTAGAGGGCTGAACTTTGTGTTATCCACCTTGATTCTGGACCAGAACGGGGGACTGGGGAATGCGAGCCAATGGTGTTTTTTTTTTTCTCTCCTAGTGGGGAGAATAGGTCTGAGGGCATTGTGAGGTGGTGAAACGAAGTCCTTCGACAGATTCTGTTATTAAATTCAGGGGTTACTCCGGTTTTTCAAGGTATACATTAGGCTATTGTAGCATACTGCTACGGAGAGGGTGGCTCGACATATTGTGATCAGGATGGGCTAAAGGGGTTTATGACTGAGCTGTGACCAAGAAGTTAGGAACTGGGGGGGCCCCGCTGCAATCAAGATAAAGGACACAGATATTAGATTGAATGAATGGGTCTTATGCAGGGGATGAGAGGCTTCATAGAGAAGCGGGAGAGAGGCTAAGGAGTAACACTCTGGGTGGCCATATGGTACCTTACTCCA
Organism: Neoceratodus forsteri; assembly: GCA_016271365.2. Lineage (NCBI taxonomy): Eukaryota > Metazoa > Chordata > Ceratodontiformes > Ceratodontidae > Neoceratodus > Neoceratodus forsteri. The sequence continues at coordinate 657,605,483 of CM057456.1, forward strand.
TGTTCAGGGGAACTTGAAAGGGGGAGGACGGTCATTATGCAGAGTATACGATATTGCAGTGGTGGTATTTAAGAAGGGAGAGGGATTATAACCCATGTGATGATGGGCCACTAAAATTGTTTCTTTTTCCCTTTAATAACTTAAAGCCAAATGGGTGATAGGTTAGTTTGAACCTGCAGTTGGGGGGCAAGCAGGAAGGGGTTTTAGTGGATCATATTGGGACTGGGGGTGATTGAGACATCTTGAGAGCTGACTCATACACGTCTCAGGAAGATTAAGGAGGGCGATCGTAGGATTGGGGGTGGTGGGAAGGGGAGTTATGGGTGCGAAGGAATGAGAGAGAATCCAAGACATATGGCATAAGGAAAGTAGAATATATGAGAGTGAAGGTCAGGGGTGAAGCTTTAGTAGATGGTATCACTTAGAATTCTTTCATGGAATGTGAAAGGTCTCAGGGGGAGGAAGAAAAGATTGGTTATGCTAAGATGCATAACTCAGTTGGGGGTACATATTGCTGCACTTCAGGAAACCCATTTATTGAATGATGAGATGCATCTACTCAGGAAGGGATGGGTGGGCAAGGTAGTCGGAACTGGAAGTGCGAAAGCCTCAGGTGGGGTAGCGGTATTAATTAAGAAAGACTGCCCATATATAATTGATCAAATTCAATTAAGAGAGGATGGTAGGGGGATATATGTGATGGGCTCATTTCTGGGACACGCATTACTGTGTGCTTCAATTTATGGCCCCACTCCGGCTAAATCAGAATTTTTTGCCTCATTGGAGGCGGATATTGTCATGCTCCCCCAGGGCTCACTTATCTTGGCAGGAGACTGGAATATCTGTTTTGACAATAGGGTCGACAGGAATCCTCCCTCTAATAAAGAACCCAGCTCCTCACAAATAGCACAATATAGATTTTTGGAAGTTACAGCACTAATTGATCCATACAGGGTCTATAGAAAAGGGGATACGGAGATGACCTTCTATTCAGGAGTCCATAAGACATATACCAGGATTGATTTTTTTTTGGTCAACAGGGAAGTCTTAAAGGGTATTATAGGTATGTGCACTTTTGATAGGCTATTGTCTGATCATTCCCCAATCCAGTTGCTATGGGAGGTAGACAATATTCCCCCTAAGCCTTATCGATGGCGTCTGGATAAAGGGATGTTAACGGTGGACAATATGGTGACTAAATTGGAGGGTATACTTAAGGAAATAATCCAAAATCAAATTCCAACTCTTGAGAATAAGAAATTAGCTTGGCCCGTCTGCAAAGTGCTGTATGTAGGATGGGCGCAGGAATATACCGCTAGGCGGAATAAATTGAATAGGGCATGGGAGGAATTCTTAATTGGGGCCATTAAGTCATTATCACCTCTAGAAGGTTCCTCTAAAGAGACGGATAGGGAACTAAGAGAACTAAAAGAAGAATATAGAGGTATATTGAATTGTAGGGCTGATCACTGGCTGAAAAGATTGAATGCCAAATACTTACTACAGGGGGACATACCAGGCCGATTATTGGCCCATAGGATTAAGGAGTGGGAGGCAGAAAGAATGGTTGTGGCAGTGAATTTTGGAGGAGAGTTCATTTCGGAACCCCAAAGATTAGCTGATGCCTTTGCGGGATATTATGCTGCAATATATCAAGAAGGGGCCCCCTAGCTCAGAGACAGAAATCGAGGGATTCCTAGACAAAATACCATTGCCCAGATTAGATCCAGAGCAGGCCCAGGCACTCAGAGTTGGAGATTATGGAGGTAATTAAAGACCTCCAAAATGGGAAGGCACCAGGGCCTGATGGCCAAATTTTATAAAGTACATGCAGCGACAATAATGCCTATATTGAAAGAACTCTTCTCGAATATTATGAATGGAGGGGTTCCCCACCCTCCTCTGTACCAGGCCTATATCACGTTGATCCCAAAACCAGATAAACCCAGAGACCTACCAGGTAACTATAGGCTCATAGCTTTAATAAACCAAGATATTAAGCTACTTACAAAGATTTTAGCTAATAGGATCTTGAAAGTTGCTCCCTTATTAATTAGTCAAGATCAAGTTGGGTTTATGTCAGGGAGGGGGGCTCACGATGCATTAAGGAAATTGCACCACATTTTAGATAGGGCTTCCACTTCAAAATCCGCTATGGCTCTAATAGCACTCAATGCCGAGAATGCATTTGACCTGGTTTCCCACCAATTTTTATTCCTCACAATGGAGAAAATGGGGTTTCCAAGGGGGTTTCTTGGAGGCCTCAGAAATCTGTATGAAGCTCCCACAGCCAGAGTCCTATGTAATGGATATCTCTCTAAAGAGATCCTTCTCCGAAACGGAACTAGGCAGGGCTGTCCCTTGTCACCAATTTTATTTAATATTTATTTGGAACCTCTGTTAAGAGCTCTTGCTATGGAACCTAGAGTTCAGGGGATTGAGGTTTTGGGGACAGAGCTTAAATTTTCGGTATTTGCCGATGATATCTTGCTGCACTTAAGTAATCCGTCTGACAGCTTTCAAAACGCCTTGGAAATCATCGGGAAGTTTTCGAGGGTGTCCAATTATAAGTTAAATCTAACTAAAACCCAAGTTCTTCCGCTTACGGTATACACCCATAGGGCGGATTTCAGCATCTGCAACTTAATTGGGCCTCGGAAAAAATTAAATACCTGGGAATTTGGATTTTAGCTAGGTCAGCAGATGGGGTGGAGGAAAATGTGAGTAGCATAGTGGCCACAATTAAAAATGACATTGTAAGGTGGAAGAAACTACCTCTAAATTTCACTGCTAGACTGGGATTAATTAAAATGAGTCTTCTGCCCAGATTGCTGTACCCGATTTGTCTCTCACCCTACATCATTCCAAAAGGAAGGTTCATTGGTATTCAAAGGATTATCTCAGAATTTCTATGGGATTCCAAGCCCCCAAGGAGGAAACATGCCGTCTTGCACCTCCTCCATCTCAAGGGAGGCATAAAGCTTCCAGATTTAATGCTATATTATATAGCAGGGCAACTAGGGCTCATGGGGTGCTGGGAAAGGCATGGGGGAGACGAGGGATACATTCCAACGTGGCTTTGAATTGAACAGCTTATATTAAAAGAAAACAAAACTTTCCCCAACTGCATTACTATTTGTAGATCCGGAGACTCTCCCTGCCGTAGGAAAGCACTCTCCAATATGTAAATCAGTTAAAGTGTGGTGGGAGTGGCTAAATCCAGCGCAGAGGAGAGCACAAAGGGGGGCAAGGGACCAGCCTATAGTGGGAAACCCTAACTTTCGTCTGGGGAACCGAATACTCATCGGTCAGTGGGCATCACCGCTGTCAGAACTCAACTTGGCAGACTTCATACTTGCAGACAGGGTGTACTTACCAACACAGATTAGAGATTGGGATTTTTTTTTAAAAATCCAGATTACCAAATTGTTACAGAAGTTCATGCGAGACAATAAAGATGGGGGGAAGAACTTGTTTACATGGGACCATTTAAGGGAGATTGACCTCTTACAGCATCCCCTCTCAAAAGTATATAAGGTATGGTTAGACTATGTTGGCACAAAACCTGAAGATCAGATAAGGTATTGGGAAAGAGCTTTATCCCTCCTGAGACCTGACTGGATAGAAGTTTGGAAACATATGAAAGCTTTGCCTGTTCCGAAGTATAACACTATGCAATTCTTTATTTGTTCAAATATCTACTACACCCCTACTAAGCTATGTTCTAGAAAACTCAGACAGACAGATCGGTGTTTTCGATGTGGCATAGAACCAGGAGACCTATTACATGTATTGTGGTCCTGTTCTCGAATTCAGCCATTATGGGTTGAGCTTGGAGAAGAAATGGATCCGATACTAGATTACTCGGAATACATTACCCCAGAGGTATGTATATTAGGAGACATGAGGACGGTACTGAGGGTCTCAGCTAAATACCATGTATCCTTCATGTCAGCTGTAGTTAAAGCATTTGTCTTAAGACATTGGAAGGAGGATAGAAAGTACGGTTATGACCAGTGAGTTGGGGACCTCCTACAGGTCTTGGATAGACTTAAAAGGCATATGTTAATAGAGGGAAAAAAGAAACTACATGACAGAAGGTGGGGGACTCTGGAGACAGTGTACTCAATGCAGTGGAAAGGTCCTCAGGTTCAGATCTGTCTGTCTGGAGAAGAGTAGCTGGTAAAGTTTTCTTATGACAACATCTGAGGGGTTTGAAATTGAATGGAATTATATGACTTTTACTAGATAGGTTTTCTACATGCATAGTCATAACTCTCACGTAAAGTTGTTTGCCTAGGTCAGAGGGTAGGCTTATACCTGGTTGGACATGATGGATTCTCTTTCCTTCCTAGAGACACAGTTATTCAAGGCTAGTCCGGAGAAGGTACAACTATGGTTAAGGAGGGACAATCCTATACAGCAAATCGGACTAAGTTTAAGGCTAGACTAATACCGAACTCAAAAGAATCGACTTGAAGGTTACTACAATGAAAATGGACTAAAATGTTTGATGATAACAAAGTATAACTGTGAATGTAAATAGTTTGAGGGGTTGTACATAGTATCCATATCCAGTTTAGGGATGTGGTCCCGGGCATGTATCCTGGGATGTAGGTATGTACGTTATACTGTTGGAAACAATAAAACTTTAATAAAGAAGGTTAAAAAAAAAAGAATATCTGAGCATCACTGGGAAGAAACACAATTACTATGGTAAGTCATTTTTTCTTCTAACCCCAGTAAGGCTCAGTATATTCTTACCTTTATGCAGACTACCAAGCAGTATCCCTGGAGGTTGGCACAGAGCTTTATTTTGGAAACAGACTTTGCAGGACTGCTGTGTCAAACCTAGCATCACCTCTGGATAAAATATCCAGGTTGTATTGCTTTGTAAAGGTGTGTACTGTTTTCCAGGTAGCTGCTTTACATATATCCACTAATGGGACATCACTGGCTGCTGCTAGAGTAGCAGCTGTCCCTCTTGTAGAATGAGCCCTTAATCCTGGTGGGGGCTCTCTGCCAGCACTAGTGCAACAGAATTGGATACACTGGACTATCCAACTAGAAGTAGATCTTTTTAAGGCTGGATTACCTTTTCCCACATCCTCATAGGTCAGAAACAATTGCTTTCTATCCTGTCAAAGGTCCTTAGTGGCTGTTATGTAAAGTTGATTGCAGATTACAGGATTGCTAAAGTTGAACTCAGGAAAGACTGAGGTGTTGGTGGTGGACCTGGGTCATAGGGCAGAGGGGTTGAGGACTGAGCTCCCCTCCAGTTTAGTCCTGGGAGGGGCCCAGATTCTCACTTCTGAATGGGTGCGTAACCTAGGAGTGGTGCTTGACAATGGTCTGACCCTTCGTCATCAGGTGTCGGCAGTCGTCAAGCTAGCCTTTTACAATCTCAGGAACATTGCTAGGATTAAGCACCTTGTTCCATCTTGCGACCTACCTGTCTTGGTCCATGCCTTTATGACACTGTGCCTTGATTACTGCAACTCCCTGTACTTAGGGCTTCCTGGGGTTGATATCCACCGCTTGCAGCTAGTGCAGAACGCTGCAGCACGTTTGTTGACTGGGATATCTAGAAGAATGCACATTACCCCTGTGCTGCATGGTCTACACTGGCTGTCTATTCAGTGGCGGATCACCTTTAAGGTAGGTCTTTTGACTTACAAAGCCCTACATGGACAGGGTCCTGATTACTTGAAAGAGCTCCTGGTTCCTTACACCCCTCTGCGACAGCTCTGCTCGGCTGATGAGGTATTGCTGGAGATTCCGAGGGTAAGCTTAAAGTCATCTGGTGTGCGTGCTTTTAGTTTTGTGGCACCTACCCTCTGGAATTCTCTGCCACATCAGCTTCGGGAGTGCAGGAGAGTGGGGTGTTTTAAGCAGGTACTTACGACTTTTTTTGTGGGGGAAAGCCTACTGTGGATCTTCCGATTTTATTGTATTTATTGTATCTTGTTTTATTTTGATGTACAGCGCTTTGGTTATATGAAAAGCACTATAACAAATACATTTTATTATTTTATTATAATTACTGGCCACAATTTTTTGCAATACAAAAACCGAGTTATAATTTACCGTTATAACTACCTCAGCCAGTTATAACAGCAAACACGTGCCACTGTGCTCTAGAGAAGCGCGAGACACGAACAGCCGCACAGCGAAGAAAATAACTGACCGACTCACGCTCTCGCAGCTCCGGGTGTCCTGTCAGATCAAGCAAACTAAAATCAGCGCCAAGACGTCTTCCAGTCACACCACATAACCAAATTAACAGTTTGAACTCTTAGTTTAAAAGTTTGAAGAGTTTTTATATCATTAACAGTTTACAACCTTTCACAGTTCCTCCATATGAATGAAGCCATCTAAAACGAACGTAATTTCTTTCACGAACTGGAAGTTATAACATTTAAAGATGCTGACAAATGCTGTAATGTTACTGTTCATGTTTCTTTTCCAAACATAAAAAAGACGTTTTAAAAACACAAATCATTAAAAACTGCAATGTAATACAACACCACAAATAAATTGTTTATAGCACAACTGCCTTACTCATTTCTTTGCAAATTGAATAGATTACTGCTGAAAAAATTGCGACCAGCAATTATAAAAAATAAAGTAATGGACAGGTGGTTATTTATGAGAATTTTACACAAACCCTCAGTGTGGGATGCCTAAATAAACCCCTTGGGCTTCGCCCTTGGGGTTTAGGGGGCATCCCACACCTCGGGTGTGTGTAAAATTCTCATAATAACCACCTCCCCATACATTATTCTTTATATTATTATAATAACTAAGGGCCCTCTTCACACCTAAACTGTGCAGTCTCCTTTCACCAGAAGTGGAGTGCTCAGTGAAAAAGACAGGTAGGGTGATAGCTTGATTTAAATGAAAATCAGAAACTACCTTGGGGAGAAACGTCCTGTTTGTTCTGAGGACTACTTTATCCCTATGAAAAGAGATATAGTCCTGATCAATACAGAGAGCTTGAAGCTCACTGATTCTTCTTGCAGAAGTCATTGCCACTAGGAAAACTGTTTTCCAAGTGACAAATTATATTTAAGGTGAGCTGTGGCCATGGGCTCGAAGGGAACAGCCATCAGCTTAACTATATACACATTCAGATCCCAAACTGGCACTGGTGGCCTGTGAGGAGGATGGAGATGATTCAGGCCCTTAAAGAATCTTTGGAAAATAATGTTAGAAGCCAATGTCACCTTTTTCCCAGCAGAGAGGTAAGCAGACACTGCTGCAAGGTGGACCCTCAAAGAACTGGATTGTAGACCCAGGGAGTGTAAGTGAGTTAGGTACTCCAATACCTCTGATAAGCCAGCTTGGGCTGGAACCAGAGTCTTGCCTGAACACCAGATAGAAAATCTCTTCCATTTGGAAGAATAATTCTTTGTACTTGAGGGTTTTCTGTAACCTCTTAGAATACTTAAGACAGGTTCAGAAAGCGTTAAATCAGCATATTCTAAGTCTTCAACAGCCAAGCCTTGAGATTGACAGACTCGAGGTTCGGGTACAATAAGGTTCCCTGATTGGAGGTCAATAGGTTGTGCCTCCGAGGAAGATGTTTTGGATTTGCAACAGACATTGAGAGCAAAAGAGATTACCATGGCTGCCTCGGACAGTCTGGAGCTATCAAGATCAGAGATGCTGTATGGGATCTGAGCTTGATCAGTACTCTGTAAATGAGAGGGAAAGGAGGGAAAGCATAGAGGAACCTCCCTGACCAGTCCAGACTGAGGGCATCCAGAGGAAACATTCCCTGATCTGGAGGTCTGCAACAGTACTGTGGCAGGTGGTGGTTCTGGTGGGATGCGAACAAGTCCACCTCTGGAGTACCCCACCTGCTGAAAATAACTTGTACCACCTGCCTCTTTAGGGTCCACTCATGATGGGCCTGGTTTATTTGACTCAGGGCATCTGCCAGGGTATTGTCCTTCCCTGGCAAATGAATTGCTTGCTGAGACACTTCTAATGAATAGGCCAGAGTCCAAATCCTTATGGCCTCCGAGCAGAGGGGGCCTGACCTTGTGCCTCCCTGATTGTTTATCTAATACATTGTGGTGGTATTGTCTGTTCTGACCTGCACCACCTTGCCCTTGATTAGGTGAGCAAATGTTTTTAGAGCCAGCAGCACTGCTCTGGGTTCCAGGAGATGTATGTGCTGAAGAGACTCGGAGGTTGACCAAGTGCCCTGAGTTGTGTGATCCCCTATATGGACACCCCAGCCCAAGAGGGATGCATCTGTTGGGAGGATCACTGAAGGATTCTCTTTTTGAAAGGGTACTTCTTGCCTTAAGTTGGATTCCTCCTTCCACCACAAGAGAGCCTGTAGCAGTGACCTTGTTACTGGGAAAAGCTTTGAGAAATAAATCTTTTCTTTGGCACCACTGGGACCTGAGATAGAACTGAGTGTCCCTCATGTGAAACCTTGCACCTAGGACTGTGCTTATGGATGCTGCCATATGGCCTAATAGCTGAAGAAACTGTCTTGCAGTTTTTGAATTGTGGAGCTTGAAAGAGTTTGCTATTATCTGAATGTTTTTCACCCTTTCCAGAGGCAGGTATGCTTTGGCCTGTAGGGTATTAATTTCTGCTCCTATGAAGTGCAGCACTTGTGTAGGAGTGAAGAATGACTTTTTGTGATTGATTAGAAATCCGAGGGACTCCAGGAGGTCCTGAGTGACCTTCAGGTCTTGTTGCACCTGCAGAGGAGATTTTTCCACTACCAACCAGTTGTCCAGGTAAGGGAAAACAGCTATTCCCTGTCTGCGAAGATGTGCCCCTACAGCTGCCAGGCACTTTATGAATACCTTTGGGGCTGAAGAAAGGCCAAAAGGCAGGGTTGAAAACTGGTAGTGACCTGAAGCGAATCTGAATCTGAGGTATTTTCTGTAAGGCTCTTTTATGGGGATGTGAAAATAGACATCTTTCAAGTCCAGTGATGCCAACCAGTCTGCTTTCTGAAGTGTTGGCAGGATCAGAGCCAAAATTACCATCTTGAATTTTGCATTTCTTAAGAAATTGTTTAAAGCTCTTAAATCCAGTATTGGCCGCCACTATCCACTTTTCTTTGTGGTCAGGAAGTATCTGGAATAGAAGCCCTTTCCCCTTTGAGGCTTTGGGACTGGTTCCACTGCTTTTAACTGCAGTAAGTTTCGAACCTCTGCCTCCAAGAGCACTTCTTCTGCTAGGGAGGGAGAAGTGAACCCTCTGGATTTTTGAAAGGGAAATGACTTGAATCCCAGAGACAGTCCCACCACCTCCAACACCCACTTGTCGGTGGTGATTTTAAGCCAATTTTGGAGAAAGTGGGAGTCTGCTCCTGACAGGTGGAAAGAAAGTGGCCTGTGGTTCAGGGGGTCTGTTTAGTTTGTGGCTGAGGCTGGGTATGAGACCCTCGCCTTGAGCCCCTTCTGCCCCTGCCCCTAGAGTAACCCTGATGTGGGTACTGCTGGTACTGGAGTAATGCCACAGGTTGGAAGAAGGGCCTGGTGTAAAAGGACCTGCCCCAGCCTCCCCTTCCATAAGGCCTGGTGGATGTAGAAGCTCTCTTTTTAGCAAAGTTTCTTCTGTAAGTGGTTTTATACTCATCCACCTTCTTCATATATGCTACAGTTGACTCCCCAAAGAGAGAATTTCCTTCTAGGGGAAAATCCAAGGCCTTTAGTTGTGTATCCTGAGTAAGGTTTGTGGCCCTAAGCCAAGCAAACCTCCTCTGTGCCACTGTGTTTGCCATCCATCTGGCTGCAGTATCATTAGTGTCAGCAGCCATTTGGAACTGGTACTCAGCTGCCTCCGACCCAAACCTGGCAGTTTCAGCCATGTCATCTGACAAGGGCGAGGGAGCTTTCTGGGACATGGCCAGGACTGACTGCTACAGGAATTTTTGATACTTTTATTTATTTATTTATTTAGCTTTTGTTGACCGGGTAAGTGTACTAGACAAATCCTGCCTATTTTCAGGCACGACCCGGGGGAGAGGGATACAGATGAATGCCAACTGACCTTGAACCAGATTAAGCTGTTGGTGGTATTTTTAGTGAATATACTGGGCAGCATATGCCTGAAAGGTAGCCTGACGCATAGCCAAAGAGGCTGACAGGTACCCTTTCTTGGCAATACTTTCAATCTTGTTCTGCGGGTGTGAGGACAGAGTGACCCTAGCCTTGTCACAGGCAGCCTGCTGTATGACTCCCTGGTGGTCGGGGTGGGAGAAAAGAAAATCAGTTCCCTCCCTTTCCAGCTGGTACTTCTTATCCATCCTCCTGTCTATAGGAGGGGTGGAATTTGGTGCCTGTAAAATCTTTAGTGCATCCTTTTTAAAGAATTTATAGACAGGGAGGAGGAGAGCCTTTGTGAGTGTCAACCCCATCATTTCTAAGTACTCCACCTCCTCCTCATCTTCAATTTGCTCAGGGGTGAAGATGTCAAGGGCATCTGCCATCCTTCTTACAAAGGTGAAATGGGGTGAAAAATCCTCAGACACCCTTGGGGGAGAACCAAAGTCCTGTTCAGGGGACACTTCTGGTTCTATTGGTCTCTCCCCCTCCTCATAATCATCATATGTTTCCCCACTTTCTGGGGGAAGAGAATGCACATTGCTGCCAACCTAGGGACCCTGGGGGGGAGCAGGAGGCTGTTGAGGAGGGACTATTGCCTGTAATGACCAAATGATTTTAAAAGCCTGAGCAATCTCTTGTGCTGTAGGTACAGGCAGAGTAGTCACATAAGTCCCTGGTTTGACAGGTGAGGGTTCTGTGTGTTTTAATTTCCTTCCTTCCTTTTTTTGCAGGAACTGGGGAGTCAGCCAGTTCAATTGCTCTTTTAGTTCTCTTTGTGCCCATCTCAGGGGCAGGAACTGAAGAAAGTGTGGGTTCAACCACAATGTCTGGGGATATCAGCTGGTCAGAGCCAGAGGGACCCCTAGGAAAATTCTTCTTTAGCCTTTCAAGGCATTTCTCAACAGTTTTCTCAGGGAATGTCTTACATACTTCACATTCCTCATTTAAGTGATCAAAACCCAGACAAACACACACAAAGTGTGTGTTTGTCTGCCTTTGCAAAGACCTCTCTACATTGGGTACAGTTTTTGAAACTGGGCTCACTGGTTTTCTTTTTGGGGTTTTCTGACATATTCAAAATTTAGCAACTGCAAAGAAAAAACCCCAATTTTTTTTTTTTTTATCGGTTCAGGAACCGATGGAATGGAACCGAGATAGCAGTTCAGTAACCAAGATTTATTGGTTCAAGATTTTCTACAGGAGGCAGTAAAATTAAAGAAAATATAGGTGGTTCTTTAGTCAGAGAACCCCGATTTTAATATAGAATGAACCTGGTTCCTCCACGGTTATACCGACCCGAGAGGAACCGAGAAAAACAATTTAGTGTAAATAAGATTATCTAGACAAATAGTAGAGTCAGTAAATGAAAACAAGAAAGGTATACTTATTCAGTATCTGATGTTTTCTTCACGCAGGAGAAAGTGGACGAAAGGGACTCCGAGTGACCAGACTTTTCAGGCGGAGAGAAAAATCCGAAGAGGTTAGAACACAGGCAGTTAGTAGAGGCAGTGTTTGAAAGATGCTCATGTGCAAAGTGTTTCATCATTTGCATGTGTTCCATCTCTCAGGGCAGTCCAATCCTACAGGCTTGCTGCATAAAGTTAAGAATATACTGAGCAGTACTGGGGTTAGAATACATTTGTCAGAGAAGCCCCATGAAGGATATAGAATAAATAGGCTCTTTCTAAATTATCAAACACTTTTCCTGCATCTAATGAGAGCAATATGGCCTCTCTGCCTACTTTTTCTATAAATTCAATTAGGTGTTGTATTTTATGTACATCTGTATGTATATTTCTGGTTGGAATAAAACCTAATTAGTCTGGATGAATTATTCTTGTGAGAAAAGGTAGAATTCTGTTATTAAGAATTTCTGCATATATTTTATAATCAGAGTTTAATAGTCTCTGGTCTGTAGCTAGCAGTTTTATGTCCATCTTTATTAAGTCTGAGTCTTTTTTTTTTATATATTGCTTTTTTTCTTCATGCGGGGCTGGCAGGCAGGCTCTGGTCCCCTCTCAGAGAGCTAGACACTCCAGCACCATATGTCCCGATCCAGCTTCACCTGGGTGATTCACCTACAATTCCCTCCACCCCCCACTCATGGCGGGACTGGAGGCAGGAGGGGCCCTCCCTTGAAACACAATCCAGAAGCCCAGGGGTTGTTGGAATCAGGATCACAGTAGGGGCTGTCATGGAGCCTACCAGTTCCATTTTCTGTTGTCTCCCATCCCTCTTTGCAGACATGTATGTACACAGGTGGAGGCATGCACATGCTGCAGTCCTGCAACACCTTCCTTGTACATTGCCCTGAGTCCTATACCCCCTACAGGCCTCCACCTGGTAGCAGTCAGGCAACAGAAGCAACAACCCTCCCGCCCTAGGAGAGGAGAGCAGTCTTCTGGATACTCGATCCTCTCCCTCCTCGGTCAATCCCAGGTGATCTGTGCTTATTCCCAAACCTGGGTCACCAGCGTGGTGCAAGGTGTGGCATCCAGCGCCCCACCCTCAGCACCAGTGGGCTGACCTGTTAAGTCTGAGTTTAACTGAAATGTGTGCTATGTTAAATGATTTTGGAATCCTTTTGTTTTCTGAATTTCTTGAAAAAGAGATTCAAAGATAGGCAGCCATTCTTCCATGAACGTAACACAGAATTTTATTGTATATCCATCTATGCCAGGAAATTTAATTTCTTCTTTGGTTATTAGTCATGTAAATCTGTAAGATTCCTGAGGGATAAAATTATTGTTACAGCAGAAATTCCCATATGAATGTAAATCTTCCTTAAATGGAAAAGATTCAAACCTATATAATTCCTTATAAAAAGTCAAGAAGCAATCCACAATCTGATTTTTTGTTGTAACAAGTTCCTCTTTGCTATCAAAAACAGAGAAAATCTCTGTCTTATCTGAAGCTTTTTTAATCCTTTTTGCCAAAATATTTTCCTGCTAATTCACTTCAAAGTTGCCCATTTTCCTTCATTTTAAGCCAACTATTTTTGGTCTGATAGACTGTATTTCTATCATCTCAATTCAGTCTTTTCAGGTTGCCATATTCATCCTTGCAGGTATTATCAAGAGTTTCAATTTTCTTTCCAAAATTGTATAATTTATCTTCTACCTCCTGCAAGTTTTGCTTCCTTTTCTTGTTAATCCATGTAGTTTCAGAAATAATTATCCCTCTAATAGTGGCTTTTAAAGTATTCCAGTGTTTAATAATATTTTCACTGGACATATTATCTACAAAATTATGGAATGCTTCACTGACCCTTTTAACAAAGCATTTGTTGTTCAACAATATATTTTGAATCTCCATAGTGTGTTACCAGGTTCTCTGTTATTAACATCTAACGAAAATGAAACAGCACTGTGATCTAAAATTGATTTTGGTTCAATGTTAGAACTATAATATCCACCATTAACAATCAAAGGTTTAGGCATAAAGATGTAATAAATTCTCATGGCACTATTATAGTTATGGTAGAAGTACCTGTAATCCTTCTCTTAATATAATTCTCTCCAGAGATCTATTAAAGCATTTTCCTGCAGGAAATTACTGTGAATCTTAGATCTGTATTTGACCCATCTTCTTGCCTTTACTGATTTGTCTAATTCAACTTGAGTCAATCAGTTCATATCTCCTCCAATTGTAATATGAACTGCTTCCCATTTGCATAGCATACTACTATTTTTTGAAAGAAAGGATTAGAACCCTCGGAATAGTGCATACACAGACCCAATTGCAACTATTAGTTCTCCATATACTGTAGCATTTTGATCAACACAATTCTTTCATCCAGATCAGATGGAGTCTCCTCAACCTTTCCTTAAAATGTCTTGCTAATCAAAATTGCAACCCCTTTATTTTTGGGGGTCACGCCCTCAGAAAAATATATCTGCCATATCCATTTTTTTCTTAGTTTTGTAATCTGTTTGCTTTTCATGCACATTTCTTGAAATAGAACAAAGTCTAGATTAATTTTGCCCAATTTGTTTAATAATCTGTATCTGCTGATGGGAGAATTGATGCCATTAATCTTCCAAGTAATCCACTTCAACAACTGCACCATTTGACATGTTAATACTCTTTTATAACCCCTCATTCTTAATCCACACATGAATTGTTTACCTTTAAGGACCCCTTGTCTTATTATAAGAAAACATTGTAACATCATTCCTGCATATTTTACTATATTTTCCTCCCTCAACCTCCCCTCCTTGTTGTGCCAAATGCTCCTGCTTGAACCTTTTCACAAAACTTGGCACATCTGCAATAGCTTGTGCTATCCCTTCCCTCCACTCTTCTTAGTGACATTAATTCATATAGCTTCTATTTTACATTGTATTACACCTCATTCCTTTCCCATATGCCCGATGTAGTATTCAATTAAATCTGAGTAACTCAGAGAAAAAAGAAAGGAAGGATAGTTTTCTCAATGCCCCCCCCCCCACACATTAACATAATATTCCTTTAGAACTCAGGAGGCGATATGAAGACTGATAATATATAAAATCAGGAGAAAATCAAAATGTGTTCCAAGCTGTATTTTGAAAAGTCTGGTCATTAGCTCAGAGACTGCTTCTTTTAAGTTATTGTATACTACTGATGGTTTAAAAGAACTTTTAGTTTAGCTGGGTAAATCACAAAAGACTTGAAACCTTCGAGTTGTTACACAGGTAAATATTGTTTTCTTAATAGCCACAGATCTCTCAAGAGGTCTGGTCTTATGGTGATGTTTTGTTCTCTGAAGACAAATGTTTTGGCATTTGAGATAGCTCAGATGATTCTCATTTTGTCATATGGCTTAAGTAGATTAAGTAATATTCGACATGCCACCACAGAGTTCTGTTCATTATATTTTTTACCTATCCAATGTGCTCTGTCTATTATAACCGGGTCCTTACCCAATTTTAGAAACTCCACAAAAATTTCTTCTAATACATTTTGCAATGAAATTTTCTCCCAGCTGCACAGATTTCCAAAAATTCTTAGATTTTTCCTTCTAGACCTGTTTTGAAAATCATCTTATTTTCCATTCCTCTCAATGCGTTTTTAAGCTTTATTTCTTCCAACAATGGGATCATATCTTCTAAAGCTGATTGTCTTTTTTCCAGCTCCTGTGTTCTTTTTCATTCACCACCTTACATTCTAATCTTTGCAAAGTTTCATGTAATTTGCACAGCTCTTCAGGTAAATCTTTTAGTTTGTTTTAAATTTTCTTCTATCCTTCTTGTATTTGCTATAAGCTGGAGTGCCCAACTTGGTGGAGAGTCACTTGAAAAATGTACCATTTTGAGCATTTGTTTCACTCGCTATATGTGATATTGTGATATCTTTAATATTTAGATATCTATTTTTAGAAGTAGTTGTAACTTCCGACTTAAGTTTTAAATTACTCTCCTCAGCCTCTTTTAGATCAATATTTGTTTTCTTTGTCTCTTTTATTTATTTGGCAGTGCTCTCTTTTTACTGTTTTCATCTTTGTCCTTTTTTTTCAAGTCCCTCTGACCTTTTGGTACAATCTTAGGCCAAACTGTTAGATCTTTACCTTGAAATAATTTTTTTGTTTGAATTGAGGTGGTATGAGACCTAGTTATTTACTGTTTACCTCTGTAAGTTCGAGCATTAGAAGAAGTCTCTTTTTTTTCCTTTCCAAAGATTTTATCAGTTTATCTATTCTTTTATTTGCCTTATAAAATAAATTAATGGAACTGTCTGAACCATCAATGAGGCTTTCACTCACATGACACCAGGTCCAAACCCTTTCTACAATGGCAATAATGAGCTCCCTGGAGCATAGAAATAACTATCCTACCCCTAGTGGAGGAAGGAAGGTGTTGCATATTTATCTTTTGCACCTTTGTGCGAAATATGCACTCATGTATTGTGTATGTTTTCCTCAGATTTGTATAAACTGCAGATTATCTTCCTGATTATGCAAGACTGAGTCTGAATCTGAAAATAGATCTGATGACATAAGACTGAAGGGCAGGTGGCAATACTGGCATGTGACAAAAGACAGAAAATCAGATGGAACTGCTAGGAACTGGCAAGAGACGGACATATCTTACGGTTGAGATGTTAAACCTATTTTCAGCTCAAATAGGAGAGTCCTTTCACTGGACCAAAGAGGTCTGTATGAATTCCTAAATCTGGTGGGGCTGATTCATGGGGATTGTCAGACAAAACCAAATGCAGTTATACCTTTTGGTCCATCCCTCACTGCTCCTTTTCTAGGTTACACTATTTTGCCATATATCAAGAAAGCATTCCAGGGCTAAGTTGTGAAATCAGGGAGATAGTTTTATCATATCATGCCCTGGTGTGCATGAGACACAATGTTGGGGTGGAGTGGAAAAGAATAAGATATGGCATCTTAATACACAATACCCTAAGGATAAAAAGGTGGTAGAGAGGTTGCAGACACACATACAGAAATTCTTTGAGACCAATAAACAGTCAGTAGAACAATTAGACATATTGTGTGTGGGGGGGGCTGCTAAGTGCATCATTTGGGGGAGGAATGTACATGACTGATGATCAAAAAAATGAGAGAAGCCAAAAAAAAAAAACAAATCAAAGGACTTCCTTAAACAAATCGGAACTACAGAAAACCATCTCACACTGGACACCCCAGAGCAGATATAGAAACATAGAAGTTGATGGCAGGTAAGGACCGCAAGGCCCATCCAGTCTGCCCATTTCTTTTTCTACCTTATAAATGTGCCATCGGCCTTTGCTCTGTCAGTGGCCTATCTATTCATACTCATTTGTATTGCTCCCTTATGCCTATCCCATGCCTGTTTGAAGCCCTGCACTGTATTCATAGCCACCACTTCCTGAGGTAGGCCATTCCATGCATCCACCACCCTTTCTGTGAAAAAGAATTTCCTCACATTCCCTCTTAATCGGCCTCCCTCTAATCTCATGCTGTGGCCTCTTGTCCTGCTATTTTTCTTATATTTAAACATGTTAGTCTCTTTCACCTTGTTAATTCCCTTAAGATGTTTGAATGTCTCAATCATATCACCTCTCTCCCTCCTTTGCTCAAGGGTATACATACTGAGCTCCGTTAATCTGTCCTCATATGTCTTCTGATGCAGTCCCTGCACCATTTTGGTTGCCCTTCTCTGGACTGCCTCAATTTGGTTAATGTCCTTGTGAAGGTTTGGCCTCCAATACTGCATGCAAAACTCCAGATGGGGCCTAACCAGTGTCTTGTAAAGAGGGATTATTACCTCCCTCTTATGACTTGTGATACCCTACTAATACACCCTAACACCACTCTAGCCTTACCTACTGCTTTAGAGGTCTGCTTGGATGATTTCAGGTCATCAGTGATGATGATGATGCCCAAGTCTCTTTCTTCCTTTGTGACTGCTAGCAACTCCCCTCCCAGCCTATAGGTGGCTTCAGAGTTTCTCTTCCTTATGTGCATGATCTTGCACTTCTTTGCATTAAATCCCAGTTGCCACTCTTCTGATCATTTTGCTAGTTTATTCAGATCTCTTCTTATTCTGCCCACCCCCTCTGGATCATCTACTCTGTTGCAGATCTTGGTGTCATCTGCAAACAGACAAGCCTTACCCTCCAGTCCATCTGCAAGGTCAGTAATGAAGATGTTGAAGAGGACTGGCCCCAGGACTGATCCCTGAGGTACCCCACTTGTGACTTGCATCTCTTCTGACTGTATACCATTTACCACCACTCTCTGTTTTCTGCCCGTCAACCAGTTTGCCACCCAGTTGACCAACTTCTGACCCACCCCAAGCCTACCCAGCTTATTTATCAATCTTCTATGTGGAACAATGTCAAAAGCTTTGCTGAAGTCAAGGTAGGCAACATCAACTGCTCCCCCCTTGGTCCACCACTCTGGTTACCCAGTCAAAGAAATCTATGAGATTAGTTTGACTGGACCTTCCTTATGTAAACCCATGCTGTCTTAGATCCTGTGCCCCTATGGATTCCAGGTGTTGCACTATCCTTTCCTTAAGGAGTGCCTCCATAATCTTGCCCACTACTGAGGTAAGACTGACTGGTTTGTAGTTCCCTGCCTCCTCCCTGCTACCACTCTTGTGGAGCAGGATCACATGAGCCCTTCTCCAGTCTTCTGGGACCTCTCCTGTGCTCAGAGACTCACTAAACAGTTCTGATAATGGCTCTGCTAGTTCCACCTTAGCTCCTTAAGTACCCTGGGATGTATGCCATCAGGTCCCATTGTCTTATCCACCCAGAGCTTAGCAAGCTCTTGTAGGACCCTTTCTTTTGTGAAGGGAGTGATGCTCACCTCCTTCCCCCCTGTGTCCATGGTGCTGAGCTGTGGGCCTTGTCCTACCTTCTCTTCAGTAAATACTGAGCAAAAGTATCTATTTAGGATAGATGCTTTTACATGGTCCTCCTCCTCACATGCTCCCTTTTCTCCATTAAGCTTAGCAATACCCCCTCTGAACTTTCTCCTTTCACTAATGTATCTATAGAAAGTCTTGTCACCTTCTTTACTGTTCGTGCTAGTGTTTCCTCAGTTTGGGACTTTGCCTGCCTTACTGCCTTCCCTGCTTCCCTTAGGGCAGTTTGGTATGCCTATCTTCATCCTGCTGTGTTCCCTTATATTTCCTGAAGGCCAGCCTTTTGGCTCTGACCTTTTCTGCTACTGTATTTGAGAACCAAAGTGGTTTCCTTCTTCTTTTGCACTTCCTTTTCTAACACAATGGGATGTTGCTTCAAGTATTGCATCCTTAATGCTTAAAAAAACAAAGACAAGGCGCTGCGTCAGCATGTGGTCTAAAAGCAAAACAAAATGGTTATATTAAATGCACGCTGAAAATAGAAAATAGGGTTAAAAATCTACGTTTCGACCTTAGGTCTTCTTCAGGAAATATCTAAAAGAGAAAAAAAAACAAATTAATCCTTAATGCTTGCCCACTTTGCCTGTACCCCCTCACCTGTGTTTCTTTTTGCCAGGGCTAGCTTAACTCTGTTGGCCATCTTATCAAAGTCAGCTCCTCTGAAGTCCCATATTTTTGCCTTGGAATGGGATGATTTAGATGTAGTAGCCAAATTGAACCATACCATGTGATGGTCACTGGCCCCCAGGTGACCTTCTACCTGGAGATCTGTGATCCTTTCCTGTTAGTCAGTACTAGATATAGGACAGCCCTGTCTCTTGTGGGTTGTTGTACCAGTTGTTTGAGGCCCTCCCCCTGCAGGGAATCCACTATGTGTCTAGTTCTGGCAGATGTTCCTGCTGGTATTGATCAATCTGTATCCTGCATGTTGAAGTCTCTCAATATCAGAACCTCCCCTTTAGCGGTCATGTTTTGTATATCTTCTAACAGTAATGTGTCTATGTCCTCCTCCTGGTCTGGGGGCCTGTAGACAACCCCAGTTCTTATGGCTGTCCCATTTCCTGTTTCCAGAGTGACCCACAGTTCTTCTGGCTCCTTACGTGTATTCTGAATTTCTGTGGCTTTGATATTTTCATTGACATACAGGGCCACCCCCCTTTTGCTCCTCGGTCTCTTCTGACCAGTACATTGCCAGATACTGAGATCTCCTAAGTGTGGTTACTGGTAAACCATGTCTCACTAATTGCTACTATGTCCCGTTTAGCCTCTGACATTATTGCCTGCAGGTCTGGGATCTTATTTCCCAGGCTGTGAGCATTTGTGTACATGATTTTCCATTGGCCAGATTTCGGTATGTTAATTGTTGGGTGAGGTTTGGCATTATACCTGTGCGTTGTATGGGGAGACAAACCTTTTTTCTTACCTAGTGATGCAAATGAACTGCAAACATGCTGAATCCCTGTTGAACCACTAGCTGAGGGGGGAGGGGTGTTCTTCCCATTTGACGTATGGGGTGCTGCACCCCCTCCCCATTTGCTAGTTTAAATATTCTGCAAAGACGTCAAACTTCTGCCCCAATGCACTGACTCCCTCCTTAGTCAGATGCAGTCCATCAAATTTAAAGAACTTTCACTCCCAGAACTGTTGCCAGTTCCCTACAAATCTGTGTCATTTTTCCTGGCACCAGCCCTAGAGTCACATGTTTAGCTCCCCTATCTCCCCTTCTCTGACCTTCCATCCATCTGCCCCCCTCTCCCAGACTGGCAGGATCTCAGAGAAGGAGATGCCGGATGAAATGGATGATAGTTTGTCACCCAGCCTGGTCAGGTGTTCCTTGGTCTCCTTGGTATACCCTTGAGGAAAGAAGGGAGAGGGAGGACATGATAGAAAGTTTTAAGTACCTCAGTGGAATCAACAAAGTCCAAGAGGGTAGCATTTTTCAGAAAAAGAGGCGTGCAAGAACAAGGGGACACAATTTAAAGATAGAAGGAGGGCGGTTCAGGGGCAATGTGAGGAAGTATTATTTCACAGAGAGGGTAGTGGATGCATGGAACAGCCTTCCTGAGGAGGTTGTGGGGTCTAAAACGGTGGGAGAATTCAAGAATGCATGAGAGAGACATAAGGCAATTCTTGTGGGGAGTAGGAAGAAATAGGCTGTTGGTTAACTAGGATCTGCAGCCTATCCTGTAGGTAGGGAAATGGGCAGACTTGATGGGTCAAGCGGTCCTTATCTGCTATCAAAGTCTAGGTTTCTATGTTTCTCCACAACTGACCGGCTGGCGAGATCATTAGTCCCTATGTGTACTAAGACATCAATGTTTTCTCCTGCTTTGTGAACAATTTTAGCAATGCGGTCAGTGTCTCTCCATGCTGATGTACCTGGGAGACATCTATTACCCCTGGCTGGAGATGGGTATCAACTCCCCGAATCATGGAGTCTCCTATGATCAGAAGTTTTTTGGATTTCCTTTTTGCTTTTTTTTGTTTTGGTTCCTGATTTGGGTGAGTTTTGTTGTGCTACCTCCTGTGCTGCAGTGTCCTGCTCTGCAGTGTCCTCTGCCCCTTTGATTTCAGAGATAGAGGCAGATACCTGTTTGTAGTGTTTATATGGTTTTTGGAGGTAATATGTTGGACAGCAGAGAGTGATGGGGCACCCAATTTGCCCCTCCTAAACACCTGCCAACCTCCTGGACCAACTACCCTCTGCGATTTAGGTTTTTCTGTTGGATGCTGTGGAAATGGCAGGTGGTTCTTATAATGTATTTCCTCTTGAATATGAAATTTGAGGCGTGCAATCTCTGCCCATGCTGCCCGGAGCTGAGCCCTAAGATCTCCAATGGCCCAGCATGTAGGACAGTGTCCTAAATCCTGTAAGACTGTCCTTCTGAAAATTGTTCTACGGCACCTGCAGTTAATATCCATTCCAGATAAGTTGCTGGTTTTATAACCTAGTCAGAGTAATTGCAAGGAAGAAAATGCAAGTAATGGTTTGATTGTGTTTTGTTTTTGTTTAACTTGTTATAACAAGTTAAATTACTAGTGCCCCTGTAAATGAGCTCACCTAGTGGATGCCCCACTGATCCGCCCCTTCCTGCTCTGACACAGGAAATGTCACAACTGTGGTACCCTATAAAAGAAATAGCTATTAATTCTATCAAAGCTCAACATGCAGAACTGCTCAATAAAAGGGCAGAGTTGGCTATATTTAGGGCCAGAGTTAGATATCTAGTGCAGGGGGAAAGGTGAGAAGTTGCTTGGCCTTTGTTTGAGACAGTAGGAAGTGCTGAAATGGAAATGTATATATTTTTGAATTTTATAGTTATGTATAACTGGAAACTAGGAGAAGCTGGGCTAGGAGGATGTGGGTGAATAGGTACATGCATAGGAAGCAGAAGAGTGGTGAACTGTAATAGTTGTGGGGCAGCAGTCTTTCTGGGGGTGATGAGGAGTAAAGGGGGCTGTCCAGTGTGTAAGAGCCTGGAGCAGGTAAGGGCTGAAATAAGCCTGCTGATATGGGAGCTGGGGAGGATGGTGTGGGGAGAAGCACAGCAGTGGAGGGAAAGGCAGAAGGTGATGCCCAAAGTAAGGGCATCAGGCAGGAGATGGGTTTGGAGAGGAAGACCTAGTATACAGGAGTATCTCCTCCTCAGAGGACCAGGAAGCCCATGGAGAAGGAGTGGTAAGGGGAAAGGGTGAGAATGTGAAGGTAGCATCAGTTTTGGGAACTTCTGAAGGGGTGCCTTTACTGAACAGATTTATACCACCACCTGGAAAGATGGAGGGAGCAGCAGGAGGTGAGGTAGGAGGTCAGGTTGAGCCAGGGATGAGAGTAGGAGTACAGGAAACGGGAAAAGGAATTAGTCAGGGAAGAGGACGCAGGCAAAACAGAGTGAAGAATGGGAGGGGGAAGGAAAGAAACGGGATGAAAAAGTGGAAGCAGATACAGATAGTCAAAAGGGGAGAGGTAGCGTGGGAGATGGAAAAATGGGGATAAATAGTGGATGCGTTGATAAGTTCAGTAGGGTGCAGGGGGAGTAGTTAGGCAGGGGAACAGCTAGTACCAAAGGTAAGAAAGGAAGGACAGGTAGCATGGGTGCAGGGGGGTGGAAGGGTGGCAATCATAGGGGACTCCATAATTAAGGGTATTCACTGCCGAAGGAAAGGGGACCCAAATGCAATCAGGAGGGTGGTCTGTATGCCGGGGATGACAGTGGGGAAGGTGGGCTCAAGAATAAGGGAAATAGTAAGAGATGTTGGAGGGGAACCTAATTTAGTTATACACGTGGGAACCAACGACCTAGCTGGGAGAAGATTGAGGTAGTACAAAGCAGGTTCAGGGAGTTAGGGAAGATCTGCAGAGAGGAAGCAAGTTTGCTGGTCTTCCCAGAGGTGATACCAGTACCAAGGGCCAGCACAGCCAGGAAAAGAAGAACAGAGAATTTTAATGAGTGGCTGAGGAAATGGTGCAAGGAAGAAATGTTCATCTGTATTGGGGACTGGGAGGAGACCTGGTCAAAAAATCAACAACACTCTTTTCACCAGACAGGCTACACATCAGTAGGGAGGGTTTTAAGTTACTCAGGGACAAACTGGGAGACAACGTAAACACTGCACTTAATTTAAACTACTAAAGGGGGGCAGCAGGCATGTAGGCCCAAAGACTCAGAGGGGAGAAGGTCAGTGACCCCCCCCACAGTAACAGAAGAGGCCAGGAGGAAAGAGGTGGAAGAGGTGAGAAAACAGTAAAGGATGGAGGGGGTGAGGAACACATAACAAGGGTAGGTGGGGGTGCACACAGAGGGGAGAAATGTGAAGAGAAGAATAGAGGGATGGAAGGTTAGATTCTAGGTAGAGGGTGGTGTCTCTGAACATGTGGCATCTTGGAAACAAGATGGACGCCCTACAGGCACTATTAGTAGAAAGGAGGGTGGACGTAGTGGCAGTAAGCGAGACTTGGGCAACACCACACCATGACTGGGATCTTGCAATCCCTGGATACAAGCTATACAGGAGGGACAGGTTAGTCGGGAAGGGGGTAGGAGTGTCAGTTTACATCAGGGAGTGAATAACTTGCATATGGGAGGAGTCAGAGGAAGGGAAGGTGGAGGCATTATGGGTTCAGCTACAGTCCAATACAGGGAGAAAGCTAGGTTGAGGATGGTTAACAGACTTCACAAGCAGGATGAGAAGAGGGACAGAGAACTGAGCTCGCAAATACTGGAAGCTGTGGGGAAAAGACGTGCTAATTGTGGGGGATTTCGACCTGCCCAAGGTGGACTGGAGCGTACCATCCACAACATGTGTTAGGAGTCAGGTGATCCTGGAAAGACTGCAAAATGGGTTCCACAGGGTATCACAGAACCATCAAGAGCAGAGACAATTCTTGATCTGGTGCTCACAAATGGGGAGCATGTCAAAGAAATAACGGTCAGGGAGCCCCTGTGTGGGAGTGACCATTGCACAGTGTGATTGCAGTAGGATATGGGAAGGCAAAGCATCTTGACAAAGACCAAAAGCTTGTATTTTAGGAGGGCGGACTTCAGGAAGATGGAATAAGTGCTAAGGAGCCACTTGGCAGGCATCAGAACAGATATGGGGGTGGACTAAAGGCGGTTCATCATTAAGGAAAGAATACTGGTTTCCACAGAGGAGTGTGTTAGGCTCAGGGGAAGAACACAAGGGTGAAAGCGTCCAGCTGGTTCAGTTCTGGGGTTGCCCAGGCAGTAAGGGAAAAGAGGTTAGCCTATAGAAAAGTCAGGAAGACCAAAAGAGAGATGGATATTGATAATTACCTAAGGCACCACCTGCTTATTCAGTGTGGAACTTACCTGCCGTTGTTGTTAAACATAATGACTTTCTTCTACTGGCTTCTTATGTTCGTATGTGAAAGGGCCTAACAGTGGAGCAGACTCTTCAACCAGTTACTAAACTGAGAGAAATAATTGAGGCCTTTAAAAGGTTCGATGACACGCTATGTGCTACAGAAAAACAAGACCCCCAGCTTGATGGTCGAATCAGAGAATATATGGGTGGAGTACAACTTCCTAACCAGTCCAAGCAGCAAAGTGGCTCATTGCAAGGGGCTGTTACAGCACATGAGGTTCAGAGGGCCATACATCAGGTTAATTTAGACAGGGCCACGGATCCAGATAGCGATCAGACTAATTTTTATAAAGTATTTACTAAGTAATTAGCTCTTTTCCTAGCGGATGTTTAACTGCATCCACAGCAAGGGTCTGACAACTCTCTCACAGAGGCCCTTATAACACTGTTACTCATACCAGGGAAGGATGAGTTTTGGCCAGGCAGCTACCATCTTATTTCTGTGATTAACATGGATTTTAAAATTGTGGGCAAGATTGTGGCTAACAGATTAGAGAGGACGTGGGATGAACTGATAGTGCAGAACGGGTTGGTTTCATGGGAGAGCAGGTTTTGAATGACTATTTACACAAGCTGCATCATCTCATTTTGGTGTTTGGGGGTAGAGTCCCTGAAGCCTTGGTCTCCCTAGACACTAAAAAGGCTTTCGATCAGGGGCTAGATTTTCAAAGCATTAAGGGACTAAGTCCCACACCACAGCAGGACGAAAGCTCCGCACCTGTGGAGGTTTGTATTTTAGCTGGTGCAGCTGCAGGGTGTGCTATGTTGGGACCCACCAGGTGTAACATTTTGCTGCAGTTGCGCCAAATGGCCACAAGCTGTCATAAATTGGCTCCCATTTTGGAAATATGGCACATGTGAGGAAAACTGCAACTCCACAAGTGAAGCCCTACTTGGGACAGCTTTTCCCCACACAGATTCTGGATGTGCTAAAAATCCAGCCCCGGGTCTCCTGGCCTTATCTGTTTGAGGTGCTCAAAGTATATAACATCCCTGAGGACAGATCTAAGGAAAAACAACCTAGACTCCCGGTGCAAACTATTAAATTTATCTACAAAGATGGAGATGCATGCCCTTGATGTTGTGGGGCAGCATCAATACCATTACAATTAACCTGCTATCTTGTATTCTCTACCCATTGGGAATGCTGAACAAGATTCTACCCAACACATGGTTTATAAATCTCCAAAGTCTGATCAGTGACTTTGTTTGGCAGGGTAAAATAGAAAGTCTTAATTTAAACTTATCAACCCCAAATAACTGGGAGATCTATGGTTTCCAAACTTTTATCTTTACTATTTGGCATTACGAGTGTTAAGTATTTAAGATGTGGAAGTTTAGTAGATATGGATGTGGTGCAGTCATATAAGCCAAAGTGGCTGGGGTTGGAGAAGGATCTCTGTTGGACTGCAGGTATCCAGTTGGACAGCCTACTATTCATTAAACCTGCTAGACTCCTGAGCTGTCTTAAGAGCACACATACAGATTTGTACGTACTTGCACATCTCCCTGATTAGTGGTCTCTCCCAACTAATACAGCACATTTCCAAATAGCTAACTGGCCAGTTCCAGAAGGTTTTTGGCCTATGGTTCCGCCACCCTCAGTGGCACATATTTATTTGGGGAGAGCCTGGTTGATTTTAATACTTTACAAAACAGACATGGTCTACCTAACAATGACTCTTTTAAATTTATGCAGTTAACATACTGTATGCCATCTCGTCACATATGGGTCCTCTGCCATGGCCGGAGGCTCTTTAGAAAACCTGATACATGTTGCAGGGCAGTCTCATGCCACTTCCTCTATATATAAAACATTACAGTCACTACAGCTAGGTAAACTGAAGAAGGGATGTCATTACTGGCGAGGTGTGCTCCAACTGGACTGGTTGCCAGAGGATTGGCAACAGGTATAGGGGGGCCTCTGTGGATATGTGAAACAGGACAGGTACAGATTGATGCGATTTAAAATTCTGCTAAACTTATATTTTACATCAAATCCCATAAAATGGGAAAACTGGGCAACTCTACTTGCTCCAGATGTGGGAAAGAAGGTTCTTTGCTTCACATTCTGTGGGAGTGTGAGAAAATGGTCCCTTTTCGGAAGGATATTCAGCTGCACCTGGATCTTTTCCTGGGTTAAAAGATAGTCTAAACTGCTTGTTCTAATGCTGTGGGGGCAGTTCCTTGCTATGAGACAGTACAGGGAAGCACACTCTTTCTCTGATACCACTTATTTTATTACTTTTATTGAATGGAGTTGCTTTCTCCAAGGAAGTTGCTACCAGGTCACTGGCAGGAAGAGGTGGGATTCTGCAGTGCTCAGGTGAGCCCCCGGGACTACAGATACTGAAACAAGGTGCTGTTTTTCAACTGTATCTGATATTTATTATACCAAGGCTACGAGAGCCATTTTGGCACTGATTGAAAGGACTACTATGGACTTAGCACAGGATATGGTTGGACACCAAGATCAGCCATAGATGCCACAAAGTACCAGTTTCATATGGCAGTAGACACAAATGACACATCTTAATTGTGATGTCCCATTGCTTATAACTACCTGCCTTTCACTGACAATACCCTCCTGGGCTGCTATTTTTGTGTGACCGCTGAATCCACCGTCATCTGTAATATTCCCATATTTTATTCTGAAAAACCACTTTTATCCCTATATACAGGCAGCCACACCTGCTCTTCTACCTCACTTCTTCCTCTATCTATTGCCTGTTATACCACTGTTCTCTCACTATCCTAGTCTGCCTCTGCTTCTTGACCCACCTACCAACATCTGTATCTCTCTTATTATGAGCACTTAATAGTTGTATTGTAATGTTAGTAGGTCTCTTGTCAATTATCCTGCTACTTGTACAGTATCTCACCGTGCCCATTTATTGTATCCAATGTATTTGTATCTGTTACTCCGTCCTCTCTATAATTTGTTTTGTTGACGTGGAGCCTTTGTAAAAGAGCCACTGGCTTAAAGGTACTAATTCTGAGACTCAATAAATAAATCTAAGGTCATTGCCCATGCAGTGTCCTTAAGAAGGTTTGTGAGGCTTAGATCAGTCAGTCAGTCTATCCCAAGACACAAACAAAAAATACTGGGGTTTCTCTGCAAAGAAAATCTACTGTTTGGTGAGGAGACAGGATTACATGAAAAAGGTGGACGAATACAAAACCACCTACAAGAGCTACACTGAGAAGGAAAAGGCTTCCACTTCCTACAGGCCTTATGGAAGGGGAGGTAGAGGCAGGGGATACTTCCTCCCGTTTATATCACCTTAGTCGAAGTATGCTGAGGGGATAACATAGTTGAGATAGATGCTGCAACTTTGGCATTTTCCATCTTCTGCAGAAAGTTCTATAGTGACTTTACGGTGTTTTGTCATGGCCTTCAATGAACGGTGCTTCTCTCTAGTAGCCAAGAGGGTCACAAACAGCAAGGAAGCAAAGGAGCTCTGATTGTATTCTCCATAGTATGTTGAGGGGACACCATTATTTATTTATTTAGCTTTTGTTAACCAGGTAAGCACACTAGACAAGCAATTTGCCTATTTTCAGGCACGACCCGGGAGAGTACAGGAAATTACATACTTACACACTTGGAACAACATTGTACATAATTAAGAACAGGTCACACACATCATGAGACTACAAGGTAAGATTACACATCACATAATTAGGAACAGGTTACACATCATGAGACTACAAGGTAAAATTACACATCCCATGATTAGGAACAGGTTACAATCAAGACACTACAGGTAAGATTACACATCTTGCATCAAGTTTAGGGCAGGCTGAATACTACATTTTAAGGGCCGGCAGTTTGTATGGGTGCACGTGCTAAACATATGTCATGGGGGTTTTGACATCCACAGGCCGATGCACTTTTAAGATGGCTCCATAGGGAAGAGCGCAGGCTGCCCTTCGAGGGGGAAGCACAGACCTGGATTGGGAAGATATTCCAAAGTTTAGGGGCACATGCTGCGAAGTCCCTTTCACCCATCTTGGTCCTAGTCACAGGTACCTTGAGTGTGGCAGACCCCTGAGACCTAAGGTGATATGACGAGGGGGCAGTTTGGACCAGCAAGCTTGCTACCCCTGGAGGGGTACCCATGTTGAGGACCTTACCAGTGAAGCAACCAAGGACAAAGTCAATGTACTTTGTAGGCGAAAGCCAGTGTAGCTTGTTGTAGAACTCACAGTGATGAGTGAGCCGGGGGGCCGACAGGGCGAAGCGACAGATATTGTTATAAGCCGTCGACCACCTGGAGAGACGGGTCTTAGTGGTGCTAGCAAACAGCAGGAGCCCATAACACAAAGAGGGGAGAAGCATCCCTCTCGCAAGGGCAGCACACGCGGCTGGGGTGAGGTTGTTTTTTGCCCTGTAGGCCAGACCCAGGTTACAGCTGACTGTTTTACATATCCTCTGAATATGAAGACCAAGGTAGAGCTGTGGGTCCAGCATTACTCCCAGGTATTTGAAGTTGTCCGTGATAGGGATCGGGACATCTCCCTTGCCGGATACACAGAACGGCACACGGGCAGCCTTAATCTTTGCCCGGGACCCATATAGCATGGCCTTGGGTTTTTTTTTAGGTTAAGGACAAGCTTGTGGTTCAGGATCCATGCCTGAATGTTTATAAGATCTTCACTCAGTTGTTGATTGATGACCACCACCTCATGGGAGTGAGACAGGATAACCAGATCATCTGCATAGAGAATTGGTTTACAGTGGGCTGCGGTTACATAGAAACATAGACTTTGATGGCAGATAAGGACCGCTAGGCCCATCTAGTCTGCCCATTTCCCTACCTATAGGATAGGCCGCAGATCCTAGTTAACCAACAGCCTATTTCTTCCTACCCCCACAAGAATTGCCTTATGTCTGTCCCATGCATTCTTGAATTCTCCCCCAGTTTTAGACCCCACAACCTCCTCAGGAAGGCTGTTCCATGCATCCACTACCCTCTCTGTGAAATAATACTTCCTCACATTGCCCCTGAACCGCCCTCCTTCTATCTTTAAATTGTGTCTCCTTGTTCTTGCAAGTCTCTTTTTCTGAAAAATGCTACCCTCTTGGACTTTGTTGATTCCACTGAGGTACTTATAAGTTTCTAACATGTCCCCCCTCTCCCTTCTTTCCTCAAGTGTATACATATTAAGCTCCTTTAGTCTCTCCTCATACAGCTTCTCTTGCAGACCCTGCACCATTTTAGTTGCCCTCCTCTGGACTGCCTCTATCCTGTCTATGTCCTTGCGGAGATGGGGTCTCCAGAACTGGACACAGTACTCAGATGGGGTCTCACCAACTGTCTGTACAGAGGATAACAACTTCCTGTTTTCTGCTGCTGATGCCTCTCCTATACATCCCAGTATACCCCAGCCCTCCCTACTGCCTTCTCATTGCTTGCTAACCTTAAGGTCATCTGATATGATTACCCACCAGGTCCCTTTCCTTTTTTGTTGTTGTTACTACCTCCCCACCCATGTGTATTCTTCCCCTGGGTTCTTGTTTCCCAGGTGCATTATTTTGCACTTCTTTGCATTGAATCCTAGCTGCCATACTTCTGACCATTCCTCCAACCTTGCCAAGTCCCTTTTCATCCTTTCCACTCCTCCTTGTGTATCAACCCTGTTGCAGATTTTTGTGTCATCTGCAAAAGGCATACTTTTCCTTCCAGTCCCTCTGCAATGTCACTGATGAAGACATTAAAGGACTGGACCCAATCTGAACTCTCAGTGCCCCACTAGTAACCCCCTTTCTTGAATGGACTCCATTTACAATTACCTTCTGTGTCCTGTTGTCCAGCCAATGTTTTACCCAGGCTACCACCCTGGGTCCCACTCCCAGGCTAGTTAATTTGACTATTAATCTTTTGTGTGGGACTGTGTCAAATGCCTTGCTAAAGTCTAGGTAGGCCATGTCCACAGCCCCTCCCTGGTCTACTACTTTGGTCACCCAGTCAAAGAAATCTATTAGATTCATCTGACATGACCTTCCCGCTATGAACCCATGCTGCCTTGGGTCCTGTGCTCCACTGGCCTCTAGGTACTCGACTATTCTTTCCTTCAGAAGTGACTCCATCACTTTCCCTACCACAGAGGTCAGACTGACAGGTCTGTAGTTTCCTGCCTCTGTCTTGGACCCACTTTTGTTGGGAACATATCCGCTTCCTCCAGTCCTCGGGTACCACACCATCCTCCCATGATTTATTAAAGAGAAGCCAATGGTTTCACTAGTTCCTCCCTTAATTCTTTTAGAATTCTGGGTGAATTCCATCAGGACCCATTGCTTTGTCCACCTTCAGTTTTAGGAGTTCTTGCAGAACCCTTTCTTCTGTGAAAGGACTGGGATCGACCCCCCTATCAAGAGTGCTTCTGTTAATTGGATTAGGCACTTCCCCCTCCTCTTTTGTGAATACTGAGCAGAAATATTCGTTCAGTATTCCTGCTTTTTCACTGTCCCCCTCTGCCCACCCACTGTTCATTCTATTCAGCCTCACTAGCCCTCCCTTTGTCTTTCTACGCTCGCTGATGTACCTATAAAAGGTTTTATCCCCCTTAACTGAGTTGGCTACCTTTTCCTCAGTTTGGGCCTTTGCTATTCTGACTTCCCTCCCTGCTTCCTTCTGCCTTAACTGGTACAGCTCTCTGTCCTGCTCCTGTGTTTCCTTATACTTCTGGAATGCTATCTTTTTCTTCCTGACTTTCACAGCCACCTCTTTTGAGAACCATAGTGGCTTTTTCTTTCGTTTTGATTTGTTCATTTGCTTCACACAAAGGCTTGTTGCTTCTGTGATGGCAGTTTTGATAATTCCCCATTGTTGCTCCACACCTCCTTTTAGCCTGTTTGCTAGTGCTTTTCTGAGGCACTCTCCATCTTGCCAAAGTCAGCCCTCCTAAAGTCCAGTACCCTCACTTTTGTATGGCTTGACTCTGTAGCTGAGTTTAACGTGAACCACACTGTTTGATGGTCACTTGTCCCCAGATGGCAACCCACTTCTAGATCTGAGATCCTCTCACTGCCCCCGTTTGAAGTACTGAGGTCTAAGATTGCTCCCTCACAGTGGGTTCGAAACTAGCTGTCTAATGCCTGCCACCTGTAGGGCATCAAGAATAGCCCTGCTCTTGGATGTGGCTGCAGCAAATGTGCTCAGTTAACATCTGTTATATTCAGGTCTCCCATCAACAGTATGTCCCTTTCTCTGCCATTCTAAGAATGCCTTCTATCACATCCTTGTCCATTCCTTCCCCTGACATGGGGTCTGTACACTAACCTGTGTGGATTGTGGTGCCCTTCCAGTCTCAAGGTGATCCACAGTGCCTCCTCTCCTCCCTGTTTACTCTTTTGTTCAGTTGCTTTTATCCCTTCCTTTACATGAGAGCTACTCCTCCCCCTCTTCTCCCCTGCCTGTCTCTCCTGTAGGTTATGTACCCTGGTATGTTAACATCCCAGTCATGGTTCTCTGTGTATCATGTTTCTGTGATTGCTACACTATCCAGGCATCCCTCTTCCATTAAGGCCATCAGCTCAGGGAGCTTGTTGCCCAGACTACGGGCATTGGTACTCATTACCCTCCATTTCCTGATGGCCTTACTCCCTTTTGCCCCATCCCTGTCCTTCTTGCCTTTGTCGGGGTTTCGGGGAGGTTATTTATAAAAATGGAGAAGAGCATTGGTCCAAGGACAGAGCCTTGGGGGACCCCTACCGTTACTGGGATGGGACCCAAAAGCTCTTTGCCAAATTTGACCCACTGCGTTCTACCATATAGGTAGTTGTTGAACCAGCTAAGAGCAGTAGTGGAAAGACCAATTGCTCTAAGCTGAGTCGACAGCATGGCATGGTCAACCAGGTCAAACGCCTTCGAGAGGTCAATGAAGAGGGCCCCTGAGAGTTTACCCTGGTCCATGGTCTCCCTGATCCATGATGTAACAGTAAAGTACAGTTACGTAAGAACTTACCATAACAGTAGATCTTCGAGAACAGCTCTTGCAGCAGGTTACACCATTAGGACTGAAGCCGGCAGGCGTCAGGACCCCACGGAAAAATTCTAGCTAGCTATCTTCAGTGGGGACCACCCCCGACATCGGTCCCGCCTCCGACGTCAGGCATAGTACATAAGGGGGCGGTCCCGCCAGATTCACCAGTTCTCCCGCCGGAGACTTCCGGCCGCAGGCTGACATCAAAATGGGAGACCGAGGATCCACCGTCAGAAGACAAACGGAAAATTCCTGTTAACAAAGGCTTAAGCCATGCCTCCTCCAAGGGGGAAGGTGGGCGGGAAGGTACCTGCTGCAAGAACTGTTCTCGAAGATCTACTGTTACGGTAAGTTCTTACGTAACTGTACTATCTTACTTCGAGACACAGCTCTTGCAGCAGGTTACACCATTAGGACTGATTCCCAAGCAATAGTGCTTGCAAACATTCTGGGAGGAGGAAATAAGAAAGAACGTTCCAGGTCCTGAATCTAGGACAGGAGACCCTGTAGCACTGCCAGGCGGAAGCCTGCTCTTCGCCGTGAAGCGATGTCCAGGTTATAATGCCTGATAAAAGTATGAACAGAGCTCCAAGTGGCTGCAGCACAAATGGCAGAAATGGAGACGTTTCGAAGTGCTGCAAAAGATGTGGCAACGTCCCTAGTGGAATGACCCCGGACTGCTCCTGGGAGGGGCTTTCGTTTGATATCATAACAGTAAGAGATGCACTGGACAAGCCAGCGAGACAGGGACTGTTTGGATACTGGTTGGCCCTTCATCCTTTCGGTAAAGGAGACAAAAAGCTGCTCCGAAGTGCAAAGCTGCTTAGTTCTACTCAGGTAGTACCTCAAGCTGCGGTGGACATCCAGGGTGTGAAGCAGCGCCTCTCCTCTGTTAGAGTAATTAGGAAAGTAGACCGGCAGGTCAATATCCTGGTTGAGAGTGAGTGTGGAAACCACCTTAGCCAAGAATTTAGGATTCGTCCTCAGGGATACTCTGTCCCGGTGGAAAATTAAATAGGGCTCTTTGCACATGAGAGCCTGAAGCTCAGAAACTCTTCTTGCTGATGTAACAGCAACCAAAATAGCATTTTCCACGACAGAAGACGCAAGTTGCAATCCACGGCAGGTTCAAGGGGAGGCGTGAGTTGCTCCAGGACAAACAGCAAGTCCCAAGGAGGCACTGGGTACTTAATGGGCGGCCTAAGGTGTAACACCCCTTTTAAGAATTCTCGACAGGCATCTAATTGTGCCACTGTGCGCTGTCCCATCAGGAGGTGATAAGCTGAAATGGCACAGAGGTGCACTTTAATCGAGGAGTAGGCGAGACCCGAACGGAAAAGGGAGAGCAGGTACTCTAACACCGCTTTCATCGGACTACCTAAAGGGGAAAGGCCGCGTGCTTGCGACCATAGACAAAAACGGCGCAATTTCATGGTACATGTCGCATGTGTTGCCGGCTTTCTGGCTGCAGAAAGAACTTCCGCAACCTCTTGCGAGACCCCGTGACGCAAGATGGCTATGTCTCTAGGAGCCATGCATGCAGGTTCAGTGAGCGTAAGTCTGGGTGGACCAGTGAACCCTTCTCCTGAGACAAGAGGTGGGAGCTGAATGGCAACGGGAGCGGAGGTTCTCAGGACAGCTGAATTAGCAAAGGGAACCAGATCTGCCTGGGCCAGAATGGGGCCACTAAGATCATAGTCGCATGCTCCCTGCGCAGTTTGAGAAGAACTCTCTGGATCAACAGGAAGGGAGGGAAAGCGTAGAGGAATCTGTCCGCCCAGGAGAGGGACAACACATCTCGCCAAAAAACACCAGGCCCTGGATCTAGCGAGCAAAAATTGGGCAGTTTTGCGTTGGATGGGGAAGCGAACAAGTCCAATTCTGGAGTTCCCCATTGAAGAAACAGATCCTCTGCTACCTCCTGAAGAAGTTCCCACTCGTGGACTCTGGCCAGGGAACGACTCAGGCCATCTGCGACTGTGTTGTCCACCCCGAGAACATGAACTGTGATCAGGGTCACGCCGTGTCGGATTACCCAATCCCACACCCTCATGGCCTCCCTGCAAAGGGGGTAAGAGTGTGCACCTCCTTGTTTGTTGAGGTAATACATCACCGCCGTGTTGTTTGTCTGAAGCAGAAGAGTACTCAGCGGGATTTCTGACTGAAAGGCCTGCAGGGCATAAAGGACCGCCCTCATCTCTAGGATGTTGATATGGAGGTGGGCCTCCAGAGGGGTCCACGTACCCTGGGACTTCACCCTGTCCAGGTGTGCTCCCCACCCTAGGCCTGAGGAGTCTGTGGTGAGGATTACCTCCGGGGATGGCGCTATGAACGGGATGCCCATAGAGTGTCCCTGGGTCTAGCCACCACTGCCAGTCTCGAATCGCGGTATTCGTGATTCTGACCGGATGCTGCATGTGGTCTTGCCTTTGGTCCCATTGCACCTTGAGCATCCACTGAGTTACCCACATGTGGAGCCTTGCGAAAGGGACAGTAGGAATGGTCGCAGCCATGTGTCCGAGCAAGCGAAGGACCGACCTGGCTGGGGCGGTCTTGTTCGACAAAAGCTCCCTGATGAGGGATCTGATGCGCTCCGCTCTGTCGTCTGGAAGAAATGCTCTTCCCTGAATGGTGTTCAGTACTGCGTCTATGAACTGCAGTTTCTGCGACGGTACCAGGAGAGACTTCTCGTGGTTGATTAGGATACCCAGAGATCGAAACAGGTCCTGAGTGCTCTGGATCGCCCGTAACAACGCCTCTCTGGAGGTGGCCATGAGAAGCCAATCGTCCAGGTACGGGAACACATAATGGCCCTGTCTCCTTAGAGATGCTGCCACGACTGCCATGCATTTGGTAAAGACCCTGGGTGCCAATGACAGCCTGAATGGAAGGGCTCGGAACTGAAGATGATGGCCGAGAAACTCGAAGCGCAGGAACCTCTTGTTCGCTTGAGCTATAGGGATGTGCAGAGAAGCGTCCTGCATATCTAGAGATGCTAAAAAAGTGTCTTGCTCCAGCATGGGAATAAGACCCGGAAGAGTTACCATGCGGAATCTTTTGTAGGCAACCGACAAATTGAGGTCGCTGAGGTCCAGAATCGGACAGAGGTCCCATGTTTTCTTTGGAACCAGGAAGAAGTGGGAATAGTATCCGTGTCCTCTCTGGTTCTCTGGGACATACTCTATTGCTCCCTTTTGCAGGAGTGCAAGCACCTCTTGCCTGATCAATGACTTGTGCTGACCCGGGTACCGGGAGAGCAACGGAGGCCTCGAGGGTGGCTTTTCCACGAATTCTATAAAGTGGCCTCTTCCAACCAACTGTAGAACCCACCTGTCGGTGGTTATAGTCTACCATCCCGGCAGGAAATTCGCAATGCGACCCCCGACCATGACTTCCCGTTGATCCTGAGGGCCGGGGCCGGGAAGGAGTCAGGCTGTGGCGGCTGAGGGTCTCGCTGGCTGGATCGGTTTAGGAGCGCGCTGGTTCCGACCTGCGGGTTGTTTTCCCTGGGCTCTGCGAAAACCGGAGCCCCTCTACTGTGGAACGGGGCGGGACTGTTGTCTCTGCATCCGTCCACGAAATCGGCTTTGGTTCCTACGAAAGGAACTAAGCTTGGATCGGTACATGGCCCGAACCGACCTCACCGCCTTCCCGGCCTCTTGGAGTTTGGTAATTATCTTCTCTGAGGGTTTGCCAAACAAAACTTCTCCCTCGAATGGGGTGTCCATGATGTTTTTCTGGACGTCCGGGGTAAAGCCGGAGACACGGAGCCAAGAGTGCCTCGGAAGCATCACCTGAAGCTGCTGCTCGGGCCGAGGAGTCTCTGAGTCGTCAGCGACTCGTAGCACCTGGGTTCCCATGTCCGAACCCGTACGGAGGAGCTGTAACATCTCCTCCTTCTGCTCACCTTCCGGCAATTTCTCAGCCGCATCCAGACCCTGCTCCCACAGGGCATTTTGGAACTGCACCATGTGAGTCAAATAATTCAGGGATCTGATGGCGCAGGTAGTGGAAGCATACGTGCGCCTACCCATGGAGTCCAACTGCTTGGACTCTGGGTCCGGTGGCAGGGTGCTCAGATGTTGCGGTCTCTGGGACTGGTCATGAGAGGCTGTTATGACCAGAGAGTCGGCCTGAGGATGCTGAGTCATGTACTGGTCTTCTCTTGGAGCCTTGTACAAGTGGTCAGCTTTCTTTGGCATCGCCGGGAGCGAATGTGGACGCTTCCACGCTGCCTTGGTGACGTCCATGAAAGTGTCTACCAAGGGTGGCACCACCACAGGCTTGGGGTCCTTCTGCCGAAGATACTTTGCGAGGCGCAGCCTTCCGGGGTCTAACTCTTCCGCATCCCATCCCATGTTCTCCTGGATGTGTCTCATGATATCTGAGAACGAAGGGTCATCCGGAGGAGACTTTGGCAGCTCACGTGGGTCCGGAGAAGGGATGGAGAGGGGAGATGGGGATCTGGATGTAGAAAACTCTGATCCATGTCCTCCGTCGAAGACGAACGGCGGCGTCTTCTGGGTCTCTTGGGACTGGGTGACCTAGAAGAGGATCTGGACGGAGGACTCCTTTTATCGAGTCTCCCCCTTGGAGGGGTTCTGGGCTCCCAGGGAGGAGGTAACCGGCCTGCAGACCCAGATGGGGACGGGGGCGCAGGAACCGGAGGAGCGACCGGTGTAGGAGGAGGAGGAGGAAGCGGAGGTGGAGTGGGGACCATGTCCTTTTTGATGGCATCCCACCACTAAGTGAAAAGCTCCTTCACCTCTGTAAAGGAAAGGCCCGACGACGGTCCGGACACCAGTGGACGGTCGTCGGGGCCCGGCGTCGGCTCCACAGGGGGCTCGGGTTGCGGCGACGGTTCCCTGGGAGTCTCAACAGGACCGGGGTCGCCCGTCTGGTCCTCGGGCTGGGTTAAGTCCTCCTCAGTGATGGTCTCCTGACCAACGTCGGTCGGAGACGTCGGGTCCTCTTCTCAACTGGAGCGGACGCCGGTCCCCCTACCGGCATCCGGTGAAGAGTAGGCCTGGCCGGTGATGGCCTTCTGGCAGACGATGGCTCTGGGGACCTGTGGCCCGAGGCCGACATCGGACAAACCGGCGTCGGGTCCTGCAGCCTCTTGAGTGAGGTGAACTCCTTGGTTTTCCGAGGAGGCAAGGAAGCAGACCTGATGTCGGGTTCCGGGTGGCGGGAACCCGACTTGTGGTGATGGTGGCGATCCCCCGACTTAGCCAGGGCCTTGGAAGACGAGGAAGGCCTGGGAGTCTTGGCCTGAGAAGAGGAAGAAGATTTTCTCACTGCAGTGGGGGAGGCTGAGAGCTGGCCCGGGAAGGAGAGCGGTTGGACCTGGAGCCAGAGCTGCGCGAGTTGGAGGCCCTAGAAGGGACCTGGAAGGGGCCCTCTCTCTGTGCTTCTCAGCATGCTTGCGGGCCTTCTGCGATGAATCCCCCTTGGAAGCCATGGACTTGAGTTGCTCCTCTAACAGGAACGCCTGTAGGGCCTTCTGGCGACGGATCTGGGTTCTGCTGTTGAACCCCTGGCAAAAAGAGCAGGACCGGGTGTCGTGGTCTGGGCCTAGGCACCGGACACAGGCCGAGTGCGGATCCTTAAAAGGGATCTGCTTCCCACAGGCGCACTTCGAGGAGTGACCGATGGTCGGGGAGGACATCAGAGAGAAAAGTGAACTCGGAGAACAAATTTCTCGTAGGAAAGCACTTTACCACGCGTCACACACTAGAAACCGAACCGAAGGGTCGAGACATGCAAGTCGACGGCGGGAAAGAACTGGGGAATCTGGCGGGACCGCCCCCTTATGTACTACGCCTGACGTCGGAGGCGGTCCCCGCTGAAGATAGCTAGCTAGAATTTTTCTGTGGGGTCCTGACGCCTGCCGGCTTCAGTCCTAATGGTGTAACCTGCTGCAAGAGCTGTGTCTCGAAGTAAGATCTAGGGCTGATGAGGTACTATGCCCCTTCCTGAATCCATGCTGTACAGGAGTCATTATGTCATGTGCCTGTAAGTACTCTGAGAGTTGCCCTGCCACAACTTTCTCCAGTAGTTTGCTAGCGGCCGACAGGATAGATATAGGGTGATAGTTCTCTATCAGCTTAGGGTTCCTTGTTTAAGGATTGGGACTACCTGGCAACCTTCCATATGTCTGGGATAACTCCAGTTGCCAGAACAGATTGAAATGTGTGCCACCAGAGGTACAGCTGTGGGGGCACCAAGACTGAAGAGCTTGGGTTCTAAGCCATCTTGTCCGGCACTTGAGTAGGGGGAAGAGTCCCGCTAGCAGTTTCTGCACCTCTTGAACTACCACTGCCCTGAACAGAAAAGGCGGGCGGAGTGAAGATGGTGCTGTGGGCTGATTGCCACTGACACCATCATCATTTGGGAACAATGAGGTGTACTCCGACAGATCCACAAAATAATGGTTGAAGGAGCTGGCGATGGTTTCCAAGTTGTTACAGCTCGAACCATCGATTATCATGTCAGTGGACTCAGTGCTCTATGTACCACTCACAACTTGTTTAATATTCCTCCAGAACCTTCTAGGATTCCTAGCTGAGTTCAATAAAGCAGATTTGCAAAATTCACTCTTGGCAATCCTAATGTTCTTTTTGCATTCATTTCTGAGTTGTCTATATCTCAGGAAGATGGCTTGATCAGCCATGGCCTTGACCTTGGCCCAGCACTTATCTCTAGTGTTGAGGAGTGCCAGGAGGCTACCATGAAGCCATTTAGTAGCCATTCCCCTCACCCTCTGTCTGATGAGGGGGGCATGTTTCTCCTGCAAGGCCCTTAGAGAGCAAAGAAAGACATCATGTTGATTCCAGAGTTTGACATTGATATGAATGCTGCAACGCCGGCATTTTCCATCTTCTGTAGAAAGTTCTCTAGTAACTTTCAATGAAGTCTCTTTGTGGCTTGGTTAAAACTTTGGCAGATTGAGCATGACTTCACCTCATGGGAAAGGCCCAGGCAATAAACACACAATATGAATATTTTAACTCCACAACGGCAGACGGCAAAGGCAAAAAAGAGAAGACTTCTTCAATGGTGCCAGCAACAGCATACAATGTTACTGGAAGGGTAAAATAGCAAAGTGGAAAACTTCAGTGATCAAAATCAGTGAGGGTGTTTCTTTGGTCTGATGAGACTGGTTGCCAGCAGAAGAAAATAAACTATGAAGGTATGATACCATCAACATTATATAGGAACCTACGATGTACATCACTGTGGGTGGCCCCAGCTAGGCAAATATTTCTGAGAGGTCCTGATGCTGATGGCTCACAGTGCAACATCTATGGCTCTATGAAAGGGGATATTCTTGAAGAATGCTTGACAATACATAATGTGTTCATAATAACAACCTAGACAGTCTGCTCTAAGGAATATAAATCAACAAGTTGCTAACCTATTTTTCAGTAAGGTTATTGAGAGCTGGCAGCAACATGACCAGGGAAATTCCCAGACAGGAATTATATATATATATATATATATATATATATATATATATACCATTTGTCTGGTATTTAGCCCCATCACAGTGTGGAAACATTCCTGCTGAGTTTCAAAGAATTGTTTCTATCCATATTGGTTTGTGTATAAAAAGATGAACAAAGTAGGTGATATACCTTTTATTGAGCCGACAAGACCTTCTCAGTACACAAGCTTACAGACTTCACAACTGTGTCCTTATTCACATAAAGAAGGGCACTGTGAGGTCTGAAATCTTGTATACTGAAAATTTCTTGTTTGTCCTATAACAGGTAGCAAATCACTTATTTTATTCATCTGGTGAGGGTCATCATCGATCTCCTTACAAGGGACCAGTGGGAGCTACTGGTTGCAGTTCTCTTTGATTTTTCCTCAGCATTTGATCCTGTTGATAACCAGGACTGACTGATCACCTTAGACTGTATGGCAGCCTGGTCATCATCACCACTAGTATAGAAAGGTTCCTGTCCCTCTTTATGGATCACCAACAGTAGGTGGTCATGAAAAATGTCAGACCTTCTCATGTTGATTCCAGAGTTTCACAGAGGTCAGTTCTGTCCTGATTACTGTTTGCCATTCATTTATTTAGAAAATTATTTATTTAGACCTGGATGAGCAAGAAAGGCAAACTAACCCATGGCTCATTTCCTGGGCAAGGGTATATGGGATAGTACATAATATGGGTACAGAACAAGTACCAGTATAAATGCAGTGCCAAAGCATAAATACAGGGCTGACATAAACAATTAGCCAAGTCGTGTAGTGGGTTGAAGCACCGGATGCCATCCACCATTCACCACCCATGCTGGTGACCTGGGTTCGGGAGAGGACTCGGGTCACTGAGGGTTGAGTGAGTGAGAGTCGAGACAAGTCATACTGCTCAAACACGTCCACCACATGGAAGCACGGTGGAAGGGCAGTGAGAGTGATATAGAAGCAGAAGACCAGCAGCAGGCACGTAGTACATGTGTGCCTCCATGCACACATATCTGCATCCTGCACACAGCAAGTTGAGCTGCATCCTGCACACAGCAAGTTGAGGAGAACAAGAAAAAATGGAGCTGACAGATGATACCCAACTCACATACTTGACCTGTGCTGCCACCAGGGACTACCTAATCTGGATGTGGTTATCAGGCAGAGGACATCTCTCCCCCTCCTCCTGGCTCCATCACGGTGGTCGTGGGGGGAATCCATGGGACTGTGAAGTGAGTCCGGGGGGCAAACTGAGGCTGAGTTGGACACTGGATTCGGAAGAAAAATGATTAAAAACAGGGCTAAAACAAAATAAGAGTATACATGCTTCTGCTTAAAACTGTGATACAGAAGTATGGCTTAAGTTATCATTGCTATATTGATGGTACTGAGCTGTATCTTTTGTTTCAACCCAGACAGAGTGAACCTGTTGCTGTGTTGGAGTGTTGTCTTGCCGAAGTCAGAATATGAATGGTTTTCAAGCTGATCCAAGCTAAATCTGAAGAAATCAGTTCCTGCTTGTAGGCTCAAATTGCCTGAAGAGCCTGATCCACAAAATATATTCAGATATGAAAAAAAAAAAAACATGTATATGGGCAGCGGAATTCCATGCTGCAGAACAGCTACACACATCACCTGATCCACAGAGGTGGAGGACTTGATCAACATGTGCGCATTGTGATGCACACTGGCGCACAATGTAGAGGGGTCCTTATTGGCAGCTAGACTGACACTCTCCTCAAGCAGAAGGAGCTCAAAGAGAACTGCAGAGGTGATATGCTTGACCTCTGAGAGGGTGAGATGGCCTACTGTAACAAGATCCCTGTCTCACGGATATCTGCAGCATTGATATGGGAAATAAAACTGTATATGCACTTCTACTAGCAGAAGAGCCCACACCCTATAAAGATGGCAGAGAGGGGAGAGCCCATCTTGGAAGGGAAGCTGTCTGGAAAAAAAAAAGACACAAATAAATGACACACTGGCATCATTTTTTTCTAAAAAGACACCACACAAAAATATACATATATTATATTGTACTAATTTGCTACATAAGCTTTTTTGTTTACATATATTGTTTCCCATAAATTCTAATTATAATTTTCTGTACTTTTTTATATAGCTGTAGAGTGCAATAAAGGCAGAGAAAAAAGCAATTGCAGTGTAACTATAAAAAATTCTAAAATAAATAAGGGCAATGTCATGTCTCCTTGTATAAAATAAATATCTTGATAGACTTTTCTATTCTGTAATATTTCAGGACCAAAAGCAGTTCTGTGTTTTTACATATAATTTAACACTTTTCATCACTACAAATATAAATAGCGTTATCACATAATAAATGCTTTGAAGTTAAAGGTAAATTAAGGTCTACAATAAAACCTGAGTAAAACATTATACCCGGGCTAAGATAAAAACATATATTATTTTCACTATTAAAATTAAAGATTACTTTCCACGTGGCTATTATCTATCACTCCTTCACTCCAAGGTGAAGGCTGGTCCCCTTGCTGAAACTACATAAAACCGACTGGTTCAGGCTTTTCCAAGTCTCTTCTTGATAAAGTGGCACACCAGCTTCTGCGGGTCTTTGTTGATATTCCACAAGTACATCATGAGGACTAGTGATCTGATCTCCCTCTAGGCGGTTCAGCAGTGTCACACACACTACAGCAGCTGGGGATGAGACAGACAGTTTGTTACAAAAACAATGCCAGAGTTTTAGACATACCTATTTGTACACTGTAGTCAACAGTTTAGTGCTGGCAGAGCTGACAAAGCACAGCCCTGATTGTCATTTGCCACATCAGTACAAGAGATAAGAAAACATTACAGTAGTGATATAGTTTCTTCTCAGACATCCCTCACTATGGTTTATACTTAAAGGAAAACTACACCCAAAATTTGAAAAAATATATGTTGTGCAGAATGTTTTAATTTGTATGTGAAGTTGTAGTGTTTCCTTCCCTCTGACTGGTATTAAGAGTTTTTCTTAAATTAGCCTGCTAGCTTTAGGGTAGTTTTACAACCCCTGGAGATCACCATATCAAATAGTTTTATTGCACTTCTTTGTCCTACAGTGCACCTTGTTTCATGTAATGGTGATGTAGAAGAGACCATAAATCCAGCAGAAAGCACTGCGTTACAATCAGTTCACAACAACAGAGATGGCTATATTTTAAAATCTGTAGAATTCAGCTTGGTGACCACCCTCATCCTAAAGGTTTTACTGTCCTGAAAATTTGCTGCTGGTAATTTTTGTGCAGCTTGTAACGCTTCCAAAATATTTAGTTTGTTTGGCATGCGTGTGCTGAATGTTGGGTCTCTCTTACGTCACAGTCACGTGAGACAAGATGCACTGTGGGAACCAGAAATACAATTACACTATCAGGTATGGAGAACCCAAGGGGTCGTAAAACTAGCATAAAGCTAGCAGGCTAATTTGTGAAAAACTCATAATACCAGTCAGAGGGAAGGAAACACTAGAACTTCATATACAAATTAAAACACTCTGCACAACATATATTTTTTCAGGTTTTGGGTGTAGTTTTCCTTTAAGCAATAAGGCATGACCAAGGGTTATGTTAATGGTCTGTTAATCACCTTCTAGGGGTTACTGTGGCACGAGTGTGCGAAGTGCCACACGATCCTTGAGAGGGTGATTAACTGAACATTAACATAAT
Organism: Neoceratodus forsteri; assembly: GCA_016271365.2. Classification (NCBI taxonomy): domain Eukaryota; kingdom Metazoa; phylum Chordata; order Ceratodontiformes; family Ceratodontidae; genus Neoceratodus; species Neoceratodus forsteri. Next base: position 657,648,941 of record CM057456.1, read on the forward strand.
CCCTGGGAGTGCCGGACATTTATTATAATAAAAAATATTTTTAAACCGTGTTAAACCTTGTTCAGCATATGGCTAAGCTCTACATGTATGTTAATAAAAGATTAACATAAGGCTGTTAGAATGTTTGCAGTCAATCAGAAAGCTCCATTTCTCAGACCCTTTTTATACTAAGCATTATCTTCCCAGCAGAGAGTAACACCCCAGAGATAGAACCTTATGCTAATGATGGAACTTTAGAACCAAGGTTCAAACTCTGCACTGTAGTCACTCTCCACTCCAGCTACCAACAACAAATTTGTTTCGATAGTTAGAGGGAGCTAAGGCTACTAAAATGGGCTAAATGGCTATGAACAATTTCTAATTTTTTTAAATAGGATTTTGAAAAATAAATTTGAAGTATCAGTATTTGTTAGTTGGCAAAATAAAATTCATCAGATAGTATTTTTTTTTAGAAAACAATGTGTTTCTGACATTATTAGATTCATCCTCAGTGTATTTTTAGTTTACTTTGCAAGGGAGGAGATTGGGTTAATACCCAGATCTCTTATTACAAATACCCATCCATTGTACCATAACCATCTGAATGTTTTAACCCTTAATGCCCGCTTTCTTAATATTATCAAACAAGCCGAATTAGAAATTAAGGCACAGTCCCTCAACTTGGGACTAATAGCCATAACGGAAACCTGGGGCAATTCCGATAAACATTGCACAGTCGAAATCCTCAGATTTAAACACTATTTCAAAAATAGAACAGATAACAGAAAAGGGGGAGGAGTGAGCCTATACATTAGAAATAACAACCCCCCTTTTGAGTCCTCAGCTAAAACCCAGTCAGAGAGCATATGGGTACACATTCAGCTCATGGGCCTTCCCCAGATTTTGGTTGGTACTTGCTATGACCCCCGTAGACACTGACCACACCATACAGTTAACCAACAATATTTCTCAATTAGCAAACAAGGGCATGGTCCTCATTTTGGGAGACTTCAACCTACCTTCCATAAACTGGGAGACCCTAACAGGCCTAAACCAACATGACAAATAGCTACTTACAACCACTATAGACTTGGGCCTCACTCAACTCTTTAGGGAACATACCCAGGGTACAAACATTTTAGACCTTGTCATAACAAACTTAAGATACAGTACTATCATAACCGATCTTCATATCTCTGACCCCCTCGGTAACAGCGACCACATGTCTATATTATTTACTATACCCCTTAACCACCAACCCCAAATTAACAAACTCAAGATTAAACAATATGATAGGGCAGACTTTCACAAAATTAATGAACAATTAAATGCTACACAGTGGGATCACATTCTCACCCCCCTTAACATCGAAGAAGCCTGGGTCTTATTAAAGTCTAAAATCCACGAATTGGAACAACTATATGTCCCCAAAAGGAACAAATATAACATCAGAGGAAAAATTCCCGCTTGATTCAATGGATCCATTAAAAAACAAATTATAAGTAAACAAAAATGATTTTCATTATTAAAAAAAAGTTCCATAAATCAAAAGGAAGACATATTAATCAAATACAGGGATACAATTAAAGAATTAAAAAAAAAACTCATTAAACTTGCAAAATACAATCTTCAATTTCAAACTGCACACACAGAAGACTCACACAAAGCCCTATACTCCTATTTAAACAACAAAAAGTGGAACAATCGATTGGTGGGACCATTAATCATAAATAATACAACTATTACCTCTGATATTGAAACTGCCACTGTGTTTAACAAATATTTTTGCTCAGTATTTAAGCACGATGACTTACAGACAACACCTAAAATTTATTCTCCCAGTTCTACGGACTACAAAGTCTCACTACATGACACCAAGAAACTACTAGGAACACTAAAACAAACAAGTCCCAGCCCAGACAACATAAATCCCGAATTCCTTATAGGAACAAAAGACACCATTACCCTACCGTTAACCATTATTTTTAACAAATCCCTTCATGAATCTAGAGTTCCATCTGATTGGTTGACCGCTACTGTCACCCCATCTTTAAACATGGTTCACATTCTAAAGCAGAAAATTACTGACCAATTAGCCTCACTTCAGTCCCCTGTAAACTAATGAAAAACATAATCAAACCCCTATTAGAAGTAGAAATGCAGTCTTTGAACATTATAGATACATCACAACATGGGTTTAAACCAGGTTTTTCCTGCACTACCAATCTGCTCTCCTTCTACAATTATATTAGCATAATTCTTGATTCCAATATCTCCATCGATGTTGTCCTTCTTGACTACAGCAAAGTGTTCAACAAAGTATCACATACCATTCTGGTAAACAAGCTTCTTTGCCTAGGTTTCTCACCCTCCATTGTCTCATGGATACACAGTTGGTTAAGAAACAGAACACAAAGGGTTAGGGTGAACGGTGCATTATCATATATGGGAAGGGTATCTAGCGGTGTTCCTCAGGGTTCCGTCTTGGGACCTACTCTCTAATATTTTTATTAGCGATATGAATATCTCATCAAATGACATCTTAACAAAATTTGCAGATGATACCAAACTAGGGGGTAAAGTAAATAATGAGACCAACAAAAAAAAACTAATGTCAGACCTTGCTTCCATAGAACACTGGGCACATATTAACAAAATGCACTTCAATGTTTCAAAATGTGCAGTATTACATATGGGAAGAAATAACCCCAAGCAACTTTACTTCCTAAACAATACTAGCATCAGAGAATCGAACATAGAAAAAGATTTAGGGATACTGGTAAACAACAAATCGTCTTCCTTAGCTCACTGTAACAAAATAGCTAATCAAGCAAATGCACGTCTTCGTAGGATTAATCACACCTTCATTTCAAAAACAGAACAATGTATTATGACCCTACATAGGTCCCACGTCAGGCCATATACAGACTACGGATCACTGTTCTGGAGTCCGTCCTTACTCTCAGATATCAAAAGAATAGAACATATCCAGCGTAGGGTGACTAAACTAGTTCCTCATCTTGCGCACCTGGACTATGATACTAGACTCCAGCAAACAGACCTATATTCACTTAAACTTAGAAGAACAAGGGGTGATCTCCAGTTGTTCAAAATCCTCCAATCGCCAGTCTTAATGCAACAGTGCGGTATATCCTTCTCTAGCAGGAAGATTGTAGCCAGGTTACACAATAAACAACTTGAAGTTAACAGAACTAATAACAATAAAAGACAAAACTTTTTCGCAATTAGGGCTCCCAGGCTTTGGAACACATTGCTACAAGACATTGTAGATTCCTGCCAAATAGAAACTTTCAAAAGCAAACTAGACAAATTGCCACTTAATTAAAATAGGGTTAATGATCCACTATATGTGGAGGACAATCTCAATGGGCCATGGCCTTCTTTTGTCTGCAAAACCAAGTAACCAAGTACTCAGATATTTTTTTGCAATAGCTTTCATAGCTAATTTTGTAATTAATGACTCATATCATTAAATATGGCCACCTTTTGCATTTTTTAAAAATCTCTTTTGCTGAGGTTACCTGCTGAATGTACATGTTAGATTCATAATGTGGATGTATTACGATTGTGCTGCCACATGTTTCTAATGACAAACAGTACAGCACTGTACCAAAAAATTTAATTTTTTCACGGCAGGGATGTCAATGGAGTGGGAACTTGAAAGTAAATAAAATTAAATGAAAAATGGGTATCTTGATATTTTTGCCAGAAAAACATTGCTGAAAAAAACAATATGGTAACTAAGAAATACTGCTGCTGTAAGACAGGCAGCATGTGGAAAATATGTAAAAATAGTGAAAAATATTTAACAGACCACATTTTACAACTGGCAAGGAATTACAATATCAAGCAGCCTCAATAAAAAAAAACTGATTCTTGTGCGAACCTCTTTCACATTCTTAAAGGGGAGGCAGGGTTAGGGAGTGTAAATAATAATGAGGGATCCCTGAGAAAAACAACATTACCACAGTGAGCATTTTTTCATCAAACTCAAGGAATCCCTCACTGATGCTTTACACAAGGTAGATTCTATAGCAGTACTTTGGTAGGATGGGCCCAGAACCTACTTAGGAAAAAGATTCTGCAACACAGCAGTTCCAAAGCTGGCATCCCTTCCAGACTGTATGTTCAGATCACAGTGCTTTGTGAAGATGTGCACTGTTTTCCCGAGAGCTGTTCTGCAAATGTTAAATAATGGGATGCCCCCGTGGATGCAGCAGGACCGGTGAAAAAGGCCATTTTCAGATACAGAGAAAAGCAGCTAGGGTGGTGCTCAGGTTGAATTCAACACTCAAAAATTATATCAAAAGGTGAGTTTATTGAGACACATAAACACACCCCTTGAAGAAGACCCATGTGGTTGAAGTGCCAGGGTCAGTAACCTGTGTCTTCTTTGTCTGTGTGTCTCAACAAACTCACCTTTTGATATAATTTTGGAGCACTGGTTTCAACTGGAGTGCCACCGTTGCTGCTTTTCTATGCTGAATTGGATTGTGTATCCTGGTGAGCACCGGCGTAGTCATCTGTGGCACCCCACTGTTTGCAGTTTCTAACTGTTCATTTTCAGATACAGCAGGACTGGGGAAAGAGAGAGGCTGTTTTCAGACACAGCAGGACCGGGGAAAGAAAGAAAAAATTACTCACCTTAGTAATGTTGTTTCTTCTAATGGAGTCTTGCTATATTATAGACATTAGCAGTTTGTTCCAGCTCTAGAACTGCCCCGGAGTGCAATGGTTAAAACCATTCCAAAATAGAATTTTGGCACGAGAGCAGCTCTATCTGTGTCATTTCAAACTTGAACTGTCAGATCTTTACGAGCCAAACTCACTAAGGTCTGTGTGGAAGCTGTAACCTACACTAGCCAAATGGCTACCTAAATAAGAACAACCATCGATGGTCCCAACACCCAAGACTCAAGCCAGGGGACCAGAAATACTAACACCATTCTAATAATATGAAAATGGAACATAAGTATAATAAAACACACACAGCTACACATACATACCCCAAAGTCCCAAAGGGGACAAAATGCTAACAGGACATAAGTAGTGCCCACACTAAGTTGCCCGCACCCCACCAAGTAGAGGTTCTGAGAGGGGCAGGTTGGGGGGGGAGGTCTATAATATAGCAAGACTCCATTAGAAGAAACAACATTACTAAGGTGAGTAATTTTTTCTTCAAACAACATGAAGTCTTGCTATATTATAATTGATTAGCAGAATACACAGCAGTACCTCCATGGAGGAGGGGCAGAACCTACTTAGGGAATAGGCTCTGAAGAACAGCTGTGCCAAACCGAGCATCTCTCCTGGCCTGGACATCCAGGGAGTAATGCTTGGTAAAAGTGTGTACTGTTTTCCAAGTAGCAGCCTGGCAAATCTCTAATAAAGGGATATCTCTGGCAGCAGCTAGAGACGCAGCTGTACCCCTGGTAGAATGAGCCCTCAAACCGGGGGCTCTGCCCACTTTCTGATAACAAAATTGGATACAAGAGACAATCCACCTGGCTATTGATCTCTTAGTGGCAGGTTGCCTTTCCCAACTTCACCATAGGTAAGGAAAAGTTGGAGGATTCAACCTGTGACCTTTAGTGCGCTCTATATAATAACTAAGAGCTCTCTTAACATCCAGGCTGTGCAACCTCCTCTCACCCGAAGAGGAGTGATCAGTGAAAAATACTGGAAGGGAGATAGATTGATTAAGATGGAAATCTGAAACCACCTTAGGAAAAAACTTCCTATTAGTCCTAAGGACTACCTTATCCCTGTGGAAAGAAATAAAGTCAGTCTCCACTGACAAGGCTTGCAATTCACTTATCGTCTGGCAGAAGTATTAGCCACTAGAAAAACAGTTTTCCAAGTTAGGTACTTAAGCTCTGCAGAAGACAGATGTTCAAAAGGGGGTTGCATTAACTGGGCAATGCAAACATTAAGGTCCCAAGCAGGGGCCGGTTCCCGAAAGGGAGGATTAGTATGGAGTAATCTCTTAAAAAACTTGGAAAACACAGGATGAGAGGAAAGAGGGATGACTTTCCTGCTGACACAAAAGCGGACACAGCTGCCAAATGAACTCTCAGGGTAGCTGGTCTGAGACCCAAGAATTAAGATGTACCATGTAATCTAACAAAATGGGCAATTCAGCAGATTCTGGGAAATATTTTTCCCAGCACACCAAATGAAAACCTTTTCCATTTAGAACTATAAGTAAGCCCTAGTGGAAGGCTTTCTGGAAGCCTTTAGGATCTCAAGAACACCCTGAGAGAGGTGTAAATCAGCAAACTCTAACTCCTCAAGAGCCAGGCCTTGAGGTTGAGGATTGAGGTCCGGATACAAACCCTTCCCTGGGCACAAGTCAACAGATTGTGATTCCTGGGGAGGCACAGGGGAAGATGGACTGTCAGAGACAGAAGGAGTGGGTACCAGGGCTGCCTGGCCCAATCGGGGCAATCAGAATCACCTTGCAAGGCTGAGATCTGATTTTGACTAGTACTTTGAATAGGAGAGGAAGGGAAATCATAGAGGAACTTCCCTCCCAATCCAGAAGAAGGGCATCCAGGGAACTGAGCCCAGCACTGGAGGCCTGCAACAGAACAGAGGAAGTTTGTGATTGTCTGGGGCTGCAAAAAGATCTATCTGAGGGATGCCCCACCTGGCAAAAACTATCTCCAGCACTTGAGGATCCAGGGACCATTCGTGATGGCCCTGGGAAATCCTGCTGAGGGTATCCGCTAGGACATTGTCCTTCCCTGGAAGATGAACTGCTATGAGGGAAGTATTCAGGGAATAGACCAGAGACCACAACTTCATTGCCTCGGTGCACAAGGCCGAAGACCGAGTGCCCCCCTGTTTGTTGATGTACCACATTGTTGTGGTGTTGTCTGTTCTGACTTGTATCACCTTGTCGTGGACAGATGCAGAAAAAGCTTGAAGAGCTAAAAAGACAGCTCTGAGTTCCAGCAAATTGATGTGGAGCAGAGATTCCTGGGGGGACCAAACTCCCTGAGTGGAAAGGTCGCCCATGTGGGCTCCCCAACTCAGAAGGAAGCATCTGTAGTGAGAGTCAAGTCGTGAGAAGGGGAAATGAAGGGGACCCCGCTTAAATTGCTCTGATCCTTCCACCACTGGAGAGCTAGGATCAAGGTTCGAGTCACTGGGACCAACCTTGGAAAGGGTCTCTTCTCTGAGACCAAAGGTTCTCAAGTGAAACTGAATGTCTCTCATCTGAAATCTGGTTCCCTGCACAACAGCTGTGGATGCAGCCATGTGCCCAGGAGCTGCAGAAAGTGTCTTGCTGGTCGAGAGACCTGCAGAGTGAAGGAAGAGGCCAGAGCCACTAAATTCCTTACCCTTTCTGGGGAAGAAAGGCTCTGGCTAGCTTTGTGTCCAATTCTGCCCTATAAAGGTGAGTACCTGGACTGGTTCCAGAACCGACTTTGGTAGGTTTAGCAGAAACCCAGGGAGGTGAGAAGCTGCTGGGTGACCTGCAGGTGAGATTTTACCTGTTCTGGGGACTAGCCTACAATGAGCCAGTCGTCTAGATAGGGAAAAACAGCAATCCTCTGCCTCCTTAAGTGGGCCACTGCCACTGCTAGACACTTTGTGAATACCCTTGGAGCAGAGGTAAGGCCGAAGGGCATTGCTCTGAACTGGTAATGACCTGAGGGCAGTTCGAATCTGAGGTACTTTCGATGGGATCTTCTGATTAGGACATGGAAATAGGCATCCTTGAGGTCCAGGGAGGCTAGCCAGTCCCCTGGCCTTAGGGAAGGTAAAATCATTGCCAGAGTTACCATTTTGAACTTTATCTGGAATACAGACCCCTGCCCTGATGCAGGGGAGAAACCCTTTCTACTGCTCTGAGAGCTAACAGGGATGAGACCTCTGTTTCCAGAGCGAGGGTCTCTGAAGCACTTGCAGGTAGAAAAAGTCTGCTTTTCAACTTGGGAAACTTTTTGAAGCTCTGATGACCTCAAGGCAGGGAAACAGTGTGACAAGCAGCAGGTAAAGCAAATAGGATGCTGGGATGCATAGGCAGGGGCATCACCAGCAGGAAAAGGGAGGTCATAATTCCACTATACAAGACACTAGTGAGGCCGCACCTGGAGTACACTGTGCAGTTCTGGAGACCTTACCTACGTGAGGGCATAGACAGGGTAGAGAAGGTTCAGAGGAGGGCAACAAAGATGGTGCATGGATTGCATCACAAGTCCTATGAGGACAGGTTGAAGGCACTGAACATGTACTCCCTGGAGGAGAGGAGGGAGAGAGGGATATGATAGAGACATACAAGTATCTTACAGGAGGAACAGGGTGCAGGAATGCACTATTTTAAGCGAAAAGATGTTCCAGGACTAGAGGCATGGGATGAAGTTGGAGGAGGATGATTCAGAGGAAGCGTGAGGAAGAATTTCTTCACAGAACGGGTGGTGGACAAGTGAACACCCTGCCAGAGGAAGTGGTGGGGGCTGAAACAATCACAGGATTTAAGAATGCATGGGATAGACATAAAGGAATTCTGGAGGTCAGGGGTAAGGGCAACAGACTTCCTGGAAAACATAAACTGAACTTACAAACTTAAATGGGCAGACTGGGTGGGCCATAGGCCCTTATCTGCTGACACTGTCTATGTATCTATGTATCTATGGAATGAGAACCAGACCCTGGCTTACTACTTCCAGAACCCACTTGTCTGAGGTTAAAGAAGCCCAATTCTGACTGAAGTAAGCCAGCCTGCCCCCACTGGTACAGGAGAATCGGCCCTGGGCACCCCATCAGGGTGCCTGTTTATAGGAGCTTTAGGCTGGGGGTGGGAGCAGGTCTGCCCACCCTCGTCTGCCCTGCCTCTGAAGAAGCCCTCTGAGCATAGGCAGAGGAGGCCTGAGTCTGGTAGAAAGGCCTGTGAAAAGGCCTACCCCTACCCCTGGGGCATGCCTTTGAGGAGTGGCTTGCCTCCTTAGCCTGGGCACTCTTGTAAGTAGTCCCATATTCATCCATCTTCTTCATGTAATTCTCTGTCTGCTCTCCAAACACAGAATTTCCCACCACAGGAAAATCCATAGCCTTAGTCTGGGTATCCTGTGACAAACTAGTCACCTGAGCCAGACAACCTCCATTAAAAGCTACAGATGTTGCCACCCCAGAGGAAACATCATTAACATCCACAGCAGCATGAAACTGAACCTTAGAGGCTTCAATGCCATCAGCAGCCACCTGTTCTAGTTCACTAGCCAGCTGGCCATGGGCCTGCTTGGCCAATTGCATAACAGTATCCCATCTAGATTTCTGATACCTAGCTACATAAGCCATATAATTTGCTTGCCTGAGTCCCAGAGAGGCTGCCATATACTTTTTTTTTTTTTTGCCATGGCATCAATCTTCCTGGAATCCTTGTCAGGAGGATGTGAAGCCAAGGGAATATTAGCTTTATCACAGGCAGCAGCCTGAACTACCCAACATGACTGCATTGCTGAGAAAGAATTCTGTATCAGGCCTGACAATGTATACCTTCTGTCCATCTTTTTATCTACAGGAGGCACAGAATTAGGAGCTTTAAAATTTTAATTGTTTGTTTCCTAAAAGACTTATGTAAAGGAATAGACAATCTCTGGAATATCCATCATTTCTACAAAATCAGGCTCCTCTTGCTCATCCACAGCCTCTTCTAAAGGAAGCTGAAGGGTTTCAGCAACTTTTATAAAACATAAAATGAGATGGGGACTCAGACAGCATAGGGGAGATTCTAAAGGTCTGTCTGGGAGATGTCCGGTTCAATGGGCACACCCAGACCTTCCCAGCCACATTCATACTGTTCATAATCCTCCTCCCTCCTCTGGTTCATAAAATGCCTCAATATCATAATCCTGAACCACTGGGACCGACGGAACCGACCTTTACCAGATAGTGGTGGTTCGACGGACCGACAGTGACTGGACAATTTGTATGGCTTTTGCTATCTCTGCAGCAGTTGGAGAAGGAATTTTGGACTCCAGACCTGCTGATTTTCTTGTTTTCTTTACTGGAATTGGGTCTTCAGAACCAGCTTTTCTTTTGCCAGAGGAAGTCTGACCCTGGTCAGGTGGCTATTTCCTCTGACCGCTGGCACCGAACCGGCCGGGCTATCCGGTCAGCGGACTTTTGCCTCTCGCTCCCTGAGCCTGCCTAATCTTTTTTCCAGGGTGGCTGCAGGGAAATTCTTACATACCTGGCAGTCTGACTGGAGGTGGTCAAACCCCAGACAATAAACACATGTGGTGCGTGGGTCAGCCTTGGCAAAGACTTCCCCACAAACATCACAGTGTTGAAACCCAGTGGGCCCGGTTTTTCTTTTGGGTTTCTCAGACATAATGCCAGCCTAACAAAAACTTGCCCTTTTAACAGCAGTGCTAGGCAAGACACCCTTATCGGTTCCTAACCGTAATGGTATTGAAAAAACGTAATAAACTGCTTTTTTTAGAACCGATAAGAACGGGAACCGCACTCTAAAATAGTAAATTTTAGTTTTAAATGAGTTTTAAACCCACTGATCGGTTCAAACCGAACCGATAACTACAAGTTCCACACAGACAAAACCTTCATTTACTTACGGTTACCACAGATAGAGCTTGAACCGAATGGTTTTGCGGTTAAAATAAAACTATTCTCGGTTAAATCCAACCAAGAAAACACTTTTTAAACCGAGAAATTAACCGAGCAGAAGGAGAAATCTCCGGAGCGACTGTTCACTGAGGCGGAGTAAAGAATCTGACAGTTCAAGTTTGAAATGACACAGATAGAGCTGCTCTCGTGCCAAAATTCTATTTTGGAATGGTTTTAACCATTGCACTCCGGGGCAGTTCTAGAGCTGGAACAAACTGCTAATGTCTATAATATAGCAATGTTGTTTGAAGAGGCCATTTTCAAATACAGCAGGACTGGGGGAAGAAAGATTTGCTGTTTTCAGATATAACAGGACTGGGAGAAGAGATAGGTGTTTTCAGAAATAGCAGGACTGGGGGGAAGAGAGATGCTGTTTTCAGATATAACAGGACTGGGAAAAGAGATAGGTGCTGTTTTCAGATATAGCAAGAGGTGGGGGAGAAAGAGGTACTGTTTTCAGATACAGCAGAACTGGGGGAAGAGAGGCCATTTTCAGATAAATCAGGATTGGGGGAAGAGAAATGCTGTTTTCAGATTCAGCAGGACTGGGGGAAGAGAGAGGCTGTTTTCAGATACAGCAGGACTGGGGGAAGGGAGAGGCTATTTTCAAAGGTAGTACATTTGCCTGCAGTGTGATCGGTTGGAAATGTTATTTATTTATTTACTGAATCTTGTTGACCAGGTAGGCCCACAGAGACTAAGAATGCCTTTTTTAGGGGCGACCTGGGTTTAATTACATAGAGGCACATCAGAGCAGACTTAATACAGTCAGACAACTGTGAATTACAATAGGTTATATACACTCATGACTCAACAGCTAAGTTACATACATTTTGTGTTAATCAGATAATTACAACAATGGTCTGGCAGAGCATATAAGCTGCTGGCTGAGCAGGCTGGGTACAGAGAGAAGCATTCATAAAACAAGCACACATATTACAATAGTAAATTACACTTAAGGGGAGAAACATATCAGCAAAGGCAGGTATACTGGTTAAATTCCAGTAATAAGGCCTTTAGTCCTTTCTTGAAGCACCCTAGGGAGGAGCAGTCTTGGAGGGTGGGTGGGAGTTTGTTTATGCTTGTGACAAGTGCGTCATGATTATTACACAATGCAGGTCAGGAAAGTGAGAAAAAAAAAAGCTTTTAAAAACTGCATTTCTAAATTTTTGTTCTTTAAAACATGGAATTTTTTTCAGATGTAAAGATATGACAAATTGTTATGAGTGCGATGAGTGTCCTCAGGGAGAAGGAAGGGAATGCATAGAACCAAGGGAAAAAAATGTCCGATTTTTTTTTTTTAACTGTGAACTGATGTATTGCTTTGTGATGGGGCTAAATGCCAGGATGACCATGCACTTTGCTATATTAATGCATGGTCACCTGACTGGTTTTAGCCAATTAAGTTTATGGGATTATCAGACCCATTTTATAATTGAAAGTATAGATACCTGACATGTATATAAGGGGGCACCTTGCCATCAGTGGTCAGGCTAATCTTGATGTAGTCTAATGATGAGGCCAAGAATGTCTTATAACATGATGGAACAAAGACAGAATGTGAGTAAGAAAACTGAATAACTTTAAATGATTTGCAAGCTCTTTTAGCAGCATGGGGGTGCACTGGTACCATTAACTGCTTGATTCTGATGTTGGCCACACACCAGTAGCACTCCTACAAAATGTAAGAAAAATGTATTACGAAAGTGATTAAATCACAGTGAATTAGTGGGTGAGCTTGCTATGACCTTCATCATGCTATAAGTATGTCATTTATGAATACAACAATGAAGACTGGACACAATATCGATCCTTGCTAAATGGTAGGAATGAGAAGTGTTTTGTTCCTTGCAAACATTTAGAGGCAATCTATTCAGCCATACCATTACAGAGAGAAAAAGTCAATATTTAAGGACAAAAACTGAACAGGAAAATGCACCTACCACAGCACCATCAAATAAAACAAAGGAAATTGTTACACACGTTATGTATTTACCATCCTTTTGCTGTGCAAACCACATCCTAAAAATCCTTATCTTTCAAGCAGCAAAGCTGCACCAGTTTGTAGTAAGAAGCATCCATTAACATTCTAAAAGGGGCAGGAGTGAAAGCTACAGTACTATTGACAATTCCTGCTGCACGCTGCAAAGCACCTAAATTGACAGGACTTGGGTACTAAAACATTAATAGTAGTACACTGGGAACTTAACTTGTCTGAAAGCTGTTTTCTTGTCCATCTCCAAATTTTAAGGAGAAGTCACCTTCTGCAGCTGGGGAAAATCTGTAACTGCACAAGCAAACATAAGGGGCTGGATATTCAGACTGCGCCAGGCTGGGGCACAAGCCTGGGCGCAGCGCAACTGGGATGCACCAGGGCGTGACCTGGGCGATATTCAATGGTCCTGTGCCATGGCTCAGCACCATTGAATATGGCACAGTGGCGGCCCACATTGCGCATGGCACAGTGGCACTGCGCCATTGCAAGTGAGAAGCAGGGGGATGCACCAGCACAAGTAGGGTTGCGCTAGGCGCAGGAACAGCGATATTCAGCGGTGGGTATGCAAATGGAGCCATTATGCATGCAAGGCGCAAATGGGCCATTTGCATGTCATTATGGCCCCATTTGCATGCAGGTTCGCCGATTCCCAGCAACCTGCGCCTGGCACCCTGCCAGGCTGTAGCCGTCAGGGACCGACATCCCCTGCCCCTTGGCAGCAAGATGCCCCAACACCCATTCGCGGGCAATGTAAATATCCCTGGTGGTCCAGTGGACCGTCTCCAGCCTGATCGCGGGCTTTGTAATAAAAGTATAATCCGTAGTGGCCCAGTGGACCTGCTCCCCAGCCCGATCGCGGACTATGCAATAGTACTAGTATCCCTGGTGGTCAAGGGGACCGAATTCTGCCCGATCGCGGGCTCCTAATAAAGAAATATATCCCTGGTGGTCCAATGCACCCGCTCACAAGCCAGACTGCGGGCACAGTACATGAAAACACCCTGGTGGCCTAGCAGTACCCTCCCCACCCACTGAGCCCCGCCACCCCGCTCCCCCCCACCGGTCAGCGGCGGGTGGCAGCTCCTTACCAGCAATCCGCCCGGCCGTCCACCGACTGACAGTGTACAGTACAGCTGTATGCCCACTGGTCCACAGTGTGGGCCAATGGGTGTGCAGACTGTACTATACCTATCCTATGCGTGTCCTGTATAGCACAATCTCGGTCTGCATGCCCATTGGTCCATGCTGTGGACCAATGGGCGTACAAATATGCTATGCAGCTGTCAGTCGGCGGGCGACTGACGGATTGCTGGTGGGAGCTGCCTCCACGCTGACCGGGGCGGCTCAGTGGTTGGGTGGTGGGGTACCACTGGACCACCAGGGTGTTTTCATGTACTATGCCCATGATCGGGCTTGGGAGCGGGTCCAGTGGACCACCAGGGATATATTTCTTTATTAGGAGCCCACGATCTGGCAGAATTTGGTCCACTGGATCACCAGGGATACTAGTACTATTGCATAGCCTGCGATCGGGCTGGGCAGCAGGTCCACTGGACCACCAGGGATAATGCTTTTATTACAAAGCCCGCGATCGGGTGAGGGGGGCGCGACACCTGGCCTGTGGCTCTGGGGGTCAAGTGGCCACTGACAGCTGGTGGCTGCCATGTTGCGCCCTGCAATATGGCAGCTCACCTGTGGGTGGCCAGTCCTTGCTTCAGTTTTTGTTGGGTGGATCTTTGTGCCCCCCCCCCCCCGTGCGGCGCTAGGCGGGTGTGTGCATTCATATGTGCAGCACATCCTGGGCTGAATATTGGGATGTGCCGTATATGCATGGGCATGCCACCCGCACTTGTGCTGCATACATTACTGGTGCACCCCGGCACATCGGGATTTGCACAGCACAACATCCCCTTTTGAATATCATGCTGGTGAGCATCAGTGGGTTGCATATGATGCAACACTGTTGTGCCATGCGCAACCCCTTTGAATATCCCGGCCATGGTGCCAACACATGCAGCAGTGATGCAGCTCAGGCTTAGGTCTAGATATTGGGTAGATGGTATTGATCTGTGGCTGAATTGTTAAATACAGAGGCTGATTTATAATCATGCCCTTGGTAGTGTTCAGTGTTTCTAGGTAACCAATTCTACGCTCCATTTGTAATAATCCTAGGCTCAATTGACTTAGGGGCACGTGCACGTGCAGTGCAGCAGCAATACAAGTGCAGTGAGTTAAAACTGTCCTACACCTACAATGAAACTTACTAAAGGGCACCCACATTTGCAAATGCTCTGCACACTTGTACACTATTTATCTTCTGAAACACAAAGAAGATCAGGGAATAATTGGGAGGAGAGAGTAAATGTACGTAATGAAATTAAAGGAATAACATACAGTCTATGTGTATACGGATGAAACTGTGCTAGATATTTGTTACATTGTGCGAATAGAAGAAAACTGAAAAGAAAAATGTCTCAAAAGCACAATATTTTCTTAAACCGGTATGGTCCTTAGAGTCATACAGGGCTACATTTTCTTTGTCATGGCCCCCTGCTGGCATGTTGCCAGGAGCCAATGCTGCCTTTTCAATAAGCCCCAACCCCACTCAAAAGAGCCATTTATGAAAAGTAGGCCCCCTTGACCCGTATCCATGATTTGGATGGGGGGGCACTAGTAGACCAATTCCAGGTTAACTCACCAGATCCTCCTCCTTAAAGTACAGGAGGAAGGAAGGAAGGACGGACAGAAAGGGAAAGAGGGGCCTGGTTTTGCATCACTGATGATGCTATAGCAGGTTTTGATTACTAAATGTGCCTACCAACACAAGACCGCTCCTTCCCACACACTGTTGCTGCTGTTACATGACAATGTGACTTAAAAATAGAATGCTGCTGGCTTGGAAGGGGAGACCCACTGCATTATCCTGGATATGGACTACTATTTTATAACTTATTTACCCAGGACAACCCAGCTGAGAAACAGCACCTTGTTTCCAGTGGGGCCCTGCTTTTTACCAGTTTCTATAGCTGGCTGGACTGGAGCACAGGGAGGTTAAGTTGTTTACTTAAAGTCAGTGAGGCAGTATAGCGCAGTGGTCTAAGGCTCTGAACTACAAATCTGGTGACATCCAGCAGACCAGACCTGGGTTTGAATCCCACAGCTTCCACTTGCATACTGTGTGACCCTGAGCAAGTCACTTAACCTCCTTGTGCTCCCAGGTTGCTCCTGTAAAAAAGCTTTCAGCTTAGTGTGCTATACCTGGTTAAACAATAAAAAAGAAAAACTCACACTGTGAGTTTATTTGGCTCTGGTGGGGTTTGAACCTGTGGTCCTAGCAGACCCACACTGCCTCCATGCCCCCAACCCCCCAAAAAAGAATCATAGTTTAGAGTGCATTATGAGGACCACTTCAGATACATAGCTCTTTGGGAACAGGAGAGAGAAAGAATGGGCTAGGAAGTGAAGGATTACTGAACAGACATCAGGATACAAACAAAATTAGTATACCAGATCCATAGTTGGCATTTCTAAAGGCTCTGTGTTCATATAATTTTTTCAAAACTTCTCATAGAAACATAAAACTGTGGGCAGAAAACGGACACTTGGCTAGTTGTTGTCTTCCCAGTGCTACCTATTAACTGTGGAATATTATTACTCCACTGGCTCTTCACATGTCTCCCCCACTCCCTTTTTGATACCACATATTTAAAGCACATGCATCTGTCCCACCTATTTTTGAAGCGCCCTTCCCCCAATGTTTCTGCACAGACCACCTCTTTCAATACCTCCCTCTTAGCATCTCTCTTAGTTCCGTACTTCCAGCCTGTGGTAGCCAACTCTCCTCTTCCTGTCTCTTGCAATCTGACTTCTTTCCAGTAACAAAATATGTAGCAAGCATTAAATGTTTAGCAGTACATCTTGGTGACAGATAGCATTTATGGTGTTTTGTTTTCAGAGAAACTATTTTCTTTTGCAGCACAATACAGTCACTATAACAATATAGACTTCTCCTTCATGCTTACATGTACACTTTTTTTTTTTTTTTACAGAAAATGTCCCATAGAAACATAGAATTTGATGGCATATAAGGATTGCTTGGCCTATCCAGTTTGCACATTTCTCACTATCTACACTATTACCACAGACCATGCCCAATCTACAGCTCTGTCCCCCCCACTTTCCATTCCACAATGATTCCCTTGTGCCTAATCCATGCATTCTTGAACCCACCATTGTTTGGCCCCCCCCACCACCACCACCACCACCTCTGCTGGAAAGCTGTTTCAGGAATTCACCACTCTTTCTGTGAAGAAGTATTTCCTCACATCTCTCCTTAATCTACTCCCCCCCAGCTTCATATCATGCCCCCTTGTTCTTGAGCATGTTTTATTTTCTGAAAAAGACTTCCCTCCTGTACCTTATTTACACCCATGAGATATTTAAAGGTCTCTATCATATCCCTCTCTCCCTCCTCTGTTCCATGGTGTATATATTGGCATGGGTTCATAATGTCGACAACAATAATAGCGCGGCAATCAATGTTGTAAGCAAAATGTCCTGCACCAAAATAAGGTTGGGAAAAACACCGACCTTACAAAAAAAGCTTCACACACACACTGGCCTTAAAATAATCATCTCTATTAAAGAGTGGAATATGATATGGAGGGGTACCTGGGCGACCACTTCTTCCCCTTTGTGGAGGGAATTCATATGGAAGGTGAGAGTGACGTTCTTCTTGGTCCCCTCAACCACAGCCCTGAGAAGACCAGGAAGCTCAACCCAATGTTGGAGACAATGTGCCGAATCGAAGGCCTCATATAAACAAATTTTCATAGACTGCCCTAAAATATCAAGCTTTTGACAACAAGTAGAGAGTCATATAAAAGAAATACTAGACGTGCAGACCGAGATAGGGGCTACCAACCTGATGCTAGGAATCCCGCCGATAGAGATGAAAGATAAAGGGAAAGTGTATCTATGGGCAATACTGCTGGGCGCAGCCTACAAGTCCATAACTAAAAAATGGCTACAACCAGCAACCCCACAAATCCTATACTGGAAAGCTTGAATACTGAAAATCCAACACAATGAGCAGCTTCCTTTGGGAATGCAGGATAGAACGGAGACATATAAAGCAAGGTAGGCTAGATGGGAAATGTACTAAGAAAGGATCAAATAATATTCCCCAAAATAAAACAAAAATAAAATAAAACAAATTGAATCAAGGGAGAAGGAGTTAAGAAAATGTTAAGCAGGTGATTTGATCAATGGCATATTTGTGAAGCCTTAACTGTTTAAAAAGAAATGGACCTTGTGGAAAGTGGATAGTAGACAATACTATGAACTGGATTCCTAAATGTAAACCGTCTTGTTTTAGATGCCAAAGTTAAAATGTTTTTACTTTGTTCTTAATGTTTGCTATTCTAAAAAGATGGATTTCAAAATCTGAATAAGAGATGTATGAATATGTATGGTAAAAGATATGATGAAATAAAGAAAGTATAAAAAAAAAATAATCATCTCTGAGGGGGTGTGGACTTCTGGGATGGGGAGAATCTTGGGTAGGGGGGAAAACAATTTTTTTCAAAATAAAAAATGTAGCAACACCAGAAAACCTGGGGGAACCGAACTGTGGTCCTAGGCCTCCAACCCTGCCGAGTGCTGGTGCCTTAGACACTTCACCACGGGAGAGGACTGATCAGGCACCACACACAACATGGCAACTTGATCCCTTCACAGTTTAAGTGCACAGTGCCAGTGGTAGCGGTAATTCCCTATCGCTATTGTAACCTCCCTCCCCAGGTCGGGAGCTTACCTGCTCCTGCTGTCTCCCTCAGCTGATGCTGCTGCCATGGCTCTAACTCCCCCCCGGCCCAATCCTGTACTGTCCAAGGGCTGGGGAGCACTGCAAAATTGTTTTGGCACCTCCTGTGCCAGTATTCAGAGCAGCCAGCGAGCCACTCGTTGTCTCACTTCTCTGGCTCCCCTGAACAGAAACTGGGACCAGGGAGCAGTAAATGTTTATTCTGGCACCTCCTGCACCCATCTTCGGTGGCAGAAACGCCTCACGACTCACTTGCTTCCCCACCCCCGAACTGCCGCACAGCGGGGCGGGAACTTCAGGAAAGGCTGCTTGTGTGGCCTAGCGCCTCTTACGACACTCGCAAGATGCGGCAGAAGCACCACGGGGGGTAAATTCCTCTCTCCAGCCTCATTGGACTACAGCTGGTGCTGGAAAGGACCAGAGTGGACAGAAATTAACTTTCGAATCACTCCCCGACCCTGCAAGTGCCTCCAGTGGGTCAGGGAGTAACAGGAAGAGTGGCGACCGTTAGGACTACATATTCCATGATGCATAGTGGCTGAAATGACTGTAACGGCCGTTTCTGTGCTCAGTTACACCAGGGGAGCCTTTAAAACAGAGCCAGTGACTCGGCTCCCGCCCTCAAATTGTACCCCCTGGCCCTAGCGACCCTTAGAAGGGACCAAGAGAGTGCTAGCCATGGAGCCAAATGCTGCCAACAGTGACCAGTTTTATTTTTACACATTTTGGAAAGTGACTGAGCCATACAGCATTGTTTAATGGTGGTCATCTTTGCAGATGCTGCTAGATAACAGCGAAGCATCCGAATGGTAGCTGCAGCACATCCAATTAGGACGGAGGGCTCCTGAAAAGAGTGAACCAATCAGTGACCAAGTTTCAAAACTGTATGTTCTAAGTTTTACAGTTGGTGAGGGGAAGATTACTATGAGTTTCTGAAGTGAGAAGGTGTGTTTTAGTCAGCTCCTGCTGCTGCTAACCAGACAGTCTTGCAATTTTGTGCCTTCTGTACAAGACAGAAAACTAAAAGAGACATTTTAAAGACCTTAAGTTCAGAGGGTGTAGTTTTATCTGCTTTCAGTGTGACCAGATAGAAGATCCTGAGGTTGATACCCTCTGTGCAGGTTCAGGACTGGTAACTAACTATTCTACAGCCTGAAATGACTTGTTGCCTGTAGAAGAGAGTGAGGTAAACTAAAGCTACTGCCTCATCTCCCTACCAGTTCAGAGACTGAGTTCATTGTGCTGTACCTATGCCCTGAAGTACTGCCTGCTACCTGAATTCCTACCTACCTACAGTCGAGGCGGGTGAGGACAAGTCCCTTTGTAGGGTGAAGACTGCCTACCTACAGTCGATGTGGGTGAAGACAAGTCTCTCTGTGGGGTGAAGAGGATCATCGCCTACATTCCAGGCCTATCCTGCCTGTTCTTCCAAGTTGCCTGAAAAGGGGAGACATTCCCTAACATCTTGTATCTGTGTCATCAAAGGTCGTGAGTACTGGGTTTAACCCACACAAATACTTTCCTAACTGTTCAGCTAGCTAGCATTGTTAACATTACATCTGGGCTTCCTGCGTAACCTTAGCAACTAGTACAGTCAAGAATAAACTGTTTCACTGCACCCCCTGGTGTAGTAGGTACCTTGGTCTGCAACCACTCAGCATTTCATCTGTGCTACACCCAGCTTTTCCACATCTCAGGCCTGCAGCTACTCAATGTGTTCACAATAATCTTGAGAGCTCTCACAGGGACTGTGGGGTTAACTGGTGCACCAGTGGAGGGAGTAGATCTGGGACTGGTAATTCTGAACTGCACTGTATCATTCCTGAATGTCTGTGGTTGATGTTACTGATTTGCATAGAGTTTAGAACATTATTGAATGTTTTTATGTACCGTTGTTTCCACTGCTCCCAACCTTTTTATCCACCCCAAAATAAACCCGTTGTTTATTTTCTGAAAACTGTTGCAGCCATTGCATTATTGTGTAGTATCATATTTCATGCTTAGAGTTATAAGTGGGGAGGGGACTATATATTGTTTGACCTGTTTCCAAGGGAGGAGGATGAACATCATTTCCTGTGGGGAAGCACCTTGGCAGTAAGCTGCTGGAAGGATCCCCACAGGTGGAGGCACTGCGCTAGTCACACAGCCAGTTTTACCCACGAACCTAGGTGCCGACCTATATTCCCTGAGACAGCACCATTTGTGTGCGAGTGTGCAGGTAGAAGAGAAGGGAAGGGGTGGGTTACAAAATTGGAGGTTACCGCTTGGATCTTTTGGTTGTTTCAGTACCCCTATTAGTTATATTGGGTACAGTGCGTACCCCCCCAAATATTCAAAAGTTACAATGGCTCATATTTTATAGCAATATTGGTGCAAGGGTGCAGACGTTGATCCAAAAAAAGCTATTTTGGTACAAGGGATCCCCAAAGCTACCCCAAGGAACTATGCAGAAAGTGTCCTAGGCGGCATAAAATGTTTAGGAAAGGTTATAGAGCGTGGGAGGATCTACAGTTCTGCTCTCAAATCCTATAGAGTTTTAACAGAGTGCAGAGCGGATGTTGATCCTTCCAGAGTTCCTGATCAGTTTTCTGCTGATGGAGACCCCACCCTATGGGTCCTCTTTACTCATGCCACCCAGGAGCCTCCTGCTGAGGACCCTAAAGAACCCAGTGACTTTGAGAAAAAGTTACATTTGTCGTTAGCCACTGAGGGGAAATCAGTTCAAGATATTAGAGCTATATTCCCAGAGAGTGACCAGACAAAGAAAAATAAACCCCCCCTGGCAAACTATGGGTCGGAGGACCTGATTGGTCCCCTTACTTGATGCTGCCTTGTGAGCAGTATAGAAGATTGCGTACTTGGTACTATCCCCATGCCCTCTGGCGAGGATGACTATGAAAGTTGGATTAGTCAAGCCACCCAGATGATGCAACTACGAAAATGTTCAGATGATGAGAAATGCAAGCGCAAAGTTGAAAGTTTAAGAGGTATGGTATTGGAGGTCATTAGATCACTGCGAGCCAGCCAACCAGATTGTACTCCTAGTGACATCTCGCCATACTGAGAAGTTCCTATGGAGAAGTTGAGCGTAAGGAAGATCTAATTTTTCATTTGGGAGCTACTACCCAGAATGTGGGAGACAGACTGCCCCATTACATGACTCGAGTAGAGACAATGAGTCATAAAATTATCAAAGCTGGAGGAATGACTCCTGCACAGGTTGCACAAATGAGACTTGACCAAATTACACATGGTGCCGATATTCACATTGGACTCTCATAACTTTAAGATTAAAGGAAGGCTGTGCCAACCCTCCTAACTTCAGACAGCTTCTTGATGAGGTGAGAGAGGAAGAGTCACAAGAAGATCTTGCTAATTCTTTGAGAGTGCCAGCCAGGAAAGTTTCCCCTTGCAGCCTCAAGTTGTGAATAACCAAAGACAGATATCTCGGATCTGAAAATGCAGATAAAAGAAATCAGCGAGTGTGTTAAGACCATGAAGATGACACAGACACCTCGTCCGAGAGCCAACTCCTTGCCACCTGGGCATGGGTGCCCACTGAATTCTTCCTCTGATTCCAGAGTAGGTCCTCGATCCGCAACTGTACCCAGAAGTGAATGGTTCTGTTATCATTGTGGAGAAGATGGACATCTTGCACGAGGTTGTGTTAGATCTGAAAATAAGCAGTTAGTGAATAAGAAATGAGAGAGAAGACAACAGTTGCAGGGAAACAACAGCGGAGCCTAATGACGGAGCAACCTGGGACTCCGAGATCAAACAGCTCCATAAAATGGACCAGCCCTAATGCATCTGTCAGAGACCAGTCACCGACTGGATTGATGGGTCCCACTCCTACCATCCAGATTTCTGTTGAGGGATGCCCGTGTGACACCCTCCTGGACAGTGCGTAACAGGTCACCATAATTTATCCATCTTTTTACCAGAGACTTTTAACACATTTGCCTTTGCAGCCTCTAGAGGGACTTTCTGTATGGGGGTTAAGCAATGCTAGTTACCCCTGCGACAGCCATATCGCTGTGCAAACTGAATTTCCAGGAACTTTTGCTGGAGTCCCTCAGAAGATCGACACTTTAGCCCTCATCTATCCTGATGCCCAGATACTGGACAAGACACCAGTGTTGACTGGAACCAATGCCAATATATTTGGACATCTGGCTCACTTGTGCCTGCAGAAGGCAGGTGAAAGAATCTATTAGAATTTACCCATCCATACTATGGTGAGTACTGCCCACCTAGAGAAAAAGACAACGGCCTGCAGGCACCCAGAGGAGATTGTTGGAGTCATAAAAAGAGAAGCTAGATATCCTCTGGTATTTCCCCCTGGCGATGAGTGTGTGGTAGAAGGAGCAGCAGATTGCAAGATGTCATTGACCAACCAAACTGTCATAGCAGAATCACCAGGAAGAGGTCTGCCAAATGGTCTGATGGTACAGCAAGGTGTGCTATTTGGAATCGATGTAATGGTAAAGAGAGCCAACATCAAACTCAGAAATGAGACTCACAAAGATTTGACAAAACACTCTGGTACTGTAATAGCCAACTTATAGGCAGCTGATGTGGTCGTGTCCACATCCTCACCAGAGAAGACTGTTCGACTTAATGAAGGAGCATTTAATTTTGGTTCATCTCCTATCCCTGACAGCTGGAAGAATCAGCTGAAGTGTTTTCTTGCCATGAATGGGATGTGGGTTGTGTGAAAGCAGAAGAGCATTGCATCCCCCTACACGATGAATGCCCATTTCGAGAGAGAGAGATCAAGGAGACTGGTGCCTACAGACACTGAGGATGTTAGGAGACATCTACAAGAACTCTTCAGAGCAGGGATCATTTCCGAATCACACAGTCCTTATGCCTTGCCTACAGTGGTGGCCCAGAAGAAGAATGGGGCAGTGAGAATGTGTATTAACCATCGTACCTTGAATCAACAAATGGTGGCTGATCAATATACCATGCCTCAAGTTCAAGATGCATTAGATAGTCTCACTGGCAGCAGATGGTTTCCTGTTTCAGATTTGCGCAGTGGCTACTACCAGATACCGATGGAGAGGAAGATAAGGAAAATACAACGTTTATTTGTCCCCTGGGATTCTACCAGTTTGAGAGAATGCCCCAAGGAATCTCTGGTGCTCCAGCAACGTTCCAGCATTTGATGGAAAAGGTGGTGGGTGACATGAATCTTTTAGAAGTTTTAGTCTATTTGGATGACTTGATAGTGTTTGGGAAAACTCTGGAAGAGCATGAAACCCATCTACTCAAAGTACTGGACCGGCTGAAGCAGCATGGGTTGAAACTCTCACTGGACAAATGCCAGTTCTGCCAGACTTCCGTGAAGTATGTGGGACATATTATTTCCGATCACGGTATTAGTACTGATCCAGAAAAAGTGAAGGCTCTTACCACATGGCCTAGATCCAACAACTTGAAAACTCTTCAGTCCTTTTTAGGATTCTTCGGGTACTACCGTAGATTTGTAAAAGACTACTCTGCAGTGGTGAAGCCTTTGTTCAGACTAACTCAAGGATATCCGTCAACTCAGGAGACCAAATGGCTAAGAGCCATGAAACCTCCCCAAATGAATATTTCAGAACCAATGAACCTTTTGGAGACCGATGGACTGATGACTGTGACAGTGTATTTCAAGAGATCATTAACCGCCTTACAGAAGCTCCTGTTCTAGCCTTTGCTGATTATACTAAGCCATACACTTGCTATTCGCTATCTATATAAACAGGATAGATGCCACCATCAAAAAAGCCCAAATACATCTCTTTGTGGATGACACTGAGCTCTATGCCAGCGGCCCCTCCCCAGATGTGGCATGTACAGCTCTCCAGGACAATTTTAACTTGTTGCAGCACCAGCTCCTAAATCAAACGTTGCTTTTCAACACCAAGAAAACAAAAGCTATGATCTTCTCACCCTTTCCCAACATACCTAACCCAGCCTCGGCCGGGTCTTTCCCTTCGATACCATACTGGAAGTGTATGCACAATTCAGCACCCTGCACAACACCTCTTTGCCTCACTTATCTCCTATGGTTTAAGAAAAGCACAGCGAGCAGATCCTAGTTTACAAGACATTATCATAGCAAAAGAGAAAGGTTTAGTCTTCCTCTCAAGTCAAAGCAACCCTGCCAGATGTATCACTTCTCATGAGAGAGTGAGATAAGTTTTCAATAAACCATGAACTGCTGTATCGTATCTCAAAGACACAAACTCAGTTTCCCAAAAAGCAACTGGTGCTTCCCAAAAAGTATTGTCAGATGGTTTTGCGAGCCCTTCACGAAGACATAGGACATTTGCAAATTAATAAGATGTTGGGCCTAGTACAAGACCACTTCTACTGGCCTCACATGGCTATGGAGGTGAAAAAACGTTGCAAAAGCTGTAATAGGTGCATCACCTGTAAAACTTTACCCAAGCGAGCAGCACCTCTTGTGACTATCACCAGTAGTGGGCCTACAGACTTGGTCTGTATGGACTTCCTTTCCCTTGAACCTGAAAGAAAGGGGATCAGTAACATTTTAGTAGTGATGGACCATAGTACCTGCTATGCACAGGCTTTCCCTACAAAAGATCAAAGAGCAACCACTGTGGCTGAAGTATTGTGTGAAACATATTTTGTGTACTATGGACTCCCCAAACGCTTGCACTCAGACCAAGGAAAATATTTGAGAGTCGCTTGATCAAGAAACTCACAAGCATTATGGGCATACAGAAGTCTCGTACTACTCCATACCACCCTCAAGGTGACCTTCAGCCAGAAAGATTCAGCAGAACTCTACTCAATATGCTAGAAACATTGGATCCCAACAGAAAGTCATTCTGGAGTCAGCAAGTACCTTTCCTAGTTCATGCATGCAATTGTACAAAAAAATGATTCAATGGGATTCTTGCCTTATTTTTTGATGTTCGGGAGGGAAGCCAGACTTCCAGAAGACTTATGTTTTCGGGTATCAGCAGATGGCGCCTTATCAGAGACTCACTTGGAGTATACCAGGAGGCTGCAAGCACAACTGACTGAAGCCTATCGGGTAGCCAAGGAAGCAGCTGCAAAGTTCAGCCTTGCAAGCAAGAACAGATACGATAAGAGAGTCTGAGAACAAACTCTTCAGCTTGGCAATCAAGTATTGATTCGAAACTTGGGACTGACAGGCAAACACAAGATAGAGGACCGTTGGAAATCTGATCCTTATGTAATAGTGGAACAGCTTCCAAATTTTCCAATTTATAGATTAAGAATGGAAAATGGAAATATGGTGGTTAAAACTTTGCATCGAAACCACATATTGGCAATTGGTCAATTGTTGCCAGAAGTTGTAAATTCAGTACCTCTCTCACCTCCACGGAGACCGGTTACTAGAAATGAGACAAGCCATAAGAGATACAGTCAAGTTCAGTCACCAGTACCTGTTGCTCCATCGGCAATGCCTTCTGATGTGTTCAGCAGTACTTCTGAAGATGAAGAACCTTATGTTTGCCCGATACCCCGTCAATATCGGTCTGCACCACATCCTATTGACTTTCCGTTTACAGCACCAGAGGGTAGTAATATGAGTCATTCCAGACCACTGAATCCAGCTGCAGTACCCTTTGTTCCAACTGACAATGGGCCCACAGTCATGAACCAAGTTCCACATGCAGAGAATGTTGAGACTCCAGTAATAGAACCCATCCAGGACACTGAAGGATTCAAACACCCTGTGACTGAGTTTGCAGAACCGATAAATGATCCTGATCAAATCATTGCTGAGGAAACTGTAATGCCCCGATACTCTGGTAGAGAAGTCAAGCAAAGAGTAAAGCTTATTTATGATGTCCCTGGTGTCCCTTCAGACCTCCCTGTCAACGTGATATATAAAAAGGTTAATCTGCTGCCAAGCCTGTTATTGCTGACCCCTTTTGTATTGCCCATAAGTCATATTAGGGAAATGCACATGTAGACCATGGTGGGAAAATAATCAGTTGAGTACATGCTTAGTGTATTAACTAATGCTTTATTCATGCAGTACTAATAATGGCTAGAGAGGTATCAGGTGTATTAGCTAGAAATGTTTTTGATGTTTCAGGCCTTGTCGGGGATGTCAAGGATTTCAGTCAGGGGAGAATGTAACCTCCCTCCCCAGGTCGGGAGCTTACCTGCTCCTGCTGCCTCCCTCAGCTGATGCTGCCGCCATGGCTCTCGCTCCCCCGGCCTGATCCTGGACTGTCCAAGGGACAGGGAGCGCTGCAGAATTCTTTCGGCACCTCCTGTACCAGTATTCAGAGCAGCCAGCAAGACACTCACTGTCTCGTTTCCCTGGCTCCCTGACCTGAAATTAGGGCCAGGGAGCGGTAAAAGTTAATTCTGGCACCGATCTTCAGTGGCAGAAGCGCTGCACGGGTCACTTGCTTCCCCACCCCTGAAACTGCCATACAGCAGGATGGGGAGCTTCAGGAAAGGCCACTTGTGTGGCCTAGTGCCTCTTAAGGCTCTTGCAAGATGCAGCAGAAGTGCCTCGGGGGTAAATTCCTCTCTCCAGCCCCACCGGACTACAGCAGGGGCTGGAAGGGACCAGAGTGGACAGAAATTAGCTTTTGAATCACTCCCTGACCCTACAAGTGCCTCCAGTGGATCAGGGAGTAACTGGGAGAGTGGCGACCGTCGGGACTACATGTCCCATGATGCATAGCAGCTGACATGGCCATTTCTGTGCTCAGCTCCACCAGGGGAGCCTTTAAAATGGAGCCAGTGACTCGGCTCCTGCCCTCAAATTGTACCCCCAGGCCCTAGTGACCCTTAGGAGGGACCAGGAGAGTGCTAGCCATGGAGCCAAATCCTGCCAACAGTGGCCAGGTTTATTTTTACATGTTTTGGAAAGTGACTGAGCCATATAGCGCTGTTTAATGGTGGCCATCTTTGCAGAAGCTGCTAGACAACAGCGAAGCATCCGTTTGGTAGCTGCAGTACATCCACTCAGGACGGAGGGCTCATGAATAGAGTGAACCAATCAGTGACCAAGTTTCAAAACTGTGTGTTCTAAGTTTTACAGTTGGTGAGGGGAAGACTGCTATGAGTTTCTGAAGTGAGAAAGTGTTTTAGTCAGCTCCTGCTGCTGCTAACCAGACAATCCTGTGATTTTGTGCCTTCTGCGCAACAGAGTAAACTAAAAGAGACATTTTAAAGATCTGAAGTTCAGAGGGTGTAGTTTTATCTGCTTTCAATGTGACCAGATAGAAGATCCTGAGGTTGATACCCTCTGTGCAGGTTCAGGACTGGTAACTAACTATTCTAAAGCCCGAAATGACTTGTTGCCTGTAGAAGAGAGTAAGGTAAACTAATGCTACTGTCTCATTCCCTACCAGTTCAGAGACTGAGTTCATTGTGCTGTACCTATGCTCTGAGGTACTGCCTGCTACCAGAGTTGCTGCCTACCTACAGTCGAGGTGGATGAAGACAAGTCCCTTTGTAGGGTGAAGACTGCCTACCTACAATCGAGGTGGGTGAAGACAAGTTCCTTTGTAGGGTGAAGACTGCCTACCTACAGTCGAGGTGGATGAAGACAAGTCCCTTTGTAGGGTGAAGACTGCCTACCTACAATCGAGGTGGGAGAAGACAAGTCCCTTTGTAGGGTGAAGACTGCCTACCTACAATCGAGGTGGGTGAAGACAAGTCCCTTTGTGGAGTGAAGGGGATCATCACCTGCATTCCAAGCCTATCCTGCCTGTTCTTCCAAGTTGCCTGAAAAGGGGAGACATTCCCCAACATCTTGTATCTGTATCATCAAAGGTCACGAGTACTGGGTTTTACCCACACAAATACTTTCCTAACTGTTCAGCTAGCTAGCATTGTTAACATTACATCTGGGCTTCCTGCGTGACCTTAGCAACGCCCTTAGAAACTAGTACAGTCAGGAATAAACTATTTCACTGCACCCCCTGGTGTAGTAGGTACCTTGCTTTGCAGCCACTCAGCATTTCATTTGTGCTGCACCAAGCTTTTCCAATGTCTCAGGCCTGCAACTACTCAGTGTGTGCACAATAATCTTGAGAACTCTCACAGGGACTGTGGGGTTAACTGGTGCACCAGTGGGGAAGGGGAGTAGATCTGGGACTGGTAATTCTGAACTGCGTTGTATCCTTTCTGAATGTCTATTTGGTTGATGTTACTGATTTGCATAGAGTTTAGAATGCTTTTATTTCCTGTTGTTTCTACTGCTCTCAACCTTTTTATCCACCCCAAAATAAATCTGTTGCTTTATTTTCTGAAAACTGTTGCAGCCACTGCATTATTATGTAGTGTGATATTTCATGCTTAGAGTTATAAGTGGGGAGGGGACTATATATTGTTTGACCTGTTTCTAAGGGAGGGGGCTGAACATAATTTCCTGTGGGGAAGCACCCTGGCAGTTAGCTGCTGGAAGCATCCCCATAGGTGGAGGCACCGCGCCAATCACACAGCCAGTTTTACCCACGAACCCGGGTGCCGACCTATATTCCCTATGGCAGCACCACCTGTGTATGAATGTGCAGGTAGAAGGGAAGGGGTGGGCTACTCTATTATACCCATCGCTCTAAATGTTTCCGCATTTTACACAGTGTGGTTCTTGCTGTGCTGTTTTAGCAGTGGTATATTAACCTGGTACCTATATATTGAGGTCCTTTAGTCCCTTCTCATAGGTATTTTGATGCAGACCCTGTACCATTTTAGTTGCCCTCCTTTGGACCGCCTCCACTCTATGTTCTTCCAGAGACGTGGTCCATTTTATAAGTGCAACAGACCATTCAAGAGTTTGTGGGATGGTGCCATAATAAACCTACAGCATGTGTGGTTGAAGTCACTTGGCATCGCCTATAAGCCCCAACGCACCTATAGAGTGGGTAACCAAAGCACAATCCACACCTCTTTCATGGTCTGTTACTTACTTTCAGCTGCACCCAACTGACATCATAGTGCCAGGTTTATTTATTTATTTTACATTTTTCTGGCCGGGGAAGACACACTGAGCTGAAGTTCATTTCCAAAAAGTGACTTGCTCGGGGGTCACAGAGTATGCATGCAAGTTGTGGGAATCAAACCCAGGTCTGTTGTGTGTACCAAGCACATTCACAGCTCACTGCTCTAACCTCTAGGCTATATTGCCAGCCCTGTTTATGGCAACACAGTGGTCACCAGGACAACTGACCGTTACATAACAAACAGCAATTGTGAGGTTAGCCAAGGACACGCTGATGCTTTCTGAAAGACACTGTGAAAAAAGTATTGCATGTTCTAAAATTTTTTGAAGACCAATAAAGGAAAGGAAAGATATGTAAAACACTAAAGTTAGACATTAGTGTTGTAAATATAATAGATTTAAGCCTCTCAATGGAGTGGAGGCCTGCTGTTTAAGTCAGTATCAATTCAGCTCCCCCATTGGTTTACATGAACCAAAATTTGCCTGTGGTGGTTGCAGCATACCTTTAAGTGTTACGTTACTGCAAAGACCCGAGTTTGAATCCCAAAACAACATCTTACATACAGTGTAACAATAAGTGTTATGTTACTGCAAAGACCTGAGTTTGAATCCCAAAACAATATCTTACACACAGTGTAACAACCAGCAAGTCACACGATCTCCCTGTGCTCCTTAGTCCACACACACCTGGAAACTAGCTTTGGCTCAGTGAGCCTTTCCCAGCCAAAAATCATGAACAAATAAACTAGACAAGATTGTGTTTATTTTTAGACAGAACAACCACTAGCACCTTCCATCCATTTCCATAAATAATCTTTTATGATATTCTATAATGCTTGAAATTATATTTTGAAACCAGTAACATTTGATGTTATTTGTAGAAACATAATGTTTATTTAATGAAAGCAAGAAGTCCAATCAACATGAATAGATCTTAACAGTAAGTTCTCCTTTGTTGCTACGGGTCTATATAGAACATGTAACATATGATATGTTGTTAAATGTAACAGGATTTTAACGATTATGAGAACCAATTTTTGTTTTTTGTATCAATATTTTTTTATATCAATATATGGTAACTATGACAATATCTTATTGCAATATCAACTAAACTAATGCCAAGCTTTATGTTTTTGTAATCAAGAGCCTAGCCATAATGGTTCCAAAGTTATCCCATTTTAAATGAAAGAAAATAAAAACTTTTTACAGGTCAAACTTTGGAACTGTTCGCGTTAGAAAAATACAGGTTACTCACCTGTAACAGGAGTTCTAGGAATGGTATATGTTGTTCATCCACACTTTCTGGCAGGTATCCTTGCCGCTTTAAATCTTGCCGGAAGGTCTTCAAGCTGGCTCCTCCCACCCACCCGGGTGGTAAAACTCTCAGCTCCGCCCCATGACGCCAGATCTGGCCCGCTGGAAGCTCAGGTTGTGCGTTGAAGCCGGGGAGGTCGGGTGGGTCGTGTGGATGAACAACATATACCATTCCTAGAACTCCTGTTACAGGTGAGTAACCTGTATTTCTAGGGACATGGATATGTTGTTCATCCACACTTTCTGGCAGACTCCTAGCAGTTCTCTGGGAGGAGGGAGGCAAGGCGAACCCCCCCCGATACTTACTTGGGAAAAAGAGACTGGAGAACCGAGGCCCCAAAACCAGCATCCCGGCGTGACTCAAGGTCGATGTGGTAGTGGGTAATAAAGGTATGCGCCGACTTCCAGGTAGCAGCCCTGCAGATATCCTGGATAAGGACATCCCTGGAAGCAGCTACCGATGCAGCGGTATGGCGGGTAGAATGAGCTCTTATCCCTCTGGGAGGCTCCATGCCCGCCAACCTATAGCAGAGATCTATGCAGGAGGTGACCCACCTGCTTATCGTCCACTTGGCTGCAGGTCTGCCAGGTGCGGCTTCAGCGTAGGTGACAAACAGCTGGCGAACCTCTCCCGAACTCCAGCCGTCTCCTTATAATAAGCTTAGTCCGCTAGGGTCCAAAGTATGGACCCATATTTGGCCTCTGAGGTGTGACTGGGGTAGAACACCGGCAGAGTCAACACCTGGTTAAGGTGAAACTCCGACACCACCTTCGGAAGGAATTTCGGGTGGGGGCTCAGGACAACCTTGGCCCTGTGGAAGACCAGATAAGGAGACTCCATGGAAAGCGCCTGGAGCTCTCCCATCCTTCTGGCTGACGTGATAGCCACCAAGATGGCGGTCTTCCACGACAGGTGTGAAATATTGCACCTGTGCATCAGTTCGAATAGCTTGCCCATGAGCTTGGCCAATAC
Source organism: Neoceratodus forsteri (assembly GCA_016271365.2). NCBI lineage: Eukaryota > Metazoa > Chordata > Ceratodontiformes > Ceratodontidae > Neoceratodus > Neoceratodus forsteri. Next base: position 657,680,640 of record CM057456.1, read on the forward strand.
CAGCAGTAGATCCCACGGAGGTGGAGGTTCTCACACCATAGGGGAAATGTGGTCAAGGCCTTTGAAAAACCGCCCAACCACCTTCTCCTGCGCCACCGACTGCTTCCCGGCCCGCGCCCGGTAAGCAGAGAAGGCTGCCAGGTGCACCTTAAGGCTTGTCGACCGAAGCCCTTGCTGAGAAAGGGATCACAGGTAGTCCAGAATGCTTGCCAAGGGACAGGCAGAAGGGTCCAAGCCCTTCCCCTGACACCAAATGGAGAATCTCTTCCATTTGAAGGCGTAGCATTTCCTGGTCGACTCCTTACGGGATGCCTCAACGATGTTGAGGACCTCGTCAGAAAGACCCAAGGCCTGGAACACTAGCCGCTCAGGAACCAGGCCGTCAGGTGCAGGGATTGAAGGTCTGAATGGAATACCTTCCCCTGGTTGACTGAGATCAGGTCCAGGCGGGCTGGAAGCTGCCTCGGAAGCCTGGAGCTGAGGCTGAGGAGATCTGGATACCAGAACTGGCGGGCCAGTCTGGGGCTACCAGAATCACCTGCACCTTGTCCCTCCTCACCTTGAGAAGCACCTTGTGGATCAAGGGAAATGGGGGAAAGGCGTAGAAGAGGCCCAGGGTCCACGGCCTCGAGAAGGCATCCCCCTGCAGCGAGCCCTGCTGAGGGGGGCGGGCATGGAACAGACTCAGCTTTGCATTCTCCCTGGAGGCAAACAGGTCCACCTGAGGCGTGCCCCAGTAGGAGAACAGGTCTTGTACTACCTCCGGTAGGAGAGACCACTCGTGAGCAGCCCCCTATCCGGCTTAGGGCATCGGCCAGGGTGTTGGACGCTCCTGCCATGTGAATGGCTAGGAAATCCGCCTCCAGGCTGCGCACAAGGGACCATATGCGGAGAGCTTCCTTGCATAGCAGCATGGAGCGCGTCCCGCCCTGGTGGTTCAGATAGTACATGGTCGTGGTATTGTCCGTCTGGACCTGAACCACTTGACCCCGTAGAAATGGAGCGAAGGCGGTGAGAGCTAGATGGACCGCTCAGAACTCCAGCAGGTTGATATGGCATTGGGACTCCCAGGGACCAGAGGCCGTGCGCTCGGCGTTCCCCCAGATGGGCACCCCAACCCATCAGAGATGCATTGGTCGATAGAAAGACCGTCGGCTCGGGGCGGACGAACGGGATGCCCACCTGCAGATGTGCCGGAACAATCCACCACTGGAGAGCATTCCACATCTCCTGGGTCACTGTCACGGGCTGGTCCAACGGATTGCAGCGTTGTGACCACTGGCTGGCCAGTCCCCACTGAAGGGGGCGCATGTACCAATGGGCCCAACCGACCACGCTGGTGCAGGCCACCATGAGGCCCAGGAGGCGCAGGAAGTCACGGGCAGGGCACAATTGCCCAACCAGAAATGATTGGGCAAAGGAGGAAAGAACCTCGGCCCTGTCCGCCAGGAGCAGTGCTCTGGCTCGTAGAGAGTCGAGCTCTGCCCCGATGAATAGTATCACCTGCTTTGGCACGAGTTCCGACTTGGCCTCATTGATGAGGAGGCCAACCTGAGAGCAAACCTGGAGGGCCAGATCTCTGGACCACTCCACCTCCGCTCTGGAGGGGGCTGCAATCAGCCAGTCGTCCAGGTAGGGGTACATCCGGACCCTCCGGTGCCGCAGGAATGCTGTCACCACTGCCATGCATTTGGTGAAGACCCTGGGAGCTAGGGAGAGCCGATGGGCATGGCCGAACTGTAAGGGATCCCTCCGCTCTGAAGCGGAGGAATCTCTGAAGGGACGGACGGTTTGGGACATGAAAGAACGCACCCTGGAGGTCCAGGGAACAGAACCACACGCCTCGTTCCAAGGATGGGATTATCTGAGCCAGAGTGACCATCCTGAAGGCCCGAGACCTTAGAAACTTGTTCAGGTCGTGCAGGTCGAGAATGGGACGCCAGCCCCCATCCGTTTTGGGACCAGGAAGTACCTGGACACAAACCCCGGGTCTGAAGGAGGATCCGCCACCTTCCTGATCACCTCTTTTTCGAGGAGCAGGGCAATATCGGCTCGGCGGGCCGACAGCAAGGCTGTGGACCTCGTGGCCCCCTGAGGGGCGACGGCTCGAAAGGGTGGGGCCTGCTCGAACTCCAGAGGCAGGCCTTTTCCTACCACCTCCAACACCCAGTGGTCCATGGTGATAACGGACCAGGCAGAAAGGAAGTGGCGGAGCCGTCCCCCCATGGGGGGAACCCAGGGGGGAGTGATGAGGCTGGGGGCGGCACCCCTCAACCTGTCACTGGGCAGGCTTGGAGGAAGAACCGGCCGAGGGACCTCCTGGGCCTTTACCTCCTTGCCTCCTGTTGGAGAGCCGCCCAGCTCAGGTTTGGGGCATGTGAGCCTGCTAGCCCTGTTGCTGGTGCTGCTGGGCCGGTCAAAGATGCAGGGCTGAAGGACGAAAGGACTTCTGCTGACTGCCAGCCTTTGTCCCTCTGGGCGGAGGTGACCGAGTCCAGGGTGGCATTGGACTTTTCGATCCGCTGGAGATGTCCTCCACTTCAGGTCAAGAGGTCAGTCCCAAGAAGGACATCCGCCAACTTGTGCTGGGTATCCGCCGTGAAGGTGGATATCCTCAGCCACTCTCGCCATATGGCCACCGCGCCGAACTGACCTGGCACAGGAATCACCTATGTCCGGAGCAGTCTGAAGCTGCTGCTTCACCACCGCCCTACCCTGATCCCGCACCTGGCGGACCATGGTCTGCAGGTCAGGCAGGAGATGAGGAACAACCTCATCCAGGGAGCCCAAGAGGGTGTGGGAGAAGTGTGCCATCAGCACAGCTGAGCTGGCCTGTCGGAGGCCGAGGGAGGATGCAGCGTACACCTTGCACCCGGCAAAGTCCAGCTTTTTGGACTCTTTGTCGGGGGGCTTATCCACATCCCGAGCGTTACCGGAACGCCGGAAAATGCTGTCGGTGACTAACCCCTCGGCAGAGGGGTGCTCCGAGAAACCGGGCAAAGAGCCGGTAGGGACCACATACTTCCTGGCCATCCTGGCCAAGGGCACAGGACAGGAAGCAGGCCGCTGCCAAAGCTCCAAGGCTGGGCCGACAATGGCCTCAGCCACCGGAAAGGCCTCCGTGGGAGAATCCCCTCGGTCCAGTATCTCCGTCAGAGGATACTTGGCCCGTTTGGACATGGGCTCAAGTTGCATCCCGGTGGACTCCGAGATGAGTCGAAGCAGACCCAAGAAGGATGATGGGCTATCGTCCAATGACTGGCCCCCGGAGAACTCCAGGTCAACCTGCCTGGAGAACAGGGAGGAGTCGTCGTCAGATTCTGAAGAGTCTGCAAAGAGCTGCCTTGGCCCTGAGCCACCCTCCACCTGCCGAGGACGGTCGGGAGTGAGGGTGACCGACAACCTGTGGGACAGGCCGTGACCCGACCGAGAATCCTTGGTCAGTGCCCCCGACTTCGGTTGTGGAGGTGGAGGTTCCACCACAATCGGTGGAGCAGCTGGTTTTGGCCGAGCAACCGGCCCTGGAGTGGGCAACTCGACTGGTGCAAGTGGTTGCTTCGGTCGTTCAGGCGACAGCCACTTGATGGCCGGGGTCTGGACCGGGGTCGGCAGGCGGGACAACAACTCCTGTCACATAAGCTCTCGTGGCGCCAGGCGTAATTCATGAAGCCTCCCCTCATCAGGGGCGAGGAGGAAAAGTGTCGTCGCCACCTCGGTATTGAGACCGAGACCCCGGGGACCGAGGGTGGGTATGGAAGGGGCGGGGACACCGCCTCGGCTCGGCACTTTAACCGACCGCGCCCAGAAGGCACAGGCAGATCCTGATATCCACCGGGGACCGTGAAGGAGGGTTGTCGGCTTCTCCAGTCGACAGTCCGCCTAATGGATCGAGAAAAATCTCGACTTCGTCGATGGGAGTCTCGGCAGGCTGGCCTGACGGGGGCACCGTGAAGCCAGCGGCCTCAGCCACAACCTCGACTGAAGTCAACGGTCGGCTCTCCAGGGAAGGGGACCTCTCCCGCTCCCACGAACGCCGACGGTGGGACTTACCTTTCGACTCCTTCTTCTTGGACTGAGAAGAATGTCCTGATGGCCCCTCTCCTTTCGTGGAAAGGGATTGACAAAGCTCCTTGAACGAAGCCGTATACGAGGAACTCAGAGAGAGTGGGATAAATGCCGCGGCCGAGGAGGAGGAAGATGCGGCCTGGGCCGCCTCCTCCTCGAGGGCGATCATCTGCTCGAGCTGCTCAGCTGAGCCAGCCGCCGCGGACACCGCCCAATGAGCCTCTTTTGATTTTACCAGCGAGAAACGTTTCCCGGGGTGCCCGAGCTTCAATCGGGCATCACGATCATCCAGGACGTTGGCCGAGAAAGAGCAGCACAACTCGCAGGCCACGGGTCGTGATCTAGGCCTAGGCAGTAAACACACATGGAGTGTGGATCCGTCCTGGACATTTTCTGCCCGCAAGGGCACCTCCGAAAGCCGGGAATAGATTTGTCCATCGCAGCCGCGAGGGAAGATGAAGACCGAAGTTTAGAAAACTTCAAAACCAATTTTGGACGAACCGAAGAGTTAGGATCCAGTCTAAAATGCAGAGCGCTAAGGAGGGAACCTGAGCTTCTAAGCGGTAAGGAAGATCTGGCGTCATGGGGCGGAGCAGAGAGTTTTACCACCCGGGTGGGTGGGAGGAGCCAGCTTGAAGACTTTCCGGCAAGATTTAAAGTGGCAAGGATACCTGCCAGAAAGTGTGGATGAACAACATATCCATGTCCCTAGAATTATTATTTCATTTTTCTTTTTTTGTTAGTGAAAGATTAAAGTCAAACTGTTAGGAATTAGCTCTGTCGATACAGTTTTTACGTGGCGATTCTATTCTATATATACTGTACATCAATACTATTTGAATCTGCTTTTTCAGAATATTATGAATACATGTTTTTTAGTTGTGACAGTCAAAAAATGGCAAATACATAGTGTCAAGACTACTTTTTTGTATTGACAGACTGTACTTATACTATTTTTGCATCTATACAGAGGATATATGATGTGCACTTATAAGATATGGGGCTATATATTTAAAGATTAGTGCCCCCACTAACAGGGTTAGCACAAATTAGTTCAGGAACTAAATTGGGTTTGTGTGAGTGCTCCAAGCGGCGCCATATTTAGAGGCCCTGGGAACGCTCTTCAAAGCTGGTAGTGTCAAGGCACTAAAGTACCTCTGCGCCTATGCAAATGAAGGGGTACCCTCATGCAAACCGGCACAAAGGGACATTCAAAGGTTTGCGGTGGTAGCAAACAGACTCCCAAGGGGTGCTGTTTGCCATCATTGAAAAACACCTCTTAACATGGCGCAAAGCCTGTGCCACCACCCCCGATGGCGGGCAGCTGTACTATAGCCGTCCACCCCCATTCTCCCATTCACACTGTCAAAATTCCACCAACGGCTGAATCTGTTTCAAGGTCAGTTGGCATTCATCTGTATCCCCCTGCCCTGGATCATGCCTGAATATAGGCAGGATTTGTCTAGTGCACTTACATGGTAAACAAAAGCTAAATAAAATGATTTCCTGGTGGTCAAGTGCCCCCCCAACTGCTTATTCACATAATCTGCATCTTTCCGTGGTCGTCCAGTGTTCCCTCTGCCGATCACCCACTCACACTATCTGTATCATTACCTGGTGGTCCAGTGGTTCCCCCCAACTCGATCACCTCTTCACACACTCTGTATCATTCCCTAGTGGTCCATTTGTTTTCCCCACCCCTGATCACCTGTCTGATCCATGCACACTATTTCCTAGTGGCCCAGTGCCGCCCCGATCGCCTGGTCACACAATCTGTATCATTCCCTGAGGTCCAGGGGTCCTCCCACCTCCTGGATCCCCCACAATACAATAATATAGCTCTTCCTGGTGGAAAGGTGGCCCCCTCAACAGTCCCCACTCAACCCACCTGCTGACATCCTACCTCCCAGCACCCCCCCAGCCTGGTTCCTGGCACTCCTACCAGCCACATACAGCAACCGGCACAGCCCTCCTCTTACCTCCATGGCCAGCCATCGTATAATCTGTCAGTGAGCACATGTACTCTACTTAGAAACTGCAGTAAATATGCAAACATATTAAGCCCGACAAGCTAGGATTACAGGTAACAAAACAAGCTCCCCAGCACTTCGAACCTCACCGACTCTTCATCTGGGGGCCCTCTGACAATGGGCCTGTGAGGTCCAAAGTACTGGGTAGCTTGTTTGTCACCTGAATCTTAGCTTGTCGTGCTTTATTATAGGGACACAGTTGTGCCCCTGTAGTTAGGTTTGAGTAGTCTGTTTAATGTTAAACCTCAAAATTTTGCACTTTAATAACTTTGCAACCAATCAATGGATTTGCACAAAATGTGGTATTCACTGTCCCGTGGGGTAGATCTCTTAATGTTGCAAGTTTCGGTCCAGTTAGATGTACGGAATCTGAGATTTGGATAGTGCTAAAAGAAAAAATTACTCACCTTAGTAATGTTGTTTCTTCTAATGGAGTCTTGCTATATTATGACATATGCAGTGAGTCCCAACCTTCGAATTGCTGCGGAGGTAAAAGAGTTAACTTTCGAACGCTGAGCTCGAGCTCGGTTGAAACTCTGTCTGTTGTTCTTCAAACTCAAACCGTCACATCTTTATGAGCTAAACTCACTGAGGTCCTGTGTGGAAGCTGTAAACCTACACTAGCCAACTGGCTACTAAAACATAAGAACACATTTTTTGGTCCCAAAACAAAGACTCAAGAAGTCAGGAGACCCAAAAAATGAAAAACACAACACCAAGTCACCCCAAAAAAGGAGGGGTGAAACAACAAGGTGGGCATCTACTAAGTGCCAACACTGCACTGCCCACCCACATCCCAAAAACAGCGGTTCTGAGAGGGGCAGGCAGGCAGGGGAGAAGGTCATAATACAGCAAGACTCCATTAGAAGAAACAACATTACTAAGGTGAATAATTTTTTCTTCAAACAACATGAAGTCTTGCTATATTATGACATATGCAGACTTACAGCAGTACCTCCATGGAGGAGGGACAGAACCTACTTAGGAAATAGGCTCTGAAGCACAGCTGTGCCAAACCGAGCATCACCCTAGCCTGGATGTTCAGGGAGTAATGCTTGGTAAAAGTGTGAACTGTTTTCCAGGTAGCTGCTTGACATATCTGTAGGATAGGATGTCCCTGGCAGCAGCCAGGAAGCAGCTGTACCTCTGTAGAGTGAGCCCTCAGGCCTGAGGAGGAACCTTACCCAGCTTTTCATAACAAAATTGGATACAAGAGACAATCCACCTGGCAATAGATCTTTAGTGGCAGGTTTCCTTTGCCAACCTCACCATAAGTGAGGAACAGTTGGAGGGAGTCAAACCTGTGACCCTTGGTGCGCTCTATGTAGTAGCTAAGGGCTCTCTTCACATCTAAACTGTGCAGCCTCCTCTCGCCACAGGAGGAATGGTCAGTGAAGTACACTGGAAGAGACAAGATTGATTAAGGTGGAAATCTGAAACCACCTTAGGCAAGAACTTCCTGTTAGTCCTGAGGACCACCTTATCTCTATGAAAGGAGATAAAATCAGGCTCCACTGACAAAGCTTTAATTCACTTAGTGCCTGGCAGAAGTGATGGCTACCAGAAACACAGTCTTCCAAGTCAAGTACTTAAGCTCTGCTGAAGACAAAGGCTCAAAGATGGGTTGCATAAACTGAGCAATGCAAATATTAAGATCCCAGGCAGGGGCAGGGTCCCTGAAAGGAGGGTTGGTGTGAAGCAATCCCTTAAAAAACTTGGAGAATACAGGATGAGCTGAAAGAGAAGAGGGTTTACCTGCTGAAATAAAAGCAGACACAGCTGCCAAATGTACTTTTAGGGTAGCTGGTCTCAGCCCCAAGGTATTTAAATGGACCATTTAATCCAGGACTGTGGGTAAATCAGCAGATTCTGGGAAATATGCTTCCCAGAGCACCATATGGAAAACATCTTCCATTTGGAGTTATAGGTAGCCCTGTGGAAGGTTTCCTAGAAGCCTTCAGTATATCCATTACACCTTGGGAGAGGTGTAGGTCAGCAAACTCTAACTCTTCAAGAGCCAGGCCTTGAGATTGAGAGATTTGAGGTTCGGGTACCAAACCTTCCCCTGGGCACAGGTTAACAGGTTGTGATTCCTGGGAAGACACACGGGAAGATGGACTGCTAAGGACAGTAGGAGTGGATACCAGGGCTGTCTGGCCCAATCTGGAGCAATCAGGATCATCTTGCAGGGTTGAGATCTGATTTTGACTAGCACTTTGAACAGGAGAGGGAAGGGGGGAAAAGCATAGAGAAACTTCCCTTCCCAATTGAGAACTAAGGCATGCAGAGGGACTGAGCCCAACACTGGGGGCCTGCAGCAAAAAAGGGGAAGTTGGTGATTGTCTGGGGCTGCAAAAAGATCTATCTGCGGGGTGCCCCATCTGGCAAATATCACCTCCAAGACCAGGGGGTCCAGTGACCATTCGTGATGGCCCTGGGAAATCCTGCTGAGAGCATCTGCCAGGACATTGTCCTTGCCTGGGAGGTGAACTGCCGTAAGGGAAGTGTTCAGGGAGTACGCCAGAGACCACAACTTCATTGCTTCAGTGCACAAGGCCGTAGACCGAATGCCCCCTTGCTTGTTGATGTACCACATTGTGGTGGTGTTGTCTGTTCTGACCTGTACTACTTTGTTCTGAACAGATTTGGAAAAACTTGAAGTGCTAGAAAACTGCTCTGAGTTCCAACAGATTGATGTGGGAGCAGAGATTCCTGAGGGGACCACAATCCCTGGGTAGTGAGGTCTGCCATGTGAGCTCCCACCCCAAGAGGGATGCATCTGTAGTAAGGATTAAGGAATGAGACTGAGTGACAAAGGGAACCCTTGTCTCAGAATGCTCTGATCCTGCCACCACTGTAGGGCCTGGATCAGGGTTCGAGTTACTTGGATCAATTTGGTTAGAGGGTCTTTCCTTTGAGACCAAAAAGGCTCTCAAATTGAACTGGATGTCCCTCATCTAAAATCTTGCTCCCTGCACGACTGCTGTAGAGGCAGCCATGTGCCCCAGGAGCTGTAGAAAATGCCTTGCTGGTCGAGACCTGCAGAGTGAAAAGAGGAGGCCAGAGAGACCAGGGTCCTCGCCCTGTCCAAAGGAAGGAAGGCTCTGGCTTTCTCTGTGTTCAGCTCTGCGCCTATGAAGGTGAGGAGCTGGACAGGCTCTAGAACTGACTTTGAAAGACTCAGAAGGAAACCTAGGGAGGTGAGCAGTTGCTGAGTTATCTGTAGATGTAACTTGACTTGGTCTGGAGACTGGCCTACTATGAGCCAGTCGTCCAGGTAAGGGAAGATGGCAATTTTTTGCCTTCTTAGGGAAGCAACTGCTACTGCCAGGCATTTTGTGAATACCCTGGAGCAGAGGTGAGGCCAAAGGGCATTGCTCTGAACTGGTAATGGCCTGAGGGCAGCCTGAACCCGAGGTACTTTCATGGGAGCTCTGATGAGAATATGGAAGTAGGCATCCTTGAGGTCCAGGGACGCTAGCTAGTCCCTGGCCTTAGAGAGAGTAGAATAATTCCCAGAGTCACCATTTTGAATTTTGGTTTTAAAAGGTGCTTGTTTAAATATCTGAGATCCAGGATGGGCCGCCATTCTCCTGTCTTTTTTGGGGTAAGGAAGTACCTGGAGTACAACCCTTTGCCCTGGTGTAGGGGTGGAACCCTTTCCACAGCTCTGAGAGCCAGGAGGGAAGAGACCACTGCCTCTAGCGCAAGTGCCTCTGAGGGATTTGCAGGTGGAAAGGATCTGGTTCTCATCTTTGGAAATTTTTTGAAGCTGAGAACCAGTCCCTGGCTTACTATTTCCAGGGCCCACTTGTCTGATGTCAGAGACTTTCAGTCCTGGACAAAGTAAGCCAGCCTGCCCCCTACAGGTAGCTGAGAATCGGCCCTGGCAACCCCATCAGGGTGCCTGCTTGGCAGGGGCTTTGGGCTGAGGGGTGGAAGCAGGCCTGCTTGTACCCCGTCTGCCTCTCCCTCTAAAGAACCCCTTCTGGGCATAAGCAGAAGAGGAGGCCTGGGCTTGGTAAAAAGGCCTATGAAAAGGCCTGCCCCTGCCCCTGGAAAGCTGCCTCTGAGGAGTGGCCTGCCTTTTCTTGGCCTGTGCACTCCTATAGGTGGTCCTATACTCATCCATTTTCTTCATGTAATTCTCTGTCTGCTCCCCAAATAGAGAATTACCCACAACAGGAAAATCCATGGCCGTAGTCTGGGTATCCTGTGACAGGCTAGTACATCTGAGCCAAGCCTTTCTGCGAAGTGCCACAGATGTAGCCATGACTGTTGATGACACATCATTAGAGTCCACTGCAGCATGGAATTGCACCTTGGATGCCTCAATACCATCAGCAGCCACCTGCTCCAGCTCCTTGGCAAGCTGGCCAGGGACCTGTTTTGCTAGAGCCATAACAGTATCTCATCTGGATTTCTGATATCTAGCAACATAAGCCATATAATTTGCCTGTCTGAGTCCCAAGGATGCTGCCATGTACTGTTTCTTTGCCATGGCATCAATCCTCCTGGAGTCCTTGTCAGGGGTGTGTGAAGCCAAGGGAATATTTGCCTTGTCACAGGCTGCAGCCTGCACTACCCCAACATGGCTGCATTGTTGTGTAAGGAACTCTGTATCCGAGCCTGACAATGTGTACCTCTTGTCCATTCTCTTATCAACAGGAGGTATAGTGTGAAGAGTTTTTAGAATTTTAACTGTCTGTTTCCCAAAAGATTTATGCAAAGGAATAGACAGCCTCCTTGACTCTGGGATATCCATCATTTCCACCTAGTCAGGCTCCTCTTGATCCTCCACAGCTTCCTCCATAGGGAGCTGAAGGGTTTCAGCCACTGTCTTATAAAACATAAAATGAGAAGGGGACTCAGAAAGCCTAGGAGGAGACACTCCTGAAGGTCTGTCTGGGGAGATGTCCGGGTCAATGGGCACATCCAGACTTTCAAATCCACATTCACTCTCCTCATACTCCTCTTCCCCCTCCTCTGGTTCATAATATTCCTCTACATCGTACTCTTGAACCGGTGGAACCGGCCGAACCGGATGCTTACCTGATGGTGCTGGTTCGGTAGGAACCGGGGAAAGCGACTGGACAATTTTAATCGCTTTGGCTATTTCTTCAGCGGTTGGAGAGGAAAGTTTTGGCTCCACACCAGCTGATTTCCTAGTCCTTTTGCTGGAACCGACTCTCGAGTCGAATCTCCTTGCCCGAGGAAGTCTCGCCCTGGTCAGGGCACTCCTCCGTTCGGTTGGAACCGAACTGGCTGGCCATCCGGTTCAGCGGACTTTTGGCCTCCCTTCCCTGAGCCTGCCAACTCTCTTTTCCAGGGTAGCTGCAGGAAAATTTTTACAAATCTGGCAGTCTGCATTGAGGTGGTCAAACCCCAGACAATAAACACAGGTGGTGTGGGGGTCAGCCTTGGCAAAGACTTCCCCACAGACACTGCAGTGTTGAAACCCAGTGGGCCCGGTTTTTCTTTTGGGTTTCTCAGACATAGTGCCAGTCCTAACCAAACTTACCCGTTTATGGCAATCCGCCAGGTAAGACCCTCTTATTGGTTCCCAACCGTGTCACGGGTCGTGGAAAAAACCGTAATAAAATCTTTTTTTAGAACCGATAAGAACCGGTAACCACACTCTAAATGACAGATTAATATATTTTAAACAATCTGATCGGTTCAAACCGAACCGATAAACCGTTTACAAGTTCCACACAGAATAGAAATCAATGTAAAACCTATCTAGTACTCACAAATACCACAGACAGAGTCTGAACCGACTGTTATGTTTAATTTCGTCAAAACTGGAGAAAACAATACTTTAACCGACAAAATGAACCGAGCAGAAGGAGAAATCTCCAGAGCGACTGTTCAGTGAGGTGGAGTAAAGAATCTGGACGGTTTGAGTTTGAAGAACAACCGACAGAGTTTCAACCGAGCTTGAGCTCAGCATTCCATGCCTGGCATGGAAAGTTAACTCTTTCACCTCCGGAGCAGTTCGAAGGTTGGGACTCACTGCATATGTCATAACATAGCAAGACTTCATGTTGTTTGAACCGGGTCGCACCTGAAAATAGGCACTTGGCTGTCTAGTGTGCTTACCCGGTTAACAAAAGCAAATAAATAAATAAAAGGTGCCATTTTTTGCAGGTTTTTTTCCTCATCGTGTTGCGTCCACACAGTGTGGAATTTTAGTGTGATTTGTTTTATGGTAGAACCAGCTTGGGTAACAGAACTACCATGCTTTGTTTGGTGAAAAAATATTAATCTGTTACAAAGTTATTAAATGTTTAAGTTCCCATTGTCTTCAATGGGAAGTTCACTGTCCAAACTAGAGGGATAAAGTTTGACAAAGGATTGACCTCACGAAAAAGGATTCACTCTCACGAGATGAGTAATTTTCATGAGAGAAAATTTTTTTTTCGCCAGCCGACACCTTGCTTTGTTTTTCCACAAACTAAAAAAGCGTGGAAAATACACAAAAATTTCATTTTACAACTCAAACACCAGAACCTAGCTAAAAGGGCCCGATTTAGCTAGGTTCTGGTGTTTGTTGGTTTTTCACAATTAGGGCCAGAAATACTTTTTCTGGGCACCTGAAATCCCGGGTGCCCAGCTTAGCGAGAGGAGCCTTCCGCTGCGTTCTCTGTATGAGAACAACCGATTGTATTTAGTTCTGCAGCCGGAGCTGAACTCCTGCTGCCAACTGCAGTGTGAGTTCTGAACCCCATTTTCCCTGGTGCCTTGTGATACCCCTCACTCTAGATCACTGCCCAATACAGTCCCTGGTGTCTAGTGACACCCTCCTCCAATCTCCATCCCCTAGTCCCTTGTTTTATTTATTGATATAATCTGACACCAGGATGCCCCACTCCTGCAGCCCCTTGTTTTATTAATAAGATGACATTGGGGGCCCAATCCCCGTGTCGGCAAAGGAACATCCTGTATTTTAATTAAAAAATTGCCCATCCCATAGTAAATCAATACGGGACACCTTTTTTCCAATATTTTGTGTTGGCTAACTTGCCCACAGCTAGAACTGGTTTTCCTGCCAGCAGCTAAATTAGGATTAGCCACAGCACCTCTTGTGGTTTTGTGGCTGTGTTCAGCAAGTACTACTGCTTTGGTATTGGTCGTACCCTCCTCCCTGCCCAAGCAGACAAATTCCCCCTTTCAGTCCCTCTCCATCCTATGAAGCACCTCAGAGAGCAGCAGCCTCAGCACTCTAACAGCACCGCTGCCCCCCCCACCATGCAGCTGGAAGATGAATGCCACTTCTGCCACTGTGTTGTGAGTCAAGAGCAGCAGAGCTTGTGTGCGATACTGTGATCAGTCAGATTTGGTCAGGAGCTGGAACTCGGACACCGTCAGGGGCACTGCCTTCATTCACATGGTACAGTGCAGCAGCGGGGCATCACTGGACACTGCTTTCAGGTAGAAACCTGAAGTGGCCTGCTGCCACACAGGTGCAAGTAAACTCACTGTCTGTCATGTGGCAGTAGGGCTGTCTGCTTCTGTCCTGCTGAGTACTTATACACTCAGTCTCCCACCAGCTAGCTCTAAAAGCTCACCCACCCTGTAAGTTTGGGTTCTAATATTGCTGCAGAGCCATGTTTTTCAGCAGAGCCTCCCTCAGGCACTCTCACTCTTAGCAGCCTCTGTTCCACCTTTCCCGTCCTTGGCATTATCTGTCTTTGCAGAACTTTAAATGCTTTTAGCTTTTTGTTGGTGATTATTTCACTATGCCCTGTGGAAACAGCAAACATAGGGGCATCAACCCTACCCCCCCATGCTGAATTCATGTTGGGAAGTGGTAGTGGGTTTCTAAGAACTGTCCCTTATCTCTGAAATACAACCCTATTTAGGCCCCCCTAGCAGTGTGGGGCACTGGGGAGCCCACCCCCAGTGTCCCAAAATATTTCTTTACTGAAATTCTGTAAGAGAAAACAGTCTTCTCAACGTCATTTTATTTTTATAACGTGAAAAAAAGAAAATGGTCCCTCATCGTCCCCGTCATCCCCCTCCCCATCCCGACTCTCCCACTGAGCACCCACCACCCCTCCTTACCCTATACGTACCACTGGAGGTCGTAGGCTGTCATCTTCTGTGGACTGAGACACATCTGCACTCTTCAAAGCTGAACCGTGAACTGAGGAATAAAGGTAAGTGCCCTATAATGTGTTTCAATGGCATTTTGAACTTATGTTCATATGTCATTTTTTCACCAAATTTTCAACATGGCCTTTTTGGGACCTCACCTCATGAACAATGCAACTTTCATTTCATTAATCAGGCCCGGAAGGTGATTATATGGTCGCTGTGTGAAATCACCTTTCCAGACCGAATAACAAAATTTCACCGTCAGTGTTCATGCGGTGGGGTCCCAAAAAGGCCATTTAGAAAAGTTAGTTAAAAAATTCCTAAAAACAGCAGAGTTACACGTGTTCATTGAAAGTTTTCGTTTTCTATTATTTGTTTTTACTCCTGGGAGCCTGGCAGGCGGCTCCTGTCCCTCCCTCGGAGGGACTCAGTCTCCAGCTCTACATTCCTCACCCGACTTCCCCTACAATCCCCCATGGGTCCCCCCCCCCCAAAACTGGGCCGAGGCAAAGGGATGCCGGCTTTCCCCACCCACGGAGCGAAATCCAGATGCTTGGGAAGCCAGGACAGGCATAGACGAGCCATCATGGAGCCTGCAGGCTCCATTTTTCCACTTCTTTTTCTCCGCCCTCCTCCAGGCCGACAGCGTACGTTGGTAATGTGCCTCTGGACTCACATCTCCTCTGGCCACTGACAGAAGGCGATCGGTAAGTGGGATGGCAATCCCTCCCTCCCTCCCTCTCCGAGAGAGGAAGCAATCCTCTGGATGCTCAATCCTCCCCCTCCCCTGCCAACCTCCAGTGGTCTGGGCTCATTACCGAACCTGGGTCACCGGTGTGGCGTCCAGTGCCTCAACCCTCAGCGCCACCGGGCTGGCTCATTGAAATTTTTCTATGCATGCACATAACATTGGTAATTTTCAATATTTTGACTCCAATTTTTTTACATAGTCATTTTTTCACACCACCTCATGAACAGTACAGCTGTCACTTTTCACATCCTGTCTAAAATGTGTTTTTGTACCTGTAGTGCAGAATGACATTTTGGCATGGATTTGAATATTTTCACCTATGTGGTTTATGAAGTGGGGTCATAAAACTATGCTGAAAATTTGGGGTCAAAATATGAACAAATGCCATAGTTATGAGAATTCGTTGCAATTTCCCATCGCCTTCTCCTAACTTTGGAAATGTTAAATATTTTTATCCCAAATTTTCAACATAGCCTTCTTATTATCCCACCTCATGTATGTCACAGCTGTCATTTTTCAAATCCTGGCCAAAATGTGTTATCGCACCTGTGGTGTAGGAATGGTGTGCAGTTAGCAGAATTATGTCTTGGTGGGGATTCGCATATTTTCTGTACTGGGTACATGAGGTGGGGTAATGAGATGGCTATGCTGACAATTTGGTCACTGTGGTCCTATAAATGTGTTTCCACAGATACATACATATACGCATCTATGGAGG
Source organism: Neoceratodus forsteri (assembly GCA_016271365.2). Classification (NCBI taxonomy): domain Eukaryota; kingdom Metazoa; phylum Chordata; order Ceratodontiformes; family Ceratodontidae; genus Neoceratodus; species Neoceratodus forsteri. The sequence goes on from CM057456.1 coordinate 657,696,304, forward strand.
ATTGGGAGTGCAGGGTCCAATGGACCCTGCACTCCCAGAATAAAATAAGGATACTATTATACTATCTCAAAAAGTAAGGAAATATGATGCAAAAAATGTTGTTAATGCTCCAGTTAGGTTCCAAGTGACAAACATTGGGAAATGAGGCATTAGGGTTTCCCCAACACCCCACCCTCCCAAACCAGGCAGGACAGCAGGTGTAGGGTGTGCCTTGGGCTTCTCAAGCCTAACGCTAACCCCATTCTCTTAAAGTCTACACATCTGACATTATTTACAAATGAAGACTAGATGTGATTTAAGAGAGTGGTTGAACAGATCTAAGGAAGGGCATGTTAGAATCACAGGTGGGGAAGGGGGAGTTCCGGAAAGAGGGGCCTGGAAAAGGAGAAGGCTCTCTGACCAATCACTAGGCGGGGTTTAGGAATTACTAGCAGTCAGAGGCCTTCCAACTTTAGGGACCTTGTTGCTGTCTTGCGTTGCATGAGGGTTTTAAGACTGGGAGTGGTGGACATGTGGACAAGCTTAAAGGTAAGACACAGGGTGCAGTATTGCAGTCTAGCTTCGAGGGAAGGCCAGCAAAGAGAGGAAAGGACAGATCAGTGGTGCTCCCTAGAGTTTGTACCAAGAGCGAAACGTCCTATCCTGTGGTATACTTGTTTTAGCCAGGCAAGGGTGGAGACTTGGGTGGAGAGAATAATAGCTCCATATGAGGTAAGAGGAAGAAGAGAAGAGGAAGCAGTGGCCAGGTGGGAGGAGGGTGTTAGGTAGGGAAGAAGAAGATACAGAAGGCCAAGTTTCTGGTGTAGGGTCCTGACAACACTAACGAGGGCATCAAAAGTGAGTTTGGAATCCAGGGTGACACCGAGATATTTAAAAGATTGCACCAATTTGAGAGGGTCACCGCCAGAGGAGTTAATCACAAGGGGGAGCGAATAGGTAAACTTAAGGGTGCAGTGACAGAAAAGCATGTTTTTTGTCTTCTTGGTGTTGAGTACAAGCAGATTGTCCAGGAACCATGCCTCAAGGCTCTGGAAATCCTGCTGTAACTGGTGGTTCAGCCAAGATGGGTCAGAGGAGGACCTGTATAGGATGGTGCATCAGTGCACAGCTGAACTGATGCACCACTGCAGTGCTGAGGAAGATCATTAATAAATAATGAGAACAGGAGAGGGCCTAAGATAGACTCTGGGAGACCCCGTCCATTATGACACTGAAAGGGGAAGTACGGCCTGTCCATTTCACGCATTGAGTGCGGCCGGTGAGGTAACTGGAGAACCAATTTAAGGATTAGGAGTCAAGGCCAAAGAACAGTAGTTTCTGTAGTAATAGATTATGATTAACAAGTTCAAAAGTCTTGGCTAAGTCAACAAATATTGCACCAGTGATTAGGCCTTTTTCCATAAAACTAAGGATGTCAGAAGTTACCTTAATGAGGGCTGTGTGAGTACTGTGGGATTTATGGAAACCATGCTGATAAAAGGAGGGGGAGAGAGAGAGTTATTAAGCTCTAGATGCGACTGGAGCTGAGAGTGGATGATGCTCTCCTGGATTTTAGTCAGGGGGCACAGGATGGAGATGGGCCAAAATTCTCAAAGGCAGAGTTTGGGCCACTCTTGTGGATGGGGACTACCATTGCAGCTTTCCACTTGTAAGGCACAGCGCCTCAGCAGAAGGGCTTATTGAACAGGTCATGCACAGGGGAGGCAATGGTGGAAGCAGCAGTTTTTAAGAAGCCGGGCTCAAAGGAACGTACCCTGGTGAGCTGTTAAAATTTTTTTTTTTTATACTTACTTTATTGTCAGTTTGCATAAAATACAAAAGGCATGGCCGGCCCGGTGGTGCTGAGGGCTGAGGTGCTGGACACCTTACCTCGCGCGGCGCCAGCGATCTGTGTTCGGAAATGAGCACGGGCCACAAAGGATTGGTAGAGGAGGAGAAGGATCAAGCGTCCGAGGGATTGCTCTCCTTCTCTGGTGAGGGGGGAAACCAGTGACTGGCGCTGAACTGGCCCCTAGCGGAGGTTGGAGAGCAGTGCGACGATGCTGTAGAAGAGGGGTGGAGAGGGACAGATGCCTGGAGGAGCACGTGCAGACACATGCGGCTCCCTTTGCCGGTGTCACTGCACGCTCCACTCGCAAAGAGGGGAGAAAATGGAAAACTGGTTCCTGGTCATGCAGGACAATACAGTCACCTGCCGTAGGCCATGACTTCCAATGGCGCTCCCTGAACTGGATCCTGGTTGAGGTGAGTTGAGCTAGGGGGGGCTCCTCACTGCCCTGCTACGGAGGTTAAACCATGGGGGAAGAGGGGGTATGCTGCCTGATGTCAGGGTGCGGGGCTGGACGGGTGGCTGAAGGATAGATGCCGACTGGGACCTGTCGGAGAAAAAGATTAACAAAACAAAAACAAAATACAAAAAGCATATTATGACATCCAGTGTTCAGCACATATGCACCATAATAAAACTATCATGTCCATCATAATGTACTTTGTTAAGCAGTTATTGGACAGTTTACCTCCTTCTCATGGGCAATGAATATAATTCATGTGGAAGCCTTACAAACTGATTAGTAATATGTAATAACTCAGTTAACAATACATTCAAAACAACCAGGTGGGGCTCAAAAACTAAAACATATTCTTTTTTTTTTTAACTTGTATCTTTTCATTTCAGATATTCATGGTACATGTTCCACATATTACAGGTAAGAACATCTTTAGTTTTTAATACATTTAACAGGTAGGGTTTTAATTAATCTCTATAATCATTTTAGTCTCAATATATCAAATCCATGCCATACTAATTTATTTCCCCTTCCCATATTTAAATCATTCCTGACCATGTCCTATGATATCTGAAGGATCTACATTTTATTTTCCATCTTTGATCTGTTATCTACTCTCTTCCAAAGTCTCCATCAGATTTCTTCTTCTCCCTTTAATACTCAACTTTTGGATCTACAGAAATCTTACCCTTCCTTGTACCATGTCTTCAGATCTTATGATACAAACCTGAAATTTATCCATGACTAACATTTTATCTAATACAATACAATCAACTTTATAAAATCCAGCAGGATGAGTCTACAAGTTAATATATCCTTTTTTTTCCTTATTTATTTTAAACCAACCTTCAAGATGCCCCATTACCTCCACATTCTCTTTCCATATCATACCTCCATTCCTTCTGTTTTGTTATCTAGTCTCTTCACATCTCTATCTTTCCTACTTCTCAGTGCCTTCCTGTGTTAAATATTGGTCTAGTATCAGAGTCTGGTTTTTTCCTTGATATATTCATAATAGGGTAGACATCTGGCATTGAACCTTTCTGTTCTTAACTGGACTTCTGCCACTATACCTTCTGTTTGATTCTTTCCATATTATGCTCCCAGGTATCTACTGAGGGTGGAATTGGTGAAAGCCACTTCTGTGTAATTGCTTTGGTTGCCGCAGCCACACAGATATAATGTAAGTATCTATACTGAAACAAATTCTTGGCTCTATACTGGGGGGTGGGGTGCTGCTCGAAAGGGGCATTGTCCCTCCAACAGAAACATATACGTTTGGCAGGAAACTAAATAGTTTCATATCTCTTTTGCATCAGGGCAATTAAAGTCTGACAGGAACCCATGTATGTAATTATGAAGTGAAATAGAAATCATGGCAATATCTCATCCCCCCCCCTCCCCCATTAGTCTCCATTCCTCATGGGCTGTGTCACACTCCGTGTCCATCTTTCAACTAATTTCTCCTGCCTGTTTTGCATCTGATAAGTTGGAGCTTCCATGTTTTTTATGTTCATGATAATCTGTTTCCATTTGTCAAGTGTTGGTGGGAGCAGCTTTAACCAGCTTCGGGTAATAACATATATGCTATGACACAAATATACCACAAGTATAAAGAGCTATTTCCCTTAACTTCCCTAAGACGGAGTCCCAGTACCAAATTATAAAAGGACAGGGGTCCTTGTCATTTGGAATAAGTTGACTATGTTTTCTATAATCTCTCTTTTAAAAGATTCTATAATTGGACATGTAAAAAATATATGAGAATGAGATGCATTCTTCTCATTACATAAATGCCAACAGCAAGATGATGTTTCATTTAGCAACCCAGTTAGGGTTAAAAAGAAAAAAATTACTCACCTTAGTAATTGTGTTTCTTCTAATGGAGTCGTGCTGTATTCTGACATGTACAGTTAGCCCCTGCACTTGAACTGCCCCCCAGGAGAAAAGGAGTTAACTGTATGCCCGAGCATAGAACGTTGGGCTCGAGCTCGGTTCAAACCTCTGTCTGCAGCACTTCAAAGTGTAACTGTCAGATTCTTATGAGCTAATACTAACGACACCTCCTAAGTGGAAATTGTACATAAAATAGCCAACAGTCAACAAATTTTTGGGTCCCCCAAAGACTCAAGTCGAGAACCCCAAATAATAACCAGGTAAAACAACATAACTATAACCCACTTCCCCTATCTAAAAAGGAGGAGTGCCAAGTACACCTGAGGTGCAACACTGTACCTGCTATCCCACTTCCCAAAAACAGGTTCTGAGAGGGAAGACAGGGAGGGAAGTCAGAATACAGCAAGACTCCATTAGAAGAAACGCAATTACTATGGTTAAGTTTTTTCTTCAAACAATATGAAGTTTAGCTGTATTCTGACATATGCAGACTACCAAGCAGTACCTCCAAGGAGGAGGGTATCGAACCTATTTTGAGAATAATATCTGCAGTACTGCTGTACCAAACCTAGCATCACTCCTAGCCTGGGTATCCAGAGAATAATGCTTGGTGAATGTATGGACTGTTTTCCAGGTGGCTGCTTTGCATATCTCTAATAATGGTATATCTCTGGCAGCAGCCAGAGAAGCAGCTGTATCCTTAGTCGAATGAGCCCTCAGGCCTGAGGGGTGCATTTTGCCTAGCTTTTCATAGCAGAATTGTATACAAGAGACAATCCACCTGGCAATAGTCCTCTTAGTAGCAGGCTTACCCTTTCCCACTTTACCATAAGTGAGAAACAACAGAGAACAGTCAAACCTAAGTGCATTAGTATGCTCAATGTAGTAGCTAAGTGCCCTCTTAACATCCAAATTGTGTAATCTTCTTTCTCCTGAAGAAGAAGAATGACCAGTGAAGAACAGAGGAAGAGACATGGACTGGTTCAGAAGAAAATCTGAAACCACCTTGGGTAAGAACCTCCTATTGGTTCTAAGGACCACCTTATCTCTAAGGAATGAGATAAAATCCAGCTTCACTGACAGAGCTTGTAACTCACTAATATGCCTGGCAGATGTGATAGCTACCAGGAAGTACAGTAACGTAAGAACTTACCGTAACAGTAGATCTTCGAGAACAGCTCTTGCAGCAGGTTACACCATTAGGACTGAAGCCAGCAGGCGCAGAACCCCACGGAAATTTTCTAGCTAGCAGTATCCAGCGGGACTGCCCCTGACGGCCAGGGTATCATATAAAAGGGCGGTCCCCAGAATCCTCAGTTTTCCGCCAAAGACTCCCGGCCACTAGATGACATCAGAAGTGGAGACTGAGGATCCGCCATCAAAAGGTATTCAGAGCAGTGTTAGAAACACCTAATCCTAGAAAAGAAATACTGGAACAAGTCTACCTCCAGAGGGGATGGTGGGAGGGAAACTACCTGCTGCAAGAGCTGTTCTCGAAGATTTACTGTTACAGTAAGTTCTTACGTAACTGTACTATCATACTTCGAGAAACAGCTCTTGCAGCAGGTTACACCATTAGGACTGATTCCCAAGCAAAACTGGAAATCCCTTGCAGGTGGGAGGAGGCTAGGTAGAGATCACGAGTTGGACCGAAGTCTAGGATAGGAGTCCCTGAAGGACTGCTAGACCAAAACCAGCTCTTCGCCGTGATGCAACGTCCAGGCTATAATGCCTGATAAGGGTGTGCACGATGCTCCAAGTAGCTGCTGCGCAGATGGCTGAAGTGGACACATTCTTCATGGCCGCAAAGGAGGTAGCCATCCCCCTTGTGGAATGACCCTTAACCGTGCCCAGTAAAGGTTTGTTATGTTTCTGGTAACAGAACGTGATACAATGGATGAGCCACCTGGACAGCAATTGTTTCGAAAGCGGAGCTCCCATCATCCTATGGGCAAAGGAGATGAAAAGTTGATCAGATTTACGGTGGTGCCTGGTTCTGGTCAGGTAGTATCTTAGACACCTGTGCACATCTACAGTGTGCAACAGGGCCTCTCCTCTATTAGAGTATTTAGGAAAATACACTGGTAAGTCGATGTCCTGATTGAGGGTGAGAGCTGAGACCATCTTAGGTAGAAACTTTAGATTTGTCCTTAGGGACACCCTGTCCTGGTGAAAAACCAAATAAGGTTCTTTGCACATCAGTGCGTGAAGTTCAGAAATCCTTCTGGCCGAAGTAACGGCAACTAAAAATAACGTCTTCCATGTTAGGAGACGTAGCTCACAATCCGCGGCTTGTTCAAAATGTGGCAGCGTGAGCTGCTCCAGGACTAAGGGTAAATCCCATGGAGGAATAGGATCCTTAATTGGAGTGTACATATGGAGAACACCTCTCAGGAAGGCTCGTGCTGTGTCCAACTGAGTTATGGGACATCGGCCTATAGGTGTATGATAGGCTGAGATGGCACAAAGCTGTACTTTAATAGAGGAGTAGGCCAAGCCTGCCTGGAAGAGAGACAGAAGGTAGTCCAGGACCGACCTTTCCAGACAATCCATCGTCGAAAGTCCTCGTGCTTGGGCCCAGAGGCAAAATCTGTGCCATTTCATGGCATATGTGGCATGAATGGCCATTTTATTTTCTCAGCAGCCGCTAAAACATCTGCTATCTCTTAAGGAGACCGCACTGCATGATTTATAGTTTTAGGAGCCAGGCGCAGGTTCAGAGGAGCGAAGGTCCAGATGGACCAAAGAACCTACCTCCTGGGACAATGAGTGAGAGCTGATTGGTGGAGGCACGGAGGTTACTGGGACAGCTGGTGTAGCAGAGGGAACCAAATCTGTCTGGGCCAAAAATGCACGATAAATATCAGGGTCGCCTGCACTCTGCAGAGTTTCAAAAGGACCCTCTGGATCAATGGGAAGGGAGAAAAACATGTAGAGGAATCTTCCCATCCAGGAGAGGGACAACACATCTCGCCAGAAAACACCAGGCCCTGGATCTAGTGAGCAGAAATTGGGCAGTTTTGCATTGAATGGGGACACGGAAAGGTCTAACTCTGGTGTGCCCCATCTGTGAAACAGATCCTCTACTACCTCCTGGAGTAGTTCCCACTCATGGACTCTGGCCTGAGAGCAACTGTCTGCAATGACATTGTCCACTCCTGGGACATGAACAGCAATGAGGTTTGCGCCGTGTTGTAGGACCCAATCCCATACCCTCATGGACTCCCTGCAAAATGGGTAGGAATTGGTGCCTCCTTGTTTGTTGAGATAATACATCACCGTAGTATTGTCTGTTTGTAACAGAAGAGTACCCAGTGGGATCTCCGACTGGAAGGCCTGCAGGGCATAAAGAACTGCTCTCATTTCCAAAATATTTATGCGGAATGAGCTTCCAGGGGTGTCCACGAGCTCTGAGACCTGACCCCATCGAGGTGTGCTCCCCAACTGAACCCTGAGGCGTCCGTGGAGAGCGTCACAATCGGAGACGGTGCAATGAAGGGGACCCCCGCCAAAAGGTTCTTTGAATCTAGCCACCATTGCCAATCCCAGATTATGGCATTTGTGATCCAAACTGGAAGCTGCAAATGGTCTTGCATCTGATCCCACTGAACCCGTAACATTCACTGGGTCACCTGCATGTGGAGATGGGCTAGCGGGACTGTTGCAATGGCCACAGCCATGTGTCCGAGCAAGCAAAGGACCAGTCTGGCTGGGACAGTCTCTCTGCCAAGATAGTCCTTGATGAGGGTCCTGGGGCCAAAAAGCTCTCCCCTGGACGGTGTCCAGAACTGCGCCTATAAACTGCAGATTCTGTGACGGAACCAGGTGTGACTTCTCCTGTTTGATAATGATGCCCAACGTCCTGAACAGGGACTGAGTACAGTGAATTGCAGACATCGGAGCCTCCTGAGAGGGTGCCATGAGGAGCCAGTCATCCAGGTAGGGAAACACGTAGTGGCCTTGTCTCCTTAGAGCCGCCACTACGACTGTCACGCACTTCGTAAACACCCGAGGTGCTGATGACAGTCCAAATGAAAAAATTACTCACCTTAGTAATGCTGTTTCTTCTAATGGAGTCTTGCTGTATTCTGACAATAGCAGTGAGTCCCAACCTTCGAACTGCCCCGGAGATGAAAGAGTTAACTTTCCATGCCAGACATGGAACGCTGAGCTCGAGCTCGGTTGAGACTCTGTCTGTTGCTGTTTGAACTCAAACTGTCAGATCTTTACGAGCTAAACTCACTGAGGTCCTGTGTGGAAGCTGTAAACCTACACTAGCCAACTGGCTACTAACATAACAACACATTTTTGGTCCCAAAACAAAGACTCAAGTCAGGAGACCCAAAAATGAAATAACACAACACCCACTCACCCAAAGAAAGGGTGATAACAAAAGGTGGGGCACCTCCTGAGTGCCAATACGACTGCCACTGCCCCACATCCCAAAAACAAAGGTTCTGAGAGGGAAGGCGGGGGAGGTCAGAATACAGCAAGACTCCTTTAGAAGAAACAACATTACTAAGGTGAGTAATTTTTCTTCAAACAACATGAAGTCTTGCTGTATTCTGACAATAGTGACCACAGTACTTCCATGGAGGAGGGGCAGAACCTACTTAGGAAACAGGCTCTGAAGCACAGCTGTGCCAAACCGAGCATCACTCCTAGCCAGGATATCCAGGAAGTAATGCTTGGTGAAAGTGTGAACTGTTTTCCAGGTAGCTGCTTGACATATTTATAGAATAGGAATATCCCTGGCAGCAGCCAGGGAAGCAGCTGTGCCTCTGGTAGAGTGAGCCCTCAGGCCTGAGGGTGGAACCTTACCTACTTTTTCATAGCAAAACTGGATGCAAGAGACAATCCACCTGGCAATGGATCTTTAGTGGCAGGTTTTCTTTGCCTACCTCACCATAAGTGAGGAACAGTTGGAGGGAGTCAAACCTATGACCCTTGGCAATGCTCTATATAGTAGCTAAGGGCTCTTTCACATCTAGACTGTGCAGCCTCCTCTCACCAGAGGAGGAATGGTCAGTGAAGTACACAGGAAGAGACATAGATTGGTTAAGGTGGAAGTCTGAAACCACCTTAGGCAAAAACTTCCTGTTAGTCCTGAGGACCACCTTGTCACTATGGAAGGAAATAAAGTCAGGCTCCACTGACAGTGCTTGCAGCTCACTTATGCGCCTGGCAGAAGTGATGGCCACCAGAAACACAGCTTTCCAAGTCAAGTACTTAAGGTCTGCTGAGGACAAAGGCTCAAAAGGGGGTTGCATAAGCTGAGCAATGCAAACGTTAAGATCCCAAGCAGGGGCAGGATCCCTGAATGGAGGACTGGTATGAAGCAATCCCTTGAAAAACTTGGAGAAAACAGGGTGAGCTGAAAGAGAAGAGGGTTTACCTGCTGAAATGAAAGCAGAAACAGCTGCCAGGTGCACCCTTAGTGTAGCTGGTCTGAGTCCCAAGCTATTGAGATGAACCATGTAGTCAAGTACTGTGGGCAGATCAGCAGACTCTGGGGAAATATGCTTCCCAGAGCACCATATGAAAAATCTTTGCCACTTGGAATTATAAGTAGTTCTGGTGTAAGGCTTCCTAGAAGCCTTCAGAATATCCATAACACCTTGGGAGAAGTGTAAATCAGCAAACTCTAACTCTTCAAGAGCCAGGCCTTGAGATTGAGAGATTTGAGTACCAAATCTTCCCCTGAGCACAGGTTAACAGGTTGTAATTCCTGGGAAGAGCCGGGGAAGATGGACTGATAAGGACAAAAGGAGAGGATACAAGGGCTGTCTGGCCCAGTCTGGAGCAATCAGGATCACTTTGCAGGGTTGAGACCTGATCTTGACTAGCACTTTGAACAGGAGAGGGAAGGGGGGGGAAGCATACAGAAACTTCCCTTCCCAATGGAGAACTAAGGCATCCAGGGGGACTGAGCCCAACACTGGGGGCCTGCAGCAAAAAAGGGGAAGTTGGTGATTGTCTGGGGCTGCAAAAAGATCTATCTGTGGGGTGCCCCATCTGGAGAATATCACCTCCAAAACCAAGGGATCCAGTGACCATTCGTGATGGAATTGAGATATCCTGCTGAGAGCATCTGCCAGGACATTGTCCTTGCCTGGGAGGTGTACTGCTGTGAGGGAGGTGTTCAGGGAATAAGCCAGGGACCACAACTTCATTGCTTCTGTGCAGAAGGCCGTAGACCGAGTGCCTCCTTGCTTGTTGATGCACCACATTGTGGTGGTATTGTCTGTTCTGATCTGAATAACTTTGTTCTGAACAGACTTGGAAAAAACTTGAAGTGCTAGAAATACTGCTCTGAGCTCCAACAGATTGATGTGGAGCAGAGATTCCTGGGGAGACCACAACCCCTGGGTGGTCAGGTCGCCCAAGTGAGCCCCCCACCCCAAGAGGGAGGCATCTGTGGTAAGGATTAAAGGGTGAGACTGAGTGACAAAGGGAACTCCTTGTCTCAGATTGTTCAGATCCTGCCACCAGTGCAAGGCCTGGATCAGGGTTCGAGTCACTGGGATCAGTTTGGTCACAGGGTCCTTTTTCTGAGACCAAAAGGCTCTCAAATGGAACTGAATGTCCCTCATCTGAAATCTTGCTCCTTGCACCACTGCTGTAGAAGCAACCATGCGCCCCAGGAGCTGCAGAAAATGCCTTGCTGGTCGAGACACCTGTAGGGTGAAAGAGGAGGCCAGAGTAATAAGGGTCCTTGCCCTGTCCAGGGGAAGGAAGGCTTTGGCCCTTTCTGTATCTAGCTCTGCACCTATGAAGGTGAGGAGCTGAACAGGCTCTAGAACTGACTTTGAAAGATTCAGAAGGAAACCTAGAGAGGTGAGCAGTTGCTGAGTTATCTGTAGGTGTAACTTGACCTGGTCTGGGGACTGGCCTACTATTAGCCAGTCGTCTAGGTATGGGAAGATGGCAATCCTTTGCCTTCTTAGAGAAGCAACTACTGCTGCCAGGTATTTTGTGAACACCCTTGGAGCAGAGGTTAACCGGAAGGGCATTGCTCTGAGGTGTGTGTGGTCTGAGGGCAGCTCGAACCCTGAGGTACTAGGTGGGAGCTTCTGATGAGGAATATGGAAATAGGCATCCCTTGAGGTCCAGGGACACTAGTCAGTCCCTGGCCTTAGCGAGGGTAGAATTATTCCCAGAGTCACCATTTTGAATTTTGGCTTTAAAAGGTGCTTGTTTAAATATCTGAGATCCAGGATGGGCCGCCAATCTCCTGTCTTTTTTGGGGTAAGAAAGTATCTGGAGTACAATCCTTTGCCCTGGTGTAGGGGTGGAACCCATTCCACAGCTCTGAGAGCCAGAAGGGAAGAGACCTCTGCCTCTAAGGCAAGTGCCTCTGAGGGATTTGCAGGTGGAAAAGATCTGGTTCTCAGCTTTGGAAATTTTTTGAAGCTGAGAACCAGTCCCTGGCTTACTATTTCCAGGACCCACTTGTCTGATGTTAGAGACTTTCAGTCCTGGACAAAGTAAGCCAGCCTGCCCCCTACAGGTGGTGGAGAATCGGCCCTGGCAAACCCATCAGGGTGCCTGTTTGGCAGGGGGTTTTGGCTGAGGGGTAGAAGCAGGTCTGCTTGTACCCCTTCTGCCTCTCCCTCTAAAGAACCCCCTCTGAGCATAGGCAGAAGAGAAGGCCTGGGCTTGGTAGAAAGGCCTATGAAAAGGCCTGCTCCTGCCCCTGGGATGCTGCCTTTGAGGAGTGGCCTGCCTTTCCTTGGCCTGGGCACTCCTATAGGTGGTCCTATACTCATCCATTTTCTTCATGTAATTCTCTGTTTGCTCCCCAAATAGAGAATTACCCACAACAGGAAAATCCCAGGCCTTAGTCTGGGTATCCTGTGACAGGCTAGTACATCTGAGCCAGGCCATTCTGCGAAGTGCCACAGATGTAACCATGACTCTAGATGACACATCATCGGAGTCCACTGCAGCATGGAATTGCACCTTGGATGCCTCAATACCATCAGCAGCCACCTGCTCCAGCTCCTTGGCAAGCTGGCCAGGGACCTGTTTTGCTAAAGCCATGACAGTGTCCCATCTGGATTTTTGATACCTAGCAGTATAGGCCATATAGTTGGCCTGTCTGAGTCCCAAGGATGCTGCCATGTATTGTTTCTTTGCCATGGCATCAATCCTCCTGGAGTCCTTGTCTGGGGTGTGAAGCCAAGGGAATATTTGCCTTATCACAGGCTGTAGCCTGCACTACCCCAACATGGCTGCATTGTTGTGCAAGGAATCAGTATTCGAGCCTGACAATGTGTACCTCTTGTCCTTTCTTTTATCCACAGGAGGTATGGTGTTAGGAGTCTTTAAAATCTTAAATGTCTGTTTCCCAAAAGATTTATGTAAGGGAACAGACAGCCTCCTAGACTCTGGGATATCCATCATTTCCACATAGTCAGGCTCCTCCTGGTCATCCACAGCTTCTTCCATAGGAAGCTGGAGGATTTCAGCCACTTTTTTATAAAACATGAAATGGGAGGGGGACTCAGAAAGCCTAGGAGGAGACACCCCTGAAGGTCTGTATGGGGAGATGTCCGGGTCAATGGGCACATCCAGACTTTCAAAACCACATTCACTTTCCTCATACTCCTCTTCCTCCTCCTCCTCCTCCGGTTCATAAAACTCCTCTAATTCATACTCTTGAACCGGTGGAACCGGCCGAACCGAGCGCCTCCCTGATGGTGCCGGTTCGGTCGGAACCGGGGAAAGCGAATGCACAATTTTTATCGCTTTGGCTATTTCTTCAGCGGTTGGAGAAGAAAGTTTTGGATCCACACCAGCTGATTTTTCCTTTCTTGTTCTCTTAGCTGGAACCAGCTGGTCAGTGTCAGTGGCTCAGTAGGTAGCACACTCGCCTCTGAGGCCGGGAGATCAGAGAGCTATGGGTTCAGTTCCCACATCTGGCACTTGGGTTAATAATATCCCAGTACTGACACTGTAATGCAGCATGAGAGGGGTGCTGCATTTCTGAGGTGCCGCCTTTCGGATGAGACGTTAAACCGAGGTCCCATCTGCCTGGATTGGTGGTAGTTCAGGCAGATGTTAAAGATCCCATGGCACTTATCGAAAAGAGTAGGGGAATTTCCCCGGTGTCCTGGCCAAATTTCCCTCATTCACTAAAAATACCACCAACAGCTTAATCTGGTTCAAGGTCAATTGGCATTCATCTGTATCCTCTTCCCCCGGGTCGTGCCTGAAAATAGGCAGGATTTGTCTAGTGCACTTACCCGGTCAACAAAAAAGCTAAAGCTAAACCAACTCATCAGAATCGGATCTCCTTTTGCCCGAAGAAGTCTCGCCCTGGTCAGAGGGCACGCCTTCTGGTTCGGTTTGAACCGAACCGGGCTGGCCATCCGGTTCAGCAGACTTTTTGGCCTCTCTTTCCCTGAGCCTACCAACTCGTTTTTCTAGGGTAGCTGCAGGAAAATTTTTACATATCTGGCAGTCTGCATTGAGGTGGTCAAACCCCAGACAATAAACACAGGTGGTGTGGGGATCAGCCTTGGCAAAGACTTCCCCACACACACTGCAGTGTTGAAACCCAGTGAGCCCAGTTTTTCTTTTGGATTTCTCAGACATTGTGCCAGTCCTAACCAAACTTACCCTTTTAATGGCAATCCGCCAGGCAAGACCCTCTTATCGGTTCCTGACCGTGTCATGGGTCGTGGAAAAAAATGTAATAAAATCCAGTTTTTTTTAGAACTGATAAGAACCAGTAACCACACTCTAAAAGTTCAAATAAAGATTTTTTAGCAACTTGATCAGTTCAAACCGAACCGATGAACCGTTTACAAGTTTCACACAGAATAGAAATAATATAAACCTATCTAGTACTCACAAATACCACAGACAGAGACTGAACCGACAGGTTGCGGTTTAAATTCGGTCGAAAACCAAGAAAAACGGTACTTTAACCGACAAATTGAACCGAGCAGAAGGAGAAATCTCCGGAGCGACTGTTCAGTGAGGCGGAGTAAAGAATCTGACGGTTTGAGTTCAAACAGCAACAGACAGTCTCAACCGAGCTCGAGCTCAGCGTTCCTTGCCTGGCATACAAAGTTAACTCTTTCATCTCCGGGGCAGTTCGAAGGTTGGGACTCACTGCTATTGTCAGAATACAGCAAGACTTCATGTTGTTTGGAGGGAGGGCTCAGAACTGATAATGGCAACCTAAAATTTGAAGCGCAAGAACTTCCTGTGCGCTCGAGCAATGGGTATGTACATATAGGCATCCTGTATGTCCAAGGACGCTAGGAAGGTGCCCTGCTTGAGCATGGGTATCAAACCAGGAAGGGTCACCATGCGGAAGCGTTTGTAGAGGACCGAAGCATTGAGATCGCTGAGATCCAGTATCGGACAGAGGTCCACTGTCTTTTTGGGAACCAGAAAGAAGTGGGAATAGTAACCTGCACCTCTCTGGTTCCTCGGTACATGCTCTATAGCTTCCTTTCCCAGAAGCGTGAGCACCTCCTGCTGTAAGAGCAGTGCGTGGTGACCTGAATAACGGGAAAGCAGAGGAGGTCTTGATGGTGGGTGGTCGAGGAATTCTATAAAGTGACCTCTCTTGACCAGTTGAAGGACCCATCAGTCGACGGTAATCAACTGCCACCCTGAAAAGTGGCGAGCAACGCGACCCCGACCTTTTCTGCCCATTGATCCACAGGAGGGGGCCGGGAAGGAGTCATGCTGTGGCGGCATTGCCCCCCGAGGCTGGGCCGGTTTGGTATACCACTGACCTTGGCCTGGGGAAGACTTAGGCTGGGCCTTACAGTGGAAGGGGTCCCTTTGCTGCTGGCCAGAACGTGGCTGCTGTTGCTGCTGTCGGCCGCGAAAATGGTTCTGGTTCCTACGAAAGGAACCAGATTTGGGTCTGTATATAGCCTGTACACTCCTTACAGCCTTCCTGGTGTCCTGAAGTTTGGTGATGACCTTTTCAGAGGGTTCACCAAACAAGACCTCTCTGTTATAAGGGACATCCAGGATACTCTTCTGTACATCCGGGGTAAAACCGGAGATGTGGAGCTAGGAGTGTCTCCGGAGACAGACGCCTGAAGCTGCGCCCCTGGCAGATGAGTCCACAGAATCATATGCGGCTCTTAACACTTGGATCCCCACGTCTAACCCTGTGCAGAGGACGTTCAAGAGCTCCACCTTCTGCTCGCCATCCAGTAGTTTGTCAGCCAGGTCCAAACTGAACCATATGAGACAGATAGTTCAGTGACCTGATGGAGCATGTAGCAGGCGCATACATGCGCCTCCCCAGGGCATCCAACTGCTTGGATTCCTGGTCCGGTGGCTGTGTACTCAGATGTTGTGGTCGTTGAGACCTATCGTGGGAGGCCATAATGACCAGGGAATCAGCCAGGAGTTATTGCGCCAAGTACTGGAACTCTGCCGGGGCCCTGTACAGGCGGTCAGCTTTCTTTGGCATCGCGTAGGTGGAGTGCGGACACATCCACGCAGCCTTGGTGATGTCTGCAAAGGAGTCCACCAAGGGTGGCACCACCACAGGCTTAGGGTCCTTCTGCCGAAGGTAATGAGCTAGGCGCTGTCTCTCGGGGTCGAGATCTTCCAAATCCCATCCCATGTTCTACTGGATGTGCCTCATGATTTCGGAAAAAGAGGGATCATCCAGAGGTGACCTGGGCAAGTCTCGTGTGTCAGGTGCTGGGATGCTAACTGAAGAAGGAGACCTGGAGGTATCTGAGGTGTCAGGTCTAGAATCATCCCCCTGCGGAGTGGACCGTCGATGTCTGGGTCGCTTAGGACTGGGAGACCCTAAGGGAGATCTTGAAAGGGGCCTTCTCTGTTCTTTGGATCTTCCCCTAGCAGGTGGAGTAGGCTCCTTGGGGGTCAGTGGTCTTCCTGCTGGTCCCTGCGGTGGAGGAAGGGGAGAAGGAGGTGAAGGAGTAGGAGGAGGATGTTTGACTGGATCACATCCTTCTTTATTGTGTCCCACCAAAAGGTAAAGAGATCTTTGACCTCTTGAGTATTCATACCGGATGACGGACCTGGAGCCGGTGGTCTGGCACCGGTATCAGGTGTCGGGTCCGAGGACATTGCCAGGTTTGGCGAAGGCTCTTGTGGAAGCCCCACGTCCTCACTGTCGCCTGCCTGGTCATCAGGCAACGTCAGGTCCTACTCTATAGAGTCCCGGCGACCGGTGTCCACCGGTGACGGGGAGACAGTCTTCGGCTCCGGCGAACATCTCACTGATGTCGGGTACTTGGCTGACATCTGGTCCGATGGGCATTTAACCGATGAAGAGTCAGAAGCTTGCTTCAGGTCTGTCGTCCGTTTTAGGGACGTCAGGTCCTTAGACTTCCTGGGAGGGGGGATCCGGACCCCCAGGAGGCTGGGAGGCCGATCTGGCGTCGGAGTCCCGGCGTCTCCCTGAGGAAGCTTGTTTTGAAGAGGACTTGGACTAGTGATGGTCTGAAGACTTCGAGGAGGCCCAGGAGGGTGCTGAGGAAGCTGAAGGCCTGGAAGTCTTGATGGGATGCAGAGAAGCCAAAGTGCTGCCTGAAGACTTGACCTTTACTGGAGGGGGCTGAGAGCGGGCCCTGGAGGGACAGCGGTCTGAGCTCGTGGAGCCCGAGCTGGTGCGCGAGTTTGAGGCCTGGTTAGGGGATCTGGACCTGGCCTTCTCCCGATGCTTGTCCCGGTGCTTACGGGACTTAGAGGCAGACTCACCTCTGGAGGCAGGGTCTTTATTCATGCTTTTTAACTTTTCTTCTAAGAGGAACCCCTGAAGTGCCTTCTGGCGGCGGATCTGGGTGCAGCTGTTAAACCCTGGTAAAAGGAGCAGGTCTTGGTGTCATGTTCCAGGCCTAAGCACCATAGGCAGGATGAATGGAGATCCTTGAAAGGGATCTGTTTGCCACAGGCACACTTGGAGGGATATCCTTCTGAGGAAGGAGTTGAAGATGCTGACATTCAGTAGGTAAAACTTTGAACGTTCTAGTCATAGTACGCTAGAGTGGGACCGTGAGGCCGATGCTGGCGAGTCGATGGAGGGGATTGTCGGAGTCCGCCCCCTTTTATACGATGCCTGATGTCGGGGGGCAGTCCCCGCTGGATACGGCTAGCTAGAAAATTTCCGTTGGGTCCTGGCGCCTGCCGGCTTCAGTCCTAATGGTGTAACCTGCAGTAAGAGCTGTTCTCGAAGATCTACTGTTACAGTAAGTTCTTACGTAACTGCACTTCCTGGTAGCTATCATATCTGCCAGGCTGTTTCTCAAAGTAAGATCACAGTTTTCCAAGTCAAGTACTTAAGTTCTGCAGAAACCAATGACTCAAAAGGGGGGTTGCATAAGCCGAGCAATGCAAACATTAAGATCCCAAGCAGGGGTAGGGTCCTTAAAAGGAGGGTTGGTATGAAGCAAACCTTTAAAGAAGTTACAGAAAACAGGACGAGATGCCAGGGAGGAAGCCTTCCCCACTGACAGAAATGTAGAGATAGCTGCTAAATGTACTTTCCAAGTGGCTGGCCTGAGACCTAGACCATCGAGATGAACCATATAATCCAGAACAGTAGCCAGATCAGCAGTGCCTGGTAAGACATCCTTACTGGAGCACCAAATGCTGAATTTCTTCCATTTAGAATTATAAGTTTTTCTGGTGGCAGGTTTTCGAGAGGCTTTAAGAATATCCAGAAAACCCTGAGACAGGTGCAGACTTACGTACTCTAACTCTTCAAGAGCCAAGCCTTGAGGTTGAGAGACTGAAGACTGGGGTACCAGATTCTTTCCTGAGAGGAGGTTAACAGGTTGTGCCTCTTGGGAAGAGACAGGGGAAGATGGACTGCTAGGGACATCAACAGGGGATACCAAGGCTGTCTGGACCAGGCTGGTGCAATCAGGATCACCTTGCACGGTTGTGACCTGAGCTTGACCAGGACCTTGAATAACAGGGGAAAAAGGAGGAAAGGCATTTGCCCCCCCAATCCAGAACCAGAGCATCCAGGGAACTGTGCCCATGACTGGAGGTCTGCAACAGAAGAGAGGAAGTTAATGATTGTCTGGGGCTGCAAAGAGGTCCATCTCTGGAGTGCCCCACCTGGAGAAGATTACTTTCAATATGAAGGGGTCCAGGGACCATTCATGATGGCCCTGAGAGATCCTGCTTAGGGCATCTGCTAGCACATTGTCATTTCCTGGTAGATGGATTGCTACCAGAGATGCCTGCAGGGCATAAGTCACAGACCAAATTTTCATGGCTTCTGTGCACAAGGCCACAGACCGAGTGCCTCCCTGCTTGTTGATGTACCACATGGTGGTGGTGTTGTCTGACCTGAACCACCTTGTTCTTTACTGAGTCTGAGAAATCTTGAAGAGCTAGGAATACTGCCTTGAGTTCCAGAAGATTGATATGAAGTAGAGACTCCTGAGGGGACCACACACCTTGTGCTGTGAGGGCACCTAAGTGAGCTCCCCAGCCCAGGAGAGAACCATCTGTCGTTAGCACCATTGAATGAGTCTGACTGATGAATGGGACTCCTTGCCTGAGATTGTCTGGATCCAACTACCACTGGAGAGCTTGGATCAGAGTCTGAGTCACTGGAATCAATTTGGTTAGAGGATCTTTTTTCTGAGACCAAAAGGACCTCAGATAGAACTGAATGTCCCTCATCTGAAATCTGGCTCCCTGTACCACCGCAGTGGAAGCTGCCATGTGGCCCAGGAGCTGAAGAAAATGTCTTGCTGGTCGAGACACCAGAAAACGGAAAGAAGAAGCAAGCTTCAACCAGAGGGAGCCAGAGGGGCTCTGCCACTTTTTTGTAAAACAAATAGTGGAATGGGGACTCAGAAAGCCTGGGAGGGGAAGAAAAAATTACTTACCTTAGTAATGTTGCTTCTTCTAATGGAGTCTTGCTGCATTCTGACATATTGCAGTGATGTCCAACCTTTGAACTGCCCCGGAGATGACAGAGTTAACTTTCCATGCCAGGCATGGAACGCTGAGCTCGAGCTCAGTTGAGACTCTGTCTGTTGCTGTTTGAACTCAAACTGTCAGATCTTTACGAGCTATACTCACTGGGTGTCCTGTGTGGAAACTGTAAACTTACACTAGCCAACTGGCTACTAAATATAATAAAAAGATTTTTTGGTCCCAAAACAATGACTCAAGTCAGGAAATCCAAAAAATAAAACAAAACACAACACCCACACACCCAAACTAAAGGGGTGAGAAAAGGAGTGGGGGCACCTCTCGAGTGCCAACACTGTTACTGCCCACCCACATCCCAAAAACCAGGTTCTGAGAGGGGAGACGGGGGGAGGTCAGAATACAGCAAGACTCCATTAGAAGAAACAACATTACTAAGGTGAGTAATTTTTTCTTCAAACAACATGAAGTCTTGCTGTATTCTGACATATTGCAGACTACCAAGCAGTACCTACATGGAGGAGGGACAGAACCTACTTAGGAAATAGGCTCTGAAGCACTGCTGTGCCAAACCGAGCATCAATCCTAGCCTGGATAGCCAGAGAGTAATGCTTGGTAAAAGTGTGTAATGTTTTCCAGGTGGCTGCTTGACAAATCTCTAAGATAGGAATATCCCTGGCAGCAGCCAGGGAAGCAGCTGTACCTCTGGTAGAGTGAGCCCTCAGGCCTGAGGGTGGGATCCTACCTAGTTTTCGTAGCAAAATTGAATGCAAGAGACAATCCACCTGGCAATAGATCTCTTAGTGGCAGGTTTTCCCTTACCAACCTCACCATAAGTGAGGAACAGTTGGAGGGAGTCAAACCTGTGACCCTTGGTGTGCTCTATGTAGTAACTAAGGGCCCTTTTCACATCCAAACTGTGCAGCCTCCTCTTCCCAGAGGAGGAATGGTCAGTGAAGAAAACAGGGAGAGACACAGACTGGTTAAGGTGGAAATCTGAAACCACCTTAGGCAAAAACTTCCTATTAGTCCTGAGGACCACCTTATCTCTATGGAAAGAGATAAAATCAGGCTCCACTGACAAGGTCTGTAACTCACTTGTGTGTCTGGCAGAAGTGATGGCCACCAAGAAAACAGTTTTCCAAGTCAAGTACTTAAGCTCTGCTGAAGACAAAGGCTCAAAAGGGGGTTGCATAAGCTGAGCAATGCAAACATTAAGGTCCCAATCAGGGGCAGGGTCCCTGAAGGGAGGATTGGTATGAAGCAAACCCTTGAAAATTTTTGAAAATACAGGATGAGCTGAAAGGGAAGAGTGCTTGCCTGCTGAGAGGAAGGCAGAGACAGCTGCCAGATGAACTCTTAGTGTAGCTGGTCTGAGTCCCAAACTATTAAGATGAACCATATAGTCAAGGACTGTGGGCAGGCCAGCAGACTCTGGAGAAATATGCTTCCCAGAGCACCATATAGAAAATCTTTTCCACTTGGAGTTGTAAGTGTTTCTGGTGGAAGGTTTCTGAGAAGCCTTTAAGATATCCAGAACACCCTGAGAGAGGTGCAAATCAGCAAACTCTAACTCTTCAAGAGCCAGGCCTTGAGATTGAGAGATTTGAGATTCGGATACCAAACCCTCCCCTGAGCACATGTTAACAGGTTGTAATTCCTGGGGAGAGACAGGGGAAGATGGACTGCTAAGGACAACAAGAGAGGGTACCAGGGCTGTCTGGCCCTGTCTGGAGCAATCAGAATCACCTTGCAGGGTTGAGACCTGATTTTGACTAGCACCTTGAACAGGAGAGGGAAGGGGGAAAGCCTACAGGAACTTCCCTTCCCAATTGAGAACTAGGGCATCCAGGGGGACTGAGCCCAACACTGGGAGCTTGCAGCAAAAGAGAGGAAGTTGGTGATTGTCTGGGGCTGCAAAAAGAACTATCTGTGGGGTGCCCCATCTGGAGAAGATCACCTTCAAAACCAGGGGATCCAGGGACCATTCATGATGGCCCTGAGATATCCTGCCGAGAGCATCTGCCAGGACATTGTCCTTGCCTGGGAGGTGTACTGCTATAAGAGAGGTGTTCAGGGAATAGGCCAGAGACCACAACTTCATTGCCTCTATGCACAAGGCCGTAGACCGAGTGCCCCCTTGCTTGCTGATATACCACATTGTGGTGGTATTGTCTGTCCTGATCTGAACTACTTTGTTCTGAACAGACTTGGAAAAAGCTTGAAGTGCTAGAAACACTGCTCTGAGTTCTAATAGACTGATGTGAAGCAAAGATTCCTGAGGAGACCACAACTCTTGGATGGTCAGGCCCCCCAAGTGGGCCCCCACCCCAAGAGGGAGGCATCTGTAGTAAGGATTAGAGAATAACACTGAGTGACAAAAGGAACTCCCTGTCTTAGATTGTCCTGATCCTGCCACCACTGTAACGCCTGGATCAGGGTTCGAATCACTGGTATTAGTTTGGTCAGAGGGTCCTTTTTCTGAGACAGAAGGCACTCAAGTGGAACTGAATGTCCCTCATTTGAAATCTTGCTCCCTGAACCACTGCTGTAGAGGCAGCCATGTGTCCCAGGAGCTGCAGAAAATGCCTTGCTGGTCGAGACACCTGGAGGGTGAATGAAGAGGCCAGTGAGATAAGGGTCCTTGCCCTGT
The DNA here is from genome assembly GCA_016271365.2 of Neoceratodus forsteri. NCBI lineage: Eukaryota > Metazoa > Chordata > Ceratodontiformes > Ceratodontidae > Neoceratodus > Neoceratodus forsteri. The sequence goes on from CM057456.1 coordinate 657,718,045, forward strand.
CCAGGGGAAGGAAGGCTCTTGCCTTTACTGTATCCAGTTCTGCCCCTATGAAGGTGAGGAGCTGCACAGGCTCTAGAACTGACTTTGAGAGATTCAGAAGGAAACCTAGAGAAGTGAGCAGTTGCTGAGTAATCTGTAGGTGTAACTTGACTTGGTCTGGAGACTGGCCTACTATGAGCCAGTCGTCCAGGTATGGAAAAATGGAGATCCTTTTTTCCTTAGGAAGGCAACCACTACTGCCAGGCATTTTGTGAACGCCCTTGGAGCAGAAGTTAGGTCGAAGGGCATTGCTCTGAATTGGTAATGGCCTGAGGGCAGCTCGAACCTGAGGTACTTTCGGTGGGAGCTTCTGATGAGAATATGGAAATAGGCATCCTTGAGGTCCAGGGAAACTAGCCAGTCCCCTGGCCTTAGAGAGCCAAGAGGGAAGAGACCTCTGTCTCTAGGGCAAGTGCCTCTGAAGGATTTGCAGGTGGAAACGATCTGGTTCTCATCTTTAGAAATTTTTTGAAGCTGAGAACCAGTCCCTGGCTTACTACTTCCAGAACCCATTTGTCTGATGTTGAAGACATCCAGTCCTGGACAAAGTAAGCCAGCCTGCCCCCTACAGGTGGTGGAGAATCGGCCCTGGCAAACCCATCAGGGTGCCTGTCTGGCAGGGGCCTTAGGCTGAGGGGTGGAAGCAGGCTTGCTTGTACCCCGTCTGCCTCTCCCTCTGAAGAACCCCCTATGAGCATAAGCAGAAGAGGGGGCCTGGGCTTGGTAGAAAGTCCTATGAAAAAGCCTACCCCTGCCCCTGGAATGCTGCCTCTGGGGAGTGGCTTGCCTTTCCTTGGCCTGAGTACTCCTATAGGTGGTCCTGTATTCATCCATTTTCTTCATGTAGTTCTCTGTTTGCTCCCCAAACAGAGAATTACCCACAACAGGAAAAATCCATGGCCTTAGTCTGGGTATCCTGAGACAGGCTAGTACATCTGAGCCAAGCCATCCTACAAAGAGCCATAGATGTAGCCATGACTCTAGATGAAATATCATTGGAGTCCACTGCAGCATGGAATTGCACCTTGATGCCTCATCCATCCGCAGCCACCTGCTCCAGCCTCTGGCAAGCTGGCTAGGACCTGTTTAGCTAAAGCCATTACAGTGTCCCATCTAGATTTCTGATATCTAGCTGTATAGGCCATATAATTAGCCTTCCTGAGTCCCAAGGATGCTGCCATGTACTGTTTCTTTGCCATGGCATCAATCCTCCTGGAGTCCTTATCTGGGGGGTGTGAAGCCAAGGGTATATTTGCCTTATCACAGGCAGCAGCCTGCACTACCCCAACATGGCTGCATTGCTGGATAAGGAATTCCGTATCTGAGCCTGATAGAGTATATATACCTCCTGTCCATTCTCTTGTCCACAGGAGGTATAGAATTAGGAGTCTTTAAAATTTTTATTGTCTGTTTCCCAAAGGACTTATGAAGGGGAACAGACAGCCTCCTGACTCTGGGATATCCAGCATTTCAACATAGTCAGGCTCCTCCTGGTCGTCCACAGCTTCTTCCATAGGAAGCTGAAGAGTTCTCAGCCACCTTTTGTAGAACATAAATGGAAGGGACTGTGAAAGCCTAGGAGGAGAAACCTGAAGGTCTGTCTGGGAGATGTCCGGTCAATAGGCACATCCAGACTTTCGTAATCACCATCACTATCCTCATACTCTCCTTTCTCCTCCTCCGATTCATAAAAATCTTCTAAATTATAATCTGGAACCTGGGGAACTGACCGAACCGAGCCCCTTCCTGATGGTGCCGGTTCGGTCGGAACCGGGGTTAGCGACTGAACAATCCTTATCGCTTTGGCTATTTCATCTGCGATTGGAGAAAGAATCTGTGGATCCGCACCGGCTGATTTATCCCTGTGTTTTCTTTTAACCGGAACCGACTCTTCGGAGTTGGTTCTCCTTTTGCCCGAAGAAGCTTCGCCCTGGTCAGAGGGCACTCCTTCTGGTTCGGTTGGAACCGAACCGGGCTGGCCATCCGGGTCAGCGGACTTCTTGGCCTCCTTTCCTGAGCCTACCAACTCTTTTCCAGGGTAGCTGCAAGAAAATTCTTGCAAATCTGGCAGTCTGAATTGAGGTGGTCAAACCTCAGATAATAACACAGGTGGTGTGGGATCTAGCCTAGCAAAGGCTTCCCACACACTACAGTGTTGAAACCCAGTGGTCTGCTTTTCTTTTGGGTTTCTCAGACATGGCCAGTCCTAACAAAACTTACCCTTTTTTCGGCAATCCGCCAGGCAAGATACCCTTATCGGTTCCTGACCGTGGTATGGATCGGGAAAAACTTAATGAAATCTGTTTTTTTTAGAACCGATAAGGACCGGTTACCACACTCTAAAAGAAGAATAAACTTTTTTTGAACAACCTGATCGGTTCAAACCAAACTGATCCCACGTTTACAAGTTCCACACAGAAGAACAAGAAAATAAACCTATCTAGTACTCACGATACCACAGACAGAGACTGAACCGACAGGTTAACGGATTAAATTCGGTCGAAAACTGAGAAAAACAGCACTTTAACCGACAAACTTGAACTGAGCAAAGGAGAAATCTCCGGAGCGACTGTACAGTGAGGCGGAGTAAAGAATCTGATGGCTTGAGTTCAAACAGCAACAGACAGAGTCTCAACCGAGCTCGAGCTCAGCGTTCCATGGCTGGCATGGAAAGTGAACTCTAATCTCCGGGGCAGTTCAAAGGTTGGCCATCACTGCAATATGTCAGAATATGTCAGAATACAGCAAGACTTCATGTTGTTTGAAACATTAGAAGGCCTGTCTTGGGAGATGTCTGGTTCAATGGGTTCATCCAGACCTTCCACACCATCGTCATCATCATCATCGTCATACCCTTCCTTCCCTTCCAAATCTAAAGCCTTTGCTCTTGCCAGAGGAAGAAAAGCCTTTGTTTGGACAGTATCCAACTCTATTCCTATGAAGGTCAGGAGCTGAACTTGTTCGAGAACTGACTTTGGTAGATTGAGAAGGAATCCCAGGGAAGTGAGCAATTGTTGTGTCACTTGCAGGTCTGACTTGACTTGGTCTGGAGACTGTCCCACAATGAGCCAGTCATCCAGGTATGGAAAAATGGAGATGTTTTGTCTCCTGAGAAAGGCCACTACTACTGCTAGGCATTTTGTAAACACCCTTGGAACTGATGTTAGTCCGAAGGGCATTGCTCTGAACTGATAATGACCTGAAGGCAATTCAAACCTGAAGTAATTTCTGTGGGAGCACCTGATGGGAATGTGAAAGTAGGCATCCTTGAGATCCAGGGAGGCTAACCAATCCCCTGGCCTCAGAGAAGGAAGAATTACTCCCAGAGTCACCATTCTGAATCTTGGCTTGACAAGGTGCTTGTTTAGGTATCTCAGGTGTAGGACTGGCCACCACTCCCCTGCCTTTTTAAGGAAGCATCTGAAATACAGACCCTTACCCCTGTGTGGAGTTGGAACTTTCTCTATGGCTCTGAAAGCCAGCAGAAAAGAAACCTCTGCCTCTAGGGCAATGGTTTCGGAGATGTTTGCAGGTGGAAAAGACCTGACCCTCAGTTTTGGAAATTTTTTGAAGCTGAGGGCCAGTCCCTGGCTTACTACCTCCAGGACCCACTTGTCTGAGGTAACAGACTTCCATGCCTGGAAGTAGTACACCAGCCTACCTCCTACTGGAATAGGGGAGCCGACCTGGGCTGACACATCAGGGTGTCTGCTTGGCAGGAGCCTTAGACTGGGAGGAGGATTCAGCCCCGCTCATCCTCCTTCTGCCACTCCCTCTGAAGAACCCCCTCTGAGGAAAAGGAGAAGAGGCCTGTGCCTAGTAGAAAGGCCTGTGAAAAAGCCTGCCCCTAAACTGCTGCTTCTGAGGAGCTGCCTGCATTTTCCTGGCCTATGCACTCCTGGAGGTAGTCCTGTATTCATCCATTTTTCATGTAATTCTGTCTGCTCCCAAAACAGAGAATTACCCACCACAGGGAAATCCATGGCCTTAGCCTGAGTGTCCTGTGAGAGGCTAGTACACCTGAGCCTAGCAAATCAAGAGACACAGATGTAGCCATGACTCATGATGACACATAATTTGAGTCCACAACAGCATGAAACTGGATCTTATATGCCCTCAATCCCATCAGCAGCCACCTCCTCCAGCTCCTTGGCTAGCTGGGGGAAGACTGTTTAGCCAGTTCCAGAACAGTATCCCATCTGGACTTCTGGTATCTGGATGTAGGCATATAATGTGCCTGTCTGAATCCCATGGAGGATGCTAAGTACCGTTTTGGCCATAGCATCCACCTTCCTGGAGTCTTATCGGGGTGTGAAGATAAAGGTATATTAGTCTTGTCACAGGCTGCAGCCTGCACAACTCCAACATGGCTGCAGTGTTGGAACAAGAACTCTGCACCTGAGCCTGATAGCATATACCTCCTGTCCATTCTCTTATCCACAGGAGGTAAAGAAATACAGGTTACTCACCTGTAACAGGAGTTCTAGGAATGGTATATGTTGTTCATCCACACTGTCTGGCAGGTTCCATGACACTTTAAATCTTGCAGGAAGGTCTTCAAGCTGGCTCTTCCCACCCACCCAGGTGGTAAAACTCTTGGCTCTGCCCCATGATGCCAGATCTAGCCCGCTGGAAGCCAGGTTGTGCGTCGAAGCCGGGGAGGTCAGGTGGGTCATATGGATGAACATATACCATTCCTAGAACTCCTGTTACAGGTGAGTAACCTGTATTTCTAGGGACATGCATATGTTGTTCATCCACACTGTCTGGCAGACTCCTAGCAGTTCTTCGGGAGGAGGGAGGCAAGGCGCACACCCCCTACTTAGGGAATAATGACTGGAGAACCGAGGCCCCAAAACCAGCATCCCGGCGTGACTCAAGGTCGATGTGGTAGTGGTGATGAAGGGTAGCTGGACTTTCAGGTAGCAGCCCTGCAGATTTCCTGGATAGGGACATCCCTGGAAGCAGCCACCGATGTAGCGGTATGACGGGTAGAATGAGCTCTTACCCCTCTGGGAGGCTCCATGCCCACCAACCTATAGCAGAGATCTATGCAGGAGGTGACCCACCTGCCTATCATCCGCTTGGCTGCAGGTCTGCCAGGTGCGGCTTCAGAGTAGGTGACAAACAGCTGGCGAACCTCTCCCCGAACTTCAGCCGTCCGCTTGTAATAAGCGAGTGCTCTTCTAGGTCCAAAGTATGGAGCCTATATTCGGCCTCCGAGGTGTGATTGGGGTAGAACACCGGGTTAAGGTGAAACTCCGACACCACCTTCAGAAAGAATTTCAGGTGGGGGCGCAGGACAACCTTGTCCCTGTGGAAGACCAGATAAGGAGACTCGATGGAAAGTGCCTGGAGCTCTCCCATCCTTCTAGCTGACGTGGTAGCCACCAAGAAGGTGGTCTTCCACAACAGGTGAGAGATGTCACACCTGTGCATCAGTTCGAATGGCCTGCCTATGAGCTTAGCCAATACCAGCAGTAGATCCCATGGAGGTGGAGGTTCTCACACCAGAGGGGATATGTGATCAAGGCCTTTGAAAAAGCGCCCGACCACCTTATCCTGTGCCACCGACTGCTTGCTGGCATGCACCCGGTAAGCAGAGACAGCTGCCAGGTACACCTTAAGGGTCGTCATCCGAAGCCCTAGCTGAGAAAGGGACCACAGGTAAGTCCAAAAGGCTAACCAACGGGCAGAATGAAGAGTCCAACCCCTTGCCCTGACACCAAATGGAGAATCTCTTCCATTTAAAGGCATAACATTTTCTGGTCGACTCTTCGTAGATGCCTTAACGACGCTGAGGACCTCGTCGGAAAGACCCAAGGCCTGGAACCTAGCCAATCAGGAACCAGGCCATCAGGTGCAGGGATTGAAGGTCCAGATAGAACACCTTCCCTTGCTGACTGAGATCAGGTCCGGTGGCTGGAAGCCGCCGAAGCCTGGAGCTGAGGCTGATGTGATCTGATACCAGAACTGGCGAGGCCAGTCTGGGGCTACCAGAATCACCTGTGCCTTGTCCCACTTTGCATTGAGAAGCACCTTGTGGATCAAGGGAAATGGAGGAAGGCAGAGAGGCCCGGGTCCACGGCCCGAGAAGGCATCCCCTGCAGCGAGCCCCACTGAGGGTGGCGGGCATGAAACAGCCTCAGCTTTATGCTCTCCCTGGAAGCAAACAGGTCCACCTGAGGAGTGCCCCAATGGGAGAACAGGTCTTGAACTACTTTGGCAGGAGAGACCACCGTGAGATGCATCGCCATCCAGCTGACAGCATCGACCAGACTATTCAAGGCTCCTGCCACATGGATGGTTAGGAGATCTGCCTCCAGGCTGATCAAGAGAGACCAAATGTGGAGTGCTTCCTTGTACAGGGGCAAGGAGTGTGTCCCACCCCGATGGTTGAGATAGTACATGATCGTGGTGTTGTCCGTCTGGACCTGAACAACTTGACCCCGTACAAATGGAGCAAAGGCAGTGAGGGCTAACAGTACCACTCGAAGCTCCAGCAGGTTAATGTTCCATCGGGACTCCTGAGGGGACCAGAGGCCATGGGCCCTGAGCTCCTTAGATGGGCACGCCAACCCATTAAGGAGGCATTGGTCATAAGGATAAGCATCAGCTCGGGGCAGACAAAAGGGATACCCTCCTGCAGATGAACTGGGACGAGCCACCACTGCAGGCTGTCCCACATCTTCTGGGTTATGGTTACTGGCTGGTCCAGAGGACCGGAGCGCTGAGACCATTAGAGGCCCAGCCCCCATTGCAGGGGGCGCATATGCCAGCGGGCCCAATGGACCATGTTGGTGCAGGCCGCCATGAAACTAAGAAGATGCAGGAAGTCCCCGGCAGGGCGCAACTGCCCAACCTGAAATGACTGGGCAAAGGAGGAAAGGACCTCAGCCCTGTCTGCCAGGAGCCAGGCTCTGGCTTGAAGGGAGTCGAGCTCTGCCCCGATGAACTGAATCACCTGCGATGGCACAAGTTCCAATTTGGCCTCGTTGATCAGGAGGCCAAGCTGGAAGCAGACCTGAAGGGCCAGATCTCTGGACTGCTCCACCTCCAACTTGTAGGGGGCTGCTATCAGCCAGTCATCCAGGTAAGGGTACACCCAGACCCCTTTGGCGCTGCAGGAATGTTGTCACCACTGCCATGCATTTGGTGAAGACCCTGGGAGCTGGAGAGAGACCGAAGGGCACGGCCTGGAACTTGTAAAGGGATCCCTCTGCTCTGAAGTGGAGGTATCGCCGATGAGATGGACGGATTGGGACGTGAAAGATGCATCCTGGAGACCGAGGAAACAAAACCACATGCCTAGTTCCAGGGATGGTATGATCTGAGCCAGAGTGACCATCCTGAAGATGTGCAGCTTTCAGAACTTGTTCAGGTCGTGCAGATCAAGAATGGGGCACCAGTCCCCATCTGTTTTGGGACCAGGAAGTCCCTGGACACAAACCATGGGCATGGAGGAGGATCCGCCACCTTGCTGACTACCCAGTTTGGAGCAGCAAAGCTATGTGAAGCCTGACACGGCCAACAGAGAGACTGCGAATCCGTAGCACTCCCCAAGGGTGCTGTCTGAAGGGAGGGTCTGCTTGAATTAGAGGCAGACTCTGCCAACCACTCCCAACATCCAACGGTCCGTGGTTATAGCGGATCAGGCAGAAAGGTAGTGGCTGAGACGGCCCCCCCACAGGGAGGCCCAGGGGAGGAGTGACGAGGTTGGGGGTGGCACCCCTCAACTCGTCACTGGCTTGGAGGAAGGGCCGGCCGAGGAGCCATCTGGACCCTTCCCTCCAGGCTTCCTGTTGGAGGAAGCAGCAGGCTTGGCCTTGGGGCACCAAGTGTGAGCCTGCTGGCCCTACTGCTGGTGCTGCTGAGCCGGTCGTGCCACAGGAGCGGAAGGGCGAAAAGGCTTACACTACTGCTGGCAGCCTTTGTCCTCCTGGGCAAACGTGACAGAGTCCAAAGTGGCATTAGACTTCTCGATCCACTGGAGGTGGCCCTCAACCTCGGGCCCGAACAAGTCGGTGTCCAAGAAGGGGATGTCTGCCAGCTTGTGCTGGGTATCTGCCGTGAAAGTCGAGATCCGCAGCCAGGCTCTGTGGTGCATGGCTACTGCGGCCGCTACTGACCAGGCAAAAGAGTCTCCAATGTTCAGAGCAGTCTGGAGCAGTTGCTTGGCCACCGCCCTTCCCTGATCCCACACCTGCTTGACCGTCGTTTGAAGGTCAGCCGGGTGATGAGGAAGCACCTCATCCAGGGAGCCCAAAAGGGCGTGTGAAAAGTGTGCCATCAGTAGAGTCAAGCTAGCCTGTGGAAGGCCTAGGGAGGCGGCAGCATAAACTTTGCACCCGGAGTAGTGCAGCTTTCTGGACTCTGTCTGGGGCTTCTATGTCTCTGGAATTTCAGGAGCGACAGAAAATGCTATCGGTCACCAGCCCTTCAGCCAAGGGTGCTCCAAAACCGGAGAGGAACCGTCGGACTGATACTTGCGGGCCATCCTGGCCAAAAGGTGCAGGACAGGAGCATGCCGCTGCCACAACTCAAGGTTGGACCAACAGTGGCCTCAGCCACAGGAAAGGCCTCCGAGGGGAGTCCCCGGTCCAAAATCTCCTTGAGGGGATATCTGGCCTGTTTCTGCACAGGTTCGAGCTGCATCCCAGTAGATTCTGAGATGTGCTGAAGAATACCAAGGAACGAGGATGGGCTCTTATCCACTGACAGACCCCGGAGGATTCCAGGTCGAGGGGCCTGGAATACAGATAGGAGTCTTCAGACTCCGAGGAGTCCGCAAACAGCTGGCGACCGTCTGAGCCACCCTCCACTCGCTGAGGCTGGTCGGGGGTAAGGGTGACCGACAACCTGTGGGACAAGCTCTGTCCCGACCGAGAATCCTTGGTCGGGGCCCCTGTCTTCGGCTAATGAGGCGGCGGCTCCACCACAATGGGTGGAGCAGCTGGTTTCGGCCGAGCAACTGGCACCGGAGTCGGCTCCTTGACCAAGAAAACCGAGGGCAGGAGATCACTTCGGCTGCTCGGGCGACAGCCACTTTATTGCCGGTGAAGGCGACGGAGTCGGCTTGTTGCTGGCCAGTAAGAGCTACTGCCACGTGATATCCTCATAGCGCTGGACGCAACTTGCGCTAGAGCCTTCCAAGGAGGAGGATGATGAGGGATGAGCGATGCTGCTTTCCGTGATGTTGGGACCGAGACCACCGACGTCCGTGGAACTTGCCCAACACAGAAGAGGACCGTGACTGAGACCATTGGGGTTGCAGACAGTGGGTCGAAGAAGGGGCAGGGGAGACCCGCACATCTTCCAGTTGGGGTTCCTTCACTGGGGACCTCGGCTCGGGAGGCTGAGGCAAGTTCTCGGTAGGTACTGGGGGAATCAGTGAAGGTCAGTTGTCGGCGTCTCCAGTCAACAGCCTAACGGGTCAAGAAAGATCTCGACCGCATCGACTGGTGTCTCAGTCGGCTGGCCTGATGGGGACACCAAGAAGCCAGCGGCTGTGGCCGCAACCTCGACCGGAGTTGATAGAGGACGGTCCGGAGAGCGAGATCTCTCCCGCTCCCACAAATGTCGATGGTGGGACCTACCTTTCAGGTCCTTCTTCTTCGACCGAGAGAAGTGAGTCCCTAAAGGCCCCTCTCCCTTAGTGGAAAGGGACTGACAAAGCCTCATAAAAGGAAGCAGTGTAGGAGGAGCCCAAGGAGAGTGTGATAAACATTTACTCGAGGATGATAAAGTCACAGCCTGGGCTGCCCTTCTCGCGAGGGCGATTAACTGATCCAGCTGCCCGCATAGCCCGCCACCGTGTACACCACCCAACGGGCCTCCTTCGACTTCACTGGCGGAAATCATTTCTCTGGTCACCTCAGATGGAGTCGGGCAGTGCGGTCTCCAAAAACCGATGGTGAAAAGGACGTGCACAGATTGCAAGCCTGCGGATCGTGGCCAAGACCAAGGCAGTAGATGCACGTGGCATGCAGGTTGGTTCAAGATATCTTCTGCCTGCAAGGGCAATGATGGAAGCCGGGAGTGGATTTCGAGTCCATCACCGCTGCGAGGGAAAGTGAAGAGTGAAGTCGCATAAGCTTCAAGACAATTTTCAGTAAAACCGAAGGTTTAGGATCCTGGCCTAGAGACACAAGAGCGCTAAGGAGGGAACCTGAGCTTCCAAGTGTTAAGGAAGATCTGGCATCATGGGGTGAAGGAGCCAGCTTGAAGACTTTTAGGCACATCCTTAAGTAGCAAGGTACCTGCCAAGAAGTGTGGCTTGAACAACATATCCACGTCCCTATAAGTACAGTTACATAAGAACTTACCGTAACAGTAGATCTTCGAGAGAAACTCTTGCAGTAGGTACTAACAGATAGGACTAAGCCGCCAGGTGCTAGGACCACACAGAAAACTTTTAGCTAGCAGTGTCTGGCGGGGGACCACCCACCAAATGTCACGTGACCGATGTCCCCCACCAGACACTGCTGGCTAAAAGTTTTCCATGTGGTCCTAGTGCCTGGTGGCTTAGTCCTATCTATTAGTACCTACTGCAAGAGCCCTTTTGAAGTAAGATCTGATAGTCAGTGTCTTGTAGCAGAAAGTGAAGGTCTTTTCTGTGGCTCTTGAGGACCTTGATATGGAAGGTGTCCTTCATATCCAAGGTGAACAGTCAATCCCATTTAATACCAGGGAATGCAGTGATTGCAGGGAGACCATCCACAACCATTTGTATTCTATGTTCAGTTTAAGCCCTGAAGGTTTAGGACAGGACGTTCATCCCTGGTCCACTTTGGAACTAGGAAGTATTGGGAAAAATATCCCTGACTGCATTTTGAAATTGTGAAGGCTCTATCACCCTTCTATGGAGGAGCATCTAGACTTCCAGCAGGTTGGTAAGGAGGTCCTGGAGGATACCTATCTGGTAGACGAGGATGTACCAGAGGTGTAGACAGGAATTCTAGGGCGTATCCTTGCTGAACTTCCTTCAATACCCAAGCATCTGCTATAATTTCCCTCCTCTTTGGAGTGAAGAGAAAGATGCGGCCTCCATAGGGTCCCCTGATCTGAAGGGGCAAGGGGAGGCTGAAGGGAGTCAGAGAGCTCCTGGGGTGGCTGGCACTCTGCCTTCCCCACCCTTTGGCGACCCTGATATGGTCACCAGGAGGCAAATGAGGCCTTAGGGTGGAAAGGGCCCACTGGGTCCCACGATCTGGATCTTTTGAATAGCATCTACCAGGACAGGAGTAGGGCTTACGAAGGAACTCCGCTCAGACCATAAGGATTTGGACTTGGGTGTGCAGAGAGTGGAGAGGCATTTATAAAGTCAGCAGTTCTTGCAAGGTATTTTCAACATCAAGCCCAAAAGCTGTTTACCCAGAAAGGAACATTAAGGACCAACAGATGTACATCTGCTTCAAAGCCAGCAACTTGCAGCCAGGAATGTTGGTAACGGCAAATGCCAGAGGTCACAGCACCCCCTGAAGCATCTAAGGCATCATAAGCTGATCTCAGAAGACGCTTACCAGCCTCAAAGCATGCGCAACAATCTGCTGGATCTTAGTTTTAGCTGGTCCATCAGACAGCTTATTGGTCACAGCCATAATGGATTTCACAGGCTATTCTGATACTTAATCACATAAGCCTGATAGTTGGCAATACAGAGGCCAAAGGATGCTGAGGTACAGGTCCTCTTGCCCATCACATCAAATTTCCTGGATTAACTGTCTATACGATGAGGTGCTTTATACCTGTCATTAGCCACCCTGATGACCACTGAGTCTGTCTCTGGTTGAGAAGCATAATTAGGCTTGGCAGAGGGGGCTGGATATTGTTTATCTGCCTTCCGAGGCACAGCAGGAAAAGCGCTAGGTGTATGCTAAGCAGCCAAAGTGGAATCCTGCACTGGTGTTTTCAAACAATAGTGAAATGGGGGAATAAGGAGCTGGGGAAGCCAGTATCACTTCCTGCGGTGCATGCTGTTTATCCTTCATCACTTTTCACTTGAGGAAGAACTCTAGAGCCTTCTGACAATGTCTCAGCATGGGCTGGTCAGTGCCTTGGCAAATGTCATATGTCATCCACTAGGACCCAAGTTTTGCCTTACAGTTATCGTGCTGGGAGGAACGGTGGCACCCTGTCAGTCTGGGAGGAGTTTAGACTGGTGGAAGTGGCTGAGGTCATAGAGGCGTTATTAGAGCTAAAGCACACATATTGTGAACTGGACCCAGCCCAACCCATTTCTGGATGAGATGTGCCAGGGTTCTTGGCCCGTGTTCACGGGGATTGTCTGGTGCTCGAAGTCAGAGTGAGTCATCCCAGAGGCCCTGAAAGAGGCCCAGTTGAGACCCCTCTTGAGGAAACCATTTCTCGACCCTGACATCCTGGCAAATTACTGTCTCACATTCAGTCTGTCATTTGTGAGCAAGATTGTTGAGAAACCTGTGGCGCAACAGCACGAAGAGTGCCTTGTGTCCTTCGATACCTTTGAGTCATTCCAGTCGGGTTTTAGGGCCAGACACAGCAATCAAACGGCAATAGTTAGGGTGCATAATGACCAACTTTTTTAATTTTTTTTAACTCTGTTTATTGCCACCCCACCTGGAACTCTCTCAGGCATCCACTCTCACCGGATACTGCCCACCTGAAGCCACCCTGCGGGGAGGGGGGACATCACTGACTACCTGCCCTGGGGGGACCCCATTTGTTGGGACTAGGCAGACCGGGAGATCTAGCAAGGGTAAGCCTTGGCATTGGGTGTGCAGGGTACTGAGGTGCCGCCGCCTATCCGGGGTGGGGTTTTTCTCCTTAGGGTTTTCCCCAGGATGCAGAGTGCAGTGACTCCAGCGCGCAGTCTTTCCACGCCTCTGCCACAGGAGTCTGCCGATGTCCTTCCCTCTCCTACATCCCGTGCACTTGCGTTGCCACTGATCTCCACCAGAGGCCAATGCAGCACCAGAAAGTCCCTGAAACCCACCCCGGGCGAGGACAGCAGTCAATTGGACGCTCAGTTCTCTCCAACCCCTTCCAACCCCCATTCCCGAACCTAGGTCACCAGCATGGCACGAGGTATGGTATCCAGTGCCTCAACCCTCAGCGCCTCCGGGCCAGCGGCATAATGACCTTCTTAGGGCCAGAGATAGAGGTGACAGACAATTCTTGTTCTCCTTGACCTCTCATCAGCCTTTGGTACTGTGGATCATGTTGTGCTTCTCGATCATCTCCATAAGTACTGTGGACTCACCTGTAGTGTCATCAACTGGTTTGAGTCCCATCTCTGCCGATAGGGTGCAGCAGGTAGTGACAGAGAATTTTCCTCCTCCCCAGTGCCCTGTCATGTGAATTACTGCAGGTTTCTATCTCGTTACTGATGTTATTTGCAGTGTACATGCTTTCCTGGGTGAGATCATTTGGCAATACAGTGTGGGTTTTCACTGCTATGCACATGATACACAGCTGTATTTGTCCTTTGCCCCTGGAACACACAATGCTGTGGATCTGATTAACAACTGTCTGGCAGAAATCAATAACTGGATGTCCTCTAGCTCGTTGTGACTGAACCCAGACAAGACAGAGGTGCTGGTGACTAAGTCTGTCGCAGGCATGATAGGATTGCCTCCAGAATGAGCACAACATTGTTCCTGTGGTCTGCTCCATTGATGGCTTCCCCAAGGGTGCAAGATCTTGGCATGATCCTGGACAGTAGACTGACTCTTGAAGCTCAGGTGTTGTCAGTTGTAAAAAATGGGTTTTGCCACTTGAGGAATATCACTAGGATCAAGCCCCTCATTCTGCCCGAAGACTTACAGTCACTAGTACATGCCTTCATTACCTCCAGGCTTGACTACTGTTACTCTCTTTACTTTGGGGTCACTGTAGGGACCCTCTGATGGTTGCAGCTTGTGCAGAACACGGTGGCCAGGTTGCTGACTGGCTTGTCCAGGTTCAGTCACGTGACCCTGGTCTTGCGGGCTCTGCACTGACTGCCGATCAGGTGGAGGGTCCCCTTCAAGGTGGGCTTGCTCACCTACAAGGCCCTATATGGACTGGGCCCTTGCTACCTGTCTGAGCTCCTATCACCTGCCACTTTGGTCTGCCCACTCTGCTCGTCAACCAGCAGCCTCCTGGACATTCCCAGGCTTTGGCTCAAGACTTCGAGCAACCATGCATTTAGTGTTGCAGGACCAACCATGAGGAACTCACTTCCAGCTATTGTCTTTGAGTCCCCACTGGTCGAGGTGTTTAAGCAGAGACTTTAAGCCACTTCTTCCATCTTACCTTTCCTAAAGATCTGTATAATCTGCCCAACTTCTGAATTATTTTACTTAAATTTTGTTGAATTATTTTAGTATTTTAAAGACTGCTATGAATATTGTGCCTTATTGCTATGTTTTAAGTTGATTGTTGCTTGTATCAATGCTTTTTATTGTTAGGCGCCCAGAGCCTCCAGGACTGGTGCTACAGAAATTTTTATTCTGCAACTCAATATACGTTATTTAAAGTTTATAAAAGGAATTAACATGAGTACATACAGAAAATAAAACACATAAACATCACAAAAAAAAAGGGAAAAGTCATATAATGGAAAAACAGCATTCAAACAACAAATCCTACCCATCCTCCCACCCCTTTAACCCCTGTGCAATCATTTGGGAATCCACAAGGATAAACCAGTTAGTTAACCTATAAAAGGAACGAACAACAAAAGTTTGGGTGTCATAAAGAGGCAGAAAGCAACCTGTATGCACATAAAATGGAAACATAAGGTAGCTTATAGGTGAGAGCATTCATTTGTTGAGAAAGGTTTCTAAGTCAGACCAGCAAGCCCAAATCTGGCTGTGTTGCCACTGAATTTTGCAACAGCCTTTTCTGCACTAAGAGCCCCTTAACATTCCTGTACCCATTTAGCATCATTTGAGTCCAGTCCCCCAACCAGTGGCGGGCAATAATTAGCTTAGTCTTGTAGGAGAGAAGGGCAACACAGAATTTATGCTTAGGAATAGGGATCGATGAGTAGTCTCCCAGAATACAAATTTCTGGGGTAAAATTGCTCGCATTGTTGAACAGTGGGGAGACTTTGCTCTGTATGGTAGACCATAACTGTTTAGTTGTAGAACAATTCCAAAGTCTGTGATATAATGTGCCCCTCTTCCCTGGGCAATGCTCACAATCTGGTGAAGGGAGTTTTTCATTATGAACAGCTTATGGGGCGGGGGATGAGGTATAGGTTGTGCAATACATTATACTGTATTAACCATAAACGGTCCTGTTTAACATATTTATAAATATTCCATAGGGAGGTCCTATCAAATGGAACCAGTCTCTCTCTCTAGGGTACTCTGCCAGTAAAAGACTATTGCAGACCAGATTCCAGACTTGATGAGTCTTATATATGAGAGATGTAGCCTTCCTCTTGGAGGCTTCTCTATCAAGGGATGAAACAAAGAAGCAGCAGAATTTGACCAGGGAGAGGGCCTAATCATTTTTTAATACAGAGGGAAAGCTGCATATACTTAAAGTGAGATGAAGAAGAAACTGCAAACTTCTCTCTAACCGCAGAAAAAAGGAGAAGTGTGTCGCTCATTACAAAGTCCTTAAATTTAAGGTCTGATAACTCAGGCCCAGTAGGATGGTGGGAGCGGTTTGCTAGCAATACATAAGTTCAGGTTGTTAAATATAGGTTGACCCAGATCTTTGTAGCAAGCCAATTTAAATTGTCTACACAACTGTATATTGGCCCAAAGACTCCAACTGATCGGCAAGGCCCACAGCTCTTGGGCGCCACAGAAATTAAATTTGCCTTTGCCTTACCTTGCCAAGCAAGGAAGGAACAGGAGTGTGCATCATCCTTGTATATGTTAATGGTACACCAATGACACAAATGAATTAGCGGTTCTTTACCTTTGTCAGTGGCATAAGAAAATTACTACCTTAGTAATTATGTTTCTTTTAATGGAGTCTTGCTGTATTCTGACTATTGCAGTTAGCCCCGGCACTCAAATTGCCCTGGAGAGTAGAAGGTTAATTTCTATGCAGAGCATAGAACGCTGAGCTCGAGTCGGTTCAGACCTCTGTCTGCTGCACTTTGAAGCGCAACCATCAGATTCTTACGAGCTAATACTAACTACTATGTGGAAACTGTAAAATTTTACTAGCCAAATGGCAACCACATATTTTGGATCCCCAAAGACTCAAGTTAACAAATCCAAAATCAAAACCAGGTAGTGAACAACTTAAGACTGTTACATTAATAATATAACCCACCCCCCTATCTAAAAGGAGGGAGTGTCCAAATGCACCCCTGGGGTGCAACACTGCACCTGCTAGTCCACTTCCCAAAAACTGTTTCTGAGAGGGGAGGCAGGAAGGGAGGTCAGAATACAGCAAGATACCATTAGAAGAAACATAATTACTAAGGTGAGTAAATTTTTCTTCAAACAACATGAAGTCTTAACGTATTCTGACTATTGCAGACTACCAAGCAGTACCTCCACGGAGGAGGGAATCAAACCGACCTTGGGAATAGGCTCTGCAGTACTGCTGTATCAAACTGAGCATCACTCCTAGCCTGGATGTCCAGGGAGTAATGCTTGGTAAATGTATGGACTGTTTTCCAGGTGGCTGCTTTACATATCGCTAGCAAAGGAATATCCCTGGCCGCAGTCAAGGACGCAGCAGTACCTCTAGTCGAATGAGCCCTCAGGCCTGAGGGAGGTATTTTGCCTAGCTTCTCATACCAGAACTGAATAAAATAGACAATCCACCTGGCAATAGTTCTCATAGTAGCAGGTCTGCCCTTCCCCATAAGTGAGAAAACTGGAGGGAGTCAAACTTGTGAGCCTTAGTACGCTAAATGTAGTAACTAAGGGCTCTTTTAACATCCAAACTGTGTAAACTTCTTTCTCCTGAAGAAGAATGATCAGTGAAGAACACAGGGAGAGACGTAGATTGGTTCAGATGAAAATCTGAAACCACTTTAGGTAAAAATCTCCTATTAGTTCTAAGGACCACCTTATCTCTATGGAATGAAATAAAATCAGGCTCCACTGACAGAGTTTGCAATTCACTGATATGCCTGGCAGAGGTAATAGATACCAGGAACACAGTTTTCCAAGCCAAGTACTTAAGGTCTGCTGAAGACAAAAGGCTCAAAAGGGGGTTGCATAAGCTGAGCAATGCAAACATTAAGATCCCAAACAGGGGTAGGATCCCTAAAAGGGGGATTGGTATTATGCAATCTCTTGAAAAACTTACAGAATACAGGGTGAGATGACAGTGAGGAAGGCTTTCCCACTGACAGAAAGGCAGAAACAGCTGACAAATGTACTTTGAGAGTAGCTGATCTGAGGCCTAGGCCATTAAGATGAACCATATAATCTAGAACTGTAGACAATTCAGCAGTGTCTGGGGATATATGCTTCTTGGAACACAAAATGTAGAATCTTTTCTATTTGGAGTTATGTTTTTCTGGTGGCAGGCTTATGAGAGGCTTTAAGAATATCCAGAACCCCTTGGGACAGATGCAAATCTGCATACTCGAACTCTTCAAGAGCCATGCCTTCAGATTGAGAGACCGAAGATTGGGGTACCAAATCCTCCCCTGAGAGAAGGTTAACAAGTTGTAATTCCTGGGAAGAGACAGGAGAAGATGGACTGCTAGGGACAGCAACAGGGGGTACCAAGGCTGTCTGGCCCAGTCTGGAGCAATCAGAATCACTTTGCAGGATTGTGACCTATCTTGACCAGAACCTTGAACAGTAGAGGAAAGGGAGGAAAGGCATATTAGAAATGTCCCTTCCCAGTTCAAAATCAGAGCATCCAGAGGGATTGAGCCCAAGACTGGGGTTCTGCAACAAAACAGAGGAAGTTGGTGATTGTCTGGGGCTTCAAAGAGATCTATTTCTGGAGTGCCCCACCTCGAAAATATCACTTTCAACACCAGAGGGTCCAGGGATCATTCGTGATGGCCCTGGGAGATCCTGCTCAATGCATCTGCTAGCAAATTGTCCTTCCCTGGAAGGTGGACTGCTATCAGAGAGGTCTGCACAGAATAAGGTAGGGACTACAATTTCATGGCTTCCATGCACAAGGCCGTGGACCAAGTGCCTCCTGCTTGTTGATGTACACATGGTGGTGGTGTTGTCTGTCCTTACCTGAACCACCGTGTTCTGCACTGACTGAGAGAAAGCTTGCAGGGCCAGAAAGACTGCCCTGAGTTCCAAGAGATTGATATGAAGAAGGGATTCCTGAAGGTACCATAGTCCCTGGGCTGTGACAGCCCCCAGATGGGCTCCCCAACCCAACAGAGAAGCATCCATGGTTAGGACCACAGAGTGAGACTGAATGACAAATGGGACTGCTTGCCTGAGGTTGCTCTGATCCTGCCACCATTGGAAAGCCTGGAACAGAGTCTGAGTCACTGGAACTAGTTTGGTTAGAGAATCTTTCTTCTGAGACCAAAAGGCTCTCAGGTGAAACTGAATGTCCCTCATCTGAAATCTGGCCCCTTGGACCACTGCTGTAGAAGCTGCCATGTGGCCCAGAAGCTGAAGGAAGTGCCTTGCTGGCCAAGAGACCAGAAGGTGGAATGAAGAAGCAAGCTCTATAGTAGCCCTTGCCCTTTCCAGGGGAAGAAAAGCTCCAACTCTGCCCCTATGAAGGTGTGAAGCTGTACAGGCTCGAGAACTGACTTGAGAAGATTAAGAAGGAGTCCTAGGGAAGTGAGCACTTGCAGGTCTGACTTGACTTGGTCTGGGAATGACCCACAATGAGCCTGGTCATCCAGGTATGGCAAGATGGAAATATTTTTCCTTCTTAAAAAGGCCACTGCTACTGCTAGGCATTTTGTGAATACCCTTGGAGCTGATGTCAGGCCGAAGGGCATAGCTTTGAACTCATAATGGCCTGAAGGCAATTCAAACCTGAGGTACTTTCTGTGGGAGCACCTGATGGGAATGTGAAAGTAGGCATCTTTTAAGTCCAGGGAGGCTAGCCAGTCCCCTGGCCTTAGAGAGAGAAGGATTATTCCCAGAGTCACCATTTTGAATTTTGGTTTTAAAAGATGTTTGTTTAGGTATCTTAAGTTTAGGATGGGTCGCCATTCCCTTGTCATTTTTGGGGTAAGGAAGTACCTGGAGTATAGGCCTTTGCCCCTGTGCAATGTAGGAACTCTCTCTACAGCCTTTAGAGCCAGTAGAGATGGAACCTCTGGCTCTAGGGCAATGGTTTCGGAGATGCTTGTAGGTGGAAAAGATCTGGCCCTCAGCTTTGGAAATTCTTTGAAGCTGAGTACCAGCCCCTGGCTTACCACCTCCAGGACCCACTTGTCTGATGTAACAGACATCCAGTTTCGGATGAAGTAAGCCAGCCTGCCTCCTACAGGAATGGGGAAGTCGACACGGGCTGACACATCAGGGTGTCTGCTTGGCAGGAGCCTTAGTTTGAGGGGTGGATGCAGCTCAGCTCTGCTCATCCCCCTTCTGCCTCTCCCTCTGAAGAAGCCCCTCTGAGGAAAGGGAGAAGAGGTCTGTGCTTGGTAGAAAGGCCTATGAAAAGGCCTGCCCCTGCCCCTAGCTTGCTGCCTTTGAGAGTTGACTGCCTTTCCTTGGCCTGTGCACTCCTATAGGTGGTCCTATACTCATCCATCTTTTTCATGTAATTCTGTCTGCCCCAGAGAATTACCCACCACAGGAAAATCCATGGCCTTAGCCTGCATGTCCTGTGAGAGGCTAGTACATCTGAGCCAAGCCATTCTCTGAAGAGCCACAGATGTAGCCATGACTCTAGATGACACATCACTGAGTCCACAGCAGCATGGAACTGTACCTTAGATGTCTCAATCCCATCAGCAGCCACCCCCTCCAGCTCCGAGGCTAGCTGTGGGGAGGCCTGCTTAGCCAATGCCAGTACAGTGGCCCACCTGGACTTCTGGTACCCGGCTGCATAGGCTATATAATTAGCCTGCCTGAGTCCCAAGGCGAATGCCATGTACTGTTTCTTTGCCATTGCATCCAGCTTCCTAGAGTCTTTATCTGGGGGGTGTGAAGCCAAGGGTATATAAGCCTTATCGCAGGCTGCAGTCTGCACAACCCCAACATGGCTGCATTGTTGATACAAGTACTCTGTGCCTGAACCTGATATGGTGTACCTTTTGTCCATCCTTCTGTCGACAGGAGGTACAGAATTTGGAGTTTTAAAATCTTTTGTGTCTTTTCCCAAAATACTTATGAAGGAGAATACACAGTCTCTTCGACTCTGGGATGTCCATCGTCTCCACATAATCATGTTCCTCTTGTTCCTCTACAGCTTCTTCCACAGGGAGCTGGAGGGTTTCTGCCACTTTCCTGTAAAACATGAAGTGGGAAGAGGACTCAGAATGCCTAGGAGGGGAAACACCAGAAGGCCTGTCTGGGGAGATGTCTGGTTCAATGGGCTCATCCAGACCTTCCACACCATTGTCATCATCATCATAATCTTCATCCCCCTCCAAATCCAGTTCACAGAAATCTTCAGGGGCATAATCTTAAACCGGAGGAACCGAATGAACCAAGCGCCTGCCAGAAGGCGCCAGATCAGACAGAACCGAGCAATCTCTTCAGCGGTCGGAAAATGGGACTCTGGATCCAAACCGAACAATTTTTCTTTTCTTTTTGTAGGAACCGATCCCTCAGGATTGGCTCTCCTCTTGTCCGAAGAAGTATCACCCTGGTCAAATGGCACTCCCTCAGGTTCGGTCGGAACCGAACCTGGCTGGCCATCCAGGTCAGCGGACTTCTTGGCCTCCTTATCCCTAAGCCTACCTAATCTTTTTTCCAGGGTCGACTTAGGGAAATTTTTTTTACAGATTTGGCAGTCTGAATCAAGGTGGTCAAACCCCAGACAATAAACACAGGTGGTCTGGGGATCAGCCTTAGCAAAGACCTGCCCCACACACTGCAGTGTTGAAACCCAGTGGGCCGGTTTTTCTTTTGGGTTTCTCAGATGTAGCCATCCTAACCACAAACTTACCCTTTTTATGGCAAACAACCAAGCAAGACGCCCTTATCGGTTTCTAACCGTGTCACGGGTATTGGAAAAAAACACAAGAAAATGCATTTTTTTTAAACTGATAAGGACTGGTAACCACACTCTAAGTTTAGAAACAAAGACAGAATATATAATTCACTAAACATCCAGTTCAGCCGAACTAGTCGAAAAATCAATTTTTACAATTTCCACAAGTTTACTATATCTAGTTCTCTACCTAGTATTTACTGTACCACAGACAGAGATCTGAACCGAAACTTGAGAAAAATAATCGGTAAAACCGAGGACTTCAACCGACTTTCGAACCGTGAGCAAAGGAGAAATTTCCAGAGTGACTGTTCAGTTAGGTGGAGTAAAGAATCTGATGGTTGCGCTTCAAAGTGCAGCAGACAGAGGTCTGAACCAAGCTCGAGCTCAATATTCTATGCTCTGCACAGAAATTAACACTCTACTCTCCAGGGCAGTTTGAGTGCTGGGGCTAACTGCAATAGTCAGAATACAGCAAGACTTCATGTTGTTTGAAACAATAGTTTCTGATCATTTAAAAAAGAATGAATGAAACAATAGAAATCTTTGGTGAAATTCAATGGTGTTACTCCTGCAGTGATCTGATGAGTGGTTGATATAAGGAGAAAAAAACTGAAGCATGATGGGCCTGTCAACATTACATAGGCGGTAATGATGCATGTCAACATGGATGTCTCCAGCTAGCAAAAGTTTCCGTGGTCCTGATGTCAATGGCTTACAGTTCCAATAGTGTGACTTAGTGGAGGGTAGTGTCCTTAAAGAAGGTAAGTCATCTCTGTTGCTAGATTTACCCATTGTCATGAAGCCATCGCACAGTGTGGAAAGATGCAGTAGGTTAGAAAATGTGTTTTTTTAAGGACTGGGAATAAGAAAAAGCACAACAATCTCATCATTACGGCTGTATCTTTGCCACAGATGTCATGGAAGTAATGGATTCCATGACTTTACCAATTTTTTTATGAAAACACCACGATTATTGGCATTTTCCTCATGATTTCTAGCAGTGTCTATGACAACACCATGAATTTTAGCATTTCCCTTAAAACAAAAACATAGTTTTTAGAGACTGCTAATTATAGACTCATATTTGTGCACCTCACCATCACAATGCACTTGGTCACCAGTCGGACCCAGTGTGGGATTCTGGGTGGTGCTCACGAGCCTCAGTCTCCAAGATAGCAGCACAATGTGCTGCCTCCCATGACTGGATCAGCCTGGCAATCATTTTTTTAAACACTGTGCTTCTATTAAAATATGTCAAAATGGAGTTAATTTGTTTACAGAGAACATAATGTTTAGAATTTTTACATAATTCTAAATTTGGACATGTGGAAAAATTATCCCAGCATATTGTTTTGTGTTTGTTTTAAATAAGACAGTCCCTTTTCCTAGGGCCTACATTAATGCAGCCCTTTTCCTGTTTAATATTCATTTTTTACTTCTCAGTCTCAGAACCCAGTGCCATTTGTAGAGCAGAAGACTACAGTGAACGGAATACAGTGACATCCGCTAGCCAATGTCTTTTGTTTGGCTT
Source organism: Neoceratodus forsteri (assembly GCA_016271365.2). Taxonomy (NCBI): domain Eukaryota; kingdom Metazoa; phylum Chordata; order Ceratodontiformes; family Ceratodontidae; genus Neoceratodus; species Neoceratodus forsteri. The sequence goes on from CM057456.1 coordinate 657,740,666, forward strand.
CCTTGTAGCCTTAAGATCAGATTGCATTAATGTGGGTCACTAAATAAGGAAAAAAGGACAATTTCAAAACAAACAAAACAGTGCACGGGGGGTTGCTCCCACATACCCCAAATTAAACAATTAATATTAAACAAGCTAGGCGTGATGCAGTCATGCATGCGCAACTACTCGTGCATCGGTGGCTATCTTGAGCATGGCAGGCAACTGGAAAACACGAGGCGGGGAGTGAGCGGACTGTTTTGGAGTTGCAGAATGATTGTACTGCAACTCCAAAATGGAACTACTGTTAGGTGTCAGTCCAGTGGCTTGATTTTAGAGCTACTGCAGGATGGCTGCAGGCTCTACCCACTGCAGCTGTAAAAATGTAAACACAGTTTCTTGTTCCTTTAACATACAATAGATCCATGACTTTTCATGTGACTTTTACTATGATTTCCATGACTTCTGCCATTTTGACCACGACAATACAGTGATTTTCTTCCAAATGTTCTGAGACAAAATTACATCCCTACTAATTACCAATGGATGGTCCAACTAAAATGTCATTTTGTGGCAGATCCTGATGCTATCCACAGGTGTCAAATGAAAACTGAACTTTCATAGGTGACATGATTACAAAAATAGCTGCACCTTACAGTCCAGCTATAATAAGGGTGGTTTTAGATTAACTTCCATTCCTTCATTTTTAAGAAATAGCTATTACCTTTATGAACAGTATATCTACAAGGAAACTCAATCAAGGTATTATTAGTAAGTGCATTTAAATTATTTTAATGCCGTTGTTTATCTAAATACTAAATACCACAACTCAAATGTGCCCCCCAATACTGCTAACAAGGGAACACTGTATTCCTCTTCTACATAAAATAGCAGGAAGCCATTTTGGTATGTACAGTATTTTTATCACATTTAAGGTATCGGCTACTAAAACTGACCATGTAATTAATTTTGGTTTTCCTTTCCAGGACTTAAAGCACATATTAGTTGCATATTACTATAGCTATGCAGTTCACTTTTACAGTATCTCTCATGCATGGGAAAGGAGTGCTCTGATTGGTTTAGAGTGCTCCCTCAATCTATAAAGAATATCCAAGATGTCTATACTGACTGCATTTGATTGTCCCCAGCTGAAGTAATTGTTCTGGTTTATAATATCATAGTGCAAGAGTCTATGAATAAGTCAGTGTTTCAATTATATTTGGTGAATGTGCACTTTTACCACCAGTTTGGTCCAGTCCAACTTATGGACAACTTTGGAATCACCTTGACCTTCAGCAAGTTACTTCAAAGAAACACTTTAACCCTACCCAGGTGGCCAGCTGCAGTCCCTGGATTACCCCTATGCCTGCCCCAGTTAATTTCCACCTCCTCCCCAGGCATTTTTTGCATAAATAAAATTTAGCTCCTGTAACTGAGCTGTGTGATGACTTAAAAAAAATACACATAATAAATTGCAAAAAACATTGTTAATGCACCCGTTAGGGTTGACACGACAAAAATGGGGAAATAAGATGTTAGGATTGAGCCCCTAACACGCAGCCATCCAACCCCACCAGCCATTGCACACCCACCCTCCACCAACCAACAGGGAAAGGGGTGTGCCTTGGAGTCGTCGGGCCTAACTCTCACCCTATTCTCCTGTACTGTACCATGTCAAATTTCTTACACATGGAATGGGGTGAGAGTTAGGGCTGATAACTCCAAGGCACACCCCAACAACTGTTGGTCTGTGGAGGGTGGGTGTGGGGTAGGCTGGTGGGGTTGGATGGCAGGATGTTAGGGGCTCAACCCAATGTCTCATTTCCCCACTTTTGACGCTTCAATCCTAACTGATCCATTAATGAAGTTTTTTGCAATTTATTTCCTCACTTTGTGAGATAGTATAATCTTTATTTTACTGTGGGAGTGCAGGGTCCTTGGACCCTGCACTCCCATCCTCCACAGATGCACTTATGTTTCTAGCTGTGGAAACACAGGGTCTCTGGCTCCTGGGCTTCTCACATTAAATTGCGAGCAGGCATAACAAAATTGCAACAAATAGTCATAACTACGCCATCTAAATAATTTTCACCCCAAATGTTCAACATAACCTTCAAAATCTCACCACATGTACCAGGTGCAGAAAACGTTCAAATCCCTGTTGAAATGTAATTCGGCGCAACTGTAACTCTGTTTTGTGCCACAGGTGCAGGAAACATTTTTGGCAGGATTTTAAAAAATTACAGCTGTACTGTTCATGAGGTGGTGTGGAAAAATGGTAATGCTGAAAATCTGGAGTAGAAATATGAAAAACTGGCAAGGTTATGAGCATGCATAGAAACTGTGCAACGCACGCTCGTACCGCAGTCAATTTTTGGAACTGTTTCACCAAATTTTTTAACATGGACTTTTTGGGACCTCCCCTCATGAACAGTGGCACTGTGATTTTGTTAATCTGTCCTGTAAGTTGATTTCACACAGTGACCGCGCCATTCTGTGCCACAGGTGCAAAAACATGTTTCAGGTAGGATGTAAAAAATGACAGCTGTACTTTTCATAAGGAGGTGCGAAAGATGGCAATGCTGAAAATCTGGAGTAAAAATATTAAAACTGGTGAAGTTACGAGTGCGTATAAACTACACAAAGCATCGCTTTGTAACGCAGTCATTTTTGAATTAATTAGTCTTGCAACATGGGCTTTGGGACCCCACCCTGAATAGTGGCACTGACATTTCACTAATTGGTCCTGAAAGGTGATTCTGTGCAGTGACTGCAAAATCACCTTTCAGGACTGTGTAACGAAATGACAGTGCCAGTGTTCACAAGGTGGGGTCCCAAGAACCCCATGTTGAAAATTTGGGGCCAGAATTAATAAAAATGGCTGCGATAACAACATAAGTTGAAAACCCCTTAGACATCCATTATACAGCTTATCTTCATTCCTACAGTTTGCAATTGGGCTTTGAAGAGTGCAGATGTCCTCAGAATATGACAGTGCCCGACCTCCAGAGGTAAATATAGGGAAAGGAGGGGTGCGGGGAGGTGGGTACACAGAGGAAGGGTCAGGATGGAGGAGGGTGGCGGCACGGATGACGAGGGACCATTTTCTTTTTTTCAGGTTAAAAAAAAAAAAACAACATCAGGGCACAGTTTTCTTTATTTCACAGGTTATTATAAAAAAAAGTACATTTGGGCACACTGGGGTGGCCTTCCAGTCTGCCATATAAGTGGGAGGGGATACATGCCAACATGGGGATTGGGCCCCCATATGTCAGCAAAGCATGTAAACGGGCTTGGGGGAAGGGGGCATCCGACACTGGGAGCAGACATTCTGTGTCGGAAACATAATTAAATATCAAACATTTATTTTGGCACACTGGGGTGGGCTACCAGTGTGCCACATTGTGGGGGGGAGGGGGCATACATGCTGACATGGGAACTGGGCACCCCGATGTTGGCAAAGGATGCAGATGGGCTTGGGGGGAGCATCCGACACCGGGAGTGCGCATCCTAGTGTCGGAAATATAATTAAATATAAAACATTTATTTCGGCACACTGGGTGGACTCCCAATCTGCTACACTAGTGGAGGATGGGGGATACATACCGACATGGGGACCAGGCACACCGATGTTGGCGGACAATAGAGGGGCAGTTCCATGCAGACTTCTGCATCAAAAATTTGGATGCAGGATTCTGCAAGGACAAAAAAGACATTGGGGGACTATTTCCTTTTTTCAGCAACATAAAAACTAAACAGGGAAGGTATCAGAGGGCGGGGGGCAACTAGACATTTTGTTTTCTCCCCTCACTAAGCAAGAAAACAAAATGGCGGCTGATGAAGATGGATTTTTCTCACAAAAAGGGATTCTGCGAGATTTCCGAATTCCTCTTCGCCAGCCGTTCAACACCAGGAATCCTTGGATCGAAACTGCATCTATCCTAGAGACTGAACTAAGCATGTTCAGAACCCGAAATTTCAAAATTTAACAACTTTTGAATGGATATATATTTTTTCACCACACCAGTGCTGGATTGTCCCTTAGTGTAACCTCTTTCTACCCTGAAAATGTCAGGCCAAAATTCAAAACGCCGTGGGCACAGCGCAATGTCCAAAACTGACCCTGACATTTGCCAAAAAAAAGCAAAAATGCCTTTTTGGTGCTTTGTGCACAAACCCACAAATCCAATCGAAATGCAACTTGGCAAATCAAGAAATCTATTGTCCAAGACTAAGCATTCCGATTTCTTGCAAATCATTGAACAGTTGCAAAGTTATTACCTGCAAATTTGGGGTTAACATTAAACTGCCTATGCAACCTAACTAAAGGGTGTTATATATATTATAGGAAATGATTAGTACCCTATATTTAGGGTTATGAAGCCACTTCTCGTTAAACTCAAAATTTTGCGTTGATAACTTTGAACCCGCTCAATGGATTTGTATGTAATTTGCATGTGCAGTGGGGCATGGCAGATCTCTTGATTTGCCAAATTTCATTTTGGTCAGACTTGTGTTTTTGCACACCACAGCGCTGAAAAATGAACTTTTCCAGTTATGTGGGAAGTTTTTTGATTTTGTCTGTGGTGCTGCATGGCGTTGTGTGCGCCGCTCATGACTTGGCTCATCTGAACTAGCTTGGGTTAAGGAACATGCAGCATTTCATTTGGTGAAAAAACATTAATCCATTCAAAAGTTATTAAAGTTTTAAGTTCCCATTATAAGTCTATTGTAAAATTTATATGGTTCTTTTGCGAAAGAAGAATGGGGTTTTGGCCATCTGGTCCCTCCTCACGATCAAAGAATTTGCTGGCTTGCAACCAAAGAATCTTTAATCGCGACGAACATCATCTTGTTTTCAGTTTGCGGTCGGAAAAATTCAAATATCTCGGCTCAGAGGTGACTCCTGAAGTAAAACTTGGATGGGTTTTGCTTAGAGGGCTTCACTCTATCGAGCCATGGCTGTGGTTTCTTGTAATTTGGTCAAAAAATAGAGTTTTCAAGTTTTAAATTCTTGGATCGCTAACGATCTTTGATCATGAGCCTACAAATTCTTTGATCATGACATTCTTTGACCACGATCTTTAATCGCGAGTCGCAACCAGATGGCCAGATTAAAAAAATCTAATTTCTCAGCCCAGGAGTATCTTATTAAGCCAAATGAGGATGGGTTTTGCTCAGGGGGCTTCATTCTATTGAGTCATGGCTGTGGTTTCATGTATTTTTGTGTAAAACTTGACTTTTGACATTTTTTATTCTTTGATCGTGAGCCTGCAAATTCTTTGATCATGAGATTCTTTGACCGTGATCTTTGATCGAGACGGTGCGACTAGGTGGCCAGATCTGGAGGGACCATATAGCCCAATTTTAACATTTTTAAAATTAAATATCTCGGAAATGGTTTGGTCTTTTAACTTGAAATTTAGACGGTGTTGATGGGATGTCCTGTAGATGTGAATTACGGTGTTTAGGTGTCAGACAAATTTTTTGCGAAGATATCGCATGGTGCAGTTTACATTTTGCAGACAACGTTTTCCATTATGGTAGTGGCTTGAAATTTATAGGGTAGCTAGCCTTACTGCAATGGATGTACTTTTCAGATGTTAGGTGTATAAAATGTAAACAGGTGTGGAATTCTGCCACTCCGATGAATGAAAATCTCAAACTTTCAAATGTTATATCCTGGAAACGGTTGGTCTTTTAAACTGAAATTTGGAGGGTGTTAAGGGAATGTCCTGTACATGTGAATTATGGTATTTAGGTGTTGAAAAATTAATTTGCTGCAGAGATATTGCGTGGCACACTTTCTGTTTTGGGCATAGCGTTTTGCATTGTGGTAGTGGCTTCACATTTATAGGGTGCCTAGCCTTACTGCCATGGAGGTAATTTTCAGTGGTTAGGTCTCTGACAAGTAAACAGGTGTGGAATTATGCCACTCTGATGAATGAAATTTTGTTTTGTGTCAAGGTGGTGGGAGTGTGGGGCTCCACCCATATGCGCGCCCGCCAATACATATTATATTCGGCACCTGCACTGTTATGTTAGGCAGACATTTGCAAGTTGGTGGGAGTGCCAACTGCGCGACTTTCTACTTTTCTATGCTTTCTCAAAATGTAAGGAAATTCTATGCAAAAAACTTTGTTAATGCATCATTTAAGGTTAAAACACAAAAAGTAAGGAAATGAGATCTTTAGGGTTGCCCCTCCCCTCCCCCTTCCCAAGATTGACAGACAACGGGGTGTGTCATTGGGGTTGTGAGGCCTAAATGTCACCCATTCTTCTTTACTGTGGCTTGTGAATATGATTACACATGGAATGGGGTGAGATTTAGGCCTTACAACCCCAATGACACATCCTGTTGTCTGTCAATCTCAGGAGGGGAGGTACATGGGGGGGGGGGGACAACCCTAAAGGTCTCATTTCCTGACTTTTTGTGTTTTAACTCAGATGATGCATTAACCAAGTTTTTTGCATAGAATATATATATATATATATATATATATATATATATAGAGAGAGAGAGAGAGACAGAGACTGGGATGGAAGAGAGGTGGTTAAGGGGTGCCACGCACCCATCTGTAGCTTGTTAAACCCCAATACCAAGGACCCAAAGAGTCAAAGCCAAACTGCAGACGGGGTTCCAAATCTAAGTCAAACGGTCACCTGTACTGTGTCTGTGATGTCACAAGCAGCAACTGTGAGGTCAACTAGGGACAGTCAGATGTTTTTTGAAAGACATATTAACATAAGTGCTGGGTTGTCTGAAATACCGAAATGGTCAGTAACAGCAGAAAGTAACAAAAACTGTAAAATGTTTAAAACAAACAAAACTGTAGTAAATATAGCTATTTAATCTTTTTACCTAAGTACATACTTGTTCTTTAAGGTAGTGAAAAAGATACAAGGATATAATTATAGAATATCTACCTTGGAGCCCACTAATTTTGCACATGGCAGCGAACACAGAGGACTCCATCTCAATGTTTCTGACCCCTGCTTCATAGGCTGCCTTCAGGTAGTCCAGTTTCTCCTCTTCTGTATATGAGCAGAAAGCCCCATCAAGACGGGCTTGACCTACACAGGATATGAGACATAATGTAATACAATGTAGTTAACGCCCCATAAAAAACAGCAGACTCTGCAGTAGTTCCTAAAACTAAAGAACTGCTGTCACATGCCTTTCCCTCTGGGACAAGACTGTTGAATAAAAATGAATAAGCCATTCAACAGGCAAGCTTTTGCAGGCCGACGCAGTTTGATTTGTACAAAGTACTATCCCTTAGGCTAAGGGCACTTCATTGTTAGATTATATACAGATAGATGTCTGTGCTGGATACCTAAGCACGAATCACAGAGTACCGTATGTTTAACACTACCGTATGTAAATACTGAAAGACGTCAGCAGATGCCATGGAAAATAGGGTGCAGCTCAGCATCGCAGAGCTTACAATGAGATACAGAAAGAAGTTCTGGGAGAAAGATGACAAATGGACGTTTTGGGAGAAGAAATACTGTGTGCTAAAGGATAGGCAGGGCAGACAAGGGATAAAACAGGACATGGTATTTAATAAACTAATGCTGCTCAGTGTACTGTAAAATAATGCAACACAAATGTATCATTTTTTAACATTAATTTTCTTACAAACTAAAGTGGCTGGATTTTCAAAGAGCCGAAAATGACCCTGGGACTGTCCCATGTTGCAGTCTGCAGGTATGGGAAAAATCTCCTCACTGGCAGACATTCCTACTTTCAGCCCATGTGTGCATGGGTGGTGGGTGCAGCAGCAGAGGCTGGCATGCCTGGTACAATCCGCACAGTATTCTGACACAGTTGCACATGAAAACAGGCACATGCTGCTGGAAATCAGAGAGCTGGTCCCAAAACAGCTCCATACTGACAATCATGTCACTACGGAAAACCTGCAGGCTCACAAGTGAAGACCCCCCTTGCACAAGGTTTTTCCACACTTGCACCAAGTTCAACGTCCCCAGGTATTTGCAGCCTTTAAAACAAGTGAATCCTATGGCATTTCCATTACCTGATAGTTCTGACATAGGCACTTGCCCACCATAAAACTGAAAATGGCAGCTTTCTACGTCACTGCTACCTCACACACCAAAAGGACAGTAAAATGCCACAGACTGTCAGCTACAGTACACTGAAGCAGGTATGTGCAGACCAGCAAAAAACACCCTGTAAGTATACATACCATATAAGAGGCTGTAACCGTATCTCAGGTTCTTGTGACATATAAACTAATTATGCTTCACACTTATGTTTAGAAAATGACTTGAGAACCTCCATTTACATTACAGCTGTACTATGCATACTTGTGTGTCCTTTATTCCTAATGCACAATAAAGCAAACAAGAGCTGAATTGCTTATTTAAGTCATAATATTATTAAATGGCTTAATCAGAGTCCCATCTATTTGCTTTGGGTTTCTTGCATGAAAGCTTTCAGCACATATCGTTTTACAACTCAGCTAGAGAGCAGCTAGTCCTGGCTATGACAGTTTAGAGCATTTTATTTTGAAAGATAAGGTTTCCATGAACTTTCATAACCTTTCTTGTGCCTGGATTTTACAACACAAACCAGGAAATTGGCAGTTAAAGCTACAGTAACTGCTGGGAGAAGTAGCTATATTGCTTAACCTCTTGTGACCCATGTATGCTTGTTGACAGACTCAGAGACACCAACTCTCGAGCAAGTAAGTAAGAAACATTAAAGCAGCACTGCATATTAGCAGTAAAAACTCTGACATATAGATTCTTTCTGTTTTAGAAGCGCCTTATCTCCAGACCTGTAAAGTAACTTTCCCCCATTTTTAATCTGCTTTAGCACTTTCCAACATTTGAAATAATAAAAGATCACTCCTTTTAATACAGCTTAATCCAGGTTTTTATCAGTATTTTTGCTGTTTTCCAGCGCCTTATGTCTAACATCACACTTCTTGTGACTAAAATGAAGTAGCACAACAGACACAGCCCCTGACCTTAGGGGCAGCAAGTTCCAAGAACAGCTGAGGTACTGATGAAAATCTGGACCAAGCCATAATACTGGCAAAGGGCAGACATGGTCCCTCTGCATAAGACCAGCAGCAGTGAGGCGGCTAGCAACTATAGGCCGTCAGTTTAACTTCCATGATGGGAAATTAATGGAAACTTCACTGAAAGAAATACTGGTTGAGCATCTAGAATCCAGCGGGCTGCAGGACCACAGGCAGCACAGACTTAAAGGGGGAAAGTCATGCCAAAGAAATCTGATAGATTTCTTTGGGTGACCAGGAAGAGAGATCAAGAGAGAGAAGTGGATCTGGCCTATCTGGACTTCAGCAAGGTCTTCAACACTGTGCTGCACAGGAGGCTGATAAAGAACTTCATCAGCCAGCCGGCCCGGTGGCGCTGAGAGTTGAGGCGCTGGACGCCACACCTCGTGTCATGCTGGTGACCCGGGCTTAGGATTAGGCTCGGGTTGTCGGTGGAGTTGGGGACAGACTGAGCATCCTACGGCTGTTCTCCTTCCCTGGGAAGGGGGGTTCACTGAGCTGTAGCTTTGGCGACCCCAGGTGGAGGCTGGGGGCACTGCAGAGGCGGGAGCACATGCATGCAGGGCTGGACGTCATTGCACGTCCAAGCTCCAGGGGCGAAAACCAAGAAAAAAAAAACTGCCGCCGGGTGAGGCGACGGTGAACATCTGCAGGTCCGACCAAACACCCAATGCCGTCTGAGTCTCCGGTTCTCCCTGGGGTCTGCGGCCTCTTCATGGGGCCATGAGAGCCCAGACCTCCCTTACCTGATGCAGTACTCGGAGATCGGTTCAGGTGGACGGCTGAGTCAACAAATCTCAGACGGGATCCTGAAAGATGCCCTGAAGGTAGGGAGCATAAACAGAGTCTAAAAAAAAAAAAAAAAAAAAAAAGAAACAGTTCATCAGCCTAGGTTGGGGTCCAAAGTGGTAAGATGGGTTAGAAACTGTTTAACAAAAATAAGCAAGAGAGTAGTGGTTAATGGCACTCACTCTAAGAATGGGAGAGTGAGCAGTGGGGTACCACAGGGTTATGTTCTGAGCCAGTCCTCTTCAATGTCTTCAAAGGAACATTTCAGAGGAATTGAGGAAAGGTATGCCTTTTGCAGATGACTCAAAATTTTAAAATGGTGGACACTCAGGAGGCGTGGAAAAATGCACAGGATATTAGGAAACTCTAGGAGTAGTCCAAGACATGGTAGATGGGGTTCAATGAAAAAAAAGTGCAAAATCATGCACCTAGGGCATAGGAACCCTGGTGCCGAGTATAGGATGGGGGGGAGGGACCTTGGGGTTATTATATCAGAGGACCTCAAGGTGGCAGTGCAGTGTGACAAGGCTATGGGGAGGGCTAGTAGGAAAATACAGGTTACTCACCTGTAACAGGAGTTCTAGGAATGGTATATGTTGTTCATCCACACTTATTGGCAGGTATCCTTGCCGCTTTAAATCTTGCCGAAGGTCTTCAAGCTGGCTCCTCCACCCACCCGGTGGTAAAACTCGGCTCCCCCCATGACGCCAGATCTGGCCCGCTGGAAGCTCAGGTTGTAGGCCGAAGCCAGGTCAGGGAATGTGGATGAACTCCATATACCATTCCTAGAACTCCTGTTACAGGTGAGTAACCTGTATTTCTAGGGACATGGATATGTTGTTCATCCACACTTTCTGGCAGACTCCTAGCAGTTCTCTGGGAGGAGGGAGGCCACCCCGATACTTACTTGGGAAAAAGAGACTGGAGAACCGAGGCTCCAGCAGGTTGATATGGCATCGGGACTCCCGTGGGGACCAGAGGCCGTGCATTCTGTGTTCCCCCAGATGGGCACCCCAACCCATCAGAGAGGCGTCGGTCGATAGAGAGACCGTCAGCTCGGGGCGGACAAACGGGATGCCCTCCTACAGATGAGCTGGAACGATCCACCACTGGAGAGCGTTCCACATCCCCTGGGTCACCGTCACTAGCTGGTCCAATGGATCGCAGCATTGAGACCACTGGCTGGCCAACCCCCAATGAAGGGGACGCATGTTCCAGCAGGCCCAACGAACCACGCTGGTGCAGACCGCCATGAGACCCAGGAGGCGCAGGAAGTCCCGGGCAGGGCGCGATTGCCCAACCAGAAATGATTGGGCAAAGGAGGAAAGAACCTCGGCCCTGTCCGCCGGGAGCCGTGCTCTGGCTCGAAGAAAGTCGAGCTCTGCCCTGATGAAGAGAATCACCTGCTTCAGTTTGAGTTCCGACTTGGCCTCATTGATGAGGAGGCCGATCTGAGAGCAAACCTGGAGGGCCAGATCTCTGGACCGCTCCACCTCTTGTCTGGAGGGGGCTGCTATCAGCCAGTCGTCCAGGTAAGGGTACACCTGGACCCCTCGGTGCCGCAGGAATGCTGTTACCACTGCCATGCATTTGGTGAGGACCCTGGGAGCAAGAGACAGGCCGAAGGGCATGGCTCGGAACTTGAAAAGGGATCCTTCTGCTCGAAAGCAGAGGAATCTCTGGTGAGACGGACAGATAGGGACGAAAAACGCTGGCCCCTGCGGGTCCAGAGAGCAGAACCACGCCGCTCCAAGGATGGTATTATCTGAGCCAGAGGATCATCCTGAAGGTCTGAGACCTTAGGAACTTGTTTAGGTCATGCAGGTCGAGAATGGGGCACCATCCCCCGTCCGCTTTGGAACTAGAAAGTGCCTGGACACAAACCCGGGTCTGAGGGAGGGTCCGCCACCTTTCTGATCACCTCCTTCTCGAGGAGCAGAGCGATGTCAGCCTCGGCGGCTGACAGAGAGGCTGTGGATCTTTAGACTTCTCGGGGCGACGGCTCGGAAGGGCGGGGCCTGCTCGAGCTCCAGAGGCAGGCCCTTTCCCACCACTTCCAACATCCAGCGGTCTGTGGTGATAGCAGACCAGGCGGAAAGGAAGTGGCGAAGCCGTCCCCCCACGGGGGGAACCTGGGGTGGAGAGACGAGGTTGGGGGTGGCACCCCTCAACCCGTCACTAAGCAGGCTTGGAGGAGGGACCGGCCGAGGGACCACCTGGGCCTTTACCTCCCTGCTTCCTGGAGGAGGAAGCCGCGCCTGGGTTTGGGATGCCACGAGCCTGCTGGCCCTGATGCTGCTGGGGTGGATATGCCATGGGCTAGACGGACGAAAGGGCTTGGTTGCGGTTCGCAGGCCCTTGTCCCTTGGGCGGATGAGACCAGAGTCCAGGGTGACATTGGGTTTTTCGATCCTCTGAGGTGACCTTCCACCCAGGGCCGGAAGTCGGTCCCCAGGAAGGGACATCCGCCAACTTGTGCTGGGTAGCAGCTGTGAAGGTGGATATTCTCAGCCATGCCCGGACGGCGCATAGCCACTGCGGCCGCGACTGACCTGGCACGAGTCACCAATGTCCAAAGCAGTCTGAAGTTGCTGCTTGGCCACTGCTCTGCCCCTGGTCCCGCACTCTGCTTAACCGTGGTCTGCAGGTCAGCCGAGATGAGGGACCACTCGCCCAGGGAGCCCAACAGGGCATGAGAGAAGTGTGCCATCAGCACGGCCGAGCTGGCCTGACGGGCCAAGGGAGGACGCAGCGTAGACTTTTCGCCCGGCATAGTCCAACTTCTTGGACTCCTTGTTGGGAGGTTTGTCTACGCCCCTGGCGCTTCCGGCAAGCCGGAAGACGCTGTCGGTAACCAACCCCTCGCTGAGGGTGTTCAGAAACTGGACAGGAAACCGGTAGGGACCACATACTTCCTAGCCATCCTGGTGAAGGCGAGGGCAGGAAGCAGGACGCTGCCAGAGTTCCAAGGCCGGGCCTACAATGGCCTCGCCACGGAAAGGCCTCCGAGGGAGAACTTCGTCCAATATCTCCGTGAGGGACACTGGCCCGCTGATACGGGCTCGAGCTGCATTCCGTGGACTCCGAGATGAGCCTAAGCAAACCCATGAAGGATGAAGGGCTATCGTCCAGGACTGACCTCCTGAGGACTCCAAGTCGACCTCGCCTGGAAAACAGGGAGAATCGCCGTCGGACTCAGAGGAGTCCGCAAAGAGCTGTCTTGGCCTGAGCCACCTCCACCTGCCGAGGGCGATCGGGAGGAGGATGACAGACAGCCTATGGGGTAGATCCTGGCCGACTGAGACTTCTTGGTCGGAGCCCCAAACAACGGCTGTGGAGGCAGAGGTTCCACCGGAATTGTGGGGCAGCTCTATTTCGCCGAGCAACAGGTGAAGCAGGCGCCAAGGCGTAGGGACTGCTTCGCCGCTCCGTGACAGCTACTTGATAGCCGGGAAGGCGACGACGCGTCAGCTTGCTCCTCGACAGAAGAAGCTGTTGCCACATGAGGTCCTCGATCGTTGACGCAACTTGCGTCGAAGCCTCCCCTCGTCCGAGGAGGAGGACGAGGGCGAGCGGCGACACCGCTTGCCACGGTGCCGAGACCGCCTAGGACGGCGGGATCGGCTAGACTGAGAAGTCCGAGACCGCGAACCTCGGCTTTTCCGAGGAGGGTACAGAGGTAAGGCGGGGGAAACCCGCTCTCCTCAGCTCGAAGGCTCAACCATGGACTCCGAACCGAGGCACGGGCAAGTCCACGGACACCTCAACCACCACCGGGGAACCGGGAGGAGGGATTTCGCCACCAGTCGACAGCCCGCCCAACGGGTCGAGAAAATCTCAACTGCATCGACGGGAGTATCAGTCAACTGACCTGACGGGACACCGTGAAGCCAGTGGTCGAAGCTCAAGGATCGACCGAGTGATGGTCGACTACTCAGTGAGCGGGACCTCTCGCCTCCCAAGAGTGTCGACGGAGGGACTTCATTTTGTGGTCCATCTTCTTGGACCGAGAGGAAGGCCCTGAAGATGTTGGTCCCCTCCCTTAGTGGAGAGGGACAGACAGAGCTCCTTAAAAGAAGCTGAATAGGAGGATCCCAGGAGAAGGATAAAGGCTCACGGCCGAGGAAGACGAGGTGAGGCCTGTGCCGCCTCCTTGAGGGCGATCATCTGCTCAAGCTGTTCCACCGAGCCGCTGCCGCCGGAAACTGCCAACTGGGCCTCCCTTGACTTTACCGAGGATAACGCTGGGTCTGTTGCAAGACAGGAGGCACGGTCTTCCAGGATGTGACCGAAAAGAAGAGCAGGTCGCAAGCCCGCGGGTCGTGCTCAAGGGCCCAAGCAGTAGACGCATGTGAGGCGGATCCGTTCGAGACATCTTCTGCCCCGATGGGCAATCTCCGAAACCGGGAGTCGACGGTCCGGTCGCAGGCCATGTAGGGAAATATTTTGACCAAGTCTTGAAAACCTTAAACTTTATTTCGGGAAAACTGAAGAATTAGGAACCAGTCTTATATGCAGAGCATTAAGGAGGGAACCTGAGCTTCCAAGTGGTAAGGAAGATCTGGCGTCATGGGGCGGAGCCAAGAGTTTTACCACCCGGTGGGTGGGAGGAGCCAGCTTGAAGACCTTCCGCAAGATTTAAAGCGCAAGGATACCTGCCAATAAGTGTGGATGAACAACATATCCATGTCCCTAGAACTAGGGTGCATATGGAGGGCATCTCCAGCAGGAGAAGGAGGTGGTACTGCTGTCATATTGCTCCATTACACCTCCATCTGGAGTACTGTGTCCAGTTTTGGAGACTGCATCACGGAAAGGACATAGACAGGGTGAACGCTGTCCAGAAAGGTCAACTAAGATGGTGCAGAGATTGAGGGATCTCATCATGTACACCCTGGAAGAGAGGACAGAGAGGAGTGACATGACTGAGACACAAAAGTACCTCTCACAGGGGTGAACAGAGTACACGTGGGGAGTTTCTTTCAAATAAGGCAAACACCAGGACACAGGGGTGTATGATGAAACTGGAGGGAGGGAATGTCCGGAGAGATGCAAGGAAATACAGGTTACTCACCTGTAACAGGAGTTCTAGGAGTGGTATATGTTGTTCCTCCACACTTATTGGGCAGGTTCCTGCCGCTTTAAATCTTGGGCCGGAAGGTCTCTTGAAAGCTGGCTCCTCCCACCCACCCGGGTGGTAAAACTCTCGGCCCCGCCCCATGACGCCAGATCTAGCCCGCTGGAAGCCAGGTTGTGCGTCGAAGCTGGGGAGGTCGGGTGGGTTGTGTGGACGAACAACATATACCATTGCTAGAACTCCTGTTACAGGTGTGTAAGAAAAAATTACTCACCTTAGTAATGTTGTTTCTTCTAATGGAGTCTTGCTATATTATGACAGTAGCAGTTTGTCCCACCACTAGAACTGCTCCGGAGGTGAAATGGTTAATACCATTCCAAAATAGAACTTTGAGCACAAGCTCTAAGAAGCAGCTCTATCTGTGTAATTTCAAACCTGAACTGTCAGATCTTTACGAGCAAAAACTCACTAAGGTCTGTGTGGAAGTTGTAACCTACACTAGCCAAATGGCTACCTAAATATTAACAACTATTGCTGGTCCCAACACCCAAGACTCAAGTCAGGGGACCAGAACTACTAACACAATTCTAACAACATGAGAATAAAACAACAGTATAATAAAACACACACACCCCAAACTCCCAAAAGGGGAGAAACGCTAAAAGGGCATAAAATAGTGCCTACACTAAGTTGCCCGCACCCCACCCAAGTAGAAGTTCTGAGAGGGGCAGGCTGGGGGGGAGGTCATAATATAGCAAGACTCCATTAGAAGAAACAACATTACTAAGGTGAGTAATTTTTTCTTCAAACAACATGAAGTCTTGCTATATTATGACAGTAGCAGACTACATAAGCAGTACCTCCATGGAGGAGGGCAGAACCTACTTAGGAATAGGCTCAAGAACAGCTGTGCAAACCGAGCATCTCTCCTGGCCTGGACATCCAGGGAGTAATGCTTGCAAAAGTGCTGCACTGCTTTCCAAGTATCAGCCTGGCATATCTCTAATATAGGATGTCTCTGGCAGCAGCTAGAGACGAGCTGTACCCCTGGTAGAATGAGCCCTCAAGCCAGAGGGGATCTCTGCCCAGTTTCTGATAACAAAATTGATACAAAAGACAATCCACCTGGCAACTGATCTTTAGTGGCAGGTTTGCCTTTCCAACTTCACCATAGGTAAGGAAAAGTTGGAGGATTCAAACCCAGACCTTTGTACGCTCTATATAGTAACTAAGAGCTCTCTTAACATCCAGGTTGTACAACCTCCTCTCACCAGAAGAGGAGTGATCAGTGAAAATACTGGAAGGAGATAGATTGGTTAAGATGGAAATCTGAAACCACCTTAGGTAAAAACTTCCTATTAGTCTTAAGGACTACCTTATCCCTGTGGAAAGAAATAGAGTCAGTTTCCACTGACAAGGCTTGCAACTCACTTATGGTCTAGCAGAAGTGATAGCCACTAGAAAACAGTTTTCCAAGTTAGATACTTAAGCTCTGCAGAAAACAGAGGTTCAAAAGGGGTTGCATTAACTGGGCAATACAAACATTAAGGTCCCAGGCAGGGCGTTCCCAAAGGGTGGATTAGTATGGAGTAATCCCTTAAAAAACTTGGAAAACACAGGGTGAGTGGAAAGAGGGGATGACTTTCCTGCTGACACAAAAGCAAATACAGCTGCCAAATGGACTCTCAGGGTAGCTGGTCTGAGACCCAAGGAATTAAGATGGACCATGTAATCTAATATAATGGGCAAATCAGCAGATTCTGGGAAATATTTTTCTCGCACACCAAATGGAAAACCTTTTCCATTTAGAACTATAAGTAGCCCTAGTGGAAGGCTTTCTGGAAGCCTTTAGGATTTCAAGAACACCTTGAGAGAGAAATCAGCAAACTCTAACTCCTCAAGAGCCAGGCCTTGAGGTTGAGGGATGGAGAACCGATACCAAACCCTTCCCTGGGCACAAGTTAACAGGTTGTGAATCCTGGGAGGCAAAGGGGAAGATGGATTGTCAGTGACAGAAGGAGTGGGTACCAGGGCTGCCTGGCTCATCCGGGCAATCAGGAATCACCCTGCAAGGCTGAGATCTGATTTTGACTAATACTTTGAATAGGAGAGGAAGGAGGAAAGCATAAAGAAACTTCCTCCCAATCCAGGAGAAGGGCATCCAGGGGACTGAGCCCAACACTGGAGGCCTGCAACAGAACAGAGGAAGTTTGTGATTGTCTGGGGTTGCAAAAAGATCTATCTGAGGGTGCCTCATCTGGCAAAGACTATCCCCAGCACTTGGAGGATCCAGGGACCATTGTGATGGCCTGGAAATCCTGCTGAGAGCATCCGCTAGGACATTGTCCTTCCCGGAGATGAACTGCTATGAGGGAAGTGTTCAGGGAATAGGCCAGAGACCACAACTTCATTGCCTCGGTGCACAAGGTCAAGACCGAGTGCCCCCTGTTTGTTGATGTACCACATTGTTGTGGTGTTGTCTGTTCTGACTTGTATCACCTTGTTGTGACAGATGCAGAAAATGCTTGAAGAGCTAAAAAAGACAGCTCTGAGTTCTAGCAAATTGATGTGACAGAGATTCGGGGGACACACTTATGCTGAAAGGTCGCCCATGTGGGCTCCTCAACCCAGAAGGGAAGCATCTGTAGTAGAGTCAAATTCAGAGCAGGGGAATGAAGGGGACCCCAATCTTAATTGCTCTGATCCTGCCACCACTGGAGGGCCTGGATCAAGGTTCGAGTCACTGGGACCAACTTGGAAAGGGGGTCTCTTCTCTGAGACCAATAGGTTCTCAAGTGAAACTGAATGTCTCTCATCTGAAATCTTGCTCCCTGCACAACAGCTGTGGATGCAGCCATGTGTCCCAGGAGCTGCAGAAAGTGTCATCCTGGTCGAGAGACCTGCAGGGTGAAGGAGGAGGCCAGAGTCACTAAATTCGTCACCCTTTCTAAGGGAAGAAAAGCTCTGGCTAGCTTTGTGTCCAACTCTGCCCCTATAAAGGCGAGTACCTGGACTGGTTCCAGAACCGACTTTAGTAGATTTAGCAGAAAGCCCAGGGAGGTGAGAAGCTGCTGGCAACTTGGAGGATTTTACCTGTTCGAGGACTGGCCTACAATGAGCCAATCGTCTAGATAGGGAAAAACAGCAATCCTTTGCCTCCTAAGTGAGCCACTGCCACTGCTAGACACTTTGTGAATATCCTTGGGGCAGAGGTAAGGCCGAAGGGCATTGCTCTGAACTGGTGCAATGACCTGAGGGTAGTTCGAATCTGGGGTACTTTCGATGGGAGCTTCTGATTAGGACGTGAAATAGGCATCCTTGAGGTCCAGGGGAGGCTAACCAGTCCCCTGGCCTTAGGGAGGGTAAAATCATTGCCAGAGTTACCATTTTGAACTTTGGTTTCAAAAGATGCTTGTTCAGATATCTGAGGTCTAATATGGGCCTATTCTCCTGTCTTTTTTGGGGTAAGGAAGTATCTGAATACAGATCCCTGCCCTGGTGCAGGGAGGAACCCTTTCCACTGCTCTGAGAGCCAACAGGGTTGAGACCTCTGCTTCCAGAGCAAAGGTCTCTGAAGCACTTAGAAAAGTCTGGTTCTCAACTTGGGAAACTTTTTAGTTGAGAACCAGACCCAGCTTACTACTTCCAGAACCCACTTGTCTGAGGTTAAAGAAGCAGTTCTGGCTGAAGTAAGCCAGCCTGCCCCACCGTAAAGGAGACTGCCTGGGCACCCCATCAGGGTGCCTGCTTAGCAGGAGCTTTAGGCTGAGGGTGGGAGCAGGCCTGCCCCCCTCGTCTGCCTCTGCCTCTGAAGAAGCCCCTGAGCATAGGCAGAGGAGGCCTGAGTCTGGTAAAAGGTTCGTGAAAAGGCTCACCCCTACCCCTGGGGTATGCCTCTGAGAGTGGCTTGTCATCCTTAGCTTGGGCACTTTTGTAAGTAGTCCCATATTCATCCATCTTTTCATGTAATTTCTGTCTGCTCCCAAACAGAGAATTTCCCACCACAGGAAAATCCATAGCCTTAGTCTGGGTATCCTGTGACAGACTAGTACACCTGAGCCAGGCCAACTCTACGAAAAGCTACAGATGTGGCCATGACCCAGAGGAAACATCATTAACATCCACAGCAGCATGAAACTGTACCTTAGAAGCCTCAATGCCATCAGCAGCCAGCTGTTCTAGTTCGCTAGCCAGCTGGCCATAGGCTTGTTTGCTAATTCCATAACAGTATCCCATCTAGATTTCTGATACCTAGCTACATAAGCCATATAATTTGCTTGCCTGAGTCCCAGAGAGGCTGCCATATACTGTTTTTTGCCATGGCATCAATCTTCCTGGAATCCTTGTCAGGAGGATGTAAGCCAGGGATATTAGCTTTATCACAGGCTGCAGCCTGAACTACCCTAACATGACTGCATTGCTGAGAAAGGAATTCTGTATCAGGACCTGACAATGTACCTTCTGTCCATCTTTTTATCTACAGGAGGCACAGAATTAGGAGCTTTTAAAATTTTTATTGTTTGCTTCCTAAAGACTTATGCAAAGGAATAGACAATCTCCTAGACTCTGGAATATCCATCATTTCTACAAAATCAGGCTCCTCTTGCTCATCCACAGCTTCTTCAAGGAAGCTGGAGGGTTTCAACAACTTTTTGTAAAACATAAAATGAGATGGGGACTCAGATAGCATAGGGGAGATTCTAGAGGTCTGTCTGGGGAAATGTCCGTTCAATGGGCACACCAGACCTTCCCAGCCACATTCATACTGTTCACAATCATCCTCCCCTCCTCTGGTTCATAAAATTCTTCAACATCATATTCTGAACCACTGGAACCGGATGAACCGACCTTTGCCAGATAGTGGCGGTTCGGACGGAACCTGAGACAGTGACTGGACAATTTGTATGGCTTTTGCTATCTCTGCAGCAGTTGGAGAAGGGTTTTGGACTCCAAACCTGCTGACTTTCTTGTTTTCTTTACTGGAATTGGTTCCTCAGAACCAGCTTTTCTTTGCCGAGGAAGTCTCCCGCCCTGGTCAGGAGGGAGACTCCGTGTCTGGTTGGCACCGAACCGGCTGGCCATCCGGTCAGCGGACTTTTAGCCTCCTCGCTCCTGAGCCTGCCCAAACTCTTTTCCAGGATGGCTGCAGGAAATTTTACATATCTGGCAGTCTGACTGAGGTGGTCAAACCCAGACAATAGACACATGGTGTGTGGGTCAGCCTTGGCAAAGACTTCCCCACAGACATCACAGTGTTGAAACCCAGTGGGCCCGGTTTCTTTTGGTTTCTCAGACATAATGCCAGCCTAACCAGAAAAACTTGCCCTTTTAAACGGCAGTGCTAGGCAAGACAACCTTATCGGTTCCTAACTGTGTCATTGGTATTGGAAAAACGAATAAAATCCGCTTTTTAGAACCGATAAGAACCGGAACCGTGACTCTAAAATGTTAAACTTTAAAGTTGATAAGTTTTAACCCAGCTGATCGGTTCAAAACCAAACCGATAAACTTAGTTCCACACAGACAAAACTTTAATTTACTTACGATTACCACAGACAGAAGTTGAACCGAACGTTTTTGCGGTTAAAATAAAACTATTCTCGGTTGAATCGAACCGAGAAAACACTGTTTAAACCGAGAAATGAACCGAGCAGTAGGAGAAATCTCCGGAGCGACTGTTCACTGAGGCGGAGTAAAGAATCTGACAGTTCAGGTTTGAAATTACACAGATAGAGCTGCTTCTTAGAGCTCGTGCTCAAAGTTCTATTTTGGAATGGTATTAACCATTTCACCTCCGGAGCAGTTCTAGTGGTGGGACAAACTGCTACTGTCATAATATAGTAAGACTTCATGTTGTTTGAACCTGTATTTCTGGGGACGTGGATATGTTGTTCACTCCACACTTATTGGCAGACTCCTAGCAGTTCTCCAGGAGGAGGGAGGCAAGGCGCACACCCCCTACTTGGGAAATAAGGACTGGAGAACCGAGGTCCCAAAACCAGCATCCCAGCGTGACTCTAGGTCGATGTGGTAATGGGTAATGAAGGTGTGTGCTGACTTCCAGGTAGCAGCTCTGCAGATTTCCTGGATAGGGACGTCCCAGGAAGCAGCCACGAGAAGCAGCAGTATGGCGGGTAGAATGAGCTCTTATCCCTCTGGGAGGCTCCATGCCCGCCAACCTATAGCAGAGATCTATGCAGGAGGTGACCCACCTGCCTATCATCTGCTTGGCTGCAGGTCTGCCAGGTGCAGCTTCAGCATGGGTGACAAACAGCTGGCAAACCTCTCCCTGAACTTCAGCCATCCGCTCCTTATCATAAGAGAGCGCTCTTCTAGGCTCCAAAGTATGGAGCCTATATTCGGCCTCCGAGGTGTGACTGGAGTAGAACACCGGCAGAGTCAACACCTGGTTAAGGTGAAACTCTGACACCACCTTCGGAAGGAATTTCAGGTGGGGGCGCAGGACAACCTTGTCCCTGTGGAAGACCAGATAAGGAGATTCGATGGGAAGTGCCTGGAGCTCTCCCATCCTTCTGGCTGACATAATAGCCACCAAGAAGGCGGTCTTCCAGGACAGGTGACAGATGTCACACCTGTGCATCGGTTCGAATGGCTTGCCCATGAGCTTAGCCAATACCAGCAGTAGATCCCACGGAGGTGGAGGTTCTCACACCAGAGGGGATATGAGATCAAGGCCTTGGAAAAAGCGCCCAACCACCTTCTCCTGTGCCACCGACTGCTTTCCGGCCCACACCCGGTTAGCCAGGTGCACCTTAAGGGTCGTCGACCGAAGCCCTAGCTGAGAAGGGACTATAGGTAGTCCAGAATGCTGGCCAAGGAACAGGAGGAAGGGTCCAACCCTCATCCTGACACCAAATAGAATCTCATCCATTTGAAGGCATAGCATTTTCTGGTCGACTCCTACAGGATGCCTCAATGATGTTGAGGACCTCGTCGGAAAGACCCAAGGCCTGGAACTCTAGCTGCTCAGGAACCAGGCCATCAGGTGCAGGGATTGAAGGTCCGGTGGAAAACCTTCCCTGGCTGACTGAGATCAGGTCCGGGCAGGTCGGAAGCCATCTCGGGAGCCTGGAGCTGAGGCTGAGGAGAGATCTGGATACCAGAACTGATGGGGCCAGTCTGGGGCTACCAGAATCACCTGCACCTTGTCTCTCCTCACCTTGAGAAGCACCTTGTGGATCAAGGGAAATGGGGGAAAGGCATAGAAGAGACCAAGGGTCCACGGCCTCGAGAAGGCATCCCCCTGCAGAGGGGGGCAGGCATGAAACAGCCTCAGCTTCGCATTCTCTCAAGCGGCAAACAGGTCCACCTGAGGTGTGCCCCAGTGGGAGAACAGATCGTGTACTACCTCCGGCAGGAGAGACCATTCGTGAGATGCAGCACCTATCTGGCTCAGGGCATCAGGCAGAGTGTCAGAGGCTCCCACCACATGAATGGATAGGAGATCCACCTCCAATCTGCCCATGAGAGACCAAGTCCAGAGAGCTTTGTTGCACAGAGGCAAGGAGCACGTCCTGCCCTGGCGGTTTAGGTAGTACATGGCTGTGGTGTTGTCTGTCTGGACCTGGACCACTTGACCCCGTACAAATGGAGCGAAGGTGGTGAGGGCTAGTCGGACCACTCAAAGCTCCAGCAGGTTGATGTGGCATCGAGATTCCTGAGGGGACCAGAGGCCATGTGCTCTGAGCTCCCCCAGATGGGCACCCCAACCCATCAGAGAGGCATCAGTTGTTAGAGTGACCATCAGCTCTGGGTGGACAAATGGGATACCCTCCTGCAGATGAGCCGAATGATCCACCACTGCAGAGCGTTCCCCATCTCATGGGTCACTAACACTGGCTGGTCCAGAAGACTGGAGCGCTGAGACCATTGGCAGGCCAGTCTTCATTGCAAGGGATGCATGTAGAAGCGGGCCCAACGGACCATGCTGGTGCAAGCGCCATGAGGCCCAGGAGGCACAGAAAGTCCCGGCAGGCGCAACTGCCCAACCAGAAATGATTGGGCAAAGGAGGAAAGAACCTCGCCATGTCCACCGGAAGCCGTGCTCCGCTCGAAGAGAGTCGAGCTCTGCCCGATGAATTGGATCACCCGCTGCACGAGTTCCAATTGGCCTCGTTGATGAGGAGGCCAATCTGAGAGCAGACCTGGAGGGCCAGATCCATGGACCGCGCCACATCCGACTTGGAGGAGGCTGCAGTCAACCAATCATCCAGATAAGGGTACACGGACCCTTCGGTGCCAGAGGAATGCTGTCACCACTGCCATGCATTTGGGAAGACCCTGGAAGCTGGAGAGAGGCTGAAGGGCATGGCCCGGAACTCGTAAAGGCATCCCTCTGCTCTGAAGTGGAGGAAACACTGGTGGAACAGATGGATTGGGACATGAAAGAACGTGTCCAGAAGGTCCAGAGAACAGAACCACATACCTTGTTCCAAGGATGGGATGATCTGAGTCAGTGTGATCATCCTGAAGGTTTGAGACCTTAGGAACTTGTTCAGGTCGTGTAAGTCTAGAATGGGGCACCAGCCCACTGTCCGTTTTGGGACCAGGAAGTACCTGGCCACAAACCATGGGTCTGATGGAGGATCCGCCACCTCCCTGATCATCTCCTTCTGGAGGAGCAGGGCAATGTTGGCTCGATGGGCCAACAGAGAGGCTGCGGACCCCGTAGCCCCCTCGGGTGACGGCTCGATAGGGTGGGGACTGCTTGAATTTCAGCGGCAGACCTTTTCCTACCACTTCCAGCACCCAGCGGTGCGTGGTGATATCGGACCAGGTGGAAATGAAGTGGCGGAGCCGTCCCCCCCACGGGGGGAACCCGGGGAGGAGTGATGAGGTTGGGGGTGACACCCCTTAACCCGTCACTGGGTAGGCTTGGAGGAAGGACCGGCCAAGGAGCCTCCTGGACATTTTCCTCCCGGCTTGGAGGAAGCGGCAGGCTTGGCTGTAGGGTGCCAAGTAAGAGCCTGCTGGCCCTGATGCTGGTGTTGCTGGGCCAGACTTGCCGTTGGGGCTGAAGGACGAAAGGGCTTACGCTGCTGCTGGTGGCCTTTGCCCTTCTGGGCAGATGTGACCGAGTCCAAGGTGGCATTGGACTTCTCGATCCGCTGAAGATGCCCATCAACCCCGGGACCAAACATGTCGGTACCCAGGAAGGGAACATCTGCCAGCTTGTGCTGGGTATCTGCCGTGAAAGTAGAGATCCGCAGCCAAGCTCTGTGGCACATGGTCACTGCGGCCGCTACTGACCAGGCACATGAGTCAGCGATGTCCAAGGAAGTCTGGAGCTGCTGTTTGGCCACTGCCCTTCCCTGATCCCGCACCAGCTTGACCGTAGTTTGGAGGTCAGCCAGGAGATGAGGATTCACCTCATCCAGGGAGCCCAAAAGGGCGTGTGAAAAGTGTGCCATCAGGACGGTCGAGCTGGCCTGATGAAGGCCGAGGGAGGAAGCAGCGTAAACTTTCCGCCCAGAGTAGTCCAACTTCTTGGACTCCTTGTCGGGAGGCTTGTCCACGTCCCGAGCATTCCCGGAACGCTGGAAAATGCTATTGGTCACGAGCCCCTCCGCAGAGGGGTGCTCCGAGAAACCGGAGAGTGAACTGGTGAGAACAGCATACTTCCAAGCCATCCTGGCCGAAGGTGCTGGACAAGAAGCTGGCCGCTGCCATAGCTCCAGGGCCAGGCCAACAATGGCTTCGGCCACCGGGAAGGCTTCCATGGGGGAATCCCCTTGGTCCAGTATCTCCGTGAGGGGATACTTGGCCCATTTAGAAACGGGTTTGAGCTTCATCCCAGTGGACTCTGAGATGAGCCGAAGCATTCCCAGAAATGAGGATGGTCTCTCGTCCACAGACTGACCCCCAGTGGACTCCAAGTCAAGCGGCCTGGAGAACAAGGAGTCGTCGTCAGCAGACTCCGAGGAGTCTGCGAACAGCTGCTGAGCGCCTGGGCCACCCTCTACCTGCCGAGGTCGATCGGGAGTGAGGGTGACCGACAACCGATGGGGCAAGCCCTGACCCGACCGAGAATCCTCGGTCGGGGCCAAAATTTAGGTTGTGGAGGTGGGGGTTCCACCACAATGGGTGGCGCAGCCGGTTTCGGCCGAACAACCTGTGCCGGCTTCGGCTCCTCGACCGCTATGAGGGGTTGTTTTGGCCGCTCCAGTGACAGCCACTTAATGGCCGGGGAAGGCGACGGAGTCGGCTTATTCCCGGTCAAAAGGATCTGCTGCCATATTAGCTCCTTGTAGCGCCGATGCAATTTGCACCGGAGCCTATCCTCTGAAGAGGACGAAGACAAGGATGAGCGGCGCCGAGACCGAGACCACCAATGTTGGTGTGATCGGCTGAACCGGGAAAAGGTCCAAGACTGAGACCTTTGGTGTTTCCGAGGGTGGGTCTGAGAGGGGGCGAGGGAAACCCGCTCCTCCCTCTGTTCAGGGACCTTAACCAGGACTCCGCACAGGAGGCACAGGCAAGTCCTCGGTTACCACCGGGGAATCGGTGAAGAAGAGTTGTCGGCTTCTCCAATCGACAGCCTGTCCGATTGGTCGAGAAAATCTCAACTATGTCAATGGGTGCCTCGGCCGGCTGACCTGACAGGCACACCGTGAGCAGCGGCCTGTACCTTCATTAAAATTGGTCGACTATCCGGGGAGGGGACCTCTCCCAATTTAACGCCGACGGTGGAACTTACCTTGGGTCCTTCTTTTGGACCGAGAGGAATGTCCAAAGGGCCTTCTCCCCGGAGAAAAGGATTGGCAAAGCTCCTTGAAAGAAGCTGTGTAGGAGGATTCTAAGGACAGCGGGATAAATGCCGTGAACCGAGGATGATGATGAAGCATCCTGGGCTGCCTCCTCCTCGAGGGCGATCATCTGCTGCAGCTGTTCTGCCAAGCCCACAGCTGCAGACACCACCCAACGGGCCTCCTTAGACATAACCGAGGATAACATTTTTCAGGTCGCCCCACCGGACTGTGGGCAGTGCAAAACCGGAGGGGTATCAGTCAGGGCCACAGAGTGATGGGTGGGTGGGCCGGAGCGGAGACAGTGGACTGCCGCCTGACTGGTGGCTATCAGGCAACATTGAAACCGGAGCTGGATGGGGAGGCCTTCTTAGGCAGTGCAGCTAAGCCTTTCCTTTACACGACTGGGCTGACTCAAAATTCCTCAGAGTCACACAGCTGCTGTCTCTCATAACGTGCCGAATCAGTCAGATTGGCAACTGGCCTGGCCTTGCAGTGTGAGCAGTGGTAAAATTGCAGCAACTGGAGGAGGCAGCAGTGAGGTGGCAGGTACTGCAACTTAAATCAAAGCCTGGAAACTGACGGGACCAGAAGGATGGTGGGGGTCAGCCAGGCCAGGACACTCAACAGCTGTTTGCTGGGCAGTGTCCTGCAGGTGAAAGGAAAAAGCCACCACATGATTGGTACGGCTTCTTTTCAAGTACAGACCATTTCAGGCTAAAACAGTGTCATGATCAGCCTGGTTGATGACTGGTGTGACCACTGTCAGCTCCTTGCAGAGCACTCTGCATTGGACAGACAGTGTCACACCCTTCAAAAATCAACTCATTTCAAGAAGTTTGCTGGAGTGCGCACACAACAAACTTAAAGAAGGGTAGGGTCAACTTTTTTACCCAATTTCATTGCATTGCTGCTTTAAGACTGTATACATCTTTACCGTCATTTTATTTATTGTGTATTTCTATTGATATTATTGTTTGCCTGGCTTGCTTGTGCTTGTTACACACTCAGTAACCCCTGGTCACACCTGGACACAAGTATCGGTCACCTATTTTCAAATAAGTAAATAAAATGAACTAGAAGAGAATGTGTTTATTTTTAGACAGAACAACCACTAGTTATCTTCCGACCATTTCCAAAAATAATCTATTATGATATTTTTATAATGCCTGAAGCTACATTATGAAAGCTGTAGCCTTTGAACAGTTAATGCAGCTGTCCTGTGTTGCTACACCTTTTTATTTTTATATCGATATGAAACATTTTGGGGGCTTTTATATCAGTGTGTGGTCACTGTAGTAATATATTAAAAATAAAATGTATAGTAGAGTATTGTTCTATATAGAAATCCATCCTTTTCATAATGCTGTTGTACCACAGTTCAAAGGTCATGGAATGTGCTTGTACCCTTCTGTGGTAGAACAGCATTCTAGAACCTATAGCGACTGCACAAGTCAGTTTCATTGTGAAAGAGAAGAAAAACAATGCACACATTTCACATAATACTATATACTATAAAAAAATACAGGATGAGCGACTTTATGCATAACCAGTGTGTTCTGTCACCGCGGAGTTCAGATACCCTCTGACCTTGAGAGCAAATTCCCCCAGACCTCTCAAGCTTTGCTCTCGAAAGTCAGAGGGAACCAGAACCCCTCTGTGTCAGAACACACTGGTTGTGCACAGTTGCCCATCCAGTGTTCTCTATATATTTACGTAGCTGACTCCAAGCTTTTGTGTAAAAAAAAAATTTAAATCTCTAACCCTAACGGTTCCAAAGTTATCACATTTTAAGGGTGAAAAATTAAGGTATCAGGTGTTCCTTAAAGAGGACAGGGTATCATTTTTTTAACTGGCAGCTGTTTATCAAGTTTTTATTTTCAGATGTACTAGTCATTCTCCTAAATTATCCATATTTAACTGTACCTGAATGAAAAGTGACATGAAAAACTGCATTTTACACCGTTTTGTTTTTATGGGCAGCATTATGTTACAGTTCTCTTCATGGAGCCAGTGATATGCAGTTTTAACTATGTCACAGTTTGTGCACAGAAGTCTGAGCATTGGTTCTGATAGGCCAGTAGCTTATAATTAGCATTCTGTACACACACCATGGCACAGTAAAACTCCATGCTACCAGTTCCATGAAAGAAACTGTGAAGAATGTTGTCCATAAAAACAAAAACAATTGGGAACACCATTTTTCACGTAAGTTTTTATTCAGGTACATTAAATAAGGATCATTTGCAGGTATGCATTTCACTGCAGTAAACAAGAATATTACAGATTGCTGTCAATTAGCACAAATTTCCTGTCCTCTTTAAGTGGGTCCTGGAAGGATGACATCATCAGACCCTTCCCGTCAGTTAAATAATGTGACCCAACATAGATTAAACTTGGCAATAAACCCCAACCATATAAATAAAACATTACTGCAAAAAAAATATATATTAAAAATTCATTGGTAAAAGATCTCTTGTCAAGATACACGGAGCGATCCAACTTTGGTCTGTCATCAACAGTATTGTCCATCTCTCAGTGATGGGACTCGAACTTGTGCCTGTTGATTTATTTTACCACTGCATTGTCTGCTTGAAGTGGAAAGGCTGGGGCTCTTATTACAATACCAAGGGTAGATTGCCTACAGAGTAGGTCAGACATTTATTTATTTATTTCAATCTAGGATTAGAAAATACCTTTGAGCACAGTGGATCACGTTTATAAAGGTTCCATGTCAATAATGGGGAGAGGGTTACAAAACAGAGTATAAAGCACAATAACATGTACAGATAATATCAAATACAGCAAACAGTAGAACAGCACAATGCATAGTAAACATCAGTGATAGCAATTAGATACATAGCTTGCATTCTAGAACTTTATATGTGAAAACATGGGTGGGTAATCCCATTTGGAAAATCGGGAAGGGTGAGCCAGGGGATGAAAAGTAGCAGCAGGACAGAGAATAACTGTGTGTGTGTGGGGGGGGGAATACAGCCGGGTGGCATTGTCAAGCGTGTTGAGCAAGGCAGGAAAGGGTAGAATGGGTGGGAACGGGGGCAAGCACAGAAGGAGAAGGTGATAGGCAGGAGAGGATGGTGAGGTGTTGGGGGAGGGAGGGAAGAGGGAAGGGGGAGGGGAAGGAAGAAAGGTGTGGAAAAGAGTCAGTCAGGGGTCATAGTGGAAGAGTTAGTAGGACAGAGTAGGAGGGTCAGGATGTGACAGGTAGGGGGAAGGGTGAGAGAGGTGATTGAGCAGGGGAGGAAGGATGCAGCCAGGGCCCTTGCTGAGGAGGCTGAGGAATGCAGGTTGTCAGATGAGGTCCAAGTCGCATGACTAATTATAGCAGGTACCTCACTCTCCTTTGAGATGTGCAGATGGAGATGCTTGAACTGGGTAAGCTGAGGTATGCTAGGTCAATTCACAGCTCAGGCCATTCATCCAGTTAGGAGCTCTGTAAGGGAAGGATTGCTGGCATTGGGTGGTCCGGAACCCTAGGAACGTGAAAGAGTTCAGAGACAGAGGACCGGGTGTGACGCAACTTTGAGGCTTTGATAGAAGACTGACGTGCACGTTAGCAGGGCTCCAAGCAACACCTGCTTGGCAAGTATACAGGAGTGGTATGATGTGGTCTTGTAGTTTGAGCCACCCGGTTTGGGTGAATAGATCACATGTATGGGTGAGGTGGCGGCACCAGTGATAAGTCTACCAGCTTTGTTTAGGGCAGTATTTAGTCTTTTGAGAGATGTAGCTTTGGCAGCTCCATATATAACCAAGCCGTAGTCAATAACAGATAGTACCGAGCTGTGGATTGCAAGTTTAAGTGCTTCTAGGGTCAGACTTCGTCTGTGCCTATACAGCAGTCCTAGTTTAGCATTTACATTCTTAGCAACAATATCAATGTGTGGCTCATAGGTAAGGTGGCAGTCCAGGGTTACTACAAGGTATCTGAAGTGCTGGATTTGTTCAATGGGGGCTCCTTGGTTATTTTTAATTGTGAGAGCATACGACTTGTGTTTATGGTGGGAGGATGAGAGCAGCATAAGTTTTGTTTTTTTGTAGTTTAGAACTAGCTTGTGGGATTGGAGCCATTTTCAACTTTGAGGAACCCATGTTGCAGGTTGTCTTCAAGCACGGTGGGATCCGGTTGACTTGGAAAGATGACAGCGTCATCTGCGTAAAGGAGGGTCCTTAAATGACAGGCCTTTGGTAGGTTGTTTAGGAAGATACTAAACAGAAGGGGTCGCAGGATCGACTCTTGGGGTACCCCTGATCTGATAGAGCGCAGTTCCGAGATGAAATCTGAAATCTTCACCCTCCATGACCGGTTGGCAAGGTAGCTGCCGAACCATTTTAATGCGCTAGGTGAAAAGACCAGTATTTGTGAGTTGGTCAAGGAGGAGTTTGTGATTCACGGTGTCAAAAGCCTTAGTAAGGTCTATGAGCACCGCTCCTACCAGACTGCTATTATCGATGGACTGTTGGATGAAGCAAGTGAATTCTAGCAGAGCTGTAGTCATGCTATGCTTTTTACTAAAGCCGTGCTGCTGTGTGCATTGCAGGGGTACTTATCGTTAGTCCACAAGCTGGTTGGTTACTATACATTCCAGAACCTTTGACAGTGGTGGGAGGATGGATATTGGTCTGTGGTTGCTAGGGTTCCGATGCGATCACCTGCTTTGTGCAATGGCATGATCAGTGCGGATTTCCAGACTTCTGGGAACCGGGACAGTGTGAGGAACAGGCCTAGTATTTTAGTTAGTAGGAAGGAGAACGCCTTTCTAGGTGTGCAATAAGTCTGAGGTCCAGCGAGTCCCCACTATGTCTGATTTTCCCCAGTACTTTGGATAGCAATTTCTTGACCTGGGTGGCAGAGACCTGCTTGAAGTAGAATGGAGGGTGACCAGGCTTCTCTGCATCCGAGCACGGGGCAGCTGATGGGGGAGCACCTTCAAAGAAGTGTTTAGGGAGGACCTCTGATAGATTAGTGAAGGCAGTATTAAAAGTATTTGCAATCGAGAGAGGGTCGGTAATGGGATTGCCTTCAAAATTTAACGTACTCGGAGAGACCTTTTGAACTTTGCCTGTGACGTCTTTAATGTTCGCACAGAATTTCCTGCTGTCACCCTAGGAGTTTGACAGAAGCTCTTTATGGTGGTTTTGTTTTGCATGACGAATTGCCCTTGTACAGGCATTTCTGGACCGCCAGGCTCTGAGAGCATGCTGCCTCCTATTGACTTGGGCAATGAGCCAGAGATAGTCACGTTGTTTCATTTTGCAATGAGTTCTGGTGAGATCCAGGAGTTAACAGTTTCACAGACCTTCATCTTCTAAATGGAGCATGGTGTCGAGACCGTATTGAAAACCTTGATGAAGTGATCAACAGCAACACTGATATCACTGATAGAGTCCAGGAGGGACCAGTCATGGGGTTGGAGTTGCGCTTTAGTAGATCTAGATGCCTACGCTTTAACATTCGTCAGATGGCTAGTGGGTGTGTGGAATTTATTTGACCAGCTACACGTGATAAGGGAGTGGTCACTGATGGAGTCAGGTGAACTCTCAGATTACAGATGCGATCAGGGTGACTTGATATGATCCAGTCAATGGTGGTGCTAGTACCTGTTTTATAGTTTATCCTGGTGGGATAACAGATCAAAAGACACAAAATTTTATATTATGCAAGTTAAAGCCCAGAATTCATAACCAGCGTATTGCAGAAAGTACATTAGCAGCTAGCACTGTGAACTTAGAGGCATATAACTCTTAAAAAGAATATTTAATTAAATTAATTTATTTAAAGGTTATATCTGTTGAGCATAGCTCATTTATAATGGTAACCACGAAGCATCTATCAAGGTACATACAAACAATATACTACAGAAAGTACAATTTTATTAAGAGTTACACGAAATTATTTAACATTTATGTTACCACTTATACAGAGCAAACAACAGCCTCCCTGTGCAGAGACTGAATTCAAACAAGCATTTGTCAATGCCAAACATTCACTTGCAGGTTTGTGCCAGGATGGGTAATGGAGGGTGTGGGCGGACAAAACATAGAGGGAGGGAGCGGCAGGGTTTAACTGGATACCGGGTCTGGTGGGGGAACGAAGGGTATGGACCAGAGAGAACATAGAGAGAGAGAGAGAGAGAGAGAGAGCGGGAGGGTTTAACTGGATGCTGGGTCCGGTAGTGCCAGGTGGACAGCACACAGAGGGAGGAAGCAGGACTTCAGGGAATGAGGTGACTAGAAATTTGAGGGTATAAATATTCCTACCAAGTAGGTGCCACCTGGACTGGTCTGACCAAAATACACTGTCAGGGCTTGATTGCCGAAGAGGGCACCTGCTGGATATGACAGAATTACAAAGTACTCCTTCTGTGTGAAATACGGAATGTTAAACCCAAGAACACTCTGGATTAAAGTCTTACACATCATAACCCCGCCCCACCAGCAAACATTACATTTCATTTCTTTAGCCTCCACATGATCTCATGAGTCTTGAAACACAGATCTTTTCCTGACACACATATTGCACACTTGCAACTTATTGCTACAATTGTACAAAAAAAACACACATCCTTCCCTTCCCTTCTTTACCAAGGAGATGGAGCTGGTGTTTGCCTAAGAGGCACAGTTGTAAGACTCCCTCTCCCTATTCCCTCTGTCATTTGGAGTCAATGATGAGAACCTTCCTCCAGGGATCCAAATTCCTTCTTTGGTTTCTCACACACACAGCCCTTTCTGAACAAGCTAACTTGCAGAACGTTTGGCAATATAGAAAACCCCAACAGCAGGGACAGATTGCATAGAACTTCCTTTAGCATAGTAAATAATAATAAACTTAACCTCGTCCTTCACTATCACCCACATAGACAACTCTCCCCCACACCAGCACCAAAATCAATCATTTACCAACAATGATCTCATCCTTAAATGAACTGCATGCTGTACTTTTTTTATGTATTTTTTTTCTGAAACAAGCCATGAAAGCCAAGTACCACTCCTTCTCTGATCACTACCAGAAAAAAACACAAGATGGGAAAATCTAAGTAGACTACTTTTCTGGCAAAATAGAGATAATTAAGTAACTTCTGTGAATTTTAACAACTTTTCATTAAAACTTAACTGTTTCTCTGCCCCCGACAATTGATATGCCATCCAAACCCGTTAGGCTGGGATCCTGTGAATTCAACAGTTTAGCAAAGTACAAATGCAGTAGATCAGAATCGTGGGAATAAGAAATCAGAGCTGACCTTATCCCATTTGATGAATTTGCTGCCCTTTTCAAGGTTTCATGCTCAGAGACCAGTTTGAGCTGCAAAGTGTGTACTCCTGGAGGTGCCCCAGCCATGATGGTGCTGCTGCTCGCTACTGTGGCACCAAGAGATCGCTGGAGAGAGGGAGCTGGGGAGACCAAGGGTGCTGACAGGCAGACACAACTCTCAGAGCGGCTTTCAGGACCAATGCAAAGAGCAGCGAGATGCCCAGAGGGAGTGTGGGGACGAGGAACGACAGGCGGCAGAGTGGGCGGAAAGCTTAGAAACTCAGAGAGGCAATCAATCCAGGACCCTGGCTACAGCGAGCCTCCAGTTGGCACGGGCCTCCTCAGACCACAGTAAGTTTGTCCTTCCTGCCAACGGGGATATTGGGGAGACTTATGGTAGGAGGGTGCAGAGTTTTTTCTCCAAGTTTATTCCTTTTCTCTCTTCTCCATGATTTATGGATCTGACAAGAAGAGGACTGAGGGTTGAGGTTATGTGTCAATCAGAAACATCCAAGAAGGCGGATCCCAACCCTAAATAAGAGATAATAACAGTATCTCAGAGAGAAGGAAAAGGAAGAAAAAGGGTCCGGTCGGGTAACAGAGGGTGTGGGGGTGGAGAGCACACACAAGGAGGGAACGGGAAGATTTAATTGGATGCTGGGTCCATTGGGGTAACGGAAGGCCTTCTTAGGCAGTGCAGCTAAGCCTTTCCTTCATATGACCGGGCTGATTCAAAATTCCTCAGAGTCATGCAGCTGCTGGCTTTCACACTCTGCCCGAGTTTTAGTCAGATTGCGTCTCGCTTGTCCTGAGAGTGAGCAGCAGTAAAACTGCAGCACCTGGAGGAGGCAGCAGCAAAGTGGCACGTACTGCAGCTTAAATCAAAGCCCGTGACAGAAGGGACTGGTAGGGTAGCGGTGGTGGGGTCGCCAGCCAGGCTGATCAGGTCACCAACGGCTGTTTGCTGGGTGGTGTCCTGTAGATGAAAGGAAAAGTCGCCACATGATTGATGCGGATGCATCACCAAGACCTGGATGGATGTAAATGCTGATCTGATTTTGGAGGCGGCTATTCCAGCTGGGTTCTCGGTGATACACCACTCAAGATTGGACCACAGGGGCGGGGGGGTAACTATCTGTTTTAGAATGGAATTGGGCCTTGCAGAGGTTCCAGCTGAGGGTCCCAGATCGTTTGAGTGTACTACGGCTGCAGGTGTGGGGTGCAGGTTCATCCTCATCTACCGTACACCCGGGGGTGAGGGTTTGTTCCTGCAGGAAGTCACAAACTTCATCACTGACATGGTGTTGGAGTCACCCAGGATGATGGTGCGGGCTACTTAAACGCCTTTGGTCGATGATGAACTCTCGATTTTGGTCAGGACTTCCTTTAACTTATGAATATGTTGGGCTTCACACAGGTTGTTGCGCTTCATACACATGTCTGCTAGCCACCACCGACCTGGTTTTCCTCCTGGGAATGGAAGCCACCGATCTGGTGGTGGAACCAGTTGGATGGTCTAACCATTGCACTGTAACATTCAATTTCCGAGCTCCCCCTCATAGACCTGCCCTTGCGGAGATGGTCAGATACTGCCCTTTGCGGGATGTTACTCCCATTTGTCTGTTGGCAGTGCTTGACCTATTGGGATGTACAGATGTCAGCGGGGGCCCACAGCATCTAGTCCAGACCTATATTAAGGCCGTAGAGGATGCTCTGGACTCCATCGCTCCAGTCTGTGTTCACCCCCTCACTCTCTGCCCTTGGTCCCATTGGTTTGTTGGGGCCTTGAGGGAGTTGAGGCATGTGGGGTGAAGGTTGGAGTGTTGCTGGCAGAGATCCCCCCTTGATACCAACCGCCTTAGATTGATGGAACATTTTCATACCTATCAATCAACAGTCTCCCAAAAGAAAGCAGAGTTCCTGTCCAGGGAGATTGCTGTGGCTCAGAATCAACTGGCTCAGCTCTTCCAAACCGTCGGCAGACTGTGCAATCCAGCCTGTCTTCAGGCTCGAAGAGCATTTTCACAAGATAAGTGTGATGAGTTTGCTGTATTCTTTGCCAATATGGTGGCCGACATCAGGGCTGAGATTCATTCAACACGTTCTATGGAGGTTTACGGTGGTCAGTGTATGGTCACTACACCTCGGTCATCCTGGGATCACTTTGACCGGCCAGCAATCGATGATGTTGTACAGATTATCCAAAGTATGCTGCCTACTTGCTGTAGTCTTGACCCGGCCCTACACGCCTATTTTGGGGTGTGTAGATGTCATCGGCCCTGTCATGACAGAGATAGTTTGGTGTTCCTTAGAGTTAGGTGAGTTTCTGAACTCCCTAAAGGAGGCAGTGGTAACATTGCTCCTTAAAAAATCACCTCTGGACCCAAGCTGCTCTGTTAACTACAGGCCAATCTCTAACCTTCCCTTTATTGGGAAGATGACAGAGAAAGTAGTTGCTCTTCAGTTGGATAACCATTTGACCATCCACGACATCTATGATTCCCTCCAGTACAGTTTTCGGAAGAGGCATAGTACAAAGATTGCTCTGGTTCGGGTGCTCAGTGATCTACTGATTGCTAGAGATCGGAAGTGTTGTTCTATCTTGGTCCTTCTCGATCTCTCTTCAGCCTTTAACACTGTGGACCATGGGGGACTGCTTGAGTGCCTGAGAGACATCTGTGGCCTGTCAGGTACGATCCTCAGTTGGTTTAGATCTTTCCTCACTGGCAGAACTTAGAGAGTGGTGTCAGGGATTTATTCCTCGGCCTCATTTTCTCTGCCATGTGGGGTTCCTCAGGGCTCTGTGCTGTCCCCAATGTTGTTTGCGGTGTATTTGCTGCCATTGGGAGACACTGTAAGATAGTATGGGCTGCGGTTTCACTGCTATGCACATGATACCCAGCTCTACTTGTCTTTTGCCCCTGACCAGGATAGTGCAGTCTCTGCTTTTAATAGCTGCCTCATGGAGCTCCAGGACTGGATGCGGGCCAGCTGGCTAAGGTTGAACCCTGAAAAAACTAAGGTGTTGGTGGTAGAACCAGGTCGCGGGATAGAGAGGGTGAGAGCTCGGTCTGCCTCCAGGTTTTGGCTTA
The DNA here is from genome assembly GCA_016271365.2 of Neoceratodus forsteri. Taxonomy (NCBI): domain Eukaryota; kingdom Metazoa; phylum Chordata; order Ceratodontiformes; family Ceratodontidae; genus Neoceratodus; species Neoceratodus forsteri. The sequence goes on from CM057456.1 coordinate 657,776,692, forward strand.
GAGGTAGCCAGCTCATGTCCTCTGTCCATGTGTGGAATCTGGGCATGATATTTGATGAAGGGCTGACACTTCATTCGCAGGTGTCGGTGGTAGTCAAAGCTTCGTTTTACTATCTAAGGAACACTGCCTGGATTAAGCACCTTGTTTCATCTCGCGACCTTCCAACATTGATCCACACCTTTGTGTCCTCTCGCCTTGACTACTGTAACTCCCTATACCTAGGGCTTCCGGGAGTTGATATCTGCCACTTGCAGCTGGTGTAGAACGCTAGGCCAGGTTGCTGGTAGGGGTGTCTCGAACCAGTCATATCACTGTGCTGGCAAACTGCACTGGCTGCCTGTTCAGTGGCAGGTCACCTTCAAGGTCGGTTTACTGACCACTAAAGCTCTACATGGTCAGGGCCCTGACAACCCAGTAGTACCAATATGGCCACAAGGCTGGTGCCATTGGTTGTCTGTAGCTGCAGTTCCTGCATTTTTAGTTTTATAACTTTCTTTCGTATTTAATTGTTTTAGTTTTTCTTGCTTATTTTGATGGTTGTTGCCTGAATTTAGCAGACTGCTGCCTGAATTTAGTAGATTTACAAGCTTTTTAAATGGTTTGCCTTTTGTGACTTTCTCCTATTCTACCCTCACTTGCCTTGCTGTTTGTTGCTGAGCTCTGGAGGTGAGCGAATCCACTGAGCAGTTTGTTCCTCCTCTGCTCCTTTTGTTGCTGTTGTGGATCAGGGGGTCATGGGGAACACGTGTGTGGACTCTTCTGAAGTCTGTCTGGATGACTCCGAGGTGAACGCTGGGGTGGTTTGGTAAGCCCTGGTAGCATCGGTATCTGTGTCGATTTTGCTGTAGTTGAGACGTACTCCTCATTTTTTAATTGCTGCATATCACCACGCTATGTGCAAGCGGTTATTTTCTTCGACTGGATTCGAATGGATTGGGGAAGCGGATTTGTAGGTGGATCGTCCCACTGAGGATTGTTGCCAGAAGGTCATAGGTTTAAGGATCTGAATGGACACTGAACTTGCCATTTGAATTTTGGAAAACTATTCCCAGATCTGCTGTGGGGATTTGCGATGGTTGATTTGGGGACTACAGTGGCTCGATTTGCAGTTGGTGAGTAGGCCCAATCTGGCGGTAGCCCATGTATTGGTCTGTGGCAGCACTGGGGTCCATGCTCTGTCCACCAGGGAGCTGGAGGTTGGAGCTCTGTCCTGTACGGATCCCCGGGGAACCTATTGTGTTGGGTTCTGGTGGGGGTCTCATGGTAGCTGGCACGGCCCGGTTACGGACCATGGACTAGAATTTTCGGGGCTCTCCCCAGCTGTAGAGCTGACTGGTCCTGAAGAGGATTACTTGGATTGCTTCCGAATCGTTACAGTCAGACTTTTTTTTATCTCCTTTAGGGCAGTGAAAGTGCTTCAAACAACATTCGTACAGTTCTGGCAGTGAAACTATCTGGTACTTTGTTTTTTTTTTTGTTTTCTGATGATGGTTACATTTCATTTTATCATCTGTGGCAGTGAGAATGCCATAAACAGTATTTCCTAGACCCTGGTAGTGAGAGCACCAGGGGTCTGGGGATTATTTGACATTACTGTTGGAGAAAGACTGCTTATATTCGTCTGCCCAGGGATGTGAGCTCCTGAGGATTCTTTGATAGTCCTGCTAGTAGTGAGAGGACCATCGGGACTTGGACCATCTGTTTTTCTCCTTAATGCACTTTCTATGACTGCATTATTTACTGTTTTGCTTTTTATATTTACTGATGTTATGCTTATGTTTGTTTTGTTTAGTTATTTTTAGTATAATTTTATTTTGTCCACCTCTGAAGTTGTGAGAGGATTTTGGGTGGGAAGTCTTGTTACGTAGTGTTTTTACGTTGCAATTATTATTTGATGTATTTCTGGGTTATGATTTTAGAATTATTTGTATAAGGGAGAAGCCTGGGATTTGTGTGGGTTTATTTGTTTTTTAGTTTTATTGGGTATACTGCAACTATTTTTAGGTTAGTTATTTTATAAGAAGATTAGGATTTTTTGTTGTTGAGCTCTGGCTCTAGTTGGTAGCTACTAGCCCGTGGAATGTGCCTGTTGGCCCCCCCCCCCCGTCTTATGTTATTCGTCTTCTTCTCTCTGTGTTTCCGTCCATCCCCCGCCTTTCATCTACCAGCACTGCCGGTGCTTGAATTGTATGTAGGAGGATGGGGGTGACGGTTCTGGGCAATGGACATTGAGGCCAAGGAGCGGCCTCTCGCATAGGGTTGGTTAGGTCCAGAAGATGCCCTGGGGCGAAATGGAGCCTGAAATGTGGTAGTCCATGCCTAGTCCCCATACCCAAGGGCACCATCTCTTTTGATGAGCAAGTAGCTGGGATGGCTCATGAACCCTGTCCAACTCGGGCAGTGTTATGCAATGCTAGATCTATTAAGAATAAGACTGCAATTACCAGATTTTGTTGGAACAGCTGATCTGGCTTGCATCACCGAGACCTGGCTGGATGAAAATGCTGCTCCCATTCTGGAAGCAGCAATTCCAGTCGGTACTCGTGATACACTGCCTGAGACTGGACCGGGGTGGGGGGTCTGTTTCAAGACCGAGTTGGGCCTCACTGGTGTACCAGTAAAGGAAGCCAAATCCTTTGAATGAACTGTGGTAGCTGGTGTGGGCTTCAGGATAGCTTTCATCTACCGTCCACCCGGGGACGAACAGTGATTCCGGCAGGAAGTGACAGACTTCGCGGTCGACATGGCACTGGAGTCACCCAGACTGATGGTTCTGGGCGACTTTAATGCCTTGGTCGACGACGAACTCTTGCCTTTTGGACAGCACTTCCTCCAGTTGATGACATCACTGGGCCTCACACAGATTGCTTCTTCAGCTACCCATAATCATGGTCATTCTCTGGATCTGGTTTTCCTCCTGGAGATTGAGACCCCTGACTTGGGTGTGGAACCTGTCAGTTGGTCCGATCACTACACCGTGAGGTTCAACTTTTGTGCCCCCCTTTGTAGGCCTACCCCTGTGGAAATGGTCAGTTACCGCCCTTTACAGGATGTGAGCCCTGAAGATCTGGCGGCAGTGATTGACCTCTTGAAGTTTCCTGATGCCAGCTCAAGTCCAGAGCTGTTGGTCCTGGCCTATAATTAGGCCATTTCCTCAGCTCTGGACCTGATAGCTCCTGTCCAGGTTCGTCCCCTTCAACTCTGCCCTCCGGCACTTTGGTTTGATGGGTCTTTGAGGGAGTTGCGGTGGTAGGGACGAAGGTTAGAACATCATTGGCGGAAATCTGTCCTGAAGGCTGACCGTCTTAGTTTGGTGGAGCATTACCAGTTCCACTAATCAGCGATATCCCATAAGAAGACAGAGTTCCTGTTCAGGGAGTTTGCTGTCGCTCAGAATCGACCAGCTCAACTCTTCCTGTCTGCAGCTCCATTGAGCTTTTTCACAAAAAGGAGTGTGATGAGCTTGTTCGATTCTTTATGAATAGGTGGCCGACATCGGGTCAGAGATCTGCTTGACTCGCTCTATGGGAGATGCGGTTAGTCGGTGCTCGGTCACTGTAACTCGTACTTCCTGGAGTACCTTTGACCTGCTGGAGTTCGAGGATATTATGCGGATTGTCCAGGGGATGCGCCCTACGAGCTGTGGTTTAGATCCAGGCCCAACTTCCCTGATTTTGGGTTGTTATGAGACCATTGGCCCGGTTCTGGCTCAAATTGTCCGGTGCTCCTTGGAATCAGGTGAGTTTCCAAGCTCCCTAAAGGAGGCGATGGTGACACCCCTTCTGAAGAAAGCTTCACTGGACCCAGACACTTTAGCTAACTACAGACCTATCTCAAACCTTCCCTTTCTAGGAAAGGTTATTGAGAAAGTAGTGGCAATTCAACTGGAGAACCATTTAACCATCCACAATATTTACAAACCTTCCAGTCTGGTTTTCATGAGAGGCACAGTACTGAGACTGCTCTGGTTCGGGTGCTCAATGATATCCTGATGGTGAGAGATTGGGAAAAACGCTCCATTCTGGTACTCCTTGATCTCTCTTCAGCCTTTGACACTGTAGACCATGGGGTGCTGCTCGAGTGCCTGAGGTCCATCTGTGGCCTGTCAAGTACAGTGCTCAGATGGTTTACATCATTCCTATCTGGCAGAACACAGAGAGTTGTGTCAGGGATTTTTTCTTCCAACTTTTTCCCTCTGTCTTGTGGGGTTCCTCAGGGCTCGGTGTTGCCCCCATGTTGTTTGCATTGTATATGCTACCCCTTGGAGACATTGTAAGATGGTATGGGCTGATGTTTCACTGCTATGCTGATGATACCCAGCTCTATCCGTCTTTTGTCCCCGACCAGGCTAGTGCTCTCTCAGTATTTAACAACTGCCTCGCTGAAATCCAAGACTGGATGAATTCTAGCTGGTTAAAGCTGAATGCGGGAAAGGCCAAGGTTATGGTGGTGGACCCAGGTCACAGGATAGAGGTTGATGACTGATCAGCCCTCTGGATTATTTCTTGGGGGGCACTCAGATCCTTACCTCATAATGGGTAACGACTTGGGAGTGGTGCTTAATGACGGGCTGACCCTTCGTTATCAGGTGCCGGCAGTTGTTAAGTCAGCCTTTTATCATCTTGGGAACATTGCAGGGTCAAACACCTTGTTCTGTTCAGCAATCTGCCTGTGTTGGTCCACACGTCTTTGTGACCTCACGCCTTGACTACTGCAACTCCCTTTACTTGGGGCTTTCTGAGGTTGATATCTGCCACTTGCAGCTAGTGTGGAGGAGGTGCATATTACCCCTGTGCTGCGCGATCTGTACTGGCTGCCGATCCAGTCGTGGATCACCTTTAAGGTAGGTTTATTGACCAACAAAGCCCTACATGGACTTCGCCCCGACTACCTGAAACAGCTTCTGATTCCTTACATCCCTGTGCGACAGCTCTGCTCAGCTGACGAGGGGTTACTGGAGATTCCGAAGGCTGCTTTGAAATCCTCTGGGGCCCATGCTTTTACATTTGCGACCCCCACCCTCTGGAATTCTCTGCTCCATCAGCTCTAGGAATGCGTGACCAAGGGGAGTTTTAAACAGGCACTCAGGACCTTTTTGTGGAGTCAGGCTTTTTTATGAATTGGTATGATTTTATTGCTGTTTTATTTATTAATTGTAATATTTTTATGGTAGGTTTTAACACTGTAAGGCGCCTTGGCATTTGAAAGGTTCTCAAAAAGTAAAGTTATTATTATTTGCTGCAACAGCTCCTGGTTCCTTACTGCCCCCTCTGACCCCTCCGCTCAGCCGATGAGGGATTGCTAGAGGTTCCCAGGGTTCAGCTGAAAACATCTGGTGTGAGAGCTTTTAGTTATGCAGCCCCAACCCCATGGAATTCTCTACCTCGCGGGATTAGAGAGTGCCTGACCTTGGAGATCTTCAAGATGGCTTTAAAAACATACTTATTTAGCCGTGCTTTTGGAGATTAATATATCTGTATCTGAATTATTTATCGATCTATTCCACTTATTTTATTGTTTTATGTTTTTAATTTTGTACAGTGCTTTGGTAATTGTTTGAATTACGCATTATAAATAGATGTATTATTATTCTTTTCAAGTACAGACGTTTCAGGAAAAACAGCATCATGATCAACCTGGCTGATGAGTGGTGTGACACTGTTGAGCCTTGCAGAGCACTCTGCATTGACAATGTCACACCCTTCAAAAAGCAACTCATTTCAAGAAGTTCATCAGCGTGCTTGCACAGCCAATTTAAAAAGGGAAGGTGGCCAGAGACCAGATAGGGTTGCTGAGGTGAAGTAGGCTGGGAACACATGGGCAAATTGGGTGGGCCAAGTGATCCTTTTCTGCTGACAAATTCTACGTTTCTGTTAAACAGTGCTCTTTTATTTCATCAAATGTAAAAAAAAAAAAAAAAAGTTCTAAAACAGACTCATAATGGGAAAGAATGGTATTGCCAAGCCAGGAGGTATGGGGCAATGTAAAATGGAATAAAAAAAATATAGGTCAAAATTTTCACTGCTAATAACTTATTTACTCAACAGTTGGTTTCACTGATCCTATCAACAAGCACACATGGGTCACAAGAGGTTAAGCAATATACAGTAGCCTCTTCTCCTAGCAGTTACTGCAATTTCAATTGACAGCGTCTTAGTTTGTGTTGTAAATCTAGGCATTAGAAAGGTTACAGAAGTTCACGTCTACATGAATTTGGGCTAGCAACCAAGGGTTTTTCAAGAAACAGTACATTTCCATATAACCCTAGGAACTAAGGAGATGCGAAATGAAAAAGTCAGCGGGCCCATCATGTCTTTCTCCTGCCATCCAGGGAGCTGCAGCATTCAATATCATGTGAAATACACGTGATCATTGTTTAATGGGAATTATGTCTAATTAATTGTTCATGAACTGGTCATTAATGTCTTAGAAACTACCTATCCAGCTGCCAGCTGACGCTGTGCCACACACACGGCTCATGCACTCTTCTTAAAACATGAATTGCGGTAAAAATAAATGGAAAAAAAGAAAGCGTTATTGCGATTAGACTTTTAATTGCAATAACAACCTTTAAGCCCATCATTTCCTTGGATTAATGACCGCCTGGAGGGAGATGGCCCCAACCAGTCATTAATCCTCTACAACTGACCGACTTCTCGGTCTTTATTGCTTAAGTAATGCCAGTACTTGCCTTGGACTTCTGCGCTATGGAGGAAAACACCAGCAGCAGAAACCTCTGGGATACCAAGGTAAACTGATTTACCCTTTCTCTTAGGCATAATAATTCTGCCATGAGATATATTCCATGTGACCCTCCCTCCACAACATATTAAAAGGTGTACCAGTAATATTATTTTCATTCCTCTCAACAGTCCCTGGTATTCAGGGATGTCACTGATTTTGCCTCATAATTTTCCTCCATCCCTCCAAAAATGTCTGTTTTTGTGGCTGGAGAGTGGGGACTGCAAGCACAAAATAATGCCAAGCATTAATGTAACAGACTTGGAGCCCAATTCCAAGACGCATGGCACAACTCACAGGTGTATGCAAGTTGCACAATGCGGTGCTACACCGGGGACCCTGCACCATATTCCAAGACAGGCAGGGTCCCCGGCACCTACATCCTATGACTTGTTGCAGACATGGGCTAGCACCACGGCCATGGCGTAATGAACCTGGAAGCTGCAAGTCGCAGCCAGCTGAGAACCGCCTCCCCGGAGCCCCCCCTGCCCCGGAACACTGCCGCATGCACCAGGGAGCATGGGGGACTGGACAGGTGGCACTGGCGTTCAGGGGGCACTTCAGGAAATGGACCCCGGGGGTCCCTGACATTCAGGGGTGGTGGGGCATGTCTGTGTTGGGGGGGCATGGGGAGCACAACTGTGTACTTTCTGCAGCACTGCAGAGTGGGCATCTGTCAACTGGCATGGGCGGATGACCCTTAGACCATCTCCCTGATGGTTTAACTCGCTGCGCCATTACAGCTTCTGGAAATAACATATGTGGGTTATGGCAGCAGCCTTTTTGGAATACCATGCGCTGCGGGTTTGCTGGCGTAGTGGGTGGGTGTAACCCACCTTTGTCGCACTCCGTATACAACATGGTGCAGGTCATGACTTGGAAACATGACTTGTGTATCTCATGGTGCAAGTTGCGATTTATGCCATGGGGGTTCAGTATAAATTGGCGTTGCCTACAAGTCGCTTTGGAATCGGGCCCTGTTGTGCTTCAGGAAATGTATTTACACTAACCCTTTATTCTACCAGTATCCTAAGTGGATATCACCAACTATAAGATGTGTCCCTGATTTTGGTACTTTGTCCCTGATTTTGTTAAGCCTTGGTCCTCATTTATGATGCAGGAGGCTGAGAGGTATGGTAATTCTCCATCTGGAATGGCACTAATTGTGCTTTGTGAACAGTCTTTTTCTTGGCTATGGATGTCATTCCTGTTATGCATTGCCTTGTTATGCTGTTTCTGTTTTGTGAAAAATTAATAAAATACTTAATAAAACATAGAATCTGTCAGCAGATAAGGACAATATGGCCCACCTAGTCTGCCCATTCCACTACTCCCTGCTGCAGCCCCAGCTCCTATTTGATCTGCAGTTCTCCTGCTCTGCATATCTCTAGGGTACCCTTATGTCTATCCCATGCACTCTTGAACCCCCGTGCTGTTTCACACTCATCACTTCTGCTGGAAGGCTGTTCCATGGCTCCACCACCCTCTCAGTGAAAAAGTACTTGCTAACATTACCCCTGAGCTTTCCACCCTTCAGGTTCATAGCATGCCCCCTTGTTCTTGTGCAGAGTCTTCTCTGAAATATGCTTTCTACCTGTGCCCTGTTTATTCCCCTAAGGTACTCGAAAGTCTCTATCATATCTCCCCTCTTCCTTCTTTCCTCCAGTGACTAGATATTAAGGTCCTTAAGTATTTCCTTGTAGGGTTTCTGTGCAGTCCATGTACCATCTTCGTTGCCTTCTCTGGACTGCCTCTATTTTGTCAATGTCCTTCCGGAGATGTAGTCTCCAGAACTGGACACAGTACTCCAGCTGAGGCCTCACCAATGAACTGTGCAGTGGCATCACCACCTCTTTCCTCCTGCTTGTTATGCCCCTTTCTATGCACCACAACATTCTATTTGCTTTCTCCACAGCTTTTTCACACTGTTTGGCTACCTTCAGGTCATCAGATATTATAACTCTCAGGTCTCTCTCCTGATTTGTGGTGGCCAGAATTTTACCACTCATCCTGTACTCCTCCCTTGGATTCCTGTGACCCAGGTGTATGATCTTGCACTTTTTAGCATTGAAACTCAACTGCCAGACACCCGACCACTCCTCTAAAAGGCTTAGGTCCTTTCTCAGTTTTTCCACCCCTCTGGTGTGTCCACTCTGTTGCAGATCATGTTGTCATCTGCGAAGAGGCACATCTTTCCCTCCAGACGCTCTGCAATGTCGCTAATGAAGACCCTGAATATGAGTGGCACCAGCACCGACCCTGTGGCACCCGCTAGTCACCTCTCTCCTCAGAGTTCATGCCATTTACCACCACCCTCTGAGTCCTGACCCTAGCCAGTTCCCAACCTACTTTACCACCACAGGACCCACTCCCAGGCTCGCCAATTTATTTAACAATCTCCTGTGCAGGAAGGTGTTGAAGGCCTTGCTGAAATCCAGGTAGGCTACATCCACCGCCTGTCCTTGATCTACCACCTTGGCTATCCAGTCAAAGAACTCTTTGAGATTCGTTTGACAGGACCTTCCCGTTGAGAATCCATGCTGCCTTGGATCCTGGGCCCCGCTATCCTCCAGAAACTTCAAAATCCTCTCCTTAAGTTAGGACCTATTAGTTTCCCCACTACTGAGGTCAGGCGTACAGGCCTGTAATTGCCTGCTCCTCTCTGCTTCCACTCTTGTGGAGAGGGACCACATCTGCCCTCCTCCTGTCCTCAGGTACCTCTCCTGTCTCTAGCAATGCACTGAAAAGGGCAGATAGTGGTTTCGCCTGCACTTCCCTAAGTTCCTTTAGTACTCTGGGGTGGATCCCATCTGGCCTCATTGCCTTATCTGCTTTTAATTTCCAGAGTTCTTCAAGGACGCTTTGCACCATGAATGGGCTGGTGTCTCCCTCCCTCCCTGAATACATCTCTTACTGAGTCTCGTCCTTCACCTCCCTTCCTGGTGAATACTGAGCAAAAGTACTTGTTCAGTATCTCAACCTTTTCTAGGTCGTCCTCCATTCTTTCTCCTCCTTACTTTTGGCCTAATGATCCCATTTCTGGTCTTTTCTCTCTCCTAATGTATCTGAAGAAGGTCTTGTCACCTTTCTTAATAGCCTGTGCTGTATCTTCCTCTGTCTGTGATTTAGACCTTCTGATTATTTTCCCAGATTCCCTCTGCTTCTCCAGATATTGCTCTATGTCCTCATCCTTTTGTGGTTCCTTGTATCTTCTGAAGGCTCTTTTCTTTTCCCTTACTTTGTCAGCCACTACCTTCAAGAACCATAATGGCCTTTTCTTTCTTTTACTCTTGCTATGCGTTTTGACACAGGTGACCTGTTACTTCTATTCTGACTCGCTTGAGTCTAGACCACTGTTTTTCCACATCTCCCTCTAAACCTTCCGCTGCTACGGCTCTTTTGAGATTTCTACCTATCTCTTTAAAGTTAGCCTTCCTGAAATCTAGAACCTTTATCCTTGTATGGCTTGTTGAACATTAAAAGTTTCAACACTCCCTACTTGAACTGCCTCATTTGGGAGCTTGTTCCATTGGTTTACCACTCTGGGGAGAAATGCTTTCAGACATTATCCCTAATCCCCCCACACACACACACACACACATCCCCTTAAAGAACAGCATACTGGTTCTTCTGCCCTCAACAAGCTAACAAAGTTGTCCCTTATCCAACTTTCAAAATCCCTTTAAACAGCATGTGTTCACGTCTAAAAATAAACTGGCTAGTTTCTTTATTGTGTAAGTGATTAATTTCTACTTTATAATAAAAGTTGGTTTCTTCAGTGGTTTTTCACCTTGCTTTTCAAATTGCTAGTAAAAAGAATTCAGTAGAAGTATGGTACTGTGATGCACAGTAAGAAACTCTACTATTTAGGAGCCCAGTGTTTGTCACACAGGAGAGGACATGGAAACTTGAATATAAGGATGCTCTAAGACGGCAGAAGAGGACAGCCAGTGTGTGAAAGCAGGAGGACAACCAGAAGCCAGACGGAGGGATGCTAGGCAGGCAGCTTGTCATTCCCAGGGGAATCGTGGAGCAGTTGCTCAAAATTGCACATGATATTCCCTTGTCTGATCATCTGGGAATCGACGACTATGTAGTGGTTAGCCCAGAATTTACTGGCCTAACTTCACCCAGCAGGTCAAGGAGTATTGCAGGTCTTGTCACCAGTGCCAAGAAATAGGAATGTGGGCAAAGAAACCCAAGCCACCCTGATTCCATTGCCCATGGTGGAGGAGATATTCCAGAGGGTAGGAATGGATATTGTGGGGCCTTTAAATACCCCCAGCTCTTCAGGGAAAAGATTCATCCTGACTGTGGTGGATTATGCCACCCGGTACCCAGAGGCAGTCACCCTATCCTCACTAAAGACAGACAAAGTGGCAGATGCCTTACTTTGGATTTTCTCCCGTGTTGGGTTTCCGCAGGAGGTAATCACCGATCAAGCGGGTTCCTTCATCTCGGACCTGATGAAATGTTTATGGGAGAAGTGTGGGGTGGTGCAGAGATGCACGACACCATATCACTCACAAGCCAATGGACTTGTGGAACTATTCAGTGCTCTGGACATTTACTGAACAGCATGGGAGGGACTGGGAGAAATACCTTCCCCACCTGTTTGCATACAGGGAGGTGCCCCAAGAGTCGACATAATTTTCCCTCTTCGAACTCTTATATGGATGCCGGGTACATGGGCCCCTAGACTTGATCCAGGAGAACTGGGAAGCAAGCATGCCACCCAGGGAACTCCCATTGTGGATTATGTCCTTAGGTTTAGGAAAAGGCTGAAGGAGTTTATGGGGACAGCCCAGAGCAACCTGGCAGCTGCCCAACAGAAACAAAAAGTGTGGTACGACCACAAAGCCAGAGCTTGCTCGTACATGGTGGGTCAGGAAGTCATGGTCCTTATTCCGGTCCAGAAAGACAAGCTGCAAGCTGAGTGGGCAGGACCGTACAAAGTGGATAGGAAGGTAAATGACGTGAACTACATTGTGGAGTTACCTGACAGAAGACAGACAGAAAGGATGATGTCAATCATGATGAAGCCATATGCAAATAGGGCTGACATGGTGTTTGCAGTGTGTAGTCATGAGAGGGGATGGACGAAGGAGACCCCCTTCTGGATTTGTAGAAGGAAAGTAAGCAAAAGTCCTCTGTGGAAGCAGTAAAATTGTCTCCCCAGCTGGACTCAGACTAGATCCAGAAAGTAAGGGAGGTTTTAGCAGACTTTGCCTCCTTGTTTAGCACCAATCCTGGACTAACCCCCTTAGCGACACATGATGTGGAGACAGGGACACAGACGCCCATACGGTGGACAGCATATCGGGTGTTCGAGGCTGTCCAAAAGAACATTAGGAGGGAAGCTGAGGAGATGCTGGATTTAGGGGTAATCCAGAGATCCCACAGCCCCTGGGCCTCATCCGTAGTCCTTGTGCCCAAGCCAGATGGCTCAACTCATTTCTGTGTGGACTATCATGGACTGAATGCAGTCACAAAGTCCAACACCCACCCGATGCCCCGGACAGATGAACTCCTGGACAAGTTGGGAAGGACGACCTACCTTACGACCACTTACCTGACAAAGGGGTATTGGCAGATAGAATTGATAGACAGAGCTAGGGAGAGGTCGGCCTTCATCATTCCAATAGGCTTATTTGAGTTTAAAGTAATGCCTTCCGGAATGAAGAACACCCCAGCCACTTTCCAAAGGTTGGTGAACCAGGTATTAAATGGTGCTGAGGAGTACACCATGGCGTACCTGGATGACACTGCCATCTTTAGTACCAGCTGGGAGGAACACCTATCACACCTTAGGGAAGTGCTGGGCAGGGCACAGAGGGCCGGGCTCACTGTCAAAGCCAAGAAGTACCAGGTGGCCATGGGAGAAATGGCATACCTCGAGCATGTGGTAGGCCAGGGACAGCTCTGCCCCTAACCAAATAAAGATACAGGTGATCCAGGCATGGCCCAGACCAGAAACCCAGAAGCAGGTCAGGAGCTTTCTAGGGACAGCAGGGTACTACAGGAAATTTGTACCCAATTACAGTGCCCTGGCTGCTCCCCTATCTGACCTGGCAAGGAAAAAGATACCAAAGAAAATTACCTGGGGCCCAGCCTGTGAGGAAGCCTTTATCAGACTGAAGGAGGCACTGTGCAGTGCTCCTGTTTTGACAAGTCCTGACTATAGCAAAACCTTTATAGTTCAGACAAATGCCTCAGACATGGATATTGGGGCAGTGCTGAGCCAGACGTCCAGCCAAGGGACAGATCATCCAATAGTGTACCCGAGCAGGAAGCTACTTCCCAGGGAGCAAGCATACTCCGCGGTGGAAAAAGAATGTCTTGCCATAGTGTGGGCCCTAAAGAAGCTAGAGCCATACTTGTATGGCAGCATTTTGTGGTGCAACCACAACTCCTGGTTTGGCTAACATAGAAGGGGAAAAACAATTGCAGATTGTTACGATGGAGTCTTGCTTTGCAAGGTTATGATCTGACAATCATACATAGGGCTGGAGCGAAGAATCGAACTCTGATGTACTGTCTAGGGTCTATGAGGAGTGTACTGATTTTGGAAGCTCATCCCATGTAGGGGATAGATCCGCCAAATTCAGTCTGGGGAGGAATTGTGACGTAGACAGCCAGTTCTGAGTGCTGTATCATTTTTTTTTATATAAAATGTATTACTGAATGTCTGCTGAAAATCTGATGCTGTAGGGTGACCTCACTTATCACCCCCGGTTTCAGCTGAAAGATGAAAGCCATGAGAAAATGCTGACAGCAGCATGTGTATCACACACACTCAGGTTTTAGAGACAATGGGTGGGATAGTCAGAGCAGATGCGCCATGCGCCATAGGGATGCACCAGCGCAAGAGGGAAAATGCGCCATAGTGCGATATTCAGCGGGAGCAGCAGCACAGCACAACAGACAATGTGCCATAGTGCAACAGTAATGAATGCATGTGCAACTGCAGGGGGCGGAACCAGGAATAACATGCGCAGTGCGATATTCATCAGTAGGCGACGTACGTAGTAGCGGAGCATGCGGAAGTTGCGCGACAGCGGAAATGAGCCAAAATAAAAGGGAGCAAGAGAGGGGAGGATGAATGCACCACAGAGGAGGCACAGGTGGGAGTGTGGAGACAGAGTGGCAGGGAGGCAAGACAGGAAGCAAGGGGCAGGTGTGGCCAGGAGTTGGACAGAGCCCACTGGAGGGGTGCCTGAGTGAGAGAAGGAGTGTGTGTGCCCGTGCCTGTGTGCGAGAGGGTCTGAGAGTGCCACAGTGGACAGAGGGCAGCAGCAAGAGCAAGGCACCCAGAGGTGAACAGCTGGAGGAGAACCCGGTTCAGGGGCAGCACCAGCAACACACAGCGGGGGGAACAAGAAGACAGCTGCCTTGGGGGGGACACCAGCCAGGGACATGGCCAGTGCCACCTTCCAGATGGAGGTGGTAATGAGGGGTATGAAAAGGCAGGCAGCAGGGAGGCGCGGCCATGGAAGGGCCCGTTGGCGATATGCCAGAACAGGCTGTACCAAGCCCGCACCACCTTCGAACAGTACAGTGACACTGAGATTGTGGGCCGGTACCGCCTGAACCGGGCAACTCTGTAAGCTGTGCAGTGATGAGATGCAGGCACCCACACAGCGGAGCCATGCGCTGTCTGTGGAGAGAAAGGTCACAGCCGTCATGTGCCTGCTCGCCATGGGCACCCTTCCAGAGACCAACAGGGGACATGACAGGCATAACCCAGTTGGCCGCCCCACACCTACCTACACAATTCCTCAGCGCACTGCTGCCATATGCTGCAGAGTACATCCATTCCCCCAGCACACAGGCGGAGCACACAGCACACAGCACACATACAGGAGTTCCACAGGGAAGCACGGTTGCCTTGCATGCTCGGGGCCATAGACTGCACCCATGTAGGCATCCACATGCCACCTGGCCCGGAGGGGGTGGCGTACATCAACCGCAAGGGCTACCCGAGTGTCAACTGCTGGGTGGTGTGCAATGCCAGGGGGCACATAATCAATCAATGTCTGTGCCATGCACCCTGAAGGAGCACACGATACCTTCATCTGGCACCAGTCCGCACTGTGCCACAGGTTCAAAAGTGGGGACATCCCCACTGGCCATCTGGTAGGTGAGTATGCATAGCACACTGGACGATGTGTGCAGATGTGGAGGAGGCACTGGCAGGGGTGCCATGGGTAATGGCCATGATGGCCCATGGCACAATGACACAAACCACCATGCTAATGACTCCCCTCTACACACAGGTGACGGTGGTTACCTGCTATGGCCCTGGTTGCTCACACCATACCGGCGCCCCATGACCCCAGCACAGCAACAGTACAATGAGACACACGCCACAACATGGAATGTCACTGAGCGGGTGTTC
Organism: Neoceratodus forsteri; assembly: GCA_016271365.2. Lineage (NCBI taxonomy): Eukaryota > Metazoa > Chordata > Ceratodontiformes > Ceratodontidae > Neoceratodus > Neoceratodus forsteri. The sequence goes on from CM057456.1 coordinate 657,791,831, forward strand.
GGGCTGCTGAAGGCATGGTTCCATTGCCTGCACACGTCAGGCGGTGCCCTACAGTATAGCCCCTCGAAGGCCTGTGGGCTATTCCTGGCCTGCGGTATCCTGCACAACATGGCCACCGACTGTGGGATAGCTGTTGAGGTCGAGGAGGGGGACAGCGGTGGGGATGGTGAGGACGCCGGTCCAGCTGGTGTAGGTCAGCTACCCCCTGGGTGACGGGACCCCCAGCTGGCACGGATGGCACAGCAGCACTGGGACACCATCGCAGAGGAGCACTTTGGACAACACAGGTAGGCAACGGGGCCATGTGCAACCACCAAGAACAAGGGCACAGCCCACAGACAGGCAGGGGTGGACACCAGAGGCAGATGGTGTAAAGGGAATGGGAATGGGCAGGGGACCACACACGACAGCAGGGATGGGCAGGGCTGCACACGTCACGCGCACACACACGCACACATACCACAACACATGTCCAAAGGGCAACAGGCACGCCCACCCCAACAAGCACCCCCACAAGACCACACACAACCATGCCCAGTGGCTTGCACTGTGCATGCCTCAGATGCTGAGCACCATTACACAGTGGCGGACAGCGCGACGCAGGCATCATCATGCACACGCCACAGTGGCCAGCAGCTGGGAGGGTGTGCACAGGGACCATGTGTGTGCAGGGCTGGGAACCTCACCCATGCATTACACAAAGAATGCAACAGTGCACACAGGGCAGCGGCAGACAGTGGCCATGGTGAGAGATGGGTCAGTCGTGTGGCACAGTACCACGGCTGCCACGGATGCATGGGTGGCCCCACTGAGACCTGCCTTCATGGGGTGGCACCGACGGGCCCCCAGGGTTTATGCTGCATGAACGAGACCGTGTCCGCACAGGGGTCTGCAGGCCACTAAACATGCCCACACCAGGCGTGCTTGGTATGCCCACAGCTGAACCCAGGAAAATGGACTTATGTATACACAGGCAGTACAGACAGAGGGAGGGATGCTAGGCAGGCAGCTTGTCGCTCCCAGGGTATCATGAGCAGTTACTCAAAAATGGGAAGGAGGGTGGGAGAACTGTGGCTCAATGGAGATTATCTCAAAGATCTACTGCTATGGTAAGTACCTGTTCTATTTTTTCCAAGGATAAGTACCTGCTCTGTCTTCTTTCAGGGTATCTCCCTCCTTTGAGCCACATCATGGAATGATGCCCCAGCAGCAGCACCAGAGCACTGTGAGCATCGGGAAGAATCTAGGGACCCTAAATCAGAAGATCCTGCAGGACAGTAAGGTCAAATCTGGCATTTCTATGAGAGACAATGTCCAGACTGTAATGTTTATTGACCGTGTGAACAGTACTCCTAGTGGCAGCAGCACAGATGATAGTAGTGGACACACTGTGAAAACAAGCCACGGAAGTAACTATATCATGACTGGAGTGAGCAAGGACAGGACCAGGAAGCTGCTTACTGTGCTTCTGGTAACAAATTAATGCAGCAGGCCAACCATTTGGAAATGCCCTGTTTAGACAGAGGGAAGCCCACCATCCTGGGAGCAAATGCCACAAATAGTTGAGAGGATTTACTACAATCTTTAGAATAATCAGAGCACCAATGGAACATCTGACAGTTCATTTAGTATGTGCAGACAACATTCCTCACTGTCCATGGGATTTGAGAAGTAAACCAGAAGGTCAACAGTCAGATTTAGTGCATGCTCAAAATGACCTTCAGCAGAAAATGAGAACTGGTACGCAAGACAATCCAATCCTTCTGGAAAGATGACGTGGCTCTGCAGCCAGAGCCTGCAATTCAGAAATATGTCTCATGGATGTAATGGCCGCAAAGAACAATGTCTTCCAAGAAAGGAATTGTAACTCACAAGTAACAGCAGGCATTAAAGGAGGCACAGTATGGTCTCCAGAACCACATTTAGGTCCCACACCGGAACCAGATATTGGATCAGGGTGTAGAAGCAGAATCCCTCTAAGGAATCTTCGGGAAATCTTGAGCTGGACGACAGTTTTGCCATTGGTCTGGGCATGAAAATCTGACATCACAGCCAGGTGCTCCTGAATTCTCTGACCTTCACACAAGACAGGAGGTAATTCACAGTGTGACTGACTGAATATGTAAAAAGTGGTTCAACTGATGGGGGTATACCAAACCAAAATGTTTCCATTTTTGGGAATATATGTACCAACTAGACAGCTTATAAGCCACCAGCAAAACAGCTGCAATCATGGTGAACACCCCAAAGTGGGAGAGTTCTACGTCCTCAGGAACCAGGTGTGAAGGTGCAGGGATCAAAGATCCAGATACACCAGATAGCCCCGTTTCTGTGACAGAAGTCCTGCTCATATAGGGAGTGGGACAGGGGGTTCCACTGCCAACTGCTGAAGCAGAGGGAACCAAATATGTCTAGACCAGAATGGAGCCACCAGAATCAGTGTTCGGTTCTGCCTGTAACTTGACTAGAACCCTCTGAATCGAAGAGACTACATACATGAACCTCCCTTTCCGAGAGAGAGAGAGAGAGAGAGACAAAGTGTCTTGCAAAAAAAAAAAGCTCCAGGCTCTAGAGAAGGCAAGAAGAAAAGTGTCAGTTTTGCATTGTACTGAGATGCAAAGTGGTCTAGGTCTGGGCAGCCCAATTTTTTGATAAGGTCTGCCATGATGGAGTCCAATAGCTCCCATTCATAAATAAATAAAAAAATAATAAAAAAATTAGCTCCCATTCATTCATCCATTAATTCATGGCAAAGCACATGGGACATGCTGAGGCAATCTGTGAGGGCACTGAGGGTGCCAGGCAGAAAGATGGCCATTAGGAATGTATTGTGTTTTACAGCCCCATGCCAAACCCCTCAATGCCTCCCTTCAGAGAGGGTTTAAATTATCACTGCCTTGGCTGCTCATCTAGTGCATCACCAAAACATTGTCCATACAGATAAACAGCTTGTGGACTTGAAGAATGGTACAGAAGGCCTGCAGGCCAAGCAGAACATCCTCCTCTCCAGAGTGCTGCTGTGGAGAACAGTGTCTGAGGGACCAATGACCTAAAGAGGGCCAGATGGGCACCCTAGCTAGAACCTTAGTCATCCATCATCATCTCTAGAAAAGGTGATGGATGGAGAAAGAGAACTCCATTTCTAGGTTGGAGCAGTCAAACCACCAGAACGGGGCAGCAAAGTGGAGGATTCACCTGCATGAGACACTCCAGTTCCGCCCAATGTTAAGCCCACTAGGCACAGAGAAACCACTGCAGAATCCTCATATGCAAATGTGACAGCAGGACAGTGAGGATGACCACAGCTATGAGGCTTATTAGCTGCAACTAACATCTGGCTGAGACACAGTTGCAGGCAGAAATAGCCAAGACTGGGCAAGGAACACCGCTGCACACTCCGATGGAAGAAATGCCCTGCCCACCCCGTGTCCAGAACTGCTCCTATATATTAGACCAGCTAGCACAGAGTAAGCACTGACTTTGCCTTATTTATTAGAATGCCCAACTGCTCGAAGAGCTGTCATGTAAAAAACAGTGTGTAAATATTCATCTCCTGTGGTGGAGTCTTCAGAAGCAAATCATCAATGAATGGGAAAACATAAAGGCCTTTCCTGCAGAGGGTAGCTGCAACCACATTAAAAACTGGTTATTCACCTGTAACAGTAGTTCTAGGAGTGGTATATGTTGTTCATCCACACTTCTTGGCAGGCACCTTGCCGCTTTAAGATGTGTCAGAAAGTCTTCAAGCTGGCTTCTCCCACCCACCAGCGTGGTATCAGCCTCGGCTCCACTCCATGATGCCAGGTCTTGGCCCATGGAAGCAGGTTTGTGCATCGAGCCGGGAGGCTGGGTGGGTTATGTGAATGAACAACATATACCACTCCTGGAACTACTGTTACAGGTGAGAAACCTGATTTTCTAGGATCGTGGATATGTTATTCTATCCACACTTCTTGGCAGACTCTAGCAGTTCTCCGGGAGGAAGGAGGCAAGACACACAACCTCACTTAGGAAAGAGGTACTGGAGAACTGAGGCTCCAAAACTAGCATCCCGGCATGACTCGAGGTCGATGTGTTAATGGGAAATGAAGATGTATGCTGACTTCCAGGTAGCAGCCCTGCAGTTTTCCTGGATAGGGACATCCTTAAAAGCAGCCACCGACGCAGCGGTATGGTGGGTGGAATGAGCTTTAAGCCCTACGGGAGGCTCCCTACCTGCCAACCTATAGCAGAGGTCAATGCAAGATGTAATCCATCAAGCTACTGTCCGCTTGGCTGCAGGTCTGCCAGGTGCGGCTTCAGCGTAGGGTGACAAACAGCTGGCAAACCTCTCCCAAACTTCTGCCATTTGCTCTTTGTAGTAGGCGAGTGTTTGTCTCAGGTCCAAAGTATGGAGCCTGTACTGCCTCTGATATGTGACTGGGTAAAACACCAGCAGAGTAATCGCCTGGTTAAGGTGCAACTCTGACACCACCTTCAGAAGGAATTTTCGGGTGAGGGCACAGGACAACCTTGTCCCTGTGGAAGACCAGCTAAGAAGACTCGACAGAGAGCACCTGTAACTCCCCAGTCCTTCTGGCTGACGTGATAGCAACCAAGAAGGTGGTCTTCCACGAAAAATATGAGATGTCACATTTGTGCATTGGTTCGAATGGCTTGCCCATGAGCTTTGCCAAAACCAGCAGTAGATCCCACGGAGGTGGAGGTTCATGCACCGGAGGGGATATGTGATCTAGGCCTTTGAAGAAGCATCAGACCACCTTCTCTTGCACCACTGACTGCTGACCAGCCTGTGCCCGGTAAGCAGAGATAGATGCCAGGTACACCTTTACGGTCATCGACTGAAGTCCCTCCTGGGAGAGGGACCAATGATAGTCCAAAATGCAAGCCACTGGACAGGACAACGGATCCAACCCTTTGCCCTGACACCATATGGAGAATCTCTTCCATTTAAAGGCATAGCATTTTCTGGTCGATTCTCACGGGAAGCCTCAACAACACTGAGGACCTCGTCAGAGAAACCCAAGGCCTGGAACTCTAGCAGCTCAGGAACCAGGCTGTCAGGGTAGGATTGAAGGTCCAGGTGGAGTACCTTCCCTGATTGATGGAGAGCAGGTCTGGGTGCTTGAAGCCGCCTCGGAGCCTGGAGCTGAGGCTGAGGAGATCTGGATACCAGTCGGCGCTGGGCCAGCTGGGACTACCAAGATCACCTGTGCCCTGTCCCTCTTGACCTGAGGAGCACTTTGTGAATCAAGGGAAGGGAGGAGATAGAAGAGGCCTGGGGTCCACGGCCTCAAGAAGGCACCGCCCCAGCAGCAAACCCTGCTGAGGGGGGCAGGCATGATACAGCCTCAGCTTTGTGTTCTCCCTGGAGGCGAACAGGTCCACCTCAGGGGTGCCCCAGTGGGAGAACAGATCTTGTACTACCTCCTGGTGGACAGACCACTTGTGAGATGCCCCGCCAATCCGGCTGAGGGCATAGGCCAACTGATTCGAGGTTCCTGCCACATGAATTGCTAGGAGCTCTGCCTCTAGGCTGAGCACAAGGGACCAAATGTGAAGAGCTTCCTTGCAGAGGGGCAAGGAGTGTGTCCCGCCCTGCCTGTTGAGATAGTACATGGTCGCGGTGTTGTCCGTCTGGACCTGGACCACTTGACTCCAAACAAATGGAGCGACTGCGGTCAGTGCTAGCTGAAACGCTCGAAGCTCCAGCAGGTTGATGTGGTATTGGGACTCTTGGGGGGACCAGAGGAAGAGGGCTCTGTGCTCCCCCAGATGGGGGCCCCAACCCATCAGGATGACCATTGGCTCGGGGTAGACAAACGGGATCCCTTCCTGCAGGTGGGATGGGATAAACCACCACTGGAGGCCGTCCCACATCCTCTGGGTCACACAGACCAGCTGTGCGAGATGACCTGAGTGCTGAGACCACTGGCTGGCCAGTTGCCACTGGGGAAAGAGATACAGCGGGCCCATCGGACCACGCTGGTGCAGGCCGTCATGTAGACCGAAGATGCAGGAAGTCCCGGGCAGGGTGCAATTGTCCAACCAGAAATTATTTGGCAAAGGAGGGGAGAACCTCTGCCCTGTCCGCTGGGAGCTGAGCTCTGGCTCAGCAGGAGTCGAGCTGTGCCCCGATGAACTGAATCACCTGCAAAGGCATGAGTTCTGACTTGGCCTCATTGATCAGAAGGCCAAGGTTGAGGCAAATCTGAAGGGCCAGATCTCTGGACCACTCCACCTCTCACTTGGAGGAACCTGCTATCAGCCAGTCGTCCACGTAAGGGTACAACCAGACCCCTTGGCGCCTCAGATAAGCCGCCACCACTGCCACGCATTTGGTGAAGACCCTGGGGGCTGAAGACAGGCCAAAGGGCATGGCTTGGAACTCGTAAACGGTTCCTCGGCTCGAAGCTGGAAGAACTAATGATGGAATGGATGGACTGGAACATGAAAAAAATGTGTCCAGAAGATCTAGGGAGCAGAAATACATGCCTTGCTCCAGGGATGGTATAATCCAAGCAAGAGTTACTATCCAGAAGGTGTGGGACCTGAGGAACTTGTTCAGGTTGTGCAGATCTAGAATGGGGCACCAGCCCCCGTCCGCTTTGGTACCAGGAAGTACCTGGAAATGAACACTGGGTCTGAGGCGTGTCCACTACTCTGCGCACCACCACACTGAGAGGAGGAGCTGAGCTAAGTCATCTCAGCGAGCCGACTGAGAGGCTGCAGACACCAGATCCCCTGGGGTGCGGGCTCGATATGGAGGGGCCTGCTCAATTCCAGAGGCAAGCCAGGTGATAGCAGACCAGGCAGAAAGGAAGTGGCTGAGCTGGCCCCACGGAGGTCTGGGGGGGTGTGACAGGATTGAGGGAGGCGCCCCAACCCGTCACTGGGCAGGCTTGGAGGAGGGCTAGCCAGGCGGGGCTGACCCTCCCTCCGGGCCCTGAATGAGGAGGCCGTGGACTCTGGCCCGAGGATGCCAAGATTGAGCCTGCTGGCCCTGCTGCTGCTGGGCTGGTCTGGCCGCAGGAGTGGACAAATGAAAGGGCTCTACGATTCTGAAGCTTGGGGCCCTTGTCTTCTGGGCAGATGTGGTGGACCCAAGGTGGCACTGGACTTCTCTACACGTTAGAGGTGGCCTCTCCATGCTGGGCCCTAACAGGTCAGTGCCCAAGAAGGAACATCTGCCAGTTTGTGCTGCATATCAGCCGTAGGTTTAGATGCGAGCTAGGCCCTGGCGCACATGGCCACTGCGGTCACTACTGAATGGGTACAGGAGTCACCAATGTCCAAAGTCATCTGGAGTTGTTGCTTGCCATTGCCCTACCCTGGTCCTTGACCTGCTTGACTGTGGTCTGGACGTCCACTGGGAGATGACAGATCACCTCATCCAGGGAGCCCAAGAGGGCATGCGAGAAAAGTGCCATGTTAACAGCTGAACTGGCCTGATGAAGGCTAAGAAAAGAGGCTGCATAGATCTTCTTCCCGAAATAGTCCAGTTGTTTGGATTCCTTGTCTGGGGGTCTGTCCACATGCTCTTTGTTGTCTGAGCACCAAAAGACACGAGTCAGTCACCAACCCCACCGCAGAGGGGTGCTCCGAAAACCCAAAAGGTACCCCATAGGGACATGCTTGGGCCATGCAGGCAGAAGGCAAAGGGCAAGATGCAGGATACTGCCACAGCTCAAGGCTGGGCCCAGACCTCAGTCACTGGAAAGGCTTCCATCGGAGTATCCCTTTGTCCAGAATCTGTGTGAGGGATACTTGGCCTGTTTCTGCACAGGCTTGAGCTCCATTCCCGTGGACTCAGAAATGAGTTGACAAATACCCATCAGCGAGGTAGGGCCTCGCTAACGGAGAGACCCCAAGAGACTCGCAACGACAGGACGGGAGACCATGGAGGAATCTTGGACCCGAGGAGTCCTCGTAAGTGGGCGACCACCCGTGTCACCTCAACTTGCCTTGGGCGGTCGGGAGTAAAAGTGACTGACAACCGATGGGGCAGGCCTTGGGCCGACCAAGATTCCTCAGTCAGAGGCCCGGACTTCAGTTGCTCGGGTGGCCGTTGCACCCAGATCGGTGAAGTAGCCGGCTTCAGCTGAGCCAGCGTGACCTTAACTGGCACCTCGGTGATCGTGGCCGTGGTCGACGTCAGTCGCACTGGCGAAAGCCACTTAATGGCCGGGGTAGAAACTGGAATCAGTTTTGACCCGGACAGGACCAACTGCTGCCACATTCGGTCTTCACAGCGCTGACGCAACTTGCGCCAGAGCCTCTCCTTACCAGAGAAGGATAAAGATGAGGAGCAGCCATGCCACTTACCATGGCATTGGGAACTAGATCACCGATGAGGGCTGAGTCTTGTCTAATGTTGAAGTCGAGGACGAGACCGACCGTCGGGCGGGGCCGATGGGGACGCAGAAGAAGTCATGGAAACCCTCGCTCCTCCTGGTCAGGTTCCTCAGTAAGCGGGTCCTGCTCGGTGGGCTGAGCTGACCTGCCCGAGGACACCGGAAGCAACAGAGTCCAAATAAAGAGTCGCCAGCCAGATCAGGCGACGTTCCTGTGGGTGGGACCACACCGGTCCCAAGAGCATTGATGTTGTGACTTTTCCTTTTAGATTCCTTCCAAGAACGTGAAACATGCGACCCTGAAGAGCCCTCTCCTCAGTAGAGAGACTGGCACAACTCCTTGAAGGAAGCTGAATAGGAGGATCCCAGTTGTAGTGGAATGAAGGCTGAAGCTGAAGAGGAGCCCGCTGTGCCTGAGCCGCTCCTCCTCAAAGGCCTTAAACTGTTCCAGCTGCTCAGCGGATCACTTAGCCATGGAGACCACCCAACGGGCATCCTTGGATTTAACCGCCGGGGTAACACTTTTCCAGTCACCCCGGCTGAAGTCGGGCAGCACAGTCTTCCAGAACCGAAGGTGAAAAGGACCAACTGATCACAAGCCTGCAGATCATGGTCATATCCCAGGCAGTAGAAACATGCAGCATGTGGATCGGTGCGAGATATCATCTGCCCACAGGGGCACTGGCGAAACCCAGGAAACCGATTAGCAACAGAAGAAGGTAAAGACAAAACTCGAGAGAGTTTTGAAATAAGTTTTGGAAGCGAATCCAAAGATTCCAGAGCCTGGGACTACTGCACGTGGGAGTGCTAAGGAGGGAAACTGAACCTTCTAGCAGCAAGGGAGATCTGGCATCATGGGGCACAGCCGAGGGTTAAACCACTCAGGTCCACCCAAGTGGGTGGGAGGAGCCAGTTTGAAGACTTTCTGACACATCTTAAAGCTGCAAGGTACCTGCCAAGAAGTGTGGATAGAACAACATATCCACGATCCTAGAAAGCATTTTGTAGAAACAAGCAGCGCACAGGATAAGCCAAAGGGCAAGACACAGAGCTGACTGTGAGAGCCCTCTAGCATAATAGTACAGTTACGTAAGAACTTACCGTAACAGTAGATCTTCGAGAGAGGCTCTTGCAGTAGGTAATTACATATAGGACTGACGCCAGCAGGCAGCAAGACCCCACGGAAAAATTTCTAGCTAGCAGTCCCTGGCGAGGGACCGCCCCCACGTCAGGTGACTGTGTCAGGAGATGTCGGTATAAAGGGGCGGTCCCTGACGCCCACCTTCCAGTTCTTTCCCACCACAGGCCAAAAGAGGCTGGACGAGAGGAGGCATATATTTCCGTCACTGGAAAAGGAGCTGAAAAGCCTAGGGGATGGAGGGCGGGAAGAGTTTATCAGAAGACTCTCTCGAAGATCTACTGTTACAGTAAGTTCCCACGGACCGGTACTATCTTACTCGAGAGAGCTCTTGCAGTAGGTAATTACATATACTGTAGGACTGAATCCCAAGCAGTCTGGAACAAAGAGAGGCACCGGGAGGAGGAAAACTACTCAAAGAAGCAGTTCTAGCTGTGCAAGCTTCAAGTTAAGAGGTCTTGCAGAACAGCCAGCCCGAAGCCTGCTCCACGGCGAGAGGCAATATCCAAACTGTAGTGTTTAGTAAAGGTATGGACGGAAGTCCAGGTGGCGGCAGCACAGATATGTGCCGCTGACACATTCTTGAAACAAGCCGCTGATGTAGCTACTCCCCTGGTGGAGAGGCCCCTTACTTGACCCAGCAGGGTCTTGTTGTATTTGTCATAACAGAAAGTGATGCAATGAGCCAACCACTTAGAAACAGCATTGCCTTCTCGTGAGCAAAAGAGACGAACAGTTGATCAGTCTTTCGGAGATCCTTCGCCCTGTTGGTGTAGTATCTCAGAATCCGATGAACATTCATAGTATGGAGTAAATACTCCCCCTGATTAGAGTACTGCATGAAAAAGGTGGGTAACTCTATGGACTGATTTAGAGTAGACTCTGCTACTACCTTAGGTAGAAATTAGGATTCGTGGGCAGAGCAACACGTTCCTTGTAAAAAATCAAGTATGGAATTTTACACATCAGGGCCTGGAGCTCGGAAATTCTCCAAGCGGAAGTAATGGCCACCAGGAAGAGAGTCTTCCACGAAAGGAACTTCAATTCTGCGGAAGCTGCTGGTTCAAAGGGAGGCAGCGTAAGTTTCTCGAGAACAAAGTTCAAGTCCCAAGGGGGAGCAGGAGTATGTATAGGAGGTCTCAGATGGAGGACCCCTCGGAGAAAGGTCTTAGAGACCTCCAGTTGAGCAAATGTCTTGTCTGCAAAGGGACGTGATAGGCCCAGATGGCACCATGTGGACTTTCAGAGAAGAACGACTGAGACCCAGGTCAAACAGATGGCGTAGGTACTCCAGCAGAAGCCCCGCTGAGCAGGAAAAGGGTTCCACATTTTTGGAAGCAGCCCAGATAGTGAATCTTTTCTGCTTCATGGCGTAGATGGATCTAGTGTAGGGTTTTCTAGCCTCCACCAAAATCTCCACCACTTGAGGAGAAACCCCAAAACGGAATTGAGCAAAGTTTGCAGGAGCCATGCATGCAGCTGAAGAGATTTGAGGCCTGGATGGACCAGGGTCCCCTGATCCTGGGTCAGTAAACCTCGAGATAGAGGAAGAGGAAGAGGATGATCCTCTGAGTATTGCTGTAGAAGAGAGAACCAAACTTGCCTGTGCCAGAAAGCAGCAATCAGAATCATTCGTGCTCCTTCTGAAGCTAGTTTCTGCAAGACTCATGGGATAAGTGGAATTGGGGGAAAGGCATAGACGAATCTGTCCTTCCAGTCTAGAGACAGAGCGTCTCTCCAGAAAGCACCTCGCCTGGAACAGGCAAGCAGAAGACGGGAAGCTTTGCATTTAGAGGGGATGCGAACAGGTCGACCTGTGGTGTTCCCCAAAGTCGGAAGATATTGTCTAGGACCCCTTGGTGCAGTTCCCAATCGTGAGTCAGAGCAGAAGAATGACTTAGCTTGTCTGCCAGGGTGTTGTCTACTCCCAGAACATGAACTGCCGTGAGGTGAAGGTCGTGTTGTGTTGATAAATCCCAAACACTCATTGCTTCCCTGCAAAGAGGGTAGGACTGAGTGCCCCTTTGTTTGTTTATGTACCAAACCACACACATGTTGTCCATCTGGACAGCTAGGTGGCCGGGAAGGATGTATGAGTGAAGGGCTTGGGGAGCGTATAACACTGCCCATAGCTCGAGCACATTGATGTGGAGAGTTTGTTCGAGCTTGGACCAGGAGCCCTGGGTCCGATGGGGACCTAGATGGGCTCCCCAACCTTCACCCGAGGCATCTGTGGTTAGAGTCTGGGAGGGCGGAGGATGAAAGAAAGGAACTCCCCAAAATAGGTTCTTTCGAACCATCCACCACTGCAAGTCTCGAAGCATCGGCGAGGAGACTAGAACTGGGTGATCTAAGTCATTCTCTAACTGATCCCATTGGGAGCGGAGGGTCCACTGAGATACTCTCATGTAGAGTCGAGCGTGAGGAACTGTCGGGATAGCAGCCGCCATGAGCCTGAGAAGGCAAAGGACTGACCTTGCACTGACCCGCCTGCAGCCGGACAACAGACTTATTTGAGTCTGGAGGGTGGACGCCCGGTCCGGTGGCAGGAAGGCCCTGCCAATGGTCGTGTCTAGAATCGCCCCGATGAACTGTAGTCTCTGGGATGGGATCAAGTGAGACTTGGAATGGCTGATGGTAATACCCAGGCAGGCAAAACCTGCTGGGTAAGGGTGAGGCAGCGAGGAGTTCCTCCTGATGAGGCCGCCAGGAGCCAATCGTCCAGGTACGGGAAACCTGCACCCCTGGTACGCAGGTAGGCCGCCACCGCTGCCAGGCATTTGTAAACACTGGGCGCTGAGGATAGGCCACACGGAAGTGCCTTGAATTGGTAGCGGTCCCCTGGAATGCAAAATGAAGATATTTGTGATGAGACGGGTGAATGGAAATGTGCAGGTAAGCATCCTGCATATCCAGGGCACACAGCCATTGGCCCAACTGGAGAAGAGGCAGAAGGCTCAGCAACGAGAGCATTCTGAACCTTTGTACGCCACAAAAGATTCAGGAACTGAGATCCAGAATAGGGCTGAGATCTGCTGTCTTCTTTGGGACCAGGAAGAAATGGGAATAGTAACTCGTCCCTTGAAGATGAAGGGGGACGGGTTCTATTGCTTGTTTCAGAAGCAGAGCTGAAATCTCCTCCTGGACCAACAGAAGGTGTTCCAGTGACTATGACAACTTTGGAGGGGTGACGAGGTGGTTTCTGTAGAAACTCTATTGAGTGTCTTTCTGCGATCAGCTGGAGCACCCAAGAATCTGATGTTATCCTCTCCCATCCCGGAAGGTGGAGGGGAAAACCTCCCTCCTACCGGTTCCTCCGGGGAGTCTGGAGGATGTGAGAGAGGGAAGGAGTCAGGTGGTGTTGGGCAGCACCACAGCTGAGGCACCCGCTGCTTTTTTGGGCGGGGGGCTTAGCAGCTGTGGGGGCCTGGCATTTTGTGGCCCGCCGTCCCTGGGGTTTCGCCTTGGGCCGATTCCGTCTGAGAAAGGGACAGCGCTGCGGCTGATGGGGGTGGTACATGGAGTCAACAGACTTCAGTGCCATCCCCTTCTCCTGCAAATCAGTGATGATGTCCTTGACATCACCAGCAAAAAGCACCGACCCCTGGCAGGGCGCTTCCTGGATAGCGGATTGCACTTCCGGGTCCAACCCTGACACGCGGAGGCAAGCATGATGACGTAAGCCTACGGCAAAAGCTGAGCTCCGTCCAGCAGTGTCCACTGCATCGTAGGTCGCACAAAGCATGTATCAACTGGTCAAACGTGCAGGGCGGACAAGATAAGCCAACTCCTGCTTGACTTGGGAGTCTTGCAGGGAGTCCAGTTTGGCTTCCACCTGAATAAGAATGGCCTTCTGGTAGTCCCCCATATGGCCAACATAGTTCAGGGCCCTAATCCCCAGCATGGAGGAAGCAAAGATCTTCTTTCTATACTGGTCCAGTAGGCAGGATTCTTTGTCAGGTGGTGATGAGCTAAGATGTTTTGGGTTGGCTGACCAGCCATGAGCGGCGCTAATCACGACCGAGTCGGCACAAGGGTGAGAATCTAAAAAATCAACTCCCTCAGGAGCCTGATATAGCCTATTTGACTTCCGCAGAAATGGGGCTAGAGCCAACGGCTGTTTCCAGATGGTGGTGACAAGGTCGGCATGAGGCTCTATCCAGGGTGGCACCAAGGTAGGAGCTGTCACGGGCAGATCCAGATGCTCAGCGAAGTTTCAAACGCTGAGGGTCTGGTTCCAAAGACTGCCACTGATGAACCTCCTGGATTTTCCTTAGCAACTCCGTAAAGAAGGATCTCTGGAGGAGACTTTGGAGGAGTCCTTGGTCTGGGCTTCGACAGAGAGCGTGGCTCATCATCCCTTCCGAAGCAACCATCGGAGGAATCCGAGGAGTCCAAGGGTGAAGAGGAAGAGGAAAAAGACTCCCTTTCCCGACCCGGGGGAGGAACGGACCCCTTGGAAAGCACCCGGGGAAGCATATCCTGCCCCTCTCTGGACAAAGACGGAAGAGCCCTGGAGTCCGGAGGTGGTGAGGGAGTGAGCCGCCTTGGAAGTATGGGAACCTGAGATGGCACTGTCATCGGTAGGCGGCTCTCAACCTCCCTGGTGAACTGAGCCTTGGCCTCAGCCCACCAGGAGGCCAGAGTCTCCTGCAAGTCCACCGGTGGCTGTGGGGCAGTGGAGGAGGAGGAGGAGGATAAGGATATGGGTTGTACCCATATGGAGAGTATCCAAAACCTGGCGGCGGGTAGCCCGGCGTCGGGTATTGTGGCGTCAGGTACTGCGGCGTCGGAAAGACCAGCGTCGGATACTGTGGTTCCAGGTACGCTCGGATAGGATGGAGGTACCGGGAGCCGGAGCAGCTGCCGGAGTAGATGGCCCGGCGGCGGCCTCATGGGCGGATCAAGTTGGAGGGCCCAGAGGCGGAGGGCCCGGCGATGGGGTGACATCTGGAAGTGGATGTCGGCCGGAGTCAGTAAAACCGGCGTCGGGGCCCCGCATTGGAGGTACCAGCGTCTGAGCTCACGCCTGGGAACTGGCGTCAGATCCGGTGCACCTGTAGGGAGGACGGTCCGACGGAGGAAGATCCCCAGCACCGCCCGGGATGGAGGGAAAATCGGCGGTCGGGCTGGGGGACTCTGGGTCCCCGGATGGCAGCGAGGCTGCGGAGAACCGGGACGACGGTTCCGCTGCCGGTTCTGTCGCTGACCACACGCCGGACGAACCGACGCTCGGTTTTAAGTGAGCTGCCGGGTGCCGGAGGAGCCGTGTCTGACTTATGGGAGCCTTCACGGAGGCAGACCGAGGGAGAAGGATCGGCCTGGTCCAGTGGGAGAGGGCTGCGCGCCGCCCTGAAGTCGTGCGCCTTACCGGCGTTCTCCACACGGATGTCGGAGGCGGCGCTGGGCTACCAGAGTCGCCTAAGCCAGCAGGCGTAGGCTGCAGCCGAACTGGGGGTGGAGGCCTCAATTGCCGGAGTTGACGAAGGGCCGAGGCGGCTGATGCCCCTTGGAAACCTCCGAGGCAGCTGTCAGGAGCTGATCCCCAGAGGGGACCCTACTTGAGACCCGGCGACTCCTGAGAGACGCGGTAGAGGATCCCTTGTCCCGGTGCCTCTCTCTTATCTTTCTTCTTCCGATGGCCTCCGGTGGAAGTGGACTCCTGCCTCAGTTTTTCGAGCTCCTTCTCCATCAAACTCATCTTTTTCTTCAAAATGTGGGATTCCAGGGATTGCTGCCGTCTTTTCCGGGTAGCTGTGTTGAAGCTGAGGCAGTGCTGGCACTTCTCAACCAGGTGATCAGGGCCTAGACAGAACAAGTACAGGGAATGGCCGTCCTTGTGCGGGAGTTGGTCGCCGCATGAGCCGCACTTATTTTTTGTGCTCGGGAGGGTGTAGGGATGACATGCAGCGATGACCTGACACTGTCGAAACAAAATCAGGCATAACTCGGTAAAACCGACGAAGGGAGGCTGATGAAGCAACAAACTTTTCCGCAAGGCGCTGCAGGAGCTAACGGCGGAAAAGAACTGGAAGGCGAGTGTCAGGGACCGCAAGCTAGAAATTTTCCCGTGGGGTTCTGCTGCCTGCCGGCGTCAGTCCTATATGTAATTACCTACTGCAAGAGCCCTCTCGAAGTAAGATCCACTGGTACTGTCTATGGCACTTGCAGATTTTAACCCTTGCTGTGCTGTGGACCGAATTCATTCCTAGACGTTCCCATTCTGTCAGCAGCACAACGGTTAATATGAAGGTATACATGCTTCATATCCAGGGTATACAGCCAATTCTCTTTTAGTAGTAGGGGAAGCAGGGATTGTACAGAAACCATTTGGAACAGGTTTATATTCAATAAACAGGTTAAGGCCTTAAAGGTCCAGGACTGCTCTTAAATCTCCAGTCTATTTTTTTGTACGAGAAAGTATGAGGAATAGGGTCCTTGATTCAGTTCTGCAATTGGAACTGGTTCTGTAGGAGACAATATAGCACAGTGGGTTAAGATGCTGAGCTGCAGAACTGGAGACCTGGGTTTGAATCCCACAGCCGCCTAGGTGCATACTGTGTGATCCTGAGCAAGTCACTTAACTTCCTTGTGCTCCCACGTCATATCTGGAAACAAGCTTTGGCTTAGTGTGCTCCTCCTTGTTAAACAATGTTCCCTCCCCTCCCTCTTCTCTCCCTCCCCATAGCCCTCTTGTGAAGGAGGGACTGAACCTCTTGTAGTAAGAGGACAAGAAATCTTGAGGAAAGCGGTTTGATAAGGAAGATGTACTGGAAGGACAGAGAAGAGTTCTAGGGCATGTCCTCACTGAACCACCTCCAGCATCCAAGCATCTGTAGTGATCTTCCGCTACTTTAGAAGGAAGAGGGAGATGCAACCTTCCACGAGGATCCTCTGGTCTGAAGGGGCTAGGGGGAGCTGAATGGAGCCAGAAGGCTCTGAGAGTGGCAGGTGTGCTGTCAACTTCCCCACCTTTGTAACCTCTGCCATGGGCACTGGGAGGCAAAGGTTCTGAGGAGTAGCCTGGGTTCATTAGGAGCCACAGTCGAGTCCTCTTAAATAACCTCTACCAGAGTGGGCAGTGAAAGTAACCTCTGCCCAACCCTGAGGTTTTGGATTCAGTGTGTGGAGAAGCGCAAGGTCATTTAAGACGTTTCCAAGTCCCAAAAAGCAGATTCCAGATAAGTGCTGGAAAGATTCTTTCAACTAAAGGGAGCATTAAGGATTGACTGCAGGACATTAGTGGCAAATCCTGCTATCTGTAGCCATGAGTGCCAACAAAGGCAAATGCCGGAAGCAGCTGCATGAGCCGCAGCATCGCAGGCATCAGAAGCAGAACATAAAAGGTATTTAACAGCCTTCAGACTATGGGCAACAATCTGATGGACTTCAGTTTCAGCTGGTCCATCAGGCACCCTTGTTGGCCAGTGTAGCCTATAGATTTCCACAGGCTATTTCATATTTAGTCATATAAGCCTGGTAGCTGGCAATCATTATGCCAAGGGACAATCACATCTAGTGTTCTTGACTCCACGTCAGGAGAAAGAAATCTCATGTACGTTGGAACTTTATAGTGGTCATGGGCAGCCATAATGACCACAGACTCCTTCTCTGGCTGTGAAGCGAAATAAGGCTTGGCAACAGGAGCAGGATATCGTTAATTGAAAGCAGAGAAAGCTAAACAAGTCAGTCCAAAAATAGAAAAAGCTTTGCACCTCTCCCCAGTTAGTGAACAAGGAGCACAAATACTGAGGTGTGTTTAAAAAGGAATGTTTTTATTGCACTACTATATGGAACACACTAGTTTCTAAATAAATAACAAACAAGCCACCCCCGCTAAAAAGCCCAACGGTGTTTCTCCCCTTTCCTTGGGGCATTGTCAAGAGCTCCAAGGAAAGGAGCGAAATGCTGTTGGGCTTTTCAGTGGGAGAGGCTTGTCTATTTATTTAGAGACCAGTGTGTTTCATACAGAAGTGCAATAAAAAAGATTGCTTTTTAAATACACCTCGGTATTTGCAATCCTTGTTCACTATAACTGGGGAGAGTTGCAAAGTTTTTTCTGCTTTTGGTAGGATATTGTTACCTGCCTTAAGGTTTTTGGCAGAGAGCAGCAAAAGGAAGGAGGTGCTGCTAGAACTTTACCTCTCTACCACTGAGACTAAAGAAATTGAACTTTACTACTGGGACCTTCAATTAGGTAAAAACAACAACAAAAAAGTTAGTGTACTTGCTTACTTGGGTGAAGGGAACTGTTATATGTGCAGTTATCTAAGTGAAGATGAGAGCTGTAAATTAGGGAGTGTGGCTTAGGGAAGAGAAGAAAAATTACTCACCTTAGTAATTATGTATCTTCTAATGGAGTCTTGCTGAATTCTGACTATTGCAGTTAGCCCCAGCCTTTAAACTGCCCCGAGAACAAATGGTTAACTTTCTAGGCAGAGCATAGAATGCTGAGCTCGAGCTCAGTTGAGGTCTCTGTCTGGAGCCCTTTGAAATCCAACAGACAGATTCCTACGAGCAAAAACTCACCAACTATCCTATGTGGAAATTGTAATATTTTTACTAGCCAACTGGCAACAAAAAGTTTTGGATTCCCAAAGGAAGACTCAATTCAGGAAATCCAAAACCAAAAAGCAATCCAAACAAGAATAATAATAAAACAAACACCCCAAAAAAAGAAAAGGGTGTAAAAGGAGCACCCCTGAGATGCAACAATGCACCTGCCCACCCACTTCCCAAAAACAGGTTCTGAGAGGGGAGGCAGGAAGGGAGGTCAGAATACAGCAAGACTCCATTAGAAGAAACATAATTACTAAGGCGAGTAATTTTTTCTTCAACCAACATAACGTCTTGCTGTATTCTGACTATTGCAGACTACCAAGCAGTACCTCCATGGAGGAGGGACAGAACCTACTTTGGGAATAGGCTCTGAAGTACTGCTGTGCCGAACCGAACATCACTCCTAGCCTGGATATCCAGACAGTAATGCTTGGTAAAGGTATGGACTGTTTTCCAGGTGGCTGCTTGAAAAATTTCTAAGAGAGGAATATCCCTGGCAGCAGCAAGGGAAGCAGCTGTACCTCTGGTGGAGTGAGCCCTCAGGCCCGAGGGTGGAAATTTTCCTAGTTTCTCATAGCAGAATTGTATACAAGACACAATCCACCTGGCAATAGTTCTCTTAGTGGCAGGTTTTCCCTTTCCCACTTCTCCATAAGTGAGGAACAACTGGAGGGAATCAAACCTGTGCCCCTTGGTACGCTCTATATAGTAGCTAAGGGCCCTTTTAACATCTAAACCATGTAGCCTCCTCTCTCCTGAAGAGGAATGATCAGTGAAGAAAACAGGAAGAGACATAGACTGATTCACGTGGAAATCTGAAACCACATTGGGCAAGAACTTTCTATTGGCTCTGAGGACCACTTTATCCCTATGAAAGGAGATAAAATCAGGTTCCACTGACATGGCTTGCAATTCACTGATACATCTGGCAGAGGTAATGGCTACTAAAAACACAGTTTTCCAGGTCAAGTACTTAACCTCTACTGAGGACATAAGCTCAAAGGGAGGTTGTATCAATTGAGCAATGCAAGCATTTAAATCCTAGGCAGGGGCAGGGTCTCTAAATGGAGGACTGGTATGAAGCAACACAGGATGAGATGATAGTGAGGAAGACTTCCCCACTGACAGAAAAGCAGAGACAGCTGACAAGTGTACCTTGACAGTAGCTGGTCTGAGGCCTAGGCCATTAAGATGGACCATATAATCCAGAACTGTAGGCAATTCAGCAGTGTCTGGGGAAATATGCTGCTTGGAACACCAAATGATGAATCTCTTCCATTTGGAGTTATAGGTCTTTCTAGTGGCGGTCTTTCGAGAGGCCTTGAGGATATCCAGAACCCCCTGAGACAGATGCAAATCTGCATACTCTAACTCTTCAAGAGCCATGCCTTGAGATTGAGAGACCAAAGACTGAGGTACCAAATCCTCCCCTGAGAGGAGGTTACCAGGTTGTAATTCCTGGGAAGAGACAGGGGAAGATGGACTGCTAGGGACAGCAACAGTGGGTACCAAGGCTGTCTGGCCCAATCTGGAGCAATCAGAATCACTTTGCAAGGTTGTGACCTTAACTTGACTAAAACTTTGAACAGTAGAGGAAAGGAAGGGAAGGCATACAGAAATTTCCCTTCTCAGTTCAGAATCAGAGCATCCAGAGGGACTGAGCCGAAGACAGGGGGTCTGCAACAAAAGAGAGGAAGTTGGTAATTGTCTGGGGCTGCAAAGAGATCTATCTCTGGAGAGCCCCACCTTGAAGAAATCACCTTCAACACCAGAGGGTCCAGGGAGCATTCTTGATGGCCCTGTGAGATCCTGCTCAGTGCATCTGCTAGCACATTGTCCTTCCCTGGAAGGTGGACTGCTATCTGAGAGGTTTGCAGGGAATAAGCCAGGGACCACAACTTCATGGCTTCTGTGCACAAGGTCATAGACTGTGTGCCTCCCTGCTTGTTGATGTACCACATGGTAGTGTTGTCTGTTCTGACTTTAATCATCTTGTTCTGCACTGACTGAGAGAAAGCCTGCAGGGCCAGAAAAACTGCCCTGAGTTCTAGAACATTAATATGGAGAAGGGGTTCCTGAGGAGACCATAGTCCCTGGGCAGTGAGGGCCCCAGATGGGCTCCACGGCCCAGGAGGGAAGCATCCATGGTAAGGACCACTGAATGAGGCTGAGTGACAAATGGGACCCCTTGCTTTAAATTGTCCTGATCCTGCCACCACTGAAGGGCGTGGATCAGGTCCGAATCACTGGGATCAGTTTGGCAAGGGAATCCTTCCTTTGGGACCAAAATGCCGTCAGATAGAACTGAATGTCCCTCATCTGGAATCTTGCCCCTTGGACCACAGCTGTAGAAGCTGCCATGTGGCCCAAGAGCTGGAGGAAATGCCTTGCTGGTCGAGACACCTGAAGGCTGAAGGAAGAAACCAGTTCTATAAGAACTCTTGCCCTTTCCTGGGGAAGAAAGGCTCTTGCTTTGACAGTATCCAGCTCTGCCCCTATAAAGGTAAGGAACTGCACTGGCTCAAGAACTGACTTGAAAAGGTTGAGAAGAAATCCTACAGAAGTGAGCACTTGCTGGGCCACTTGCAGGTCTGACTTGACTTGGTCTGGGGACTGGACCACTATGAGTCAGTCATCCAGATATGGAAAATGGAAATCTTTTGCCTTCTTAGAAAGGCAACGACTACTGCCAGGCACTTTGTGAAAACCCTTGGGGCTGATGTCAGACCAAAGGGCATTGCTTTGAAGTGATAGTGGCCTGAGGGCAACTCGAACCTGAGGTACTTTCTGTGGGAGCACCTGATGGGAATGTGAAAATAGGCATCCTTAGGTCCAGGGAGGCTAGCCAGTCCCCTGGCCTTAGAGAGGGAAGAATTATTCCCAGAGTTACCATTTGAACTTGTGTTTTAAAAGATGTTTGTTCAGGTATCTTAGGTCTAGGATGGATCACCACTCCCTGTCTTTTTGGGGTAAGGAAGTACCTGGAGTACAGACCTTGCCCCTGTGTAGGGTAGGAACTCTCTATGGCTCCTAGGGCCAGAAGAGATGAAACCTCTGCCTCTAGGGCAAGGGTTTCTGAGAGACCTGCAGGTGGAAAAGATCTAGCTCTCATCATCGGAAACTGTTTGAAGTTGAGAATCAATCCCTGGCTTACTAATTCCAGGACCCACTTGTCTGAGGTAACAGACATCCAATCCTGGACAAAGTAAGCCAGCCTGCCCCTACTGGAACAGGAGAGTTAAGCCTGGGCAGACTCATGAGGGTGTCTGCTTGGCAGGGCCTTAGGCTCAGGAGTGGATGCAGCCCTGCTCATCCCCCTTCTGCCTCTCCCTCTGAAGAACTCCCTCTGTGAAAAGGGAGGAGACCTGTGCTTGGGAAAAAGGCCTATGAAAAGGCCTGCCCCTAGACTGCTGCCTTTGGCGGAGTTGTTGCCTCTCCTTGGCCTGAGCACCCTATAAGTGGTCCTGTACTCATCCATTTTTCATAATTCTCTGTCTGCTCCCCAGACAGAGAATTACCCACTACAGGAAAATCCATGGCCTTGGCCTGGGTGTCCTGTGAGAGACTAGTACATCTGAGCCAAGCCATTCTCCAAGAGCCACAGATGTAGCCATGACTCTTGATGACACATCACTGGAGTCCACAGCAGCATGAAACTCTACTTTCGATGCTCAATCCTATCTGCAGCCACCTCCTCTAGCTCCTTGGCTAGTGGGGAGGCCTGTTTAGCAGTGCCAGTACAGTGTGAGTGTCCCACCTGGACTTCTGGTACCTGGCTGTACAGGCCATATAATTTGCCTGCCTGAGTCCCAAGGAAGATGCCATGTACTGTTTTTGCCATGTTATCAATCTTCCTGGAGTCTTTGTCTGGTGGGTGTGAAGCCAATGGAATGTTTGCCTTATCACAGGCAGTAGCCTACACTACCCCAACATGGCTGCATTGCTGGTATAAAAACTCTGTATCTGAGCCTGACAGTGCGTACATCTTGTCCATCCTTCTGTCAACAGGGGGTACAGAATTGGAAGACTTCAGGATGTTTTGTGTCTGTTTCCCAAAGGATTTGTGAAGGGGAATAGACAGTCTCCTGGACTCTGGGATGTCCATCATTTCCACATAATCAGGCTCCTCCTGATCCTCCATTGCCTCCTCCATAGGAAGCTAGAGGGTTTCAGCCACTTTCCTGTAAAACAGAAAATGGGAAGGGGACTCAGACAGCCTAGGAGGGGATACACCAGAAGGTCTGTCCGGGGAGATGTCCGGTTCCACAGGCACATCCAGACTTTCGCCATCATCACCATCATCTTTAAACTATCCCTCCTCCTCAAACTCCGGTTCATAAAAATCTTCAAGGGTATAATCTTGAACCGGGGAACCGACTGAACCGAACCCCTGTGAAAAGGTGTTGGATGGGTCGGAACCAGGTGAAGCGATTCCATGAATTGAATCGCTCTGGCTATTTCCTCGGCGGTCGAAACATGAACCTCTGGATCCGAACCGACAATTTTTTTGATTTCCTTTTGCAGGAACCGACCCTCAGAATCAGGCTCTCCTCCTGCCCAAAGAAGTATCGCCTAGTCAGAGGGCACTCCTTCTGGTTGGTCAAACAGAACCAGGCTGGCCATCCGGACAGCAGACCTCTCGCCTCCTTTTCCCTCAGTCTACCTAATCTCTTTTCAAGGGTAGATTTAGGAAAATGTTTACAAATTTGGCAGTCTGTATCGAGATGTTCAAATCCCAGACAATAAACACAGATGGTGTGGGGTAAGCTTTAGCAAAGACCTCCCACACTCACTGCAGTGTTGAAACCCAGTGGACCAGTTTTTTCTTGGGTTTCAGACATGGCCAACCTAACCAAACTTACCTTTTCTATGGAAATCACCAAGCAAGACTCCCTTATCGGTTCCTAACCGTGTCATGGGTGTTGGAAGAAAATGTTCAAAACACATTTTTTTTTAGAACCAATAAGGACCGGCAACTACACTCTAAAGTAAAACACAGGGATTCAATACAAATGATCGGTTCAGCCGAACCGATCTAACACTTTACAATTTCCACACAGAAAATCAGAACAAAAACCTATCTAGTACTCATGGTACCACAGACAGAGACTAAACCGACTATGCGGAAATAAATTCAGTAAAAACCAGCAACTTAAGTAAAGCTTTAACCAACTTTCGAACTGAGCTGAAGGAGAACCCTCCAGAGCGACTGTTCAGTGAGGTAGAGAAAGAATCTCACGGTTGATTCCAAAGGCTCCAGACAGAGACCCCAACCGAGCTCGAAGCTCAGCAATCTATGCTCTGCATAGAAAGTTAACCTTTGTTCTCCGGGCAGTTTAAAAGCTGGGGCTAACTGAAATAGTCAGAATACAACAAGACTTCACGTTGTTTGAACCAGGTGTTTGTATTTAAAACTGCCCTAGATACATACAGGAACTTCCTGTCCTAGAACATGAAGGGCAGGAGCTGTAAGGGCACGAAGGCAGTAGGAAAGTAGTGAGGAAAAAAAAAAAACAATAAAAAAGGAAACAGAAAGAGGCAAGAGTAGTCACACAAAGCAACAGGAGAGGGACCACAAATAAGACATGATGGGAGTGATGCAGTGCAGTGGCTGTGGAGCAGCAGTCTTCCAGAAGACATTCTGGAGGATGCGGTGTCGTCCCATCTGCAGGCACCCTTCTGGGCTGAGGAAGGAGGCTGCTCGTTTCCAGGCTGAGTTGCCCAGGATTCTGGGGACCTCCTCTCCTACCCAGGCACCACCAGGGCCGACACCGCTGCCTCAGGGGTTACCAAGAAGTGGTTGGACCATGGTGGACTCAGGGAGAGCGAGGGTAGTGGAACAGAGGCGCATCCCTCCAGTTGTTCCTCTCCACAATTCATACACTGTTTTGGTGGAGTGTAGTTCCTCTATGGAGGCACCTGCTGTGGAGACCAAGGAGGATGCTGGGAACCTCCACAAAGGAGTTCCACAGGAGGGTGGCATGGGACCCCACAGGGGAAGGAAACAACTTCCAGTGGGGGACTCAATTATTAAGAGGGTAGAACTGGGAGAGGGAGGTAAGGTGCCCTCCCGGTGCCATGGCTTGGAGGGACAGGGAGCAAATCCTCTGGATCGCTACAGCAACACCACAGGAGAGGGAGCTGAACATCATTGTCCACTTAGGGACAAATGACCTGGCAGGGAATGGGATTAGAGCAGTACAGGAGATGTTTATGGCGTTGGGAAGGGGCCTTAGACAAGTAGCATGCACGGTAAGTTTCTAGGAGGTGCTGCCTCTCTATTACATGGGTGAGGCTAGGGTGCTCTGCACCAAGGGATTCAATGAATGGCTGAAAAACTGGTGCAGAGCTCAGGGTTTTGGCTTCATTGGGGACTGGGGGTCCACCTGGACAGGCCTCTACTGGTGCGATGGTCTGAATCTGTCCGGAAAGGGAACCAGGATCCTAGTGATAGGTTTAAATGCTTCATTGGGGAGCATTTATACTAGCCAAGTGGAGGGGCACTGAAAAGGAGCAGGGAAATCCCAGCCCCCACCCCCAACAAAACAGGGTAGTTAGCGAGGCAAACACCAAGGTAGAGAAGTCCACAGGGAGAAGGACAGGGGTAAATGGAGAAAAAGGCAGTAAGGATGGGGATGGGGCTAAAAGGGGTAAGGCCAAAAATGGAGGGCAATGAGTACCAATGCCCGTAGTCTGGGTAACAAGCTCCTGAACTAGTGGTCTTGATGGAAGAGGGATGCCTGGATATCGTGGCAGTCACAGAAACATGGTACACAGAGAATCATAACTGGGATGTCAACATACCAGAGAGATAGGGAAGGTAAAAGAGGAGAAGAAGTAGCTCTCTGCATAAGTGAAGGGATCAAATCAATGGAACTAAAGGGTAAACAGGGAGGAGATGAGGCACTGTGTGTCACCCTGAGAAAGGAAAATAAACCACAATCCACAAGGGTTGTATACAGACCCCGCCTCAGGGGGAGGAAATGGACAAGGAAATGATAGAAGGCATCATTAGGATGTCAGAAAAGGGAGAGAGATTGTTGATGGGGGACCTGAATATGCCAGATGTTAACTGAAGCACCATTGCTGTAGCCACATCCAAGAGCAGGGTCATTCTTGATGCCCTACAGGGGGTATGCCTCAGACAGCTAGTGTTGGAACCCACTCAGGAGGAAGCAATCTTATACCTGGTACTGTTTTTTTTTGTTTTCACAACTATTTGTATCATCCCACGGCAGGTCATCCCTATTGTCTGCCACCCTACCTGAGCCCAGAGTCTTCGGGGTCTTGTGGTACCGTTGCGCACCCCGGCAGATCCCCTGAGCAAGGTCCAGAGGCTTCATTCTGGGTGGCCCCTGTTTTTCCTCCATTTTCTCCTCATATGAGCACTCTAATCCCGAGACCTCTGGAAGGGGCAGCACATGCAAGTGGAGGCGCACATACGCACCGCAGCTTCAGTGCCAGATCTCTTCTGCCCTTCTTCGGCCTAGCCCCGGCAGTCCTTGGAGCAGCACCACCACTCCTGCTTCCACCAGGGGGTGGCCAAGCTCTGAAGAGCTGAAGAACTCCCTCCCGAGGCAGAGAGATACCCGCCAGCAGCCTACTCACATTTTCTCTCCTCCCCCCGCCAACCTCAGATGACCCTGGCTCTCTTCCAAACCCGGGCTGCCAGCATAGCGCGAGGTGTGGCATCCAGAGCCTCAACCCTCTGCGCTACCAGGCCAGCAAACTGGCACTGTCAAATGGGAATAGAGAGAGGATCTCAGATTTAGAAAAGGGTAGCCACCTGGGAACAACTGACCGCCAATCAGTGTGGTTCATGATAAACACAATCATAGAGTCAAGTCATACAAAAGTGAAGGTACTGGACTTTAGGAGGGCTGACTTTGGTAAAATGACAGAGTGCCTAAGAAAAGCACTAGTAAATGAGCAAGAAGGAGGGGTGGAGGAACAATGTGGAAAAATCTAAACTGCCGTCACAGAGGCAACAAGCCTTTGTGTGAAGCAAATAAATTAAAATGAAGGAAAAAAATATTATGGTTCTCAAAAGAGGTGACGAGGAAGGTAAGGGAGAAAAAGATAGCATTCTGGAAGTATAAGGAAACAGAAAAGAAGCAGGACAGCGAACTGCACCAGTTAAAGCAGAAGGATGTGGGGAAGGCAATCAGAATAGCAAAGGCCCAAACTGAGGAAAAGATAGCCAACTCAGTTAAGAAGGGGAATAAAACCCTTTCTAGGTACATTAGAGAGTGAAGAAAGACCAAGGAGGACAATGAGGCTTAATAAAGTGGTGGGTGGTGGGCAAAGGTGACAGTGAAAAAGCAGGGACACTGAACAAATACTTCTGCTCAGTATTCACAAAAGAAGAGGAGGAAGAGGTACCTAAACCAATCAATAGAAGCACTCTGGATCAGGGGGTCAATACCAGTCAATTCACAGAAGAAAGGGTCCTGAACGAAATCCTAAAACTGAAAGTGGACAAAGCAATGTGGCCCAATGCAATTCACCCAAGAGTTCTAAAAGAACAAAGGGGAGAACTAGTGACACCACTGACTACCCTTTTTAACAAATCATGGGAGGATAGTGTGTTACTGGAGGACTGGAGGAGGGCAGATGTGATTCCCCTTCACAAAAGTGGGAGCAAAGCAGAAGCAGGAAACTACAGACCTGCTAGTTTGACCTCAGTGGCAGGAAAAATGATGGAATCACTTCTGAAAGAAAGAACTGTTGAGTACCTAGAGGCCAGTGGGGCACAGGAACCAAGGCAGCACAGATTCACAGTGGGAAGGTCATGTCAGACAAATTGAATAGATTTGACTGGGTGACCAAAGTAGTAGACCAGAGAGGGTCTGTGGACATGGTCTACCTAGACTATAGTAAGGCATCTGACACAGTCCCATACAAAAGATTAATTAACAAGTTAGCCATCCTAGGAGTGGGTCCCAGGGTGGTAGCCAGGTTAAAAAACTGGCCAGACAGCAGGACACAGAAGGTAATAGTAAACGGAGTACATTGCAAAGAAAGGGGGGGTTACCAGAGGGGTACCACAGGGTTCAGTACTGGGACCGGTCCTCTTAATGTCTTTATAAGTGAAATTGCGGAGGGACTGGAAGGAAAAGTATGCCTCTTTGCAGACAACACAAAGATCTGCAAAAGGGTTGATATACAGAAGGGTGGTGGAAAGGATAGGAAGGGACTTGGTGAGGTTGAAGGAATGGTCAAAAGTATGGCAGCTTAGATTCAATGCAAAGAAGTGCAAAGTAATGCACCTGGGAAACAAAAACCCAGAGGAAGAGTACACAATGGGGGAAGGTACTAAAAACAACAAAAATGGAAAGGGACCTGGGGGTGGTCATATCAAATGCCCTAAAGGTAGGAAAGCAATGTGAGAAGGCAGTAAGGAGGGCTGGAGGATACTGGGATGCATAGGGAGAGGTCTCAGGGGTCTTAGGCAACATCTGCTGAATAATGTAATAAAATATCTGTGGTTGCTATCTGATGTGGTACCCGTGTATCTATATTATGACTACTGTGATCTACCTATTACCAACCTTGTACCACCAGTGAATGCCTGTAACACTGGTTGCTTTTTCAATCTAAGCATTATGCACTGTACTGTTTTGTTTGCTGTGATGTATTGCTCTCTTGACAAGGCGCCTTTGTAAATGAGTCTTGGACTTCAAAGGTCTGTAAACCGATGACTAATAAATAAATAAAACAGGAAGTTGTTATCCATCTGTACAGACAGTTGTTGAGACCTCAGCTGGAGTACTGTGTGCAGTTCTGGAGACCTCATCTCCTCAAGGACATAGACAGGATGGAAGCAGTCCAGAGGAGGGCAACTAAAATGGTGCAGGGTTTACACCAGAAGCCATATGAAGAAAGACAAAAGAAGCTTAACATGTATACCCTCGAGGAAAGCAGGAAGAGGGAGGACATGACAGAAACATTCAAGTACCTCAAGGGAATCAACAAAGTCCAAGAGGGTAGCATCTTTCAGAAAAAGAGAACTGCAAGAACAAGGGGGCACAATTTGAAGATAGAGGGGGGATGGCTAAGGAGCAACGTGAGGAAGTATTTTTTCACGGAGAGGGTGGTGGGTGCATGGAATGGCCTTCCTGAGGAGGTTGTGGGGTCAAAAACAGTGAGGGAATTCAACAATGCATGGGACAGACATAAGGCAGTTCTGGTGGGGGTAGGAAGAAGTAGGCTGTTGGTTAACTAGGATCTGCAGCTTATCAAACAGGTACGGAAATGGGCAGACTGGGTGGGCCAAGCAGTCCTTATCTGCCATCAAAGTCTATGTTTCTACATATAGTAAAAGGCACAGCTGGCAGAGTACTGGTTCTATGCCAAGCAGCCATAGTAGCAACCTCCAAAGCCAAATGGTTATTAGTTACAGAGACCATAAGCAATGAAGAAAATTCATAGAGATTCTTCTTAGAGGAATCCTTCTCCTCAGCAGTAAAGCCTAGCTTGGACTGAACCTGCCTGAGGAAAGCTGAAATGAGGCCTCTTCAGGAGTCCAAAGTATATACTGTACACTGCCTTCACTACAGGAGGACTAAGTGGAGCCGGGGCCCACCACAGCAGGGGTGTCAGCCCTTTCTCTTCCTACTTGTATTCCTCCTCCATCAAGTCTAGACTGTACTCCAGCTCTTCCTCCTCCTTGACAGGAACAGGAAACAGGTTGACATCATCAGAAGGAAGGAGGTTGTGGAGGTGACTGCAGAGAAGGCTTCTCAGAATGCAACATTGACAGCACAGGTGTCGACTGAAGGATCCGTTGACCTAGCTGTGGCACCAATACAGAGACCAACAGCGTCGATGACAAAGTCAATGGCAATGGACTGGGCTGCATCAACGGGGTTAGCATGGATTGTGGAGACGGAGGCAGGAGCTGTGAAAACAGCACAGACATAGTTTGAAACAGCAGTTGCACTGCACAAACAGGTCCCAATGGGGTCGTCGGACGACCGATTCTCTGACGAGACATAGCCTAACAGCGGAATCCACTGCAAAACCCCTACAGGGGGATTACAGCCAGTGCCTGACCTTGATATCTATGAGATGGTTGGGGGGCAGCAGAATCTGAGGACTTAGCCTTGCTCCTGCTCTTTTTCTACAGACTTATCACCCTTTTTGAGAGGAGACCGAAACCTTGTAGGAGATGTATCTTTTTTTGATGCTGCTGCTTATGAGCTTCGTGAGGTTTATCCATCCACTTAGCAGATTTCCCCTTTTTGTCTTTTTTCAACTATTCAACCAGTGACACCATAGACTGTGGGAAGTGACAGGTCAACAGCAAGCAGGAGATGGAAGGAGCAGGTAATAATGGTAACTCAGCCTATGGCCTTAAGTTTTAAAAATGTTTCTAAGGCCTTTTTCCAATGTCATTGTGTCATTGTGTCACCTGGTTAAAACCCTGGCAGATGCAGCAGGCCTTCACATCATGAGCGAGGCCCAATCAGCAGATGCACGTCTTGAGAGACATCCTTATAAATCTTTACTCTGCAGTAGTGGAACAGTGGTTCCTTGTCTTTTGTTGGTAACATAAACAATAAATAAATATTATATATATATATATATATATATATATATATATATATATATATAAAATATGCAGAAAATTAGAGAATAGTATTAGCGAATCTTTCAAAGTTTAACAGTGTTCTTTAGCAGCAGTGGACCAAAAAGTGGTTGACGGTGGGAAAAATAAATGAGGCATGATGGGGACACACACGTTATATAGGTGGCAACAAAGCATGTCATCACTGGCGGCCCCAGCTTGCAAAAGTTTCCATCTGGCTCTGATGCCAGTGGTTTACAGTTCCATGATGTGGCTTAATGGAGGGAGATATCTTCAAAGAAAATCCATTGAACTGTTACCAGACAGGCAACAACAGGTGACTGGGACTAGTGGGGTGGTCCAGGCACCAGGACACTTGGCCTGCCATGCAGGTAGAAGGAAAAGCCTGGAGGCAGGGGCTGGAAGTTAGTAGTTTGATGTCTTCATAGCTTGAACAGTGGGTGAGATGGAGGAGGTCTTGCTGGGCCAGGATATTAGCTCCGTGAGATGGTATTCCTCTCTGGAGTGTGGATCAAACAAGTGCCATCAAGGGACAAGTATGCAGCTGGATGGAAGAGACCACTGTCATCCACTTAAGCACGAACAACATCAGGAGGACAAATCCCAGGGAAATACGGAGGTCATAATCTGCATGGGTTTGTAAAGGATTTCACATCTAGATATGGACAGATGGACTATCCATCAGATGCCATATGGATAGGCAAATGCACTACCTGAGCATCACTGCTAGGGATGTTCCTGGAGGGAAAGGTGGTCTTTCCAAAGATCCTCTTTCTTCTGGGGATGAGTGAGGCAGGGTAGCAGGTGATTAGGCAGGCTAATACTTGGCAAAGGACTGTTTTTCTGGTCAACTGGAGGACCTTTCTAGGGCAATGAATGCCTGTATGTCCTGTATGGGCTGCACCTGTACGAGAGGGGGTGGGATAATGGACAGGGCAAACGGAGATTGAAACTTGGAGTATGGGGGAGTGGTCTGGTGCAGATCGCAAAGGGCAGGAGGATGTCTCAGATGTAGGCAAACATGGAGAGAAGGACAGTAGACGAGGGGTGTGGCCAGTGAGAACCCCTGAGAGTGAGGAAGCACAGAGCAGAAACTGGGAACAAGTGACCACCAAACAGTGTGGTTCACGATAAACTCAGCTATAGAGTCAAGCCATACAAAAGTGAAGGTACTGGATTTCAGGAGGGCTGACTTTAGCACAATGGGAGCGGGCCTTAGAAAAGAACTAGCAAACAGGCTAGAAGGAGGGGTGGAGCAACAATGGGGAAACATCAATACTGACATCACAGAGGCAACAAGCCTCTGTGTGAAGCAAATAAACAAATCAAAATGAAAGAAAAAGCCATTATGGTTCTCAAAAGAGGTGGAAGGGAAGGTTAGGGAGAAAAAGATAGCATTTACAAAGTATAAGAAAACACAGAAGGAGCAGGACAGAAAACTGTGACAGTTAAGGCAGAAGGAAGCAGGGAGGGAAGTGAGAACGGCAAAGGCCCAAACTGATGAAAACATAGCCAACTTGGTCAAGAAGGGGGATAAAACCTTTTATAGGTACATCAGGGAGCGTAGAAAGACAAAGGGAGGGATAGTGAGGCTGAATAGAAAGGACAGTGGGTGGGCAGAGAGGGACAGTGAAAATGCAGGGCTACTGAATGAATACTTCTGCTCAGTATTCACAAAAGAGGAGGAGGAGGAGGTGCCTAATCCAATTAACAGAAGCACTCTGGATGGGGAGTGGTCAATCCCAGTCCTTTCACAGAAGAAAGGGTTCTGAAAGAACTCCTAAAACTGAAGGTGGGTAAAGCAATGGGGTCTGACAGAATTCACCCTAGAATTCTAAAAGAATTAAGGGAAGAACTAGTGACACCACTGACTACCCTTTTTAACAAATCATGGCAGGATGGTGTGGTACCTGAGGACTGGAGGAAGGCGGATGTGATTCCCCTTCACAAAAGTGGGAGCAAGACAGAGGCAGGAAACTACAGACCTGCCAGTTTGACCTCTGTGGTAGGGAAAGTGATGAAAGCACTTCTGAAGGAAAGAATTGTTGAGTACCTAGAGGCCAGTGGGGCACAGGACCCAAGGCAACATGGATTCACAGCAGGAAGGTCATGTCAGACAAATCTAATTGATTTCTTTGACTGGGTGACCAAAGTAGTAGACCAGGGAGGGGCTGTGGACATGGCCAACCTAGACTTTAGTAAGGCATTTGACACATTCCCACACAAAAGATTAATAATCAATTAAGCAGCCTGGGAGTGGGTCCCAGGGTGGTAGCCTGGATAAAACATTGGCTGAACTACAGGACACAGAAGGTAATTGTAAATGGAGTCCACTCTGAAGAAAGAGGGGTTACTAGTGGGGTACCGCAGGGTTCATTACTGGGTCCAGTCCTTTTTAATGTTTTTATAAGTGACATTGCAGAGGGACTGGAGGGAAAAGTATACCTCTTTGCAGATGATACAAAGATCTGCAACAGGGTCGATATGCAAGGAGGCGTGGAAAGGAAGAGAACGGACTTGGCAAGGTTGGAGGAATGGTCAAAAGTATGGCAGCCTGGAGTCAATGCAAAGAAGTGCAAAATAATGCACCTGGGAATCAAAAAACCCAGAGGAAGATTATACTTTTGGGGGGTAGTAACAACTACAAAAATGGAAAGGGACCTGGGGGTAATCATATCAGATGACCTTAAGGTTAACAAGCAATGTAAGAAGGCAGTAGAGAGGGCTGGGCGGATACTGGTATGTATAGGGAGAGGCATCACCAGCAGAAAACAGGAAGTTGTTATCTCTCTGTACAGACAGTTGGTGAGACCCCATCTGGAGTACTGCATCCAGTTCTGGAGACCCCATTTCCACAGGAACATAGACTGGATGGAGGTAGTCCAGAGGAAGGCAACTAAAATGGTGCAAGGTCTGCAAGAGAAGCCACACAAGGAGAGAAAAAAGGAGCTTAATATGTATACCCTTGAGGAAAGCGGGGGGGGGGCATGATATAAACTTTTAAGTACCTCAGTGGAATCAACAAAGTCCAAGAGCGTAGCATCTTTCAGAAAAAGAGATGTGCAAGAGCAAGAGGACACAATTTGAAGATAGAGGGGGGGGAACGGCTCAGGGACAATGTGAGGAAGTATTTTTTTCACAGAGAGGGTGGTGAATGCATGGAACAGCCTTCCTGAGGAGGTTGTGGGGTCTAAAACTATGGGAGAAGTCAAGAGTGCGTGGGACAGACATAAGGCAATTCTTTCTTGGGAGGGGGGGAGGAAGAAATAGGCTGTTGGTTAACTAGGATCTGCAGCTTATCCTGTAGGCAGGGAAATCGGCAGACTAGGTGGGCCAAGCGGTCCTTATCTGCCATCAAAGTCTATGTTTCTATGTTTCTATCCTCACCTGCACTTGGCCAGTATAAGGAGTGCACCCAACATGATTTGTGAGTTTGAAGGCCTGATGCACTTTAAGGGACAGAGCACAGTAGCACTCGCAGAGACCTGGTTTTGGGTGGGGTGAGATAATGACTGGCACTTCATGATAGAGGGTTGCAGACTATTCAAACGTAACAGTCCTGACAAGAAAGGTGGAGTGGCTCTCCTCACAAGTGAGGGGGACAATGTTGAGGACAAAGATGGCATGGGAGAGGAGGCAAATGGTACTCCAAATTCCATTTGCGTTAAGCTAGGAGAAAAGTAGGGAAAAGAATCACTCTAGGGGTGTGCTATGGGCCCACAAACAGCTTAGGGGAACATGATCCCCTCATGGTTTGGAAAATTATGGGACCAGCCAAATCAGATGCAGTGGTAATACTGGTGAACTTTAATTTCTCAGATACAGACTTTTGTCTCGAGAGAGCTCATGGCAGGGCAGGACCAAGTTCCTGTCCACTTTTAGGGACTGCATCCTACAGCAGCATGTGCAACAGGAGAAAAGGCTTGAGGCCACTGATGACACTGTTGTTAGCAGTGGGGATGGGGTCATCTCCATTGTGAATGTCAAAACTCTAATGAGAGGAAGTGACCACAATTGGGTAACCTTCTCTCTAGTGATACGGAAGATTAGCTGTGCCACAACCACCAGGACCTGGAACTTTAGAAAGCCAGACAATGCCCAGATGAAGGGCCTGGAGTCAAACGGTCCAAAGCAGCTGCACAAGGCTGGCAATGCAGAGCACACATTGAACAATTTAAAGAGGGTCTCAAAGAATTTGTCACGGTCTTCGTTTCTGTAAGCAGTAAATGAAAGCTGGAAAAGAGGTGACCCGCCTGACTCAACAAGATCCTACTGTAAGGCAGCAGATCCTAAACCAAAGAATGTCTGTCCACTAAAGAGATGGATTCTCACTACTTCAGAAAGGATTACAGAGCATCACTGGGGGGCTGCAGGGTTAGAATTAAGAAAGCAAACGAGGGACTGGAAGTCTGGATAGTAGTAAATACCACAGACAACTTAAAAGCCTTCATCCAGTACATAAATGAAAAAAAAAGTAAGGAATAGGACCAGGTCTCTAAAACAGGTTCCCGCTGTCTTCAACTACATGGATGTGGTCTATATCACCACCCCTTCCACTTCCCTCACCAGACTGGATACCTTCTGCAACTCCTTCTGCTGCATTACTACAAATCCTTCCCCCCCCGTACCAACCAGTGTTCCTTGTACTTCTCCCTATCTATCCCCCCGTGTCCTCATGTTGCCAAGCTCACTGTACCTCTTTCATAACCAAATATTGGTTTGGTTCCCTTTCCTCTTACCTCTCCTCTCTCTTCTCCTAACTCTGCCCTGCTTCCTGTTCCCTCCATTGCAGGGACCATCGCACTTTTGCCACTACTCACCCCCAGTCCTCTACTTGGCAATCTGCCTTCTCCTAACAACTTTCCTCACCCTGGAACTAACTGTACCCTTCCCTTCCCCTCTCCCCATCCCAACTCCTTCAGGCACCAGCCATACCTCTCAACCTCCTGTATTATAAATCAGGGACAAGGCTTAACAAAATCAGGGACAAGGCTTAACAAAACCAGGGACACGTCTTCAAAATTGGAGCTATCCACTCAGGATGCTGGTAGAATAAAAGGCTTGGTGTAAGATGCATTATCTAAGGAAGAACAAGTCTGTACCTTTAATGTTGGACATTATTTTGTGCTTTAACCCCCCACAGTTTGGTCATGGAAAGACAATTTTTAGGAGGGACAGAGAAAAATTTTGAGTCAAAATCAGGGACAGTTGAGAGGTATAGCACCAGCTGAAACCCCAACTCCATCCCACCTGTTCCTGTTACCCTTCTTCCTGACACCGCTCTGGCCCAAGACAAGAACCGTTCTTGGTAAGGCAGTCAACTGGGTCCCTGCTACCTGCTGTCTGGTTTCACTTCCTCATTATCTCTGTTTCTCTCTCCAGTATGAGGCCAGGCAATAACTTGCCCTACAGGTCACTTAACTGCCGTTAATATTGTCTTGGTCACCACTTATTGCTGCCCCCTTCTGCTTTTGCACTTATATAGAAATTTATTATTGAGCTATAACCACACTTTATTCTCTGTACTTACAATTTATGTATTTATCCAATTGGTACCAACTTGTAGCAAATGTTATTTGATGGGCTTGTTGTTAAGTACTGTACTGCTGTTCTTTCACTGTTCCCCTCCCCGGGGTAGCACCTGGAAATGAGCCTTGGCTCAGTGTGCCTCTCCTGCTTATCAATTTTCAAATATTAATTAATTAATTAATAAAAAGAAAAACAGAGGTCCAGGTGAAGCATCCTGTAAAGGAACCAGGGGCAATGGCTAAGATGCTAAATGAATGTTTCACTTTGGTGTTCACCAAGGGGGCTGCAGGAAAGAAAGGGTGCTCAGTGGGAGGGCCTGAGGTACCAGGTGTAACTATGATACAGCCAGTGGAGATCGCACCCACCCTAGTATTTGACTACCTGGCAAAAATCAAGCCAGGTAAGTCACAAGGGGCAGATGGGATGCATCCCAGGATTATAGTGGAGATAAGGGAACAATCAGCAGGGCCACATGTATCTTGCCAGGAGTCTCTCTGAAC